>JAGPOW010000261.1:9197688-9231067 GCA_030014935.1 Caiman crocodilus
TCATGGTACACATCTGGTTTGTGATGGTAATGAGAGGCGACCCTACTGGAAAATGTCATCAGGAGTCCCACCAAATGATGACACGGGGACTACCAAGTCTGCACTGAGCAACGTTCCAGGGGAAGATGGCATCGTAACGCCTGAGCCAGGCTTTCAAGACAGTCTGATTCCATAAAGTTAAGCAGCTAGTCAAGTTATGAAGTTAAAAATGAATATAAAGCACCAAAATAGTAATTAAAATTGGAAGGTAAAAAGGAGGTGTTATGGAGCATATTTTATACAGATTTCACTTCACTGCAAATGGCTGACGCTTCTAAAGATATATAATTGGGCAATTATGAGACACAGAAAGGAATGATCATTTTTTTGTGCAAGTGTTATAGAACAATGATAGGCCATTAATTGAAACACTAATTAACTTTCATAAGTGTTTTACGAGGGAGACATTTTCTAGCACAGCGCTGGAAGCAACATTCAGGGCATTCTTTTCATCAAAGCTTTTGGATTAAATTGCCCTATTGTTTAGCTCTACTTGATTCACCTTTGAATAGCGTGCAATTCTGAATGCCATATTTTATGGAGCGCTCTCCCTTTCCTAATGTGTCTTTGATACTATATAATGTAGAAACTAGAACCTGGCCCTAGTACTCACATTGATTAATTGTTTATTCTGCTGGTGGTCCCATCTGGTTTGATATGGAAACCGTAGTTGCATTTGATGAACACTTATAGGAATAGTCCCATTGAAGGTAATGAGACTGCTCTAATGAGTAAATGCTTTGCAGTAATAGCTATCAGGGTTCAAAGGTTTGATCCTTTGAGAATAACTCAATTTCCCACATCTTTTCTACAAGAAAAGGAAAACAAATTCTTACCCTAAATTTCTCTCTCATACAAATAAAAACTCCAGGTTTGATTGTTCCCTGAAATAACACTAATGTAATTATAACATTATCAAATTATGTAGCTTTGTGAATACAAATATTTGTAATACAGGAATATTTCTTATTGAAATGTTTCTTGCAGAACTCTTATCTCATTTACAAGAAAAACTGCAATTGATTCTGGGCGGAAATTGAGTTTGACCTCTTCTACCCACAATTCCCTTGGCAGCTTTTTTTTCCCTACCCTAAAAATCCAGAATTTTCAGGTTTAGTTTAAAAGTCTCCATGTATCTTCCCACCTCAGCCCTATCTTTTACATTTCTCATATTGGGAATAACCTTGCCAACACTTTCTTCTCATTTCCAGCCCAAATTTATTATTGGATAGTACACCCATTTGTTCTGATACTAGTGTTTTCCTTAAAAAGAAATAAAAAATAAAAATCACTGTCTTGGACACTGACAGCTCTGATACAGCTATTGAGAGCTATCACATCCTTTCTCAGCTAGACTGTCTTACTTTCTTCTCATACGATAGGGTTTCCATCCCCCTGTTCATCCTAATAGCCCTTCTCTGTATCCCTTCCACTTTGAATGCATCACATCTAATTATCACAGTGTCCTGAGTGCTGCTTTTCTATCATCACTCGAGTGTCCACTCTGGATTGTGCTGAATAAGCTTCCAGCAGAACTAGAAGACAGTGAAAACGTTGTGCAGGACATCACCTGGTGGGGCTGGATGGAGGAGAAACACCACAAAGTACTAAAGAGCAGGAAGCACCAGGACACAATTTCCCAACATCCCTCTCCTGAGTCTGGCAGTCAAAATTGTGCTTTCTTTGTGATTTCCCCATCACACTTCCTTCTCTCACAGTCTCGCTGCATTTCCATTGCACTCGGTTTCTTTCTTACTCTCTTCCCCTACTTTTCCTTAATGCATTATTTTTAATATCTTTCCCTCTCTGATGAATTAAAACAACCCAAATAGGTAATCTAGAGTGTTGACTTAGATTTTAGCAGTGTGCATTTTTTTAAACAATCAGACATGTTTTCCATGTTTGTACTGTGCATGGCTGAAAACTGACAGCTATGGAGTTGATCACTGGCAGGGGCCTAAGGAGAGCATCTCTTAGCCAAAGGAGATGATTTAGCTCCTGGCTCTTTAAATGGCACAGACCAGGCAGGCTTTGCTTAAGCACATAAGACTTTGCTGGAATGAATTATGGGGAACTTGCTGGCTTCAAAGTTCAGCCTGGTTCAGCTCTTGGCTCGTGTGTTGTCAGTTGTTTGATTGGACCATTGGTGGTTTGGAAACACGTAGAACTAGAGGTGCGACTGCCAGAAGATCAATGCAGAATCTGTCAACCAGAGGCTTTTCAAAAGAGCGCCAAGATTTTTTAGGGGAATCTCTCCGAGGAGAACTCAAGACACTGAGGTTCTAGCTGCCGGGGACCGAAGCGTGGGCAGTGTTGTCTAGTGGCTGGGCAGCTACAGTAGGGGTACAGCCCAGGATAGCTTCCAAGAAGCTGCAGAGATAGAGGGGTCTCATGCCAGAACTGGAACCAGGAGTCATAGCTGAAGTCCAGAAAAAAACAGAGATGGAGAATGGGTAAGCCAAGGGTTACTCAGGATCAAAAGCCAGGCCAAGAGATCGTACAAGAATCAAGAGCAGAAAACTGGAATCAGGGGAAGTCAGGGGTCTCAGCAGAACTGGAAGTCAGCATCAGAGCCAAAACTAGAGTCAGCAAAGAAGCACAGAGAGGGCCAGGAACAAAAATGTTCACCTTGGCCCAGGCAAGCAGACTGCAGGTTGGTCCTGGCTTGTAGGGCTTGCTGCAGGTGGCGCATGTTTGGAGGATGAAGTCCCCTGATCTGCTGATTGGGATCAGCTGGATCCAGGATTCTGGTCTGGCCTCATTAAACCAGCTGCACTCCAGGATTTGGCCCTGACGTTGTTTGTCATCATGGGAAGCATCAGACCCAAAGTGCCTCTAAAAACATTTATAATGCAAGCACTGGGTACTGCGAACTTCCTTCTCTGGCTCGACCCAGAGCTCCAACGAGGAGTTAACACAGCACAGGCACTGGGACATGTCCACCAAGAATGTCACAGCATTGGGGTCTAACATTCGGTCCTGTATATTAGATTGATGCAGAAAGTGTCAGCATACAAATACTCCAACAAAGGAAGGGGGTGCACCGAGTACAAAGGAAAGGGCTCTTCACCATGTCACCCCATTCACTCAGAAAGAATGACCTGCCCGCCGCCCCCAGACAAGCCCTGCAAACTGGCTGCTTTTGGAGCAGACACCCGTGAGGCATTAAACAAGCGTCCACTGTTAGCCAGGTGGAGAGTCTGCTTCTGAATGGGCTAATGTGTACACAAAACCCTATACGGGGGCTGCATCTCATTAGCTGAATTCCTGATGTCAGCGTCTGAGCTCTGCTCTTGCCAAGAAAACATCTTAATATCCAATGGCTCTGATGAGCTGGAGTTCACACAACAGGAGGTGTGAGAGAGAGAACGAAACGGCACAATGAATCAACAGCCTCATCAGTAACAGGAGGAAGAAGGAGCCGTTGTGTTACATGTATCGCTCAGCTCTGTTTTTTCAGATTGCTTTGCTAATTAGTTGTATACATCCTATGGTGTTTACCATGTTCCTCCATTTTCCCCATTTATTCCTTATACAGTACAGCTGTGTAGACCCATCCTTACCTGCTACCCATGGAGATGAATGGGGAAAGCTGCCCCCCACCACAGTAATTCAACTAAAGGGAGAGGATCAGGACAAGGATAACAGCCGAATAAATCTGTGGCATGTCAGGGTCAATAGGAGAGGGAGGCATGGAAGGAGAAAAATGAGAAAGGAATAAGGAAAGAAAGATTCATAGATTCAAAGGCTAAAAGGGACCATTATGGTCATGTAGCTTGACCTCCCGCATAACACAAGCCATAAAATTTCACCTGAATCAAGCCCAATAACTTGCAGTTGAACTACAGCAAGTCCTGTAGAAAGGCAATCAGTCTTTAAGGAATTGGAGTGAGGGAGAATTTACCACACTTCTTGATTAAAGAGAGGAAAGGCAAAAAAACAGAATATGAAGGGAAATAGTTCTGTTATATAAGGGCTGGAGAAGATTTTCTTTAGGGTAGGCCACTGAAGAAAGTGGCCGTGAGCAGCTTTGTTGCTGATACATGTAGCAGAAGAACTGACACTCATGACAGGCCATATTTCAGGAAGTCTATACTTCCATTCGGGCTAGAAATAATGGCCGTGTAGGGACCGCTAGGCATTCGTGTTACAACTATTGAACATGTGTGCACACATGATGAGGAAGGAAACAGAGCTCCATTATCACACGAGGATTTATGTCTATATAGTCCTCTGTATGTATTTTATCTGCAACAAGTAGAATTTCCTCTAGTGTTAGGACACGTGGCACATACACATGTATTGTACCTGCAGAAAGTTGGTGTTTAGTGACCATAGGCCGAAAGATGAAATAAATGGCACCAAGGCTTTCCCTGGAGCTCTTCAAAATATGCAGAAGAAAAACCAATGGTACAATAAACTAGTTGCGGCTTGGTGTTTAATTGGAAGAGTGGCAAATGAATCTGTAACTTTTATATGAATACTTCCCCCTCGTACAGTATAACTGCCATTCATTTCAATGGGGTACCCAAGGGTCAGACACTCATAATGCAGACCAGCTCCATCAAAATTGTTTATCAAAGCCAAAAAGTTATGGTTTTAGTGTCAGAAGCAGGCAAATTAAATGGGCTATCAGCTCTACTATGAAATCCTCAAGCTCTAGCAAAACTGCTTGGATTTTTGTGGTCCATTTTAACCTAGAAACATAAAATTCATTCAGCACAAAGTCGTGTGAATGAAAAATGCATGGAAAATTTGCCTGGGACACCAGGAAGCCAAACTTCCAACTTCTACACATCTGTTCTAATGGAACACAAATTCTACAATACAAATGGATCACTGATACAAATGGATAGACTATGAAGTGCATTCAATATATGCCTAGAATATTTGTATTTAAAAAAAACCCTAAGAAACAGAACTTACGTTACAGAAAAATTCAAGTCCGATTATTTATTTTGTCTAGTATTAGAAAATGGCCAGGCATTATCTTCGAAGCACTCACAGAGGAAGAACAATTATATTTTTAAGCCACTCATGCAAAGTTTGAGACAGAGAAATTGTTGCCCAGTGCCTGTTTTCCCAGACAAGGAAGGACTTGCTGCAACCTCCAAGGTGCTCCACTTGTTGCTTACTCTGTCATGACACAGTTTATTCCTTAATTAAGCACATCATCATCCTTAATTAGTTTCTTTGGCCATCAGGTTTCCACTACCATAGGCTACTTTCCTCCAGCCTCTTTTCAGGGTCTGTTGCCATGATTCTCAACTGGGGCTCCAGCTCCACAAAATCCTGTGAAGGGCGCTGTGCCTGTGGTCCCTGTGAAAGGAGACAAGTGTAGGCTTCTCCATAGGTTGGGCACGTGCCAGCCCCATCATCCCAGCAGCACTCCCTGTGGCTCCTCCCACAAGTGCCAAGAGCATGAGAGAAGGAGGGGAATGAACTTTGCAGAAAAGTACAGGCCCTGCCCCAAGAGCCCCCATGCTTTTAGCAGTGTGGGACCACACTTTTTAAAGTTCCTTGAAGTGAAGCTGCAGCAGCAGTGGCTGAGCTCACCCTAAGCAGTGATGATGTATAGGAAGTGCATGGGGGTGCACATGCACCCCCTGAGAGCACTGGTGCACCCTCAAACAGGCTGTTCTCCCTGCTTAGGTGACAGGCATGGGGGCTGTCAGGATTGCCAGTGCCCCCCTGTGAGTGCCGGATGAAGCACCGCAGTCACTTCCAGAAGTACTGCAGCCACTTCTGCGTGTGCTGTGGCCGCTTCCCACTCAGTGTGATCGATGGCAGGGGGACTTCCCCTGGTCAATGACTGGTCACTGGGGGGGAAGGGGGGCATGTGCCCCCCACAATTAAGGTGGCACCAGTCACCTGTGCCCGTATGGTACCGATGGGGGAAGATCATGGAAAGACCGTGTTATGGAAGGGTCCTCCCCCTGGTATCCTCACCTGGGATCAGCCCCAGCAGAGGCCATTGTCATCCCCTTCCACCTGCTGCAGGGACAGCTGCCTCTTTTAGGATCATAATGACCCACTCCTTCAAGCTCCCTAGTCTGCCCTCACCAAGCACCCCTGCTACTCTGAGCACTGTGCACCACCTCTTGCCATACTCTCAGGGCTGCCCACCCTATTACCTCATTGAGATCCTTTTAAAGGATTTCAGCAAGGGCATTCAGCAATGCCTGAGGACTAAAAGAGAGGTGTACAACCAGTGGAAGGGAGGAACTATCACCAAGGAGGAGTACTCCTCCTTGGCCTGGGAGTGTAGGAGGGCTATTAGGAAGGCCAAGACAGAGCTGGAGCTCAGGCTAGCATCCAGGATCAAGGACAACAAAAGGTCATTTTTCAAGTACATTGGGATCAAGAAGAGGGCACCAGGCAATGTAGGGCCTCTGCAAGACACAAACGGTAATCTGGTGGCCACGCCAGACAAGAAAGCTGATATTTTTAACAGTTTCTTTGGCTTTGTTTTCCTGAACACGGACTGGGATATCCCACCTACCAGAGGTAGTGACAATCTTGGGGATAGCTCTATCAAGCCTTTAGTCAGTGCAGATGTAGTTAGGGATCTTCTGTAAGGGCTAGACACTTTAAAATCTGCAGGTCCAGATGCCCTCCACCCAAGGGTGTTGAGAGAGCTGGCAGGGGTCATCACGGAGCCCTTGGCCCGGCTGTTTGAGCATTCATGGTCATCTGGCCAGGTGCCGGGGGATTGGAAACTGGCTAATGTGGCCCCTATTTTTAAGAAAGGAAGGAAAGCAGAGCCAAGTAACTGTAGGCCTGTAAGCCTCACCTCGGTGCTCGGGAAGCTCTCGGAGAGAATCATCAAGGAGCACATCTGTGGGGGGCCTGCAGGGGAGATCATGCTCAGAGGCAATCAGCATGGGTTCATCAAAGGCAGGTCCTGCTTTACCAACCTGATTGCCTTTTAAGACCAAGTAACTAAATCCTTGGATGATGCTGTCACTGTGGACATAGTCTATCTAGACTTTAAGGAGGCCTTTGACACTGTCTCGCACCACATCCTCATCAATAAATTCAGTGACTGCAGCATTGATGCCTGCACAGTTGGATGGGTAAAAAATTGGCTGATGGGGCACACCCAGAGAGTAGTGGTGGACGGGTTGTACTCAACCTGGTGAGATGTGAGCAGTTGGGTACCCCAGGGCTCGGTCCTCAGGCCTACACTGTTTAACATATTCATCAGTGACTTGAATGAGGGGGTGGAAAGCACGCTGTCCAAGTTTGCTGATGACTCTGAGATGTGGGGCAAGGTGGACACACTTGAAGGGAGAGAGAGGCTGCAACTAGATTTAGACAGACTGCAGTTACTCCAGCTGTCTTCTCACCTGCTGCTGTCCAAGTGGAACTGGACTATCCCTGGAAGTACTCTAACCACCTGGAAAAGAAATTCATTTCTTTTATCTTCTACCATGTGCATTTTGAACTTGATGTTTTACTTGTCTGATGTGAGATCATCATTTTCTTTCAGGGTCCAATGCTTGGCTTCTTCCAAAACAGCTTAAGAGAACCTGCAGTGCTCTATCAGCATACTGGGACAGCTTGGCAGCATAGAAGATCCTGCTATATGTCCAGGCGGTATTTAATTGCCTGCAACCTACAATACAAGCACAAGCTGTTTCATACAGTCTTCCCCCACTGTTACTCCGCACAACTGCTCTGCTTTTTTAATGAGCCTTCTCAGCTTGTTCACTTCCTCCAAACTGATATGCTTCATTTTTTTGTGTGGGGTCTGAACCTATCCAGCTCACTTTTTGAATTCAGTTTCCTCTCCTTATTCTTGCTGGAGGAGGGATCCTTTCCTCCCCCTTTAATGCTGAGGCCACTTCCCTAACATGTGGGATTCTGATGCCATGAACTGCTTCTTGGTCTTTGCCTTTTGTTTTTCTGTCAATAGGGATGCCCTGAGGTCCTTTCAAGGGTGCTATAGGGAGCTATGCAGTGTTACCCTTGTTAGGTGGGCAAACATAATTCACAAGATAAACCCGAAGGTTTCAAATAGGAATCCATAATGTAAAAAAACCCCCCAAAACAAAAAAAACCCCAACCTTCTGACTTATTATCTTTCTGTGTTCTTCACAGCAGAAGAATTCTTTAATTATTATTCTGCAGTCAAAAAACAAGTGAAAATTAAGAGCTGACATTTTCTGACCTATGCCTTGAGTCTATCCCATGGTGCTTTGAATCTGTTGACAAGTGCCTCAAGTCTAAAAAGGTTGAGAACTACTGCTATATGGCATGATACAATGCCATGCAGTGATACCCAAGTTACCTCTGAACATGCAAGGTCAGATGCCTAACACGATAGCCACATTCTCTTTGAGAAGATCATCAAGGAACATATCTGTGATGGGCCAGCATTGGGGAAAGTGCTCAAGGGCAACCAGCACGGTTTCATTAGGCGCAGGTCATGTCAGACCAACCTGATTACCTTTTATGATTAGGTCACAAAAGCATGGGATGCAGCTGTTGCCATGGATGTAGTCTTTCTGGACTTCAGCAAGGCCTTTGACACTGTTAACCACCCCATCCTCATTAAAAAACTAGGTGACTGTGGCATTGTTGCCTACACGGTCAGATGGATTGCAAATTGGCTGAAGGGTTGTACTCAGAGGTGAGTGGATGGGTCATATTCGACCTAGGGGGGAAGTGGGCAGTGTAGTCCCCCAGGGCTCGGTCTTTGGGCCTGCACTGTTCAATTACTTTATCAGTGATTTGGACGATGGGGTGAAAAACAACCTGTTTAAATTTGCTGATGATACCAAAATTTGGGGTGTGGTGGGCACGCTAGTAGGGAAAGAAAGACTACAGCAAGACATGGATAGGTTGCAGTGGTGAGCTAACAAAAACAGGATGCTTTTCAAAACAGACAAGTTCAGGGTGCTGCACTTGGGCAGTAGTAACCAGCGGCACACTTATATGATAGGAAACATGCTAATGCTAATTGGGACGTCTAGGCTTGGACAGATCGTCAGGCTCTATCTGGCCACAATATCTAAGCAAATCAAAATATTCAGTTTATTTCTTCTCATTACCCTCATGAAATTATTTTATGCTATTTTCCCAAATTCACCACTAGGGAACTGAAGCTAAATGATTTGTCTAATACTGCCAAAGAGCAGGGAAGTGAACTGAGGTATTCCCCAAGCCTCTAAGTCATCACACTAAGCATGAATCATCTTCCTTGTCTTTTTTGGGTGTGTCTCTTTAAAAGATGGTGTAACAGGCTGCATGTCTTAGGGGCTACAGGCCAGCTGTAAGCAGTAAGAAAGTGATTTTAGGCCTGCTTAGGAAGACTGGGCCTGATAATGAGGATCATTGGCTGGCCCAGGGGAAATGAAAAGATCCCAAGAAAGAGAGCTGGAACAGAGGGAAGGAAGGCTGTGAGGCAGAGGTTGCAACACCAATCTAGAACACTCCCTCTGGGTCCAAAGAAGGACCACAGGGTGTGAATTAACCCTTTACAATGTCGTCCCTGTTTGCTTGGTAATTTACCCCAAATCACCCCAGGGAATTAAAGACTATGTTGTGAAAGTGGAGAACCAGCTCCTGATGGGGTGGTATGAATTATGAGGTTTTTAGAGATGTCTGAAGTCAGGCACCTGCAATCAGGAGTCATTTTTTAAAGTCATATGCCTTTCTCATCATATATGGCCAAAAGCTATTGCTATTGCAAGAGTGAACTCATTTCTTCACATATGTCATTGACATTCTTTCTGCAGGCATTTTCTATCAGAGTGATACATAAATAGTGTCTAAAGCTGTCCCAGGGTGACAGAAGCAGCGGCCCTGAAGCACCCTCCCATGGTAGGAACCAAGGCAGGCCTGACCCACCTGAAGAAAGAGATGAAAAGCCCTGAATAAAGGGCATAGTTACCTGTTACAGGAAAAGCAGAGCCACACCGAGAAGGGCCACTGGTGCTGTTCATCAGCTGCTTTTATTTCTGGCTGGGAATGGTGCCGGCCAATGACAGCATCAAAAACAGCCACCCAGCTGATTTAAAACCCTGCAGTGGGGAAATGGAAGTGGGGACAGCAATGCTGAAGCCAGAAGGTGAAGCTGCTCCCCAGATGGCACCTCGGCAGAGTTGGAAGTTCAACAGGGGACAGATGAGGGCCCATAGGATAGGTCCCGGCCCCATTAAATGAACTAACCACCAAGCTTAGCAGGGCATCTGGGCCAAAGAGGACAGTGTCAAAGGATCCCAAGGACCACAGACTCCAGCTCCGTGAGTGGGGAGAGCTAAGGTCCATACCCCGACTATTATTTTCTTCTCTTTTCTTTTATTTCTTATTCTGGAGGGCTGGCATATGGCTGGGGTGTAGGGAAGATGGAGTCCCAAGAACACCTACAAAAAGCAGCACCCGGCCTGCAAGAATCTGTGAGGGGGTGCGCCACCACTGAAGAAAAGAAATGCAAGTCATGGCAGGTAAGAGTTGGGGCCTCCCTCAGGGGTAAACATGACCCAATGCACAGGTCCCAGGGACACACCCCATGGCCAGAACTGAGAGTGAACTCTAAAGTCACCAGAGAGTGCCTATATGAGACTAGGGTGCAAAAGCATTGAAAATCAGTGACTGCCGGTTGCATGTTACAGACTTAGATGACCATCATTTGAGCTGCCAAGTACCTGTGCGACCAATATTTTATACAGTATTGTCTAAGTGCATATAATCACTACAGAGTATCTGGCTAAAATGGAATTACTGAGATTTAAAGAGTAAAAAAAATGAAAAGAAAAGAGAGCGAGAACTTGGAAAGCAAATTGAAGGCCAATTTTGAAGAATGGCAGCATCTTGAAAGAAGAGAAGAAGAATTAGCTCTACTGGGGGTGAAACATCTCTAAAGCATCCGTTGTGCCCATGGTGATTTCTTTTGTTCTCATGTCTATCTTCACCTCTCTTTTTAGACAGGCATAACACTTTTAAGGATGCCATTTAGCTTTAAAATGTCAACAGTTTAGTGGGATTCTGATTTTTTTAAGCTTTCCTTCCATTCCCCACCATAAGAGAAGTTTTAATTCAAGGTCATTGTTCAAAAAGTAGAAGGTGCACATATAAGTGACGCACTTTGTATTGGGTGGCCACTCTGTGCATGAAAAAACATTGCTGGACTGAATCAGGGCTACTCTACTATATAATGTAAGTTCTATGGTGCTAAGAGGTAAGGAAGATTCTCCATTTAATACAGGAGTTTTATCTGTTTGCTTCCTTAAAACTAAAGAATCTACATGATATTCCAGGTTTCTTGATGTTTGTTCAGGGAGAATGAACCTATTTGAAAAAAAAGCTCTGAATTTACTGTAGTATTTTTATTTCTTTTTTTTCCTAAGCTCACAAGAATAGCCCTTATAAGGCCTTTCCTCAATTCTCTGTTTTATTTCCTTTCCATTTTTCTGTGGCCTATGTGAGACCCATAGTTTCTTGATACTGTACTATCTCTTTGAGTATTCATAGTTTCATAGTTTCATAGTAGCTAGTGTCAGGAGGGACCTGAACAGATCATCTAGCCTGATCCCCTGCCACAGGCAGGAATGAATGCTGGGTTCACAAGACTCCAGACAGGTGATCGTCCAACTGCCTCTTGAATTTGCCCAAGGTAGGGGGTGAGGACCTATTTTTTGATGTCAGAGCAGAACATACCCCTTCCACCCCTATTTTTTGATGTCATGTCAGCATAGCATGGATAGACCTGAGAATAACTCAGACACCAGTGAAGTTGGTCCAACAGACGAAACAATGTAAGGGTATAACATGCGTACATGTTTTTTATAGTTGTTAGAGATGATGTGAAAGCACTTAAACATGTTTCTAAACATATTTTTATATCTCTAGGGATTTGACCTTCAGTTCACAGTTTTTCCTGTATAGGCAAAGCTCAGAGCAAACTTAGACAGTATGCACACATTCAAATAACCTGCGAGAATTCTCCCAGGTTTCTTCTCCTGGTAGATAAACTTACCCAGAGATGCCTGATAAGACTTTCAAATGCTGAACCCCTGCAAATTAGAGAGCTTTCAGTGCTGATGCTGCGTAGACAGGGGGACCCTGTGCACACATTTTGCCATTCTCTTCAGGCTTCTGAGTCTGCCTGGTGACGAATGGCAGCAGTGCACAGGGCATCCTTGCTTGGATGACTGAGAATGATCAGAGTCAGTCTGCATCTCCCAGCAGCACAACGAGTGCTTGTGCAATTGTGCAAGGGGTATGGTCTGCTCTGGAGAAGCAATATCCAAGAAGTGACACACTGTCCCTAGGGGAGAAAAGCATCTTGGGATGATGGAGAATTGTGTTGTGGCTTCTCTCAGATGAGAATTGGTGCAGATACTCAGTCTCCCAGAAGAAATTCTTTTGAGAGTGATTTAATGCTGGTTGTTCCCAGGTTAGTTTTCTCCTGGAACAGAATTGCCTGTGGTTTCTCCTGGGAGAGCAACAGCTCTTCTAGAAGAAATTAACTGTCTGTCTGAATCTGAAATGTAATATATTTTATCCAGTGCACTAAAAGCCCTGGTGGAAAATATGTAGGAGAAACCAAGCAACAACTGCACGCCAGAATGAATGCACACTGAAAATCTATCAAAGACAAGAATACCCAATTACCGGTGGGGGCACACTTCTCACAAGAAAACCACTCTCTCTCCAGTCTCTCAGTTCTAAACCCCAAAGGGAATTTACAAAACAATTCTCAGAGATGAGCCTGTGAACATCACATCATCAGCCTTCTGGGGACAAAAAACCATGGACTAAATATAGAGTTGGATTTATGACACCTTATAACCTGCCAAAAATCTGTTACCTCAGGTAGCCTCTCTATGACTTACCAGCTATATTCTTATCACCAGGTCTACATTCTCCTCCCCCACCTGTCCCTCACCCATTGACTGCCTCAATTTGAATTTTCACTGACTGGCTTTCTCACATGCATGCTGGCCTCTGGCTTCTACTCTATTCCATCTAGGAAGAACATAGACCAACTGCAGATGCTTTCACACCCCAATGAAGGGTATTTGTACCCAACATTTTGAAAATAATTTTTCCAATTTTTTTTCTTGGTCTAATAAAAGATACTGGATTCACCCAAAGAACCTTATCTGCCTTAAACTATTTATTTTAGGTATTCAGGTGACCATTTCTGCTATAGCATTTCATAGTACCTTACAGTCTTTATTTTATTTCCTCAACATACCTCTGGAAGACAGCATACCACTATATTTCGTATTTTAACAATGAGAGAATAAGGTAAAGAACTAGAAAGACAATGCATCCAACTTTACAAAATAAATCATAAATTCCTAGAAAATTAGGGTTGGAAGGGACCTCAGGAGGTCCTTAAGTCCAACCCCATGCTCAAACCATAACCATCTCCAACTAGATTATCCCACCTAAGGCTTTGTTTAGACAAGTCTTAAAAACCTCCAAGGATGGAGAGTCTACTACCTCTCTAGGTAAACTGTTCCAGTGCTTTACTACCCTCCTCATGAGAGAGATTTTCCTAATATCAAACCTAAACTTCCCTTGCTACAACTTGAGCCCATTGCTTCTTGTTCTGTCATCTGCTACCACTGAGAACAATCCAGCTCCATCCTCTTCGGAATTCCCATTCAAATAGTTGAAGGCTGCTATTAAATCCCCACTGTCTTCTCTTCTCCAGACTAAATAAGCCCAGTTTTCTCATCCTCTTCTAAAAGGTCATGTGCCCCCCTCAGCATTTTTGTTGCTCTCAACTGGACTCTCCAATTTGCCCAAATCATTTCTATAGTGAGGGGCCCAAAACTGGACACACTACTCCAGATATGACCTCACCAGTGCTGAATACAGGAAAAGAGTCATCTCCCTTGATCTGCTGGCAATGCTCCTACTAATGCAGCCAATACGCCATTAGTCTTCTTGGCAACAAGGGCACACTGTTAGCTTGTATTCATCTTTTTGTCCACTGTAGTCCCCAGGTCCTTTTCTGCAGAGCTGCTGGTTAGCCAGTCAGTCCCCAGCCTGTACTGAAGCAAGGGATTGTTCTGTCCTAAGTGCAAAACTTTGCACTTCTTTTTATTGAACTTCATGATATCTCTTTTAGTCCAATCCTCCAAGTCGTTGAAGTCTCTCTGAATCCTAGCCCTATCCTCCAGTGTATCCATTACTCCCCCCAACTTGATGTCATCAGCAAACTTGCTGAGGGTGCACTCCATCCCATCTTCCAGGTTCTTGATGAAGATACTGAACAAAACTGGGCCCAGGACTGACCCACTGAGCCATTCTACTTGAGATTGGCTGCCAACTGAACATTGATTACTACCCTTGAGCCCAATGATCCAGTGGGTTTTCTATCCAACTTACAGTCCATTCATCCAACTATTACTTCTTTAGTTTTCTTGCAAGAATGTTGTGGGATACCATATCAAAAGCCTTGCTAAAGTCAAGGTATATCACATCCACTGCTTTCCCTGCATCCACAAAGCCAGTCATCTCATGATATAAGGTAACCAGATTGGTCAGGTATGACTTATGCATATTCTGGGGAACTGAAACTTAAACACAAAATGTTATGTCCCTTTGTACATCTAAATGGCAGTTTTCTTCCCCCATAGATGGTGCTTTTGGCTCTCATGCAGATGGCAACTCTCACCTCTAGAGTTCAGACTGAACTTGTATAATAGGCTATCTATAGGCTGAGCAGCTATGTTGTTATGAGGCCAATACATGCCTGCATTTAAGGCACAAAGATATAGATGGCCAGAAACCAAACATTAGTCACCTTACTACATTCCCAGAAATAATTGAGTGGTTAGGACATGCACCGAGGAAGTGAGAGACCCTAGGTCTGAGGCTTGACCCCAAAAGTGCTTGAGCCTATATTTCCTGATTTCCCCCTACAGTGCTCTAGCCACCAGAATACCTATTAGACATTTTTCAGGCACTTACTCCACAGGGACAGGTTTTGAAGCTGGTCTCCAAAGCAGCCAGGAGGGGAGATACATGGGGCCAGGAGGAAGGGATCAAGGAAGAAGATGTGTGGCTCAGAGGTAGCTGCTGGCTTAGAAGGAAGCAAGCCTTAGGGCCCCTGTACATGTTCACAGAGCCTGCTTGAATGCACTGGAAATCCATCATGTCAGAGCACAAAAATTTTGGACCACAAAAATTGATGAGCTCTGGCAGCCTTCTGTGTGACATGTACCAGCATCAACGTCTGTGTGTTGAAAAAATGGTGGTGGGGTGCTTTGAAATAAAACACATTAAATGAGAATTAATTCAAAGCACCCCGCCACCATTTTTCAGCATGGCGATGAATGGTGATGCTGATAGACACGATGTATGGGCACTTTTAATTAGTGCGGCTTGCTAATTAAAGTGTCTTGCGCTGCTTCCCACATCACATGTAAAAATGCCCTGAGGGTCTAGTCTGTACTCTTGTAATAATTTTACCTAATGACTACATAGATAAATGGCAAGATGTGGTGGCTCAGCTTCCGAAAGAGCTCTAGAGAAGAATAATATCTAATATGTGCTTAGACCTCTGTGCTGATAAGTCAGTGACATAGATTCTCGGATTCACAAAAGTTTTGGGCTGGAAGGGACCTCATGAGATCATTGGGTCCAGCCCCCTTCCCTGGGCAGGAGTGACTTCTGGAGTCAAATAACTCCAGCAAGATGCGTGTCCGGTCTCCTTTTTAGTGCTTGTACCACTTCTGCTTGGAGTCTATTCCAGAGTCTGGTCACATGAACTGTGAACAAGTTTTTCCTTATATCCAGTCTGAAACCATCTTCTAGGAGTTTGACTGGTGCTCCTGGTTTTCCTTTGAGATGCTTTGGCGAATAGTTGTGTGCCTAGCCCCTGATGCTCTCCCCTGATATATTTGTAAACTGCCACCAAATACCCCAAAGTCTTCTGTTTTCTAGGCTGAACAGTCTCATATCTGTCAGCCTTGTATGACTTGCTCTTTAGGCCTCTAATCATGTGAGTGGCTCTTCTCTGAACTCTCTCAAGCTTCTCCACATCCTTCTTGAAGTGTGGTACCCAGAACTGGATGTAGTACTTCAGCTGAGTACAACAGGAGAATACCTTCCTTAGTTTTGCTTTAGATACATCAGTTGATTCATTCCAGCCTGTTGCTTGTTCTGCTAACTGTAGCATCACACTGGTGGCTCATATTCATTTAATGGTCAATTATGACCCCCAGGTCCCTAGTTCAAAGCACTTCTATGTGAAGGGAGCCTATAACCCACTTCTGAGGGTTATAGGCCCCCGGGGCAAGAACCCAAACTACTTATCTGTTAGGGCTAAAAAATAGAAGTATTCTTCTTCCTCCTTCTATGTGCTTCTTTCTGGCACTTACTAGCAAAGAGCCTGTCAAGAACGACGGGCAGTCAGCAGAGACAGATCATCACCAGCCACCATCCTGCATAGCTGCCGCTCTGCATCCAGTCATGTGCAACCGCCCCCCCCGACTCTGTGTCCGGCCCCCTGTGCACCCCCCACACCTCAGACACACACCCACCCACACACACCCAGGCAAAAGCCACACACACACAGCCATGTGCTATACACCCACCCAAACACACCACACACACACACAGCCACATGTCACACCCACCCAGCCACAAGCCACACATACAAACATCCATCCAGCTACATGCCACCCACCCACCCAGCCACACACCACACACACACACCCAGCCACATGCCACACCCATGCAGCTGCACATGCACATGGCTACACACACACACAGCCATATGCCACACACAGATACACACCATACACACACACTCACACACATACCACCTCCCCATGCCATGCCCCTTCCACAGCCTGCAGCCAGCGGGTGCTTCCAGAGTGGATGGGGAATGGTGCAGAGCTGCAGGGTGCCATGCAGGAAGCAAGCAGGGGGGCATGCCTGCTCCATGGCCATGTGTTGCAACTGGCAGGCACTGTCTGCACCCCTCCTGCCCATTCTCCTGCAGCCACATGCCATGACCCACCCGTGCTGAGACTACCTGCTGGCTGCGGGCCATGGAGGGCACATAGCATGGTGGGGGGTATGCATGGCTGTAGACAGCCATGAAGGGAGTGGGCAGAGGGACATGAGCAGCACCTACTGGCTACAGCACATGGCCACAGTGTGGGGCATGCCCCTCACCCCCGCTTCCCACGTGGCACCCAGTGGCCACGCACCATGCCCTTATGTGTTTTGGTGTTCCCGGTGCAAGGAGAGGGGTGTGACAAATGGAGGGGCAGGGTGCCACATGGGAAACGTGCATGGGGAACATACCCCACCCATGGCCATGTGCTGCATTCACCAAGCACTGCCTGTATTCCCCTGCCCACTCCCCTCATGGCACCCTGCAGCTCCATGCCATCTCCACCCCCTCTAGCATGGCCACACACCATGTCCCCCCATGGTCTTAAGCTGTGTCCCCCATGGTAAGAAGTCATACCCTCACATGGCCAGTCCCTGCAGTGGGGAAGCACAGTCTGGCTCTGCACTCTCAGCCCCCACCTCTGCCTCCGTCCGTCAGTCTGTCTGTCCCAAGGCTCTGGGCCACACACGCACAGTTTGTCTAGAGTATTATGGACAAACAGATGGAAGTGGTAAGGCTTTTATTATATTAGAATGCTTAGGTACATATATACATAGCCAGGCATCATGTGGCCTACTGTGCACAATCACTGTATGTATACCTGCATATGTATCCATTCTGCATGGGTAATAGAATAACTAGGGATGGGCACAATCCCTGGGCATTGATTTAGAGGGATGCTATAATGTCAGTTCTCAGAGAACTCACGCCATGGCAGCAGCAGCCAGGCTATTTGATTCTCTAGACCAGGTAAAACTTGGTCAGTTCCTCCCTTTCCCTGCCTGTCCCCTCTGGCATCTCTGCCCAGAGTGCTGAAATACATAGTCATGCCTCTGGGCAACAGACTCCCTATCTATGCATAAGTAGCAAAAATGCCACTTCTGTAACTAGAAACAAGGGAAATAAATCTCTTTTCTAAGTCTTCTAAACTTTTGCCTAATACCTTTATAATCTTGTAAGGACCTGACTCTTACTATATTATTTTCAATAATCTGATTCTAGAATTACTGTAGTGACTGGACAACAGTTGGCCGAATATTTAGGAGCAGGGCTGGTATACCATATGTTGATCATATAACCTCATGGAAATTCACACTTCAATTGTCAAAGCAACAGATATAAATTACTACAGACTGGGTAAAGGGGACCTATAGCCCACTTCCAAGGTCTATTGGCATCTACAAGGGCTCTTTACAGTAGAGTTGACTAACTGGATCCTCAATAAAGCATCACCATCTACATGCATGGTGCTATTAGGCCAGAGTGAACTAATTAACTCTGCTGTAGGATAGTATTGTCTGGTACATGTATTATTCTATGGTGGAGTTATTTAGTGCACTGCAATGCACATGCAGACAGCAACTAGGGCTGGTTAGGGAATAAGAGAGCTACAGTGCAGGGCTGCCTGCCAGCTAGCCTTGCGCTCTAGCACCCTTGTGCCCCTGCCAGCCCTTCTGCAAAATGTTGAGCCATGGTGGAGCAGCTCCAGGCTAGCAAGCTGACTCCCACAGGTCCCCTGACACGCAGGACTGCACTGCACTGTCAGGGGATCCACACATGGGTCAATGCGTGCCCAATGTGTGCCCACACATGTGCCCATGTCGTGGGCACATGTGTAAACGCTGCAGCTGGAAGTAATAAACTCCAGCATGAACTGCACCGGAGTTTGATCAGGAGTATTAATATCATATGTAGTTGCATCCACTGAGGCCAAATATAGTAGAGTTGGGGGAAAACAAAAAGCAATTGACTTCCATTGGAAATTTAAATGTTTTTGGTTTATTTTCAATATTTTCTGCCTCTTTTGATGGAAACCATGAGAAGCATTTTAGGTTTAGAAAGTAGCACAGTCTGAACATCTCTGATAGCTAAAGCAAAAATCAATTATTTTATGGGGGAACAAAAGGACTACTGAAAACAGTGGAAAGATTCCCATTGGCTTCTATGGGCTTTGGATAGGGCCTAAATCTGGAAACATTACATGAGGTTTTTATTCCTGGGTCATACCACTAAAACAAGAGTTTCATATGTGAGGAACTCTCTTCTCAACACATGTGCATGTTTAACTCACCTAATTAATGCAAAGTACTTACACCTTTATTGTGTAATTTCTCAGTGTTAACGTAGGCATTCTGATTGCCTTGCAACCATCTAGTACTGAATTACATCCCTATTGTCAGCACTCATTGTTAAAATCAGGAGACTTATTTTGATTTACGCTGGTGTAACAGAGAGAGAGGAATTTGGTCCTGATGTTAGCTCTCAGCCTCAGCTGGAAATGCTGTCTGTTCAGCAAATTTCACTGAGAGCCTGAGATTCTTTTTAATTCTCTCACCTCAGCTCTTTCTTCATTTGTGTAAGCATGTCTTTATATAAGAAAGCATGTGCTGTCCCCAAAATGCAAGGTGTTCATTTTAATTTTCCCTCCTTTAACAGTTTATAACTTGACTTGACCTTTTTTGGTTTTTTGGGGGGTGCATACCTGATATTCCTGTTTTCTATACTGAGTATGCATTCGGATATATTTTTATCAATTCGCATTATACAAGTTCCTCCAAGCCCCAGGATCAAGACACTTTTGTGCTAAAAGCTGAATGAACACAGAGCTGCCTAGAAAAACTTATTTCTCAGTTATTCCAATCTTCCTCCCCTGAGCAATATTCTCTTCAAAGACGCCCTCTCCTGAGGACTACTTTGTCATTGAGACCATTATGATTCTCCCAGCAGTAGCTATTATCAGATGGGCGTTCAAGTCCTGTAGATTCAGAGACTTGAGAAGACCCCTTCTAGTAGGAAGGTGGCGGAAGATACAATTAGAACTAGTTGGAAAATTTAGGGCTGTTGGAAATGCTAGGAAATTAACATTTCCTGCAAGGAATTCTAATTTTTTTTGCCCACAGCTCTTTTTTTTTTCATTGTGTTTTGTTTTGTTGATTTTTTCTTATGAGAAAGGAGAATTTTTGATGGCGGAAAGCAATTTTTTTTCACAGAGAAATACCACTTCTGTGAGAACCTAATTTTCTACCAGAAAAATGTCCATTGAAAAAATTCAATTAGCCATAATTGGCATGATATGCATAAGTGACAGAGAACATATGAGCATTTTCTTCATCTATTGGACAGCTATAATAACATACGCATAAGTGACAGAGTTCTTATATTACCTAAAATGGTTGGAGCTTCAAGTGCAATACCCTCTAATGACTGGTATTCATAAAGTAAAAAATGTATTCCCAGTAATTTAAAGAAGTGAAGGGAAACCTTTGCTGGCTTCTAAAATGATTATTTTTTAACCTGAAACATGATTTACACCTAAAACTGAAAGCAAAGCCTAGGAAATTGGGAACCCAGGAACAGTGAAAGTGAAGGAAGTGTTGGCACAAGCCCTGTGAAACGAAACAGTGGAGATTTGCCCAGCTGTAATCTTTGTAATGCACAAGGTACTAGTTTCTAATAACATCTAGGCTTCAATTCAAACCCACTAAAGTAATGAAATTCTGATTTAAGATTCCCCCAGTGCTATCAATTCATCCTTATTATACAGTAGAGTTAAGAATATGCTTTGTTAGATCATTCAGTGAAATCTCCCAAAATGCTTAAGATCAGCCTACTAAATATGAGGTACAGATTTTTTTTTTCCCTTGGATACAATAGTTTACACTTCTTAATTCTTAGCAACCCATGATTAAAACAGGAGGCCTGAACATATTACATCCAACCAAAATTAGCCCAGGCAAGCAGTAAGAAAACCAAACAGCATTAAAACCATTAGAAGTCTGTAGTACATATCAAACACTAGTTCACATATTTGGTGGGGCATGTAGATTGGGACTGTTCAACCCGCTGACCGTGGGCCCCAGTGACAGCTTCTCCCATGACTACATCGCATGGAAGAGCCCCGGGTTCCATGCGTCACTGGCACAGTCCATGCTACAGAAGGCAGGAGGGAGTTGCATGTAGAAGCACGCTTAGAAGAGGAATCCCAGCCCCTGCTGTATGCATCGATAAGTAGGGACCCACTCAAATTGCAGTTCTGTGAGTTTTGTGGAAGTTGTGAAATCAGGCAATTGCCACAAAAGCATAGAAATATAGAATGTTAGGGTCGGAAGGGACCTCAGGAGGTCATCTAGTCCAACCCCCAATCTGTGGTGGAGGTGTTGCGCTCTAGTTTAAGTCTGGCATCGTGCCCGGTATGTAAGTAGCCAATACGTATACCGGGGTGGAAAGTACAGAAGAAGTTTATTGCTAGTAATAAATGGTGTGAGCGGATAGTTCACATAACAACCACACAGACATTTTTTTTTTAGTTTATTCATATGTTCTTTTTTATGTATGCTTTTTATTATGATTGTTAAAACCCTACATAACAATCTTATATAGCTATTCTTCTATGTGTATGCTTAAACACTCATTCTTTAGCTGTGTGGCTCATTTGGTTGTTAGCTCTCTGCCCAGGGGCTCATTTGGTTGTTAGTTCTCTGCCCAGGGGCGTAAATTTTGGTATTATAATAAGCCCCTTTCACCTAGTTCACTGTTCCTTCTTGGGGTTTTTTGAGTTCCTTCACCTAGTACTGTTGTCTCTTCTTATCATATCTGTAAAACAAGATGTTTCTAGGACACCCTAGACATAGCATTCCTTACAGCTTCTCCCATGGAGTGGGAAGGGTGGGAGAAACTTGCTTAAAGTAAAATGCTGGCTCCCCAGTGGGAACCAGCAGCCTTTCTGGCTGTGCAGCCCAGCACGGAAGGACCTGTCAGCATGAAGCCAAGCAGGAAAGATGGCTGCTGCCCCCCTCCTCTTGCCACTAATTGGCTGAAGGCTGTCTGTTGTGTGGCCCCACCCCTCTGCACCAATCAGTGGCAAGGGGATGGGCCACCAGTTGGGCAGCCCTCTCAGCCAATCAGTGGTGGGGGTGGGGCCACTGGGGCCCCTCAGCCAATCAAAAGCATGGAGCCCAGAGTTAGCCCATGAAAGTGGTGGCTGACCCCATGATGTACCTGTTAAATCAGCTGTCTGCCTCCTCAAGTTAGGTAGACCCCTATCTAGAAGGTGTGTGGCCCATCATGTGTAGCCCCCAGCTGAGGCCAAAGTTGGAGAGACGGGATGTGTACAGCTCCTACACACATGCTGCAGTGTTGGTAGAGGCTGGGAACAATACGTGAAAGGCAGCAGGCAAAATAAAAATAAGCTCAGAACTAGCTTAGTCATAAAAAAGAGACAGTAACTAATTTGAAACGGGACGGGCAGACTCTAAAACCTGCCTGTCCTTAGCAGCTTCTACTGCTGTCTTAACACATATGTTAGTTAATAGGAACAGAGCTCCCATCTGGGCTTCTCAAAGCAGTCCACAGGGTTTATATACATGTCATCCCTTAAAATTCATAGATGAGGCATCTCAATCCACTAGATCCGCTGCTTTGAAAACCTCAACCTGCATTTTTTAATCTTGAATAGAACAGGTGTCTCCCCAAACAAAGACCAGCTTTACAGCTTGATTGCTTTAAATTAGGCTGCTAAATCCATGTGGGATAGAGGCAACTAAACACCTGTTTGAGGCACTTGTGTGCTGATTTAGTTGATTGTTAGCACTAGATGTCTGAAATGAGTGTTTGTTGGTCTACATATTGTTATGATTCAGCAAGACACGGAGAACAAAAATGACAATAATAGTAATCTTCCTGAAGAAACAGCAACAAAACTGCACTGCGCTTATTGCAAATTCTAGCACCCGCAGAAAACAAACTCACCAATAGACGGGAAGCTTCACTTCCCGGCTACAGGCGGCTGAAAGCACAACTGCAGCTGAAATGAGTAGGGACCTACTTAAAGTGCAGAGAGGGGAAGTGAGAATCCTGGACAGCTCGTGGTGCCCAGCACCATTTTCACAGCCTTCCCACAGTGAGCCCTGTCCCCCATTACTGACTGGCCAAGAGACCCCAGAGGCCCCACTCCCCACTGCTGATTGGGGGAGAACAGTGAGGCCGCACAAAAGGCAGCTCTCTCAGCCAATCAGAAGTGGGGGGAGGGAGGGCAGCCACCATCTTGGCTGCTCCTTTTTTTGCCAACACCTTGCCCCCCATAGCCAGTCCACTAGGGAACCATCATTTTATTTTCAGTAATTTTTTTTTCCAGCAATTCCACAAAATCATGAGGCGTGCCAGTTTTCACGGTGATTGCAGAAACTGCCTCTTTTTTTGGTGATTTTCACAAAAATCATGAAATTGCAAAATGAATAGGTCCCTAGAAATGAGGGTCCACATCACACTCATGTATAGAGCTCCCCAGCCTACAAAATGGAGATGGGCAGCCTGAAATCACTGTGTTTTTGCATGTTCAATACTTCACCTTTGCAAGTTTCTTAAACAAGCACACCGGTAAAAAATACCAAGCTAAAGCCTTAAGAGACATCTGTGAATTTTCTGTGTCTGGTGTTTGTCTCTGAGAGAAACTGGTACCTAGTGCTCTTTTTTACTGATAAAGTAGTTCAATCCCAAGTGGGAACTCTGTTTTTCCAATTCCCAGTTATCATTTTCCAGTAATGCTTCCTCCTCCCTCTTTTCTAATTCTTATTTATATGAGGGGCATATCCTGAAAATGTCCTGAGTTTTTAAGTGCTAGCAACTGATCAGTGATCCCCCTTCATTTCCTCCCCTTATGTCTATATTAAGGGTCACTAGTATCCAATATCTGTTTAGACACTCTCTTCCCTTACTTTGTTCCTCCCCTAGAGCTACATTTCAGCACTATCTGGCCCACACATCAGAAAAGCCTTGGGGACACATGTTGTGGATTTTTCATTGCTGGTTGTTGCCTTTGAGTGTGCTCAGTCTGCCTGATATCAAAAAATCAAATCTAGTGCATAACCAATGTTTTTAAAACAGCTCCACTAGCATCTTCTGAATAGCAACATCATGAGTGGTACCCGTATGGAAATAAAAACTTTGCAATGAACTACAGCCAGGCTATTGCATCCCTGCAGCCCAATGTCTGTTTTAGTGGCTGCATAAATGCTCTGACAATCTACTCTATTTGGGGTGATGAGTTGTTGACCTTACTGTGTTTCACTAAAGAGATGTCTGAAGCACCTCAGAAATAAATTATGGGGCATTATCTGAAATGAGCTCCTCAACCTTCCCATAAGCAGCAAGCCGGCTACCAAGTACTTCCCTTGTTCTGACACCCGAGTTTGTTGTCACCTACACTACTTCCAGCCACTGGGAGTTGGCATCAATCACCACTAAATATTTGTTTTTATTTTTCTGCACCGTTAACAGGCCCCTGTTGCCAGCGCTCGAAAACCATTTCCATGAGTAATACGGTGCTGATTCCATCCTGTTCTGTTCAGGATTGCAGGACTCATGCTAGTCTGCTGTATCTTGAAGGACTCATGCTGTATCTTGAGCTAAAGCTGGCCAATAAAAGGAATTTCTAGCCATTGCTTTGTTTTTACTAGTGATGTCATTCTAGCAGCATCTTATTTTATAAGCTTTCGGTATTATCATTCTTAGTCCCCACAGAAAACAGCCATCCTCCATGGATAACTCCAGGTTTCTGACATAGCAGGCCCTGAATTACTCTTTGGTTGTGTGATGTGAGGTAGTTACCCATATCACTCTGAAGTCAGGCAGAAGGCAGGGCAGATTTGCACCATATAGACTAAATCGGAGAAGCATAAGCTTTCATAAGCAGCACCTTACTTCATCAAGTGCTTACTTAGCAGGTATCAAAGCAAGCTGCTGCTTATGAAAGCTTATGCACATCAGATTTAGTTGGCCCTTCAGGTGCAAATCTACCCTGGTTTCTGCGGGATGTGGCCATCCCATAAACTCGCTTGCGTTTCCAAAAGCCGGACAAGAAACAATTTCTGCACTGTGGCAGGGCAGTAAGTATACCTTGTCATGAAAGGCCAAAAGAAGAGCGGGGAAAGAGAAACTTGCCACGATGGTGAGACTGGGCAGAGGGAAAGCCAGGCAGGAGTCCCCACATGTTAATTAGAACAATCAGCTGGAGGAGACGCAGGGCAGCGAATGGGGAGCTACGTCTAGACGCCCAGCTGAACATCCTGGAAGTTAAAACCCCAGATGGTCAAATAGTTTGTTTCCCAGTGAGGAAAGCAGGATGAGTAGAAGCTCATAGAGGTGCAGCAGTGCATGACCGACCAGAGAGTAGCAGAATATTGTTCCACAGAGGGACTAACCTGAGAGCAGGGACACGGAGGAATCACCACACCCAAGCTGACAGGTTCAAGTCCAGTGAGTACTGGGTCCTTGTTCCTGGTACTTGACAGGAAAAAGAAAAAGAAAAGAGGATAGATTGAGAGAGTGAGTCGGAGGCATCAGGCTCTGGCCCATGATGTTCCTTCCCTAAAGGAGGAGGGGGAGTTGTGTGATTTTATATTTAAGACTCGTGTGGAGGAGAACTTGATAGGAAGCCCGTGGCAGAGGACCTGTTGCCGAGACATCGAGTAAGGCCGCATAAAAAAATATGCAATTGATGTACACTGAAACATCTGGAGTGGTAAGGACAGGGTCTGGGGGGTACTTTCCTTTCCATCTAAGGCAGGGGTGGGCAAAATGCAGCCCGTGGGCCAGAAGTGGCCCACCAAGCCATTCTATCTGGCGCAAGGCCCCTAAAAATTTTAGAAAATTAAAATTAATCTTCCCTGGGCTGCCTGTCATGGCTTGCCAAAGCTCAGTAAGCAGCCCTTTGCCCGAAATAATTGCTCACCCCTGAAGGTGTGGTGGGCAAACTTGAAGAGGACTATCTAGTCCACAGAGAGGAACTGCAATTTTGTTTTGGTGACAGGATAAGATTGTCTATATACACATACAATTTTTCTCTAAATATGTCCGTGGGTACAGGAGGAACCACAATAGTATATCTGCATTAGCTTTTTTTTCTAATGATCCCTAATAAATGTGATATTAGTAAAGCTTAGTAACTCAGGTTAAAGCTTATCTTTGTAGTCTGGCTTCTGCCAGTGTCTTCATTTGGGTCCAATAATTTTACCAGTGGTTTATAATACGTGATGAAGGTCCTTTTTTCTCCCTGAACAGGTTCTTATGGGTAATTTATGGCCCTCAAAATAATGCCAACAGCTTCTTTTCCTATTTTTGAGTTGTTCCTCTCAACCTTTGGGAATGTTCTAGAAATAAACGCTATGATTTTTTCACTCCCACCTTCAGCTCCGAGACATTGCAATATGGTGTTCTGAGTAACTCTGAATTAAACTGCATGAATAGACTGGAAATACTTCTTCCTCAAAAGCCTTATTTTCTTTTTCTTTCCAGTCCTGTGCCACATCTTTCCATAGCAGGACAGACTTTGGACTAATTCATGCTGATACGTTTTTACATGGTCTTCCATAATAATTTAATATGCCCAAGGAAACAACATGTGTCAAAGATATCTTGTAGTACTAGAGCATTCTCAGTAGCTTTTTTTTCAAGGGTTTTTTTTTATACAGTCATTGAAAAGTAGGGCTGGGCAAAACCTCAGGATATCATTTAGTCCAGGTAGGATCACCCCTATCTAAACCATCCTAAACAAGTGTTCCTCTAATCTCTTCTTAAAACCTTCAGAAATCAAACACAACTACTGTGCACAATGCCTGAAATATCAAAACCACCCTTTAACTTGCTACAAGTAAAGCAGTCCTGCCTATGTCCTGCCACAGTATCTGTATCCTGTCTATATACAATGCCCTAAGTACCTTGGTTTGGGGGGGAAAATGCACTATTCTTCATTAACTTTATAACTATGCATTTCAAATGTCTTTAGGACTTCCTCCAGATTGTGTAAATATTCCTCTGAATTTCCCCGCACCCCCATATTAGCATGTCATCCAAGTAACAGAAAATACCACATACCACTTCAAGTATTTGATCCATTGTTCCTTGAATTTACACAGGTGAAATAAGCATTATCTCTCTTATCCAAATATGAGTATTCAGATATGCATTTTGATGCTGATAGTAGCCTTGGGCAACTCCAGTTTGGTCAACTCCACTGTCCCTGCCAGCTTTAAAATTTACTCCTCCTGTTTAAGAAGTGGACACTAACCACTTCCAGACAGGGCCTTCTAGTGATTTCCTAGAAATCCAAGAGAGCTGGCTGTACTTTAAGGAGGACCTCTTAAAAGCACAGGAGCAAGCTATCGCAATGCGATAGAAGAATGGGAAGTTTAACAGGAAGCTAGCCTGGTTGGACACCAATCTCTTCAAAGATTTGAAACTCAAAAAAGAATCCCTATAAAAGCGGACACTTGGTCATAGTACTAGGGGAAAGTATAAGAGTATTGCATGGGCAGAGGAAATAAAATTAGCAAGGCCAAGTAGTAATGTGAGACAAAACTGGCAAGGGACACAAAAGGCAATAAAACAGGATTCTACAAGTATGTCAAAAGTAAGAGGAAGACCAGAGAAACCATAGGTCCCTTATGGAGTGTGGAAGGCAGTCTAGTTTTAGATGATTCAGAGACTGCTGAAGTATTTAATGCCTTTTTTACTTCAGTCTTCAAAAATAGACTGTCAAGGTGCACTGTTGGCAGCAAGGATAGGGAAAGAGAAAGACAGCCTAGAGTAGAGAAAGAACAAGTTGGAGATTATTTACAGAAGAGGCTTTCAAGTCAGCAGGGACAGATGGGATGCACCTGAGAGTACTGAAGGAATTGGCTGAGATAATTTCAAAGTCATTGGCTATCCACTTTTGAATACTCATGGAAGTCAGGTGAGGTCCTACTTGACTGGAAAGAGGCAAACATGGTGCCCATCTTTAAGAAAGGGAAGAAGGAGGATCCAGAGAACCGCAGACCAAGCAGCATGACATTGCTACCTGGAAAAAAACTTAGAGCGGGTCCTCAAGGAATTCATTGTGAAGTGCCTAAAGGAGAACAAGGTGATCAGGAACAGCTAGCATGGATGCTCCATGAGCAAGTTATGCCCAACCAACCTGATTTCCTTCTATAAGTGGTGATAACCCAAGTCATGGGAGAGGATAGTAGATATAATATACTTTGACTTTAGCAGGGCTTTTGATAGTCTCAAAACATTCGCATTACCAAGCTGAAATGTGGAGATAAATGAAAATACTGTAAAGTCAATACATAACTGTATCCACTCAACAATTATTCCTTGCTCATTGTCCTCAACAGTCATTTTTTGATGCCTCAATGTCTGGTTGGGAGGAGGTACCAAATGGGATTTCCCAGGGGTCTGTCTGAAGTCTAGTATTGTTTAGTATCTTCAATAATTATTTGGATGATGGGGTCAAATGCCCAGTTAGCAAATTTGTAGACAATAACAAGATGGGTGGTATTGCAGGTACTCTGGAGGGCAAAGCTAAGATCCAGAATGACCTGGATAGCCTGAAGAAATAGTCCACAATCAATCAGATGAGATTCAACAAGGACACGTAGAAAGTATTACAATTAGGATGCACGAATACAGACTGGGGAATGGCTGACTAGGCTGCATTACTGCTGAGAAGTACCTGGGGGTTATAGTAGAGCATGAGATGAATATCAGTCAGACTGTACTCTTGTTTCAAAAGGAATCCAACAGCATAATGGGTTTTATGAACAGGATTATCACTCATAAATTGAGGGAAGTGATTCTTTTACCCTATTGATTCCAGGCCTCATCTGGGTGCTGTGTCCAGTTTGGGGCCCCACACTTCAAGAAAGATGTGGAGAGATTGGAAAGAATCCAGAGCAGAACAACAAACTTGTGTAGGGGGATAGGGAGAAAGATTTATGAGGAAAGGCTGAAGAGATAGGGTTATTTAGTCTGAGAAGGGAAGACTGAGAGGGAGATTTGATATCAGTCTTCAGTCTTAAATCCCCGAAGGGGGATTATAGAATAGTTAGACAAGGGCTTTTCTCAGGAATAAGAACAATGGCTTCAGGATGCAGCAAGGGAAATGGAGGTTGGAAATTAGGAGGGACTTTGGGCACCTATACATGTGCCTGACGCCTGCTCTGATGCACTCTAATTAGACTGCTCCAGCAGCCTCAAAGTCGCGTGTATTTGGCCTCTTTGCATCTCAAAATGGTGGTGGGGGTGCTTTAACTAAAACTCATCCAATGAGCTTCAGTTAAAGCACCCTCACCACCCTTTTGAAGTGTGAGACACTGAATACATGAGATACTGCAGGCGTTTTTGAGTGGCTCCCAAGACCCGCTCTAATTAAAACGCCTCCTCTCCCCCTGCCCCATCCTGAAGCAAGTGTAAAGACCCTTTCTAACTATGAGAGTGGTCAAGCTAGACAGACACTTAGCTAGGATAGCTTAGTCAGGAAAGACCCTTGAGCAGGGATCTGGAGTAGGCCCTACTTTCTTATGATCCTATTAGAGAGGTAGGGAGGGCATCCCTTTCAGTTCCAGTAAGTAAACAGTTATTTTTACATGGTCCATGGACAGGCAAGCAGGCCAGATTGGACTGATTGCATCTGATCTTGGCAGCTAAGTAGGCCCAGGTCTGGTTAGTACCTGGATGGGAAACTGCCTGGGAATCCCGGGTGCCATAGGCTGCTTTGCTTTGCCCTTTGTTGTAATTAGGTAAAAGCATATTCATTTCCACTAATCTTTCTCCAGCCTCCACTCCCCCAAAATTTTCCTGCCCAGGCATATGCTTTGAAGGTCTGGGTGGGCCTCATGCACACATCATGATCCAAGAGGATCAACGATTGCCACCATCAATCTTACTCCAAAACATGTTCCTTCATGAACTACCCATGGACCTTCTGTTTCTCTCTTTCCACTGACAGTGCTACAACATTTCTTCTTAAATTTAAAGAATATAAAGCATAATGGGGCTGCTCATTATCTACCATATTCAGTTTTGGGAAGTATTATATTTCCTTCATTTTCTTCTGCAGGAAACACCACTTTTGTGCCGAGCTGTTATGAAGCCATGTAGGTATTACCACGAAACTGTTAGACCCCGACTCTACATGGCACCCAGCGACTATTAACATGATGATCCAATTTCTCAGAGAGCAAACACCAGCACACGTTGCTCACAACAGCTTTATTCAAAATGGAGACTGCTTCGGGCCAGCTCCAACAAACTGGGGAGCTGCCCTGAACATTAGTTCTTTCCACGTTTATACACCTTGGTTCGTGCTCATTAACATTTATTCCATCTTTGTCCCTCCTTTTTTCTACCCACATTCCCTCCTACCTCAAGCTCCGCCTCTGTTTATTGTTTGTTTCATTAACATAGAATTACCTATTTACATGTCTTTTTGCTATGAGTGCTGATTTCTTCACCATCTCCAAGGTCTTGCTTCTGCTTATCTCCTATCAATAGCTGGTGGGCTGCATCCTCTTCTCCTTACACAATGAGCTCTATATCTTACAACACTACCACATTATTAGGAAAATGCTTACCTAAGCATCTGCAATGTTATTTTAATATATTATTCTGACTTGTGGTTTGCAGCTTTGCTGAGCCACAAGCTATAGCCTTGTGTTCAGCTGCAAATTCAATGTTCCCCAAGATCCAAATACTGTCAACCTAACAGAAACCAGATGATTTTATAACCTGGACACTTTTTTTCTTTGTGGACTCAAGCAATAAAACTGCCTTTACAGCTTCCTCTGATGACAGTTCCTGCTTTTACGCAATATCCAACAGCCTCTCAGGTCTGGAACTTTTACTTTTAAAATAAATGAACCTTTAAGAGCTTTTAAAAAAATATTACCCAAAGAACAAGTTGCAGATACTTCTTAAGTCTGCCAAAAATTCATACACTTTAGTCCATCTAGTTGGTTTCTAAGATGAATCTTATGTCATCATTCTGCTAAAAAAATTGTGGTAGGTACATAATAGTTTTCTCAGAAGCTCCATTATGTCTTTATACCCCATCTCAGAAACTTATTGTGGAAAATGCACTGAAAATGTGATTTTTCCAACCAACAGTAGGAAAACAGCTCTTTCTTTAGCCGTATGTTCTATTGCATTTGCATAAAAATATAGTTCACATCTCTGAGTACATGTTGTAAAATTTCTTTCTTTTCATTAAATTGGCAACTGTCCATATTGCCATATGAAGCCATTTTATCTTTGCTCACTTTCTTTAAAAAAAAAAGCCCATACCTGTCTCCAGCCTTTTTCTTGCTGTTATGTTTTTTCCATACACAGAACAGTTAAACAAAACACCTGTAATATTCTTCTTGAAAAAGCAGCAAATAGAGAGCAATCCAGAGCAACAGGTTCTACAAAAGACAACTTAATAACCATCTTGGAAGAATATTAAATTGCAACTTAAATTAAAACCCAGGTTCACAGTTCTTTGGATCCCACTCATCTAAAAGTAGGAAATGGGCAGCTCCTCAAATTTTAAAACATTGGCACGGTTTTGTTTTGTTTTTCCTGATGGACCAAATGCATGCATTTAGGCCTGATATGGATAATTGGGTCAAAGCTTTTCTTTCTTGATTGGCAGAGTGTTTCTTGTGGAAAGATGTGATTTAAATTACATTCAAATTCAGCACACATTTGCAAATATGATGTCTGTGGATGTTCATGCCAATAGATTCAATGCTCCAAGGAGGGATCGGGGAGTACGGACTTAAGCTATATTGGTTTGTCTGTAAATGAGCATTGGAGCCTCGTGCCTTAACCCGAGGTGGGGGAGAACATTCGTTCTGAATCCCAGTTACACTAACTCTGCACAGAGCCCAGTTACACTTGGTATCAACAGAACTGGGTGTCTGCTGTACTCCATCTTTCTTCACGTAAGTAAATAGTACGGCGTGTACTTGATTTTTCATCTAACTAAGGGCTGCCTCACTAGACCCTGAGACTTCTATGGATACATAAATGAAACAGAGCCGGGATTATTGTCTACAAGATGTAAAAAATAATAATTACAAAAACAACCATATACGTGCATCTGGAGCTATTTGCAGGGATTTGGGTTGTAGCTGTGTTGGTCTAAGGACACAGGCAGACAAGGTTCCTTATTAATAAAATATATCAAATTCACCCAAGGAACCTTGTCTGGAGCTGTTTAAAATTAATTTCCCCCCTTCAATTTTTTGCTCTATAACTAGAACGAACCTAAACATTTTGCATCTTCCTCCTCTTCCCCACCCATTTGCAATAAATAAATAACTAAATAAATGCCATCTGCTCTAGTGACTCAGTGGCCAATTATCTGCTTGGAGCAATCCTAAGCTGCCAGATACTCAACCTAAAAAATATGGTTTACAAGAGAAATGCTAAGAGGACCTTGCAATGGCACAGCTCCAAGCTACAGTGCCATGCAAACACTTCCTGCTACCTCTTACCAATTTGCAACAAATCAGTGTAATCTGCTGTAGATGGAAATTGATGCATTGTGGGAACTTGCTTAGCAGAATCACAGTGAGTCCAGTCTTCACTTTTTATCTTCTTGTAATCATGGACATACATCTTTTTTTCAAGGCAGGTATATTCTTTATTATCAAATCTTCTAGCAATCTATCCTGGTTAACTACAATGTCTAGAAATTTTTAACAGATGCAATAAAGAATGTATGCTTGTCATACCTAGCCGGATGTGCCCTGTAAGAGGCAAAGTATTACTATGGGCTATTGTAGAAGAGTTAGAACTCTTAAGATAAGGATTGAAATATTCCTTGGAGCAAATGAACCTCTCTAAAAAACAGTATTTTCCCTTCTAAGCATCTGTTAAATTTCCAAGCATCTGTTCATTTTTACTTTGTTTATTCATCTTTTATTCCCAATTTTTTTTATCAATTAGGAGAAAAAAAGGTCTTAGTCACTGTGCAGTTTTGGAGAAGAGCTAATCTTTATACAGGTACTGAGAACAAAGAAATGAAGACTCATTCTCTGGCATTCACCAAGGTGTGGACTTCCAGACCAGCTAGAAAGCAGGACCTTTGCCTGATGTTACATCTGCTATGCTATGCTATCCATCCCAGAAGAATGGTCACAAAAAGCTAATTTTTTTTTGGTAGAAAATGAGATTGGTTTGCCAGCCAGTGATTAAAAAAAGAGCTAAAAACACCTGGGAAAAACATGCATTCATAATGAAACATTTAACAAGCTCAAGCTGTAAGTGAAATGCAGGTCCTGATGCCACCACATTTATTCGAGTAGCCAGTCATACTGAAGCAGATTTACACATGAGTAAGAGGGAAAGTAAAGGAAGTTGAAACAGAGGTAAACAAAAAGCAGGAATGGTGGCTCACCTTGTTGTTAAAGCATTGGACCAAACTCAGAAGAACTGGATGCTGCC
>JAGPOW010000261.1:9269647-9289145 GCA_030014935.1 Caiman crocodilus
TCTCTTAATCATTACGCACAGACATGTAGAATGACACATGTTCAGGTTAAAGCATTGTACGATCAGCCATAAAAATGTACATTATTTGTGGAACATCTTGAGGATTGGTTTGTCAGTGTACGGGGCCTTATTCAGCACCCTTGCCATTTATACTAGGAGTTTTCCCCTTGATTTCAGTGAGCTTTGGAGCAGCCTCTAGGGGATGCTGAGGCTAAGCTACACCAATAATGTCCTAACTGTTATCAAGACTGCAACCAACACCCTGTGTAATGCAGCTGATGTACTACAGAGGCCAGTATTATATCCTGCCTGTGGGGATATCTATGTGTCACTTGTGGAGACTGCAGTACCCCTAGTTGTCTCTAGCAAGGATCTCTGCAGCCATAGGCACTGACTCCGTGTGTGCTCCGGGTATCAAGCACCCACAACAAGAATTAGCTGGTGCTCAGCACCTATGCCGCCATGCTTGCAGATTCTTTAAAAAAAAACAACAGTGCTTTACTGGATGAAGCAGAGTATTACTTCAACCTGATTCTAAATTGTCCATAAAGATTGGGCACTTCAGCGGGGCTTTTTAGTGCTTTTAGGTAAAGCTGATTCAATCAGCAATTAGATAAAAGTGCCAAAAATGCCCCATGAAAGTGCTCGATCTTTACAAACACTGCAGAGCTGGGGTGAAGTAATGCACTGCCTTTTTTGGGCATGTGAGGGGCTCAGCATGGGAACACATACATTTTAAAGTAAAGCAGTGGTTTTGGGGTGGTTTTTTTAATGTCTGCAAGCACCCACCAGCAAAAAACAAAGTTGGCTCTTATGTCTGCCGCACGCTCTGCAGAGAAGGAAGCACAGAACAGAGAATTAAAAAACGTTCTTTGCAGCTAATTCAGATCCAGACATAGTTTTTTTCATTTCATGTCTTTCTCATCCTTCTGAAACCATATCAAAATGGTTTAAAGGGCATTTTGTTCCTACAGTGAGGTCAACAGGCCAAATCCTTAACTGCGACTGTAGGAGGCTCTTATTTCACAAATTAGAAGTGGCAAATCATTTATCTTTGGTTCTTTTGTTCTTTCTTCCTTTCTTAACAAAAACTGGCCTTTCATCAATAGGGCAACATTCAAAGAAAGTCTCCTATTTCAGCCAAAAGAGGCCACACTTTTGGCTAAAGCTTTGCTTGGTCCCTGAACAGGGAAAAATTAAAACTAAAACCTTTGGAGTAATAAATAAAAATTATTAAATGCTTTCATTTTAATTTAATTCTTACAGGGGGGAAAAACCTTCTGATCAGCTCTCCCCTGGTTTTTTTGTTAATAAAAAGGTGGTGGCAACCTATTTCACAATTTCCCCATTATATGTAATACATGAGCACCCTCAATGCCAACTGAAGTCATTAAGCTTTGCAGGTGCTTTGCCCTGCTGCTAATCAGACCCCAGCAATCCTACAGTCTAATAATTACAGTAAACCTGCAAGGAAGCAGCATTTATTTTAAAGGATCTCACTTTGCACAGGCAAGAAATCTCTCGATTATCTGATGGTTACTTATGCCTCTAAGGTTCTGCATACCTCGGCTGGGGCAAATTTATGAACTCATATTGCCGTAATGAAAACAATGAAGTCCCCATGAGAATGAGACTCAGCTCTGATATCCTTATTCACACAGAGTATTATTTTATCCTAGAAGCAGTCATATTTAAAGGCAATGAGAATGCTCCCAGAGTAACACAATCAAACCTTATTACATTCTCATAACAGTAGCAGATATGTGTTAAATAATAGAAGATTCATAAGGTCTGTGCAATTACAAAGTAAAAGCACATTGAAGTATATAGATGGCTACATTAAAATATCATCTAAAGTTGGGCATAATATGGATTTTTAACAAGCCAAACCAAAATGGGTGCCGGATCCAAAGTTCTTACCTATAAAAAATACAAAAATTGACTCTCCAGCAACGCATAAGAGACTCAAAGGGAACTCATTAATTAAACATGTTTCTTATAATGTGCACAGCTTCGAGTTTCACACTGTCATGTTTCAAAGGTGTATAATTGCAATAGCTAATGTAACACTCACCCTAATTTATACATAAACATAGATGCAGAGAGATCTTCAGCCCGCAAAGCAGGTCTTAGGAGAAAATACAAAGCTATTAAGGAAAGTGTGAATTAGATGCGCCCACTTGCTTAATACAGCGGAGAGAGTGGAGCTGCTGTTTATAATGCAAAATGCAGCAGTATTTGAAGCAGTCCACGTGCAGTATTTTCTAGGCTGTGGTCAGCTTGTCTAAGAGCCAGTTTAAATGTGTTATTCTGCCCCGTTAAATAATTAAAAGGGACAAATAAGCCTTTTAAATTTGAGGTGATAGACATGAGCATGGAGGATGTATTGACATAAAGCAGGCTCGCACAATGTGCTCTGTTGTTTCCCCCTTGTGGTTACATCACAACGAGAGTGGTTTATAAGCCTCCTAACCGCTGTGCTCCTTTGGTGTGAACAGAAAGTGGGTTTTGATCCAGAAGTACCCACTTACCATGTTACTATTCTCACTACTAATCCTCCAGGGCTTTTCCTCTTGCTTGGTCCCTGGTCTGCTGGAGGCAAAGACTTCTGATTTAGAGTTGAGCACTGGTTGCTCATGAGCAATAAGTTCCTGCTTCAGAAAGGTACCCAGACATTTATTTAAACTGATCTCAATGGAGTTATTCACATGTTTCATGTCCATACTTAAGTACGTTGCTGAAGCAGACCTATCTGCCTGCATACCAATTCGTCCTGTGAATGCTTTTCAGAAAGCCATGCAGGAGAAGGAAATCCAGCTCAGACCTCAGCAGCCCCCATTGCTTCCCCTTAGCCAATGAACTTCATCAGTATAAAGGCATTATCCTAAATTATCATAAGCAGATTGCAATATGATTCTACATTCTGCTTACCACCAGACATTTCAAAGTAAAAAGACTTTTGCAACTTTTCTCTGAGTCTAATCTGCACAAAATGACCTGTCCCAAACAGGAGGCTTTACCTCACCTTCAGCTCTCCTGTGAAATATGAATTTTCATGTGTACCTAGGAGAACTTCTATAATCCTTGCAATCCCCTATGCCTCACGACGGGTGCTTGTGCTTGTGCCCAAAAGCTTGCAAATACATATTTTGCACATATCTAGTTGGTCTAATAAAAGATATCATATCTGCCATGAGTTTTGATTCTTTTTGCTAATGGTGTTTATCACTTATTCCCCTGAAAGCAATGGATCCTGAAATGGGAGAAACTGGGAGTGAATACTGTGAGTTTTTAAGGTTTTTAAGGTCTGGCTAGACAAAGCTCTGGCTGAAATGATCTACTCAGGGCTGGTCCTGCTTTGAGCAGGGGGTCAGACTAGATGGGACATCCGGAGGTCCCTTCACACCCTCATTTTCTATGATTCTGAGGGAGCAGAACCCCAGAGCAGGTGTTCAAGGTGCTTAGAAGTAGAAAAGATGAACTCTGAGCACACCATGGTATAAAAATGTCTGCACTGAAAATGCATGCACCATCATCCTTGTACTGGAGAGTTGCAAAGGGGAGGCTTTTGGGTTGTTGCTTTGTCCTCATTCACACACTTGACTGCTATAAGCATCCCTCCTTTCCAGAAGCTAGTCCACAGATGCATGTACACAAAGTATATATAGTGATCACAACTCAGATGGATGCCTTTCTCCCAGAACGGAAGCAGGATTTAGTATTAAGGTAGCCTGTCAAGCACTCAGGAAAGCTCGATTCCTTTCCTAGCTCCACAGCAGAACAAATGTTCTGTGCAGTATCAACTTTGAAGTTAAAGGTGTGACTGCAGCTCATCTCGACATATCCTAGCTCGCTTGTGCACCCATAAAAGTATAGTTATGGCAGCACAGATCTCAGTAAAGATTGATTACCCAGCAAACTCCAGCTTTGGAGGCACGGTTTGGAACCTAGATGAGCTTTATGCTATTCACTTCCACCAGTGCCTAAACTACCTACTCCTTCCGAAGACACCAAGGTGGCTGAGATGAGGTGAAACAAGATTGACTGAGGCAAAATGAGATGGGAGAATATAAGCTAAGCTAATACAAGACCAGATGGGATAAATCAAGATAAGATGAGATGCATTTTGCAGAGCTAAATTCGTCATGGCATTCCCTTCGATAGCAGGGGTGACGATGCAGTCATACTTGTCTTCAGTTCTGGGCTTACAGCTGGATGCCTGAGGCTAGGCCCTTTTCCATGCGTCTCAGGTCATGTTTTCTGAAGCTTAAAGTAAGGAACACTGGATATTGCTAATGAGTACGCTAGTGATCCTGGCATGCTTAGCTTTCCAATTTAGGGACAAGACATGCTTTAGTTGCAAAAAGAAAATCCATAACAGAGATAATAATTGCCCATTGTGCAGAGGAATCATTATATTTTTGCAACACACAAAAAAACCACTTAAGAAATCTAAACATTTGCCAGTTCAAACCTAATCATTTTCCAGCCTCCCTTCCTCCCATTGTGCAGCTCACAGGGGAGCTCGCATTGCCTCTCACACACAATTAGCAATGGACCAGCCTTACCAGTTATAAGTAATTGCAGTTCAGCTTAGAAGTTCCTTAGGTCAGGGATCGTGCCCTTTTTTTCCTTCACTGTGAGGTGCAAAGCAACTGCTTGATGTTGGGATAGATAAAAAATAATAGTAATAATACTTGTAATCAATCCAAATAAAGGCTGCAACAGCAGATTTCAACATGTAGGGTTCATCCGTTATTCACATTGCCTCCACTGACCAGCAGAACATGAGTTTACACAGTAGAAAGTAAGCGGTGTAGCCAATAATGAGCATCAGTGCTGAAAGCAGGAGGTAGGTAGAACTTAGGTGCCTAATAAATAAGCCACCACAAATGATAGGGACTCCATGGAGTTGGACGCGGGGGTGGTTAAACTCGTGTGATGCCTTGTTGTTGGAGCTTGAAGTTCTCCAATGTGATGATTCACGGGCCCACCTAGGGTGAATCATCCCTTTGGCTGATGTGCTGGCAGAAAGCTGACCCCATCCCAAACCCGTGAAGCAGATAGGGACGCACTGTCGGCGTAAGTCTCCCGGACACTTTGTTGATAAGCCTGATCCCAGCATTTCACCGTGATTCCATACCTTGCTCTTGTTCCTGGTTGTGCGTCTGGCTGCTGATCTTTGGCTTGCTCCTGATTATGGCTGTCAGCTCCTGACCCTGGTGTCATCTGCAGCTTCCTGACTCTGTCCTAGCTTTCGGTCTCCTGATTGTGGCTCTCTGCCCCTAGTGCATTCCTGACCGTGTCCTTGGCATCTAGATTGCAGCTTGCTTCCTGCTTCTAGAGCTTGGCTTGCCCGTGCTGACTCCTGCTTCTGGACTCAAGCACCAGACCCTGAGCCTCATGACTGGGCCTGAATGCCCACAGGCCAGTAATGACCCTTGGGTCCCCACGGGTTTTCATCTGTGGGTGCCCAGAATTGCTCAAGGCTGAGCAGTTTGGCATCTATCCCCACCAAAGCCCAATAAGAATCCAGAAACTGAGAAACCGTCTGGTAGGCATGTATATGGCACTTCGAATGTGTGCTGATGGGCTCATCTCTCTCACTAAATGCTGTGGTGACCATTTTCTTTAGAAAAATATTAACAGCTGGTGGTGCCCTTTCATACTGAGTATTTTCTCACATGCCCCACACCGCGAATAAAGGATGCACTTTGTTTTTTGGAAAGGCAGAATGAAGAAAAAGATTTTGCCATATATGCAGTAGGGACAGAGGCTAATCTTCAGCTCGCTCACCCTTCCTTTTTGCACAGGCTGAAGCTAGTTTTAACCCCTTAGCTAAATTGTCAACAGATCAGCCAAAAGGTAAAGCTGTAGCTTCTGAAGACTGGACGACCCGGGCAGATCTAGGATATTGAAAAGAGGGCTGCAGGGGTGTAAAATAGCAGAAGACCAGGAGTAGCTAAATTGCAAGATCTTCAGCAAAATTGCCAGCAAAGGTATAGCTTGATTACTGGAACAAGAACATTAAAAAAGGAAAGTGGGTCATTAACACTTGTTGAGTGAAGAGCAGGAATCAGGTAGACTATACGGCGCTAGAAGTCAATTGACTCCCTCAGCAGTGCTTCTAAGAAGCAACAGAGCTACTCTTCTGGATTAGAAACACCCAGATGCCTTACTTGCATTGGGGAAAGGTATGTGTGGTATTCGAGTAGATATGGGCACTTATACCCGAGCGCGGAGGCTGCTCCAACGCACTGTAATTCCCATGTGTCAGAACGGACTCAATTAACCGCGCCTGCTGGAGCAAGGCAATTACCGCACTCCAGCTGTCTCCTAAGTCTCGCGTATCAGCATCCCCAGGCTTAAAAATGGTGGTGGGGGCACTTGAACTAAAGCTCATTGAATAAGCTTTTGTTCAAGCACCCCTGCCACCATTTTTAAGCTCAGGGACTCTGATACATGAGATGCAGCGGTGCTTTAATTACAGCGGATCAGTGAGCCGCTCTAATTAAAGTGCCATTCCGCCACTCCTGGAGCACATGTAAAAGTGCCCTATTGGGCTAACCTCATGATTAGAGTGGTCCCCTGAGGGAGACAAAGGCATATCAAATCTCTGCTTCATGGGGATATTTATGTATCTTACTTCAGTTTTCACTTACTTATAAATTAAAGAAGCAACCCCCGATTCTTCCACCCAGTAGGATCCCTTAAGTACTAGGTCGCGCAGTAGGGCTCCCTCTCATTTCACCTGTCGCTGGCTCTGTAGCACTTGTAGTCTTGTCTGCACCTGGGCCCAACTTCAACAGCAGAGGTGGACAGTTCCCCCACCCAGCCTTGACTACTGCCAGGTGTTTAGGGCACTCTCTGTGGAGGTATGCTTTTAAATCCCTACAGGTTCAGAGGGAATGAATGACCAATTTCCCGGACAAGTGCTTAACTACTGGGTTATCATATAGAAAATATTAAATATAGCTTGGAACAACCACTGCTACTCATTGGGAAAAGTGAACACTGCTGCACTCTTTCAAATAGTGGGTGCACGCACCGAGCTTCAGAAGATGATTCCAGGCTATGGATCATAACTGGAGTAAGGCATCTGGCTACAGGCAGGGACCCAGGCTGTGGGGAAGAGAATGGAGTTTAATACCATATCTATGATGCTTCCCTTCAAATTTCTGGTCTTCTCTGATGAAATATGCCCCTCCCACTTGTCTCCCCTGAGACTTGCCTGAGACCTGCAATTAGCCACTGTAAATGGCTCAGAAGCAGCTCTGAGTGCTTTCCAGGTGCTGTCTTCAGGTCTCTGAGAGCGATGAGATTCAAACCAATTTTTACTTTTTAAATTAAAAAAAAATGTCATCTGGATTGACAACATATATTTCAAGATTCAACCCAATGCAATTTGAAATAGCCAAGGTATTAGACCCTGGAAATTGGAGTTCATGATGGAATTACTGACACTCAGCTTTACCTGAGTAGTTTGAGGGATGTTACAGTAATAAAGGTAGGATCGCTGTCATTTTTTAACACCCTTGATTTTCTCCATATATCTGGTTCTTTTCCCTTTTTTTTCCCCCTACCACATAATTAAGGTGTCTTGTTTGCAAATAATTCTTGCCTCACTACTTTGCAGTTGTCAAGATTGTGGGAAAGTCAGTTAAGAGGGAACATTATAGTAGTCTCCAAATTTCTGAAGGGTTGTCACAAAGAAGAGGGAGAAAGAACTCTTTTTCTCCCTTGCTGCAGAAAGCAGGATGTGTAACAATAGCTTGAAATTGCAATGAAACAGTTTTAGGTTGGATATCAAAGGGGGGGAAAAAAACATCTTCACTGTTAGATCAGGGTGGCAGTGGAAAAGCCTGCCTAGGGAAGTTGTGGAGTCTCCATTGCTGGAAGTTTTCAAGAAGAGGTTGACTAACCGTTGGTCAGGGATGATCTAAGTGTGATAATGCCTGCAGTGTGCTATGAAGAGCAGTACCTGAAAGCCCAGGAGACCCTCCATGCACACATTGCTTGGAGATCATGAGAAGAGTTCTTCAGCCCACAGCAGGTGGAAATTGGAGAGGACTGTGCTCAGCAGCCAGTAAATGAAGCAGATTTCCACAAACGACTTGGTTAGGAAAGGAGAGTAAAAGAGCTGGAACGCCTCCTCTTGAAGACCTCCAAGCTAGGTGATAGCACCACCTCTCTTGGAAGCCCATTCCAGATCCTGGCCACCCTTACTGTGAAAAATGTCTTCCTAAAAGTTAACCTAAATCCACTCTCAACTTATTTACACCCATTATTCCTAGTCACTCCCTGGGGCGCCTTAGTAAATAGCGCTTCCCTTATTCCCTGTTGACCTCCCCTAATAAATTTATAGGCGGCCACAAGATCTCCCCTCAGTCGTCTCTTGTGAAGGCTGAAGAGATTCATCTCTCAATCTCCCCCCATAGGGTCTAACACAAAGGCCACTAATCATGCAAGTGGCCCTCCTCTGGACCCTTTCCAGATTCCCCACGTCCCTCTTGAAGTGCGGCGCCCAGAACTGGACACAGTACTCCCGCTGCAGCCTGAGCAGTGCTGCATAGAGGGGAAGCATTGCCTCCTTTGTTCTATTAATCATGCACCTGCTAATGCACGACAAGGTGCAATTGGCCTTGTTGATGGCCTCATTACGCTGCCAGCTCATGTTCATCTCGGAATCAGTTATGACTCTAAGATCCCTCTCTGCCTCCGAGCTGCTGATAAGGACACTCCTTAACCTATAGATGTGCTGGGGTTCCTCCTTCCCAGCTGGAGTCTATTTCTCTCTGCCCATTGATCCAACCTGTCCAGGTCAGCCTGAATCTGCTCCCTGCCCTCCAGTGTACTAACTTTGCCCCATAACTTGGTATCATCAGCAAACATGGAGACGGTGCTCTCCACACCCTTGTCCAAATCACTGATGAAGATACTGAATTATATTGGTTTGAGGACCAAACCCTGCGGGACCCCACTGCCCACCTCCCTCTGGGCTGAGAAGGAATCATCCACCACCACTCTCTGGGTGTGCTCCCTAAGCCAGTTAGCCACCCACCTGACCGTGTAGGCATCCACTCCACAGTCCGCTAGCTTCCCAATGATGGCAGGGTGCAAAACTGTGTCTAAGGCCTTCCTAAAGTCCAGGAAGATGACATCAGCCTCGGCTCCCTTGTCCAGGCAGTGTGTGACCTGGTCATAGAAGACTACAAGGTTTGTCAGGTAGGATCTACCTGTGACAAACCCGTGCTGGTTTCCCCTCAGCATCGTTTCCCCTGCTGGGCCTGCACAAATGTTTTCTTTGATTATTTTCTCTAGCTTTTTCCCAGGAATAGAGGTAAGACTGACTGGTCTAAAGTTACCCGGCTCATCCCTTCTCCCTTTCTTAAATATGGGCACCACATTAGCACTTCTCCAGTCCTCAGGGCCCTGGCTGGAGCACCATGAGTGCTCGAACAGCCATGCCAGCAGCTCAGCTATGACACTAGACAATTCTTTCAGCAGACGTGGAAAGAGGTCATCCGGACCTGCTGACTTGTACCCATCCAGCTCCTTCAGGAGCTCCTTAACTATTTCCGAACTAACCGTACGTGGACTGGTGCCATGCAGACATCTGTCAATGATCAAGGTGGGGGAATTGGCTTGCTTGGTACATAGGAATACTGAAGTGAAGAACTCATTGAAGAGCTCTGGTTTTTTTCCCTGAGTCAACCACGAACTGTCCGGATTTGTCCTGCAGGGGCCCTATGTTGATAGGATGACAGAAAAGGGAACTCTGGCTCTGCAGTTAGGATGTGTGGAATTGCATTTGTGATCCCCAGGTTACAATACAGAGTGAAGGGTGTTTGATTTTCCCACAGTTCTGGGGTTTGCTGGCTACCACATGGGCGGGGAAGGATTTTTTTGTTTTCTCTTGTTGTTACAAGTGTCGGGGTTATTTTCATACTCCTCACTCACTGGGTAACGGCTGTAGCCAAGGCTCGGGACTGACTGGGGCATGCCAATGCTCCTACTGGGACTAAGACCCAGAAGTTCCTGACTAGAAGGCTCTTTCACCTCTGCTCAGGGTCAAACTGACTGCCATACATGGAATCAGGAACAAGTTTTATCTCATGGCCAGACTGTGACAAAGCATAGTGGGTTTTGCCTTCCTCTGTAGCAGGAGGAATGTCCCTCTTTCTTGGATATCTCAAGCATATTTTAACAAGTTACAGCAGCAGGACAGGAACCATCATTGCACTGTCTGTGGTGTATTAGGATACTATATCTGGTAATTATTTCACAGGCTTCATTGTGTAGTTTTAGCAATAGGATAGACAAGGATTTATATGGGATCACTTTGATAGGGGTAATTCTGCCTCAGGGAAGGGCTTAATCTTGATGGTCGTCTACAGACCAACTTTTCTGTGACACTACAATATATTGGACGCCCTTTAGTTGAGTATCATGTCCCATGCTACTTGGAAAAAGCACCTGCCGCCCGTGTGCAGATTCTTGGGGGGGGGGGCCTCTAGGTATCACAGCCCTGCCCCCATCACCAATCCTCCATTGCCACAGGGCTTTTGGATGTGGCAAAAGCCTGCACGTGGCATATTTAGTGTGGGGACTCTGGTGCACAATCAAGTCCAAATGGTTTTGGTGGTTAGTGGCCAGGGTCAGTGGCATGGCGAACCACAATGGTTGGGGCCACTTTTTTGTTACACTCTCCTTTCACCTTCACAGCTGTTGAGTCCACAGCCTTCCTCTACTGGCTCTGCTATTGAAGACTTCTTGGATCGTTCTTTGTCTGGAACCTCCTCCTCAACTTTACCGCCATAGGTGACCTGACCAGGAGCTTGAGCTCCAGGCCTCATTGCTCTCAGGGTCATTGGAACATGCGAGCCTCTTCACCGTGACAAGGTGACAATCCTCAGAGAGGTTTTTGGGGGGGGGAGAAAAAAAGAACAAAAAAACCCCCAAATCTTGCCAGTCTCACCTATGGGACAATACATCTTCCATGTCCTCTGTCTAGTTTATGCTGATTGATACCAGCTGAAGGTCTAGCAGATGACATACCAATGAGTGAAAAGGAATGTAAATCACAGGGCCAGAAGATCAAGCAAGAAGACCTCCTATGTGTAGGTCTATTAGGTGGGTTTTGCTTGGCATTCAGGGGGTGTCCTGAGTTCTGGTCCCTGTTCCCTATATTTGTATTCCATGTTATCCAATGCCTAGGCGATGCAAAAAACATAAACAGGTTTGGCAGCAGGGAGTGGAAGTTTGGACTCCCCTATTTCACTGAGCCACAGAGTCACATTCTTTCCCCTTAACTTTCTGGACTAATGTGTATTACAACAGACAACCATTCATTAACACACAGGAAAACCTTGACAGTAGTTACTAAAGTCCAAAACCCCATCAGCAAGCAGTGCCCACATCACTGGGCTACAATTATGTGGATCATTTTTGTTCTCTTCTGAGTCTCTCAGCCTGATGCTTTCCCAAAAAGCAAGAAGCATAAGCACAAATCCCTTCATAATGAAATAAATAATAAAGCAAGCCTAGAATTCAAGTCTCCCAGTTCATGGGCAAAACCTTTTTCTCTTTCTTTTACACCACTGCTATCTGTCAGATGTCCTGGTAGATGTCTCTGCTGAGTAAGCTGGATCCCAGCCGGGCACCTGCTCTCCTAGAAGTTGGATGGAACTGGATCCTGATGTTAGACAAGTGAATAGGAAAGGAAAAGAATAGGCTTGCCCTCTGCAGGCCTACAGCCAGTATGGGAGAGCTATGCATCTCAGCAGGGAAAAGTAAGTTCTGTCTCTGGGGCATGCTTGGCTGTCTATTGAGATATCAGGAGACTTGAGTACCTTAGTGGTGGAAAAGAATTGCTGGCCAGATGGAGCTGCATAATTTTGGGGTGAGTGACAAGCAAGTGTTTACATGCTTAAGAGATGATGCAGAAACTGGACCTTGCTCTCCATGTTTGATGTGGCTACCTATTTGACTTCCTGAGTGTGGTACTGGGTTGGTTGGACCTTCTGCTCTTGGTTTCAGCTATCGAAGCTGGAGCTTCATGAAGGGCCTGATGGACTTGGTAATTCCTTTTGGATCATTTAGAAACTACACTTTAAACAAAAGAGAAACAAGTATATCTGGACCTAAATTCAAAGTTAAGCTCCGGGACAGGGCAGAACTTTGAAGGAGGGGTGTTTTGTTTCGTTTTCTTGCCACGCACTGGTTCCCCTTTCTCCCGCCCCCTCCTCCCTTGGGAATTTTTCTCCCCTTTCTCCACACTCTCCCATGGGTTTGTTCCATTTCTCTCAAGGATTTGAGAAACTTCCTCTAATTCTACCAACTTTCAGGTCTTTTCTTGTCAGAGCTGTCACCATCATTTAAGAGTCATAAGGATCTCTCTGGATGCCCATAATTAGCACAGGATGATTGTGAGCTTCTGAAACAGCAGACTCCCCAAGATGGTGCTTTACCATCTAAACTTCCTTTTGTAATAAACTCCCAGCATGTTTCTTGACCTGATGACCACTTGTGCTGCCTGTCCTTTTCTTCAGATTCTGCTATAAACCCCTCAGCAATGGCCTCATGCAGAGGAACAGTATCTAATGGCCTAGTGCATTATGGATAAGTGCTAGAATAGTATTGTGCTGCCAAACCAACTGGTCCTTATTTACTTTGCTTTTCCTATGGCTTGTTCCTGTTTCCATGGAAGTTACTAGGAAGGGATTTCTGCTTCTCAGCTACTATTTTAATTTATGAAGTAGGTATCTGCACTCCATCCCACATGACATAAAAAGTAACGGGAAGCCAGACATGATCATAAGAATGAGTCTTTCACAAATCAAAATAAAACAGGAAAACTTTCAGACCCTACTGGGTCAAGTCCCACTCCCAAATGTCAGTTGAGCTATTCTAGTGACACACCTGAAGAGAGGATCAATCTTTGTGTTAAAAACATTTTAGTGTTCATGTAATTGCCAGCAAAACAATCTCAGCCTGTTTAATAAGACCCCTCTTATTATGGATTCTTTCTTTAGGACAAAAATGAATGAAGAACTTCTTTTCTTCTTGGGCTCAAAGGGTAGGTTTCACTGGAGATTGCACAACATTTAAAGCAATATCAATTATTTACTCTATAAAATACAAAGCATAAATATTTCAATTCATGTCAAGAAAAGCATGACACACGAAAGACAAATGCTTAAATATGTTGCTTAGAGATTCAGACATGACTAAAAGCACATAATAGCATAGGTATTTTTGCACTAATGGAAATATATATGTATTTCCATTAGTACAAAAAGTGCATAACCTTGAATGTTTTGATCAAACCCACAAAAGCATGGCAATTCTGAATTAAAGCTCCCATGGTGCTCTTATCTGAGTCCCTGTCCCAGATGCCATCTAGAAGAGGATGTCATAATACAAGACCATAATGCTGTCTCTATGCCACCCAGGAGAGTTCTTTACATACGCACTGTGGTATAATACTCCTGACCACTCAAATTCTTAGTGCCTTTCCATTTATTTCAGTGGGAGTTGGGCTGGGCCCTTCATGACACGGTGACATCCATTTCAAAGCAGCAGGTGAGCAAGGTCTGCTATTGAGAATGAATACAAGATCTGGAGACATCCTACAAAACTCCCATACACTGTTCACAAGGCTCCCATTACTTTTAAATGACTATAATTACAGTTAGCAGCTCTGTGGAACCTATTAATAGAAGACCATAAATCACCCTGGGTGTAATTCCAGTGACTTTTCTATAGTTACAACTCAGATGAATTTGGCCCAATATTGATTGCAGCAAGTAGGAATGAGAGGGTACAGCAGAAACTAAAGGTATTAAAAGATATTAAAACTGTGCTCCTAAATGTCAGCCCTGAAGTTAAGTAGCCAATGTGTTGGATCCCCAACCAAGGGTCTGATTCTTGGCTGTGGATTTGTAGCACAGGGGAAAGAGAGAAGGTGCTGTGCCAAGCAGAAAGGAGTAAAGGGGACTGCAGATCACTTGGATTTTGAACTGCTGCAGATCCACTCCAATCCCCTTCCCTTGCCCAATCCATTGCTCTGCTTTCTGCTCCCTGCCCTATGTGTCACTGTGTTCCCTGCTCCTCCCCAATCTACTGTGCCCCACATAGAGGTTGCCCATGCCACCTGTGGAACGTGTGCCATGGGCTGGCCACCCCTGTGCTAGGATACTTCCTTCCAGCCTACACCCAGCTTACCTCCTATGCCCAGGTTTCCAAAGGTGGGCAACATAGGGATATTTGTGATAGCCCTGTTTTGTGCCTGAGCAGAGGGAATTTTCCCTGGGATAGCTGTAGTACCTTTGCAGGCCCTACAGAGCACTCTTGTGTAGGGCAGAGCATAATTTCTTAATTGCTTTAAAAAAATGTTTCAGTACAACTTGCATATTCCAAGACCTCTCTGGGTGTTTATAGACACCCCTGCCTTGGCCCCTAACTCCTGAGACCCTGCTCCCCCAGTCCTCCTAGCCCTGCCTCACTCCCAACCCACAGCCCACAGCCCTGCCAGTGCCCCACACTATGGACCTACAGCCTCCTGCCTGCCCAGCCCTGCTGGCGCCCTTCACTCCTGACCCGCAGACCCCCACCCCTCGAACCCTGTTGCCTAAGCAGTGTGAACACACACACACACACACACACACACACAGTGTCTTATTACCGGGCTTTCTGGGGCCCACACAGGGAGCACGTGACCCCTGACAACCAATCAACTTTTCTGCTGCTCCCAGTCCCCAGCAGCCAGTCCAGGAGAGCAGAGAGAACAGCAAAAAAACCTGGACATTTGCACTTATTTTAAAAACCCACTCAGACACAGCACAGGGGGCCAACAAAAAGGACATGTCTGGGAAAACCCGGACGTATGGTAACCTTAGGCAATTCCCATGCTCCAGTACCACGCTCTGCAATTGCAGCACATTGGAGCAGCCTCCCTGCACGTGTATAGGAGTCCCATCTGTCTCTCTGTGTCCTGAATCATGTGTATTTCTATCCCTTCCAAACTTTTTGGTGGTTATGTGTTTTATGCAAATAGCAGACCAAATACTTTCGTTAGTTGTATATTTGTTTAGTGTTTCTTAAAATCCCACTAAAACATTTGGCTTGGCATCTAGTGGCAATGGCAGCATAGACTGAGTATACCAAACGTCTTTGCTTTGATCAGTTTTAAATGTTTCTCCTGGTCTCCTACAATAAACAGCAATGGACACGTTCTCTCTTGTCTATGCTGCAGATGTCACTGGTTTGTATCCAATACTTGTGCATAGCCTCTGGCAATGAGCCATTTAACACATCTCTGCTAATCCCAAACTACCATGCATATGCATTACAATTTATCATTCAATTTCTCTAACATAATCCCAAATGTAAGGAGCTGCTCTTGCTGATCTGATTTTCCCAGGGTGTAGAGGTGGTTTTTTACCTCCTCTTTGTTTCGTTTGCAAGTTGCAAGACTATTACTTGCAAAGCAACTTCCCCACAGAATATTTTGATTCATTTAAGAGCAAACTCAGGCATCTACAAAAGCTCAGCCATCTGCACTTAAGAAAACATGCCTTATTTATAAGCCACAGAGCAAACAAATGTACTGCAAAAAAACCAATCAGCACAAGAAAACAGAAATCTGGATCAGAGAAGAGTTGCATGACAAAGAAAGCCTCTCACATTTCATCACATAGGTGAGCCTCTGCCTTTGGAAATGTAGAGCAGCCCTCAATAAGGGACAAACATCACAGAGCACCATAGTTTAGACAAACTTGGAAATAAAAATAACATGCTAAAAATAACCATGCTGAAAGTAACAAAATCTGTTGCTGAAGCTCACATAGAGACCTCCAAAAAGACGGTTGGGGAGTCATTAAATTAGATTAGGTGGAAGGTTGGGTGGGGGGAAATCACCAAGCAGAGCACTAATGCTGAACTGGATTAAGCCTGCCCAACTGAATGGCAAGGTACCCAGATGAAAAGGCACATAATGAAGCAATTGATCTCAGCTTGTCAGCCAAGCCACAGATCTGCTGGAAAGCTGAAAACATCTCCCACCAAAGTAACCCACTACATTAAAGAGGAGGCAAATATCAAAGCAGCTTAACAAACACATTACACATCAAAGCCAGCAGCCAGCAAGAGGCATCATTATGCAGCCTTAAAAGGAAAGGTAAAACTCTAACGCATCAAAATCTGAAGGATCAACAGATAATAGATAATAATTATGGGTACAATGTCATCTCCTCAGCCTCTTTTGAGAGTGCACAACCTGTAGCATGTAGCACTTTATTCTAATTCCCCATTATATTATTTAACATCCTTTCTCAATTCAGTTTACTGCTGTATTCTTTCATTTGCTCTGAATCTGCAGCCCAATTCATCCATTACTTCGACCGTATAAGTCAAGCCTTGGTAGTGTAGGTTTAAGTCCACACTGGAAGTCTGTCTTAATTTAACCCACTTATTTCTGTACATATTATTTATATTGCTGTGGCATCTAGGAGGGTTACTTTTTGCTAGGACTCCATTGTGCTACATGATGGCAGTCCCAGACCAAAGAGCTCACAGTCTAAAGACAGGACAGGAGGCAAAAATAAAGGATACAGACAGACAGGGAAGTACAAAGCAATGAGGCAATGTAGATTGGCAAGATCAGCAATGGTTTCCATACATTGGTAATCTAAAGTTTCTCAGGTGATTTGCAGACAAGATGAAGACAATTATGTTGGATGTGATAGAGTCTGGGGAGCCAATGGAGAGATGCAAAGAGAGAATTGACACCATCACAGCAGTGAGATTGGAAAATGGCCATTGCCAACTCATTTTGATTGGGCGTTGCAGTTGTCAAGGTTAAAGAAAGGGTTGGTGCAATAATCCAGAAGTGATGATAGGAGCCTAGATGAGTCATAAGGGCATGAGTGGACAGGTACAGTTGTATCTTATTAGAGAAAAAATCTGCAAGATTTAGGCATAGCTTAGATATGAGGGGCAAGAGAGGCCTGACCTGACTACCTAGGGTATGGGGATTAGTAACAGGGAGAATGGTGATGGCATTGACAGTGAGCAAGCAAAGAACGGTAAATAGAGAAGATGCAGAAAAAACTGTCAAACAATAGAAATCCCATTTCAGGATAGTGTCATGGCGTTTTGCCTCCAAAACTTAAGTTTTACCTAGAATGGAAATTCAAGAAAAGTTTACATGTAAAAACACTGACATTAAGCATCTAAGGTTGAAAATGTTCAAATGAGACATTGTATGACAAAAATGAGGAACTGTTTCCGCTTTTTTTGACCCGAGGAAGGTGGGGGAGCAGGGGCATTACAATGTGTCACTATGAGGAGGATGCTGGACCCAGCACATGGTAACTGCTTCAGTAGAGGGTTGTGAGTTATCAAGACATACTCAGAAACCAGATTTTAGCATGTGATGCCCAATTGCTGGAGTAGGGAGTAGTCTGGGCCATTGGGAGTCCCTGCCAGTTCATCACAGGTGTAGGAGGGTTTCAGTCTGCCCCCTCAGTCTCGCTTCCAGCCAGTGGTCTCAACTGGCTATCCTCATACTGACAACTGTCCACGACACATTCAACGTAGCCATCCCTGGACAAATGGACGGTTATCAGCTACCAGGAGGCATCTCAACAGCTTCACGTAACCAAGGCTGAGAAGCCACTACAAACGAATCACCACACCCAACACAAAATGTTAAATTCAAAAGAAAAATACCAAAGTGAAACCAAAGGAAATCATGAAAGAAAATAGGAAACCTCAAAATGAAGCAAGAAAAAACTTGGAATGAAACACAGCAGAATAGATTGTTTTATTTTAACTAAATCCTTAAACTTTAATGAAACTCAACATTTTGGTGGGGTTTTTTTCCCCAATTAAGATCTCTCTTTTAACTGCGTTGAGCTTGAGCTGATGATTAAATATCCACAGAGAAATGTCAGAGAACAAACTAAGTTATTAGTTTAGACAGAAGGAGAGAGGTCAGAAGCAGAGAAGCGGGTCTGTGAATCATTTGTGCAGGGATCGTAACTGAATCAGTGTTTATGGGCAAAACAAGATAATGTAAGGGGGAGGGGAAAGCAGGGACCAAGGCCAAAGCCTGTAGAAACCCTACTCAAAGCTGGAAGAGAAGATGAAGATCTCCCAAAGGATATGTTTAAATTACAATCAGCAAAATAAAAGGAGAATCAAGTGAAAATGGAGTCATGTGATTGCACAGGGCAAGCCTCAGCCTAACGAGGGAAAGCTCAAATTGGTGCTTGTGCATGAAGCTTTCCCTACAAGTAACCAAGGTAACAAATACTGAATCATGGCTTTCCTTTTCCATACTTGGGCTCTAAGGATAACCATGACTAACCATCAAACTAGCCACCAAATGGCTAGGTCCTCTGAAGAACTGGGGTATCTGAACATTGGGTGTAATAATGTTAAGCCCCAACCCCCTGAGTGGGTTCCAGAAGGATGTATTGAGGACCTGACCTTCCTACATGTTGTATGGAGAGAATCAGAGTCTACAACCAGGCGAGCACAGACACCTATATTTGGTGTTACAAATAACTGGTCAGGTTGTATTGTTTTCAGTTAAAAGTGTTGGTGCTCCCTTCCCCCATTCATATATTGGCATGGTGTTTAGAGCACTCTACTTTGAGTGGGGAGATTTGGGTTGTAATCCACTCTCCTCTAACGTTTTGCATTAAACAGCCATTGCATAAATGATACAACTACTTCTAGCAGCAGGGGCCAGAACCCAGGACACCTCACTTCTAAAGGGGCACCCTAACCATGACCTCTTGCATATTCTTGCGTGCCTTCTCCCATGCCTTTTGCTTTCTTTTTTCCACAGTGCCACATCTTTAGCATGAAGCTGGAGATTGTTTTATCTCCTCCCTTGCCCCAAAAGCTAGGGTGTATTAAGTATATTCAGTGGAAACAAGGAAATACTATTACTATTATAGAGGGCAGTGATGTCACGTAGGGCTGTGTGAAATTTCGCCGGCAGTTTTGATTCTGTTTCAATTCATTTCAACCTTGAAACGGCAAAATCAAAATGAAACAGAGAGCTTTGAAACATCCTCGAAACAAGGCAAGTCAAAACATTTCAAAATTGTTGAAGTGTTTCAAGTTTCAAAGTTCAAGCTGTGCTTGCCTGCAAGGAAACAGAAACTAAAGTAAGGAGAGGGAGGGGAAAGAGGTGGGAAAGGGGGGAAGTACTGCTCTCATTATTGACTATGTAGCTGGCCAGTGACAGTCATCCTTTCCTGAGGTCCCTTCCAATCCCAGTGCTCTGGGGGAGGGATGGAAAAACTGCAAAGACGGCAGCATTGTTCGAACTGCCCTGCTTTCTGCCTAGGTGTCAGTTAAGTGAGGGTGCACATTAATACACACACAGTGTCACCCACCCGTGTCATGAGTTTTGACTGTCAGCAACCAGAGATAAAGGGCTCCAGGACCCAGAAGCCTCTTAACCTATCTCCTCAACAGG
>JAGPOW010000261.1:9318063-9331147 GCA_030014935.1 Caiman crocodilus
CTTGGGAAAGAAAAAGGTGATTAGGATCAGTCAGCATGGATTCACCAAAGGCAAGTCACACCTGGCCAACCTGATTGCCTTTTACAGTGACATGTCTGGGTCTCTGGATGTATGGAGACCTGTGGATGTGGTACACCTTGACTTCAGTAAGACTTTTGATAGTCTCCCACAACATTCTCCCAGGCAAGCTAAGGAAGTATAGGATTGATGAATGGACTGTAAAGTGGATAGAAAACTGGCAAGAGCATCAGGCTTAGACAGTATAATCAATAGTTTAATATCTAGTTGGCACTCAGTATCAAGTGAAGTGCCTCAGGGATTGGTCCTGGGGCTGGTTTTGTTTAGTATCTTCATCAGTGACCTGGAAGATGGCATAGAGTGCACCCTCAGCAAGTCTGCAGATGACACGAAGCTGTGGGGAGCAGTGGAAATGCTGGAGTGTAGGGATAGGGTTCAGAATGACTTAGTTAAATTGGGGGATTGGGCCAAAAGCAATCTCATGAGTGTGAATGATGTGTGTCCCTGGAGGCTGGGGGGGCACAAAGACCTCCCGCAGGTGGCAGTGGGGGCATGGCATCAAGCGGGCAGTTCCCACAGGTTGCCAGGGTGGTGTTGGTGGCAGAGAGGGGTGGTGGTGAGTGCCGACTGGTGGCTGGTGACCACGTGCAAATGCTGCCAGTAGTAGCAGCAGCAGTCAGCAGTGATTGGCAACCACCCACAGATGCCACCAGCAGCAGTGAAAGGCAAGGGTCGTAGTGAGCGGCAACCACCTGAAGGTGCCACCAGCAACAGGGGCAGCGCTTCTGTCATGGGGTGCATCGCCAATCGCAGGCACTGGACGTGCACCCACGTACACCCCCTACGCGTTGCCAATGCTCATGAGGTTCATCAAAGACAAGTGCAAAGTCCTGCACTGAGGACAGAACAATCCCATGCACCAGGACAGGCCGGGGTGACTGGCTGGGCAGCAGCTCTGCAGAAAAGGACCTGGAGGTCACAGTGGAGAATAAACAGAATATAACCCAGCAGTGTGCCCTCATTGCCAAGAAGGCTAATGGCATCTTGGGCTGCATTGGTAGGTGTGTTGCCAGTAGGTCAAGGGAAGTGATTATTCCCCTCTATTCAGCAATGGTGAGGGCATATCTGGAGTCCTATGCTCAGTTTTAGGCCCCCCACTACAGAAAGGATGTGGACATATTTGGAGAGAGTCCAGTGGCGGGCAACAAAAGAATGATGAGGGAGCTGGGCACATGACTTATGAGAAAAGACTGAGGGAATTGAGCTTATTTATTCTAGGGAAAAGAAAACTGATGCAGGACTGAATAGCAGCCTTCAGCTACCTGAAGGGGGCTTGAAAGAGGATGGAGCTGGACTGTGCTCAGTGGGGGCAGATGACAGGACAAGGAGCAATGGGCACAAGTTGCAGCAAGGGAAGTTCAGGTTAGCTATTAGGAAGATCTTTCTCACTAGAAGGTTAGTAAAACACTGGAAAGGATGGTATAATCTCCATCCTTGCAGGTTTTCAAGACCCATCTAGACAAAGCTTTGGCTGGGTTGATCAACTTGGAGCTGATCCTGCTTTGAGCATGGGGCAGACTAGAGGACCTCCTGAGGTCCCTTCCAACCCCAATTTTCTATGATTCTATAAGAAGTCAGACTCTATGATGTAATTAATGGCTCCTTCTGGCTTTAGAGTCTATGACTCTATGTGTGGGAATAGGAAATGCTTCATTTGTTTCCATCTCTAAAGACAGGAAGAGAAAATGAGGAAGGAGAGCAACTAAATATGAAATGCACGTAATTCACTGCTCCTTGTATAACTGAATGTCTCATCACAATGTCCTGAGCATCCAAAACATGCAGCGTCAGGTTCTTTGTCTATATAATATTTAAAACCGTTCAAAAGAGTATGTTGCTATTGTTATACCACAGGCAAGTGTCCTGCTTTTGAAACACACTGAATCTCAGTCAATAAAGAACGAAAAAGTGAGCAGCACACAAGTGTGATTATCCGCACTTGGGTCATATGTCCCTTACTCTGCTGACCAGCCAACCAACACTAACAATACCAGGAAAAACACTCAGCTCCAGTTTATTAATTGCTCAACAATCTCAAATAAAGATGCAAAAAATCAGCATCCTGAACTGAGGATTATTAGTGACGGGTGCACTGAATTTCATAGGTTTGAAAATTAAATTAGAATTTTAAAGTATTTTGGGACAGGGGAAAAAAACCAGAGACAGACAAAAGCAGAACAGAAAATAAAGCCTGGACCAGGTAGAGTGAGGTGCAATTAAAGAGAGAAGTCTGTGAAAGGAGAAGAGATGGGAAAAAGAAAAGTCTAATGAGAAGGATAAGCGTCGTTTTCAGGGCACTTTCTTGGCCAGCTTCACTTTTGAGACAAAAGGTAAAATTTTCAAATACTCCTTTCAAAAGTGGCTCAGGCATATATAGACAGATTTTTTAAAAGGGTGTCTCATAGGCATTAGTAGGAATTTGCTTCTTATGACCATAACTGCCATTGGCTTTCAATGAGACCTAGGCTTCCAAAGCACATCTGTGCTTTGGAAATGTTAATCCTTTCCCACTCAGAAGACTGGGTCTCATTATCGTGCAGGCTTAGGTGCCTTTGAAAATGTTATCCTTTGGTGGAATTACTGTGTTAGAAAAAATCAAAAGAAGGAAAATGGACCAGGCACTAGACAGACAAACAGGGCCTGTCTGCACGTTTGATTTGAAGCCCAAGCTTAAAACTGATCAAAGTCGAATCCGAAACAAAAATTCAGCATATTGTTTTGCTGAATTACAGCCAGAACCTAGACAACATGCAAGCTAGGAGAACGAGCATGTGAACAATTAACCATGAGGGCCCAGGGAGGCAGGTAAAGGGTGTAGGATTTTACTGTACATCAGCTGCTTTGCAAAATACCCTCTTACCTCACTGGACAGGGAACCCAAACCGTGGCAGCTTAGCCCTCTGAGTCAGACGGGTAAGCTACAGCACTCTGGCTTCCTCCAGTTGAGGACTGAGGACCTGATGTAGTAGTGTGCACATGAGCAGTGACCATGGCACAGGCGATGCCTTTCACTCCGCAGCAAACTGTTCCTATGGCCTTGCCTCACAACCTAGATGCAATTCAACTGGTGAATAAATGGGCAAACAGGAAGGTGAGGAAAGGACAAGGTAACCTCAAAGGCAGATGCATCAACAGCACTAGCAAACGGTATTTTGAGACAGGCATGTTGGAGGTGAATGTCATCCCTCTACGGATCCACTTTCCGCAATGTTTTCTCCTCTCTCAGTGATTCCTTTAGCTCTCATTTGCTTTCCAAACTCCCTTACTCTTTCACCTCACCTCCACCCTTGTGCATTTGGAAAACATCTCCATTCCCACATGCGAAAAAAATATTAAAAACCTACCACATAATTGTTCAGTAACCTTGGCTTTTTTGCACCACCTGAGGCACAAACTTGCTCTGTGAATCAAGAATGAAATGCCCGAGTCCCCTCCGTAGGAGACAAAAGGAGAAAAATCCTTTTTTGTTTTAAAATGAGCTTTGTATTGGTAAAAGGTTCTTGGCTGACAAGCGTGAAGCCTGGAGTCCTCTAGTTATTCTTAAGACAATGCAGTTTAAACAGCACAAGCTTGCATGCTTCCTCGTGCTGTCCCAGGACTGTGCTTGGAGGATAAGTTCGAGGGGGAGATCTGAATGGGATGCAACAGGTCAGCTGCCACAGTTCTTTTAGTCTTTTGCCTCTAATCCAAAGACATAATTTATTAGTTTAAAATGAACAATCTAGGTCCTAATAAGTTATTAACTTGAAATGAACAATCTAGGTCTTAAAATAGCAAGGTTGCTCAAGCAAGTGTGCAGTTTTGATTTTTGAACTCCACGGGCCTACTCTGAACACTAAGTAAGGTGTATGTATAACCATCAAGATGCATCAGAGCCATAATATCTTTGGAGTAGTGGTAGGAGTCTATTCCAGCTCTGCAATTTCTTGCAATGTTTAGTAAGTGACTGTGAAATGAATGTTTCAGGGGTTAGGTCCTGGTATTAAGAAGCATAGGTCCACCAAAGTCTAGTAATTCAGTATCTAGTAATTCACTATTTAGAAGCTGAATGTCCTGATACTATATTGACTTTTGCTGGTAGATAATGTCATACTTTGGTCTAAGAAATTGCTGAGTGATTTTGTTATATTATTATTTGAATGTGATTGTTATTAATATCATTATTGTTATCAGTGGTGTTAGTAATGGCAGCTGTAACTGGAAAGGAAGCTTCGCTCATAGAAACTTAGGGTAAAAACAAGAATTAATTATTAAGGACAAGAATGTTTCTCATGGGGGACAAAGGGAATAGGGCCAGTTTTACAATGACTTCCTACTAGCCTCAGCAGTGCCTCAGAGAAGCGTGTCCTTCTCGTTCACTATTAGTCAGCATGTGCTAAACAGGGCTGTGCCAGGCTTCAGACTGTGCTTCGGATCCGGAGAAACTTTGGATGCTATGGCATCTGAAGCAGCATGGCCGGATTAAAGCTATAGCTTCGTTAGGCTTTCCAAAGCGGTTTGGAGCTTCCAAAGCATTTCGGAAAAGCTTCAGAGCAGCTTCGGCGATTCGACCATAAGGTATAATGGGGAATCAATTAAATATTTATAACCTTGCTGGGTTTTTTTCTGATTTGTATAAAATTTGCAGGAGGAGCAGCCTCTGCTGGGAGCGTGCCATCTGCCAAGCTTCAAGAAGATCAGTGCAGGGCTTTGTGGAGAACTGCACCCCAAATTCTTGAAAGCAAAACTCGTGTGACATCGAGGGGTGAAAACTGCAGGGATGGGAACCCCTGGTAAGGCCACAAAACATGCCAAGTTATCTAAACATGCCAAGTTTCAAGAAGATAGGTGCAGGGGTTTGTGGGGAACTGTGCCTCAAGCTGTTGACAGGCAAACCTTGTGACATAGTTGACCCTGTGTGTGTTAAAGTGCAGCAGGTTGAAAACTGCAGGGGTGGTGGCCCTACTCAGGCCACAAAGCCTGCCACGTTTCAAGGAGATAACTGCGGGGCTGGAGGGAAGTGAATCTCAAGCTGTGGACAAGCAAAACTCATGACATGGGTAACACTGTGTGTGTTAAGGTGCATCAGGGTGACAGCTGCAGGGATAGTAGCCCCTGTTGTGACCACGAAGCATGCCAGCTGTCAAGGAGGTCGGTGCAGGGGTTCTGGGTTCTGAGGCCCTGCACTTCTGGCTGCTGACAGGCAAAACTCGTGACATGGGTGCTTGTGCAACTGTGTCTGTCTTGGTGCAGGGGGTGGGGAACTACTGCAGGCCTGGCTGCTAAGCTATTGTGCTACCAGTTACGAGTCAATCAGGATTCACTCAGGGACCAGCTTAATACACAGTTGCTAGCTAATGTAACCAGTTAATTAGCATCAATTAACACCTACAAAACCAGAGACTAAGGAGAGGAAATAATCAATACAAGACAGTCAACTGCTCCAAGACAGGCACAGTCAGTTGCACAAGCACCCATGACACGAGTTTTGCCTGTCAGCAGCTAGAAGTGCAGGGCCCCAGAACCCCCATGCACCATCTCCTCAACAGCTGGCAGGGTTCGTGGCCTCAGCAGGGGCTACCATCCCTCCAGTTTTCACCCCGCTGAGCTTTAACACACACATTGTCACACATGTCTCGCGTTTTGCCTGTCCGTAGCTTGAGGTACAGTTCCCCCCAAACCTCTGAACCGTTCAACTTGAAACTTGGCATGCTTTGAGGCCTCACGAGGGGCTGCCACCCATGCAGTTTTCATCCCCCTGTCCTATAAAATATAGACATGACATGAGTTCTGCTCATAAGAATTTGCGGTGCAGCTTCCCCCAAAGTCCTGCACTGATCATCCTGAAACTTGGCAGGCTTTGTGGCTGCTCATGGAGGCACCACTGCTACAGTTTTCAACCCCTGTGGTGTACTGCATACATATGAAATGAGATTTGCTTTCTAGAATTTGGGGTGCAGTTTCCACCAAACCCATACACTGATCTTGAAACTTGGCAGGCTTCATGCTCTAATCAGAGGCTACCATCCCTGCAAGTTTCATCCATATCAGACACAACACAACAAAGTTATAGATATTTCATTGATCCCCCGTTACACCATATGGCTGAATCTCTGAGGTGGCTCTGAAGCTTTGGAGCTGCTTCAGCTGGATCAAAGCGGAAACCCAGTCCAGAGCTCTGGATCAGATCTCTGGCCTATGAAGCAGCCAGATCCAAAGCCAGATTGAATAGCTCCCTATTCACACAGGCCTAGTGCTAAAGCCCCCAAGTCAAACTGTTCATCTTACAATGGCCATAGTTACTAGTACTCAAGAAGCCCATCTATGGCAGAGAACCTGAAAACCTGACTCAAAACTTCTACAGGTTGTTAAGTCATGGCACTAGACTTGACCATGAGAAGCATAGACATTCCCTAGTATTCTCCATGAGACGAACTTCAGTGGGATCTATATATTTTTGTCAAAAATTTAAGTAGCACAACATGGACAGGAATGTCTAAAAATTGTAGGCGTGCCAGAAGCGGGTAGGGGCTTTGTTCCCTAATTACACACTTCCTGGGAATCTAGGATGAAGGAGGATTTGTCCTGCTGGTAACAGCCACTTGAAGGGCACAAAGCAGAGACTGAAAATTGACAAGCCAGAATAAGGTGGTAGCTATTCTTCATTTAGTGACCCACATCAGCACAGTTTCATTGACTTTGGTAGACCAATGTTTCTTAATACCAGTACCTAAATCCTAAGGCATTCTTTCACAGTCAATCCAGCACCATTACACATTAGGCATTTTGATGATGATAATGTTGATGACAATGACGATGATGATGTTAACAACAACCCTTGGTAGTCCATGGGGGCTGGATGGCATACACCAAGGGTACTGAAGGAGTTGGCCAATATGACTGCAGAGCCACTGACCATCATCGTTGAAAACTCATGGTGATCAGGAGAGGTTCCAGACAATTGGAAAAGGACAAATATAGTGCCTGTCTTTAGAAAAGGAAAGAAGGAGAATCCAGGGAACTACACACTGGTCAGCCTCACCTCAGTCCCTGGAAAAATCATGGAGAAGATCCTTCAGTCCTACAAAAATCCATTGCTAAACACTTGGAGGATGAGAAGGTGATTCGGAATGGTCAGCATGGATTCACCAGGGGCAAGTCATGCCTGACCAACCTGATTGCCTTCTATGATGAGATGACTGGCTCTGTGGATGTGAGAAGATCTGTGGATGTGATACGCCTTGACTTCAGCAGGGCTTTTGATACAGTCTCCAACAACATTTTCACCAGCAAGTTAAGGAAGTATGGGTTGGGTTGGATGAATGGACTGCATGGTGGATAGAAAACTGGCTGGATAATTTGGCTCAGAGGGTAGTAGTAAATAGCTCAATGTCTACTTGGCAGTCAGTATCAAGTGGAGTTCCCCAGCGGTTGGTCCTGGGGTCAGTTTGCTTCAATATTTTCATCGATGACCTGGAAGATGGCATAGAGTGTGCCCTTAGCAAGGTTGCAGATGACACCAAGCTGGGGGAGTAGTAGATATGCTGGAGGGTAGGACTAGGAATCAGAGACCATGACAAATTGGAGTTTGGGGCCAAAAGAAACCTCAAGAGGTTCAACATGGACAAGTGCAAAGTCCTGCACTTAGGATGGAACAATCCTATGTACTGGGACAGGCTGGGGGTTGACTGGCAGGGCAGCAACTCTGCGGAAAAGGACCTGGGGTTACAGTGGAGAATAAGCTGAATAGAACCAAAAGTGCGCCCTTGTTGCAAAAAAGGCTAATGGCATACTGGGCTGCATGAAAAGGAGCATTGCCAGCAGATCAAGGGAAGTGATTATTCTCCTCTGTTCAGCACTACTGAGACCACATCTGGAGTCCTGTGTCCAGTTTTGGGGCCCCCGCTACAGAAAGGATGTGGACAAATTGGAGAGAGCCCAGGAGAGGGCAACAAACATGATTAGGGGGCCGAAGCATGTACCTTATGAGGACCTGGGGTAATTTAGTCTGCAGAAGAGAAGACTCAAAGGGGATTTAATAGCAGCCTTCAATGAGCTGCAGGGGGGTTGCAAAGAGGATGGAGCTGGACTATTCTCAGTGGAGGGAGATGACAGAACAAAGAGCAGTGGTCTTGAGATGCAGTAAGGGAAGTTTAGGTTAGATACTAGGAAAAACTTTTTCATTAAAAGGGTAATAAAACACTGGAGTATGTTACCCAGAAGTCTCCATCCTTAGATCTTTTTAATACGCAGCCTGACAAAACCTTTGCTGGGCTGGTCCTGCTTTGAGCAGGAGGGTGGACTAGATGTGACCTCCCGAGGTCCCTTCCAGCCCTCATTTTCTATCATACTATAACAGATTTAGTTTGAGGCCTAATGTACATCATTCTGTTTTATGAGGCATTTACCTGCTTCAGTTAACTTTATGCAACTAATTCATGGATTCAGCAAACCGTGCTTTATTTCATTTAACGTAAGGATCCAAGTATCCACGCTACTTCCCATTCCTGCTGCCAAATACTCACAAGGAATAAAACACAGTGTTATTCTTTCAGGTTTGTTGTTGTTATTTTGGGGTTTTGTATTGCTATCACCGGAGTCATTTTGGTTTCCTTTTGGAGGAACGTAGTAATTTATGGAAGTGAAAGACGTGGTGAGGGAAATATTTAATTGAAACCGTGTCCAAATTAGCCATTCTAGACCTTGATGATTCTGACCTGTTCACAGACACACAATCTATATATAGGCTTTAATGAAGGAGTGGTTGAAGTCCAGTGTCTCTAAGGAAAAAAAGAGCTGCAAATACACAGACGAATATCAATATAAATGTCCCTCCGTGTGGAAATAGGAAAAATGTACTTCTCCTTATGAGAAATGAGAGGGAGAAAGTGATGCCTGGCTTGCCATCCAGGCATGAAAACAATTCTGGAGGAATTCTGTGCCTTGACTTACCCGCTGTGCTCGACATGGTCGTCCCATGGTGAGCAGACCTAGCCTCAGAATCCATGAGGTTTATGAAAGGCACCTACTAGTAGCTCCCTCTTAAGCTGGAGGAGATAGGATGCTTAAGCTCTTGTTCTGGGCTTCAGGTATTATTATTCAAATTTTCTAAAGAAATTTTGCAAATGCTAGTAGACAACTGGGAACTCGGTGTCACCGGCCACTAGAGCCCTTTGTGAGCAGGTGTTGCTTGGTTTTGGCACTTCCAAAATGCTCATTAGTCATTCTTCTTCATGAAGCCCTCTGAGGGTGATTTGTCTCCAAAAGTTAGCATCACAGCAGGGATTGCAATGCATGTTGTCAATCTACTAGAGTGGGTATCCTTCTATGCTAATGAGTCTGGGACTTCGGCTTACACTAAGCTGTGGCTGCGCTAAGGCTCCAAGTAAAAACTTGGGAAGAACAGGCCTTGTTGACCACTGACCGACCCAATAAGAGATGTAGAAAAAGAAGAACATGCTAATGAGCAGGGAGGCAAGCAATTAAAAGGGACTTGAGAAGAGAGAAGAAATAAAAGGGGCCAGGTGTGAGCTTGGAAAAGAAAATAAGTAAAAATTGAGATGGGGCAAGGGAAAGCACAGATAAATATTGGTAGGAAAACTTGGGTGTTTCAGATCAAACCATATGCGCCACAAGGACTGTTTCTTTGGAGCGACCGAAGGGAATATCGTTTACGCATGCATGGCCAACACTGTCCCAGGCAGTTCTAGTGAGTCGGGCTGATTGCTAAAAAAGACCAGCAGGTTTGCTGTTCAAGCAACAGTAAACCTCTCTGGCAGGCCAGGATCTTTGGGTAGATGTGATATCTTTTATTAGACCAACTGAGTCTCTGTGACCCCCCAAAATGAATCTGAAGTCGTGTTTTTGCATTGTACCCAGGCTCCAGGAAGCTGCTTGCTACCACTGACCTTCCAGACTGCACAAACCCAAGCATCCTGAACAGAGAATGGCAGCAAGCAAAAGACCACCTAAACACCCCCCCTCAGAAAAACATTGGTGACCCCAGCCTCTGATCTGGTGATGATCTTTGCAGCATAAGTGCAAAACTAAATTTAAGGTCAGAGGCTGCATTTGTGCCTCAGGACATGGGCTGGCTTAGCTGCAGGGAGGCAAGTAAGGGAGGATCTCATGGTGTTGCCGGCTGCACGTGGGGAGAACATGCCTCCCTGCAGCTAATTAATTTGAGGCCCTCTAAAACTGTAAAGTGAATGCCATGAGTCCCACAGGTCAGTTGGGGTGCATGTTGAGTAATTTGTGTAATAGGATAGCACTCAGCAACCTGGCTGTATGGAAGAGTATCCCTGGAAATTGGATTGGGAAACGTGTATGTGACTTCACTGACTCCTTTCCGGAGGGTCTCTATCAGTCTGTGACATGCCAATCACCCCCAGCCTTAACTCAAGGCATCTTGCCAGATCTCCTAGCCTGTGCCCCTGGTACATTAGCCAGTCACCCTTCCTGGCACTCTCTCAATCTCTAGGAAGGAATCCTCTTGTATCGGTATTGGGTCTCCATGTGCTTATCTCCCATTCTCAAGCATCCTGATTGCGCAGCAGAAGGTCACTCCCTCCCTCACATCTTCTCTTAAAGCTCTTCTCTAGCATAGTGTCTGCAATACTTCTGACAGGCGGCTCAGTCACAATTGTCTTTTTGGTACCTAGTGCTCCCACAATCTGTTTGTCAGATCCTGCAGTTCGCTGTTTCTCTTACATTTGCATTTTAAGCCTATTGGGGTTGGGTCTCTTCTTAAAATATGCTGGTACAGCACCTAACATGATGGATGTTTTATTCCTGGCTGGGACCTCTCATGGGATTGCAATGCAAATAAATGAAAATAAAAATGCCAGACTTTTTAAGCAATATGAAAAACAAGTGTTTTAGCAGCTACTAATGTTTCCTGAGAGGTATCAGTTTGCTCCTAAACCTGATAGAATTGATGGCTTATGAAAGACCTAATCCTTTTTTTTTTTGCATAATATTACACAGAAAAAATATTCCAGTTAGAAATAAAATACAAAGATAAGTGGTTTGAGCAGCTGGACAGGGGTATTAGTCACACTCAGAAGCTACAGTTTTGTTTCCCTTTTCCCCAACAATATGAATGTAGGGCACATTCATCGCCTCTCAGCCTCTTGAAGGCTCAGATCAGCTGATAGCATACGCTTCCCAGATCAATCCATTCCCCCTGTTGCTCTTTAATAACTATTGCTATATCACTTTCTGTCTGGATAGAAGTAATTCACCTGTCCATCAAAGAGGGATGTCACTTCATGCAGAAAAAATTCGGATGTTCTCTCTTCACTGTATCCCCAACAACTAGTGTTGATATCAAATTCTTTAATTAAGCTCTAAGCCAAAATAGATATTTAGCCTCTGAAGACTTTGGGCTCCTAACAGAGGTATGGTGTATTTCACACCTTCCTATTATCCTGGCGTGTTGGATATATACGGCTGATGGCTTTAAACCACATAAGTCTTCTGGTGCCTACCTGCCTTCTAGTAATTAGAGATTTGTCAAAAATCTATTCGAGTAGGAGACTGGAATCCAACTAAGGGCTTTATGAGTTCTGGTGATCATTATATTAAGAGACTGAAAGTTGTTAATGAAGAGGTGATGAGATATGACTGCAACTTTCTAGCACAAGGAATCCATTGAGATGCCTGTGCAAAAGTCTGAGCCCCAAAAGTCAGAATACGTCTCGAATCCTATACCTGTTTTTGAACCCTGTTATGAGCAAATTGTCAATGAACTATAGGGAATATGGAGAATATAGGCCCATGGTTAAGTGTTGAATTGTTTTGGAAGAAAAAGTTTGCCATAAATAAAATATTTTAGTTAAATAATATTTCGCTGTTACATAGAGTTCGTCGTTAAGAGATCTCAGAGCAATATAAGACTGAGCTCTGGAAAGTCATGCTTTCTGCCTATAGTCTAACATGGCAAGGCAGGGTTAGCAATGCAACAGAAGCATTCAATCTCAGTCACAAAGCCCCTTTTTCTACTTCATTGCACCACTTCCTAGCATCCGAGTAGATAAACCTGTCCCATGTTAGTAGGTTCTGAACACCATGGCCATGGAAGCAGCATAGAAATGTAAGACTAGGAGGGACCTCCAGAGGTCATCTAGTTCAATCCCATGCATAAGACAGGATCTTCCCTATCCAAACCATCCTAAACAAATCCAGTGTCTAATCTATTAGCAAAACTACGCCGTTGGCTCTGACACAACCACAAGACATAACACCTTAATCTTCCACGGACAAAGCAGGGAGAACACCATGGGCAATGTCCTGCGGCTGTGAAGGTTGTTAAAATACGTTCAAGGGATCCAAGGAAGAAGACAGTGCCCCCTGCTATCAAAGAAGGCAGAACCCCCCACAGTCCATACCAATCTGACCGCGGGGTAAGTTAAATTCCTTCTTGGCCCCAAATACAGCAGTTTGTCTGACTCGGTGTGGAGAGCAACAACCTTTACCTGGGATTCATGTGTTTAAGTCCCAGCAGGAGAACTGGCAAACCCCAGTCAAAATCCTCAGTCTTGGCCACAGCCAACACCCAATGCTTCTGAGGAAGGCAAAATAAAAAACAACCCAAACCCCAAAACCCAAATACGGATCCTGATGCATGTAGCAGCAGCAAGGGAACAAAATTCCTTCCCAGCCCATTGTGACAACCAATAGACCCTAGAAGCATGGGAAATATCCACAGTAAGACGTAGGCACAGCTACTCCTAGATCACCCCTGACCCATGCCTGTCCATCCTCTTCCAGTAACAAATATCCCACAGCTTCCCTAGGCAGTCTATCCCATTGCCTAGCCGTTCTAGCAGTGAAGACGTTTGTCCTGATATCCAATCTAAGTCTACTTCACTGCAACTTTAAACCATTGGTTTGCATCCTACTCTCCAGCAAGAAAGAAATGGTGTTTTCATAGTTTCATAGTTTCATAGTATCTAGGGTCAGAAGGGGCCTAGAGCAGGCCATCTAGTCTGACCCCCTGCCAATGGCAGGAACAAGTGCTGGGGTC
>JAGPOW010000261.1:9341913-9354889 GCA_030014935.1 Caiman crocodilus
TCCAGAGGAGGGCCACTCACATGGTTAAGGACTTAAAGGACAAGCCCTATGAGGCAAGACAGAGGGGCCTGGACCTCTTTATGCTCCACTGGGGAAGGCTGAGAGGTGATCTTTTGGTGACCTACAGATTCATTAGGGGGACACAGAAAGGGATTGGAGATGCTTTGTTCACCAGGGCACCTCTTGGGTTAAGAAGGAACAATGGTCACAAACTGACAGAGCAGATTTAGCTCAGACATCAGGAAAAACTTCTTCATGGTAAGGGTGACTTTCTTCACAGTAAAATTTGGAATGGGCTTCCAAGGGAGGTGGTGCTCTCCCCTACCCTAGGGGTCTTCAAGAGAAGCTGGATGGGCAGCTGGTTGGGATCATCTGACCCCAGCAGTCTTTCCTGCCTATGCAGGGGCTCGGACTCAATGATCTGTTGAGGTCCCTTCTCACCCTAACATCTATGAATCTATGGATCCTTCTCTACTGAACAGTGCCTTACTCTGCACACAGACTCACTAGGTCATTTTCTGCCATCCTTTCTCCTGTGACCTTACTACACACACAGTCCCACTGATTGCAGTGATCACTGCTGACTTGGAAACTATCACTGACTTCCAGTAAGGGTAGCAGAATATGGTTCATAATAGAACCTGCAATCCATGGTAGCAGTTGTGATATTTAAGGCCTGGTTTAAATCGTGATTTTGTATTGTTCATGAAAAACAGGAAATTAAGTGATTTTCACAAAAACATGTGAGGAAAGTGCTGATTGCTGCTCCAGCAGGGCTCCTGTGTGCAGAACAGAGCTGGGGGGGGAAGGTGATAGCGAGGCTGAAGGGCAGTGGCCACCCATGGGCAAGCAATGCCGCCTATGCTCCAGCCCCCGCTTCCTACCTTACAACCTCCTCCCCATCACCCCAACACTTCTGGTCCCTGCCACCAGCCTGTGACTGTGGGCTGGGCTCAGCCAGCCAAATGGCCCTAAACCTGCCCCCTTAGCCAATCAGGTGGTGTGGGGATGGTGCCCCCCACCGTGATTGGGCCAAAGTATTCACAAGCTGGGCCAGTGATTTAAACAAGGCCCCAAAAATATTTCTTTTCTCTTTTCACTTTAAACTCACTTCATTCTTTACTTGGCTATATAGATATTTAAGCATCCCATGTTTTGCTTTCAAAATATAGTGTTTCTTTTAACAAGGGCTATGATTTCTAGCAGTGATCTTGGAAACCTGGCTTAGACTGTTACTGATGAGTTTGCTTTCACAGCCTTTGACCTGCACAGAGAGCATATTAATCTGAAAGCTGCAATCTGCATGATTATTATTCTTTCCTCGGCAGAATCAGTTTTCTGCAGAAGTACACAAATAAGTTCACATTTCTGTTGACAAGCGTGGACTTGTTATGTGGCCTTTTGTGATATGTATATATTATTCGGCTAATTGAATATGCTTTCACTTTTAGCTTTGCCAGCAACAGTATGTACACAAGGCAGCAATGAAAATGATATGTTGTAGACTGCAAGTTATATCTTTCATCTGTATTTCTTCTCCCCTTTTAACTCCTGGGAGTGGTAGACTGTATCTATTTTGTTTTTACAGTTAGAAACAAATGCACATGGTTAGATATTTCCCTGGGATACAAAATGCTCGCTCTTAGGCTCTAAAGTCATGGCATTTATCAATAGAAACTTTGTGAAAGTTTTTATTCTTCAATTGGAGAAACCATTCTGGATCAATTTATGCCTGGTAAATCCATCCTGCATTGATTTCCTTCTGAGCAGATGGCTCTTGTTGTTTCCAAAAAAAAAAAAAGTCAATTTAAAAGCAGATGCAATGGTTGATTGATGTTTAAGAGTTAAATAATAATACTGCTAGTACTACTAATAAACATGTTACACCTTCTAGGAGAGCAAGCCGCTCCCTGCTTCTTTTATCTACTCAAGATATTGTCTTTCAAACCCTCCTCTCTTTATGAAATGGACCTAATCCTTTTTGCTTTCTACACAGCAATTTCTAGGTAAGAGTTATCCTTTGAATGAGATTTATTTTTGTGAAGCATTCCTCATAGACCAGTAGTGACTTGAATACCAAGTTTGCAACATCCCTTGCAAGGCACAGCAAGGGCAGTGTAGCAAACCTTCCCTTTAGCAGAAGGAACAGTTGCGGACCTAGCATAGAATTGAAGGAAACATCTATTGGCAACCTAGGTCAGACCCATATGGACCACTTGACAGCCCTCCAGTGATGAGAGGTCTCTTAGCAGAGGCTCCAAAGGAAGAAGCATGGAAGTCGTCAGTTATAAGGCGTCCCAAAGTCTCTCCTTATATCTCCTAGTTCAGGGCTGGGCAAAATGTGGCCCAAATTAAGAAAATTAATATTTATCTGCCCCTGGCTGCCTGTCATGTGGCCCTCAATGGCTTGCTAAAACTCAGCAAGTGGCCTTCCACACAAAAGAATTGCCCGCCCCTGTCCCAGTTGAAAGTCCCTTTATACCTCGAAATATGAGGGTTTCTATCCCTCCCTTTAAAATCTTTTGTAACATTTTGTTACGTAATGCTGAATAGCTGTTGGCTCCATATCCCTCGCTAATCTCCCTTTTTTTTCAGTCCTGAAAAGCTCTTAGTCCTCATAGCATCTTAGGAAAAGGAGTCTTGCAGGCTACTTTTACATTTGATTTTATTTTTGCATTTCCTTTTATAGCAGTTCCCCAACCTGGTATCACCAGACCTGTTTCTAGATCTGGTACCCCACAAACTCCCAGAAAAATAATATTTGTATCCTCTATTCTAGTCCTTCTAATGCCACGGTGCAGTACCACCAGTGGAAAAATGAGAAAATAAAATCAGATTGATATAAAATGGCCTTCAGTAAAACTCCACGGACCATCCATGGTTGTTAATCTAAGTCTTACTGGTGTGAGATTGTTGTTGGCAAGCTGCTGTATTGTCAATGAGCATCTCGGCAACCTCAAAGCAGCGGCTGAAGTTCAATGGCACCCTACCAGCCACCACACAGCGTAGAGAGACACTTTAAAGAGGAAGCAGAGTTAAAGGTTGCTGGTCGGTCTCAGATGAGTTAAAGTCCTCATCCTCAAATGATGACCTTGAGACACCACGGCCCCACATCTTTATTTATGAAAAGGATCTGCTTACGAGCTGGAGTTTCCCAACATCGCATAGAAAACTGCATGAATACAATTCTGCACATTGTTCCTTCAGAGCAGCATCTGGACAAATCAAACCCTTTAGCTAAGTGCCCTGCCTTCAGAGGGCAATAGTCGTGCATTGTGCACTTCAGTTCTTGTCCAGTATTATACCATGAAGAAAACACACATCTTCCTGACCTTCACTGGCCACTGGCTATTCCATAAAGTACAAGAACTTAGAGAGATCCGTGCTCAAATAACCGTATATGTTATTCCAATAGCTACAGTACATACCTAATCTTTCTCTGAGTCTTCTTGTGTGTGAATTTACTAACAATCTTCTGTGACTGATTTATGTCAAATCCCATTTTCATTTTTTCACAGGGTGCATTCGTATCACGCTGCTTGTTTCTGAAAACTAAAAATAAAATGGAAGAAAGAATTAGCACTCTTCTGTTTTCTACCCCATGGACATCCCAGGTTAGACATACTGTTTTTACTGAATCAGTTCTTTAGAATTATATTTCCACCCATGAAAACTGAGTCATTGAAGTACTCAGAAGTCGTACTTAAATGCATGGTGCGTTAAGTGCAATCCACTGCAATTTGATGCTATAAATACTGATCTTTGTATTCTTCCAGTTTTCCTAAGGTGAATGATCAGTTGCCAGATAGAAATCTAAATGTTTATCTTTTAAACAGTTACAGCATGTGCAAGTGTGGTCCAAGTTTCCTAATGGCTATGGAACGATTTCTGGGTGTCTGCACAAATTGCTGGTGGGAACATTTTCCTTCGAGGTATGGGGGGGAAAAAATGCAAGAATCATTTTATTGTGTATTACTTTACTGACAGCTGCAGTGTGTAAAAGTGGAGTTTGAAATCATCATTGTGATGTGTTTAGGACTCCAACCGAGTTTGGAGTCCATTACAAAAAAACAGTGTACAAAGATTAGAAGGCACCCTCTACCCCAAAGAGCTTATGCTCTGTATAAACACACACACAGTCAAAAGGGAGAAGGGGAAAGAGAGACATGGAGACGTGAAGTAACTTGTCCAGGGTAGCCCAGTATATCGGTGGGGGAGCTGGAACTGGACTCCAAGTCACATCATGGTCACCAAATTCAATGACCTACTCACTATAAACTGCACTGCCTCAAACGTGTTCCTATGTATGGGTAAGAAAACTGCTGGTGATCTGGGGTCTTACTTTATCAGTCAGTGCTGGTCTTGTAGGTATTTTTAAAAAGTACAGGAACCACATGGGTGAGAATGGAAGCATGGGATTTTTGGAAGGGGAAGAGGAGCTCTCTGTCTTGTTTCTCATTTGCTCTCCCTTGAATTATTCCATCTCCAGTCCATTATTAGGATGTCGCCATCCTTCTCATCTTTCCCTTCCTCTTCTGCTATATAAAAAGTCATATATTACTAGGTTCACCCACTTAGCTGAAAGCTTGGGCTGGAAGTAGTAGTGTAGTATAAAAGCACAGTATTTGTGCAGTTATAAGTACAGGTACAGGTGCACACCCTACATGCACATGTCTTTTTGTATACGTAGTGTGTATGTGTGCATACAGGTGCACAAACCCGTAAATATAGACACATATTTATGCATGCATGTGTTTGTGCTCTGTGGGTCAGATTCTACTTTATCTTGTAGATGTGTAAGTGGACTGAGCTGCCTCAGTGTGATTGTATTCCACCCTGCTTAAGTCCCTGAAAGACAGTGAGTGCAAGACATGAATGTGTGCTCCCCATCCTTGCTTGTTTGTGACTCCATCTTAAGGATCAGATGACTGTGTGTTAAAAAGGTAGATGCGGTAATGGATTTTCAGGACTCAAACAGGATGGAACAGACTCTTCGGTGCCTGGTAGGTGGAGTAGGATCCGGCCCTCTATATACGCTGCTGAGCTCTCCTCAGTCCCACCACCGTTGCTGTCAGATAGAAGCGCTTGCTAACGGCGCCTGATGGATTTTCACGTTGTTAAGACCAGGGCTATTAAATGCAAGGTGTCATCTAAGTCGAGTCTGAAGATGGGAGTTTAAGGCAAGGAGGATTTGATGTGATGCTATTCTGCATCTTGTCTCAAGGAAGGAAAGGATGGAAAAAAACAGTTGGCTGCACTTTACGAGCCAAACACCGAACGCACGCAACTGAGTATGGCCTTCCTATTCCAACACATGCTCTTGTCCAGCAGGACACGGGAAAATGACAAGCTGTAATGTGTGATACATATTTCCCATGCTTGGTGGGCTGGATATGGCCCATTTTACTTTGTAATGAAGTAAGTGGTCCTGAACACACATTCATTTCTGGTAATTGCTTTTTTCTTTGCATCACAATGCTGGAGGAGGTATTGTTTGTTTCTGTTTTCCTGCTGAAGTTTATAAAGCTGCCTAATGGACTCTTTCTCTTTTTGCTCTGAGTTTTTGGCATTGTTCTCGCAGAGAGCGCTGAATAGATGAAAGATGCTACTGTCTGCAGCGAATGCCTGAGTGGACACCTTGGGATGCGGGGCATTTGTGGAGGAGAGGGTAGCTCCAAGTTCGATTTGAACCTAGGGTTCTCCTACTATTATATATCAGGGTGCCCACAATGAATAATAGGGATCAGCTGAAACAGGAGCCCATTGTACAAATGTAGAGAGTCAGACAGTTTATGCCCTGGGGAGATGAGGGCCAGATCCCATTATGCCTGTACGTGCCTAAGTGGTACTCAGATAGTTACATACGTTTGACTATTGGCACTCACACAGGATATTCATCCTATTGCTACCACCCTCCTAGATACACTTGTACTGTGGTGTTTCCCTTCTGACCATGCTCAAAAGGTCGCTCTAAGGCCCTGCAGGTTCAAGGGCTGGCCAGAATCTCCCGGGGACACATCCAACTGCTTTTAAGTCCCCCAAATGTCAAACAACCGGTGAGTGTTTGATGGCAGAAGAGAGCCCTCCTGCCTTTCACCCTTGCCTTGCACAGCGAGAGACCCAGGTTGTATTCCCTTCTCATCTACAGAGGGGTTGAAGCAGTATCTCTTGCCTCCCAGCAGAGACTTCAAACTACCAGGCCAGGACAAACCACTGCCCAGAGCACTGCAGCCCTCCAATTGAGGCAGGCTCAGTAGGAAATATTTGGCTCCAAACCCTCTCTCCTAGGCTTCCTAAAGCAGACAGCCTTTAGGAGGAATTCAAGTCTGAGCGGCTAAACAAGAGCAACACCCAAGGCTGCACCAGTCTAGGATACGGACCATGTAGGTCTCAGGGGGTCTGACCCAACACCTTCTAGGTCTTAGGTGCCTTCACCACCAACTTATGGGACAGACATGACTATTAAATACCTTTTTACTGACCTGGCCCAGTGGCTATTCTTGAAGGAAAGAAGCACTGGGTCAGAAACAGACAGCAAGCAAGGTGGAGTCTAACTCTAGGTAAGCAATGTTTTTGGGCAGAGTTGGCAAAACCACCGACAACCTCAATTTGTGAGATGTTAGTGTGCCAGGGCAGACACTGAGGGAGCCACAAGGGGCCCAGTCCTTGTGCCGGTGCAGCCCCAACCCCTTCCCTGCTGTCTGCCTTAAAGCATGCATGTGTCTGCCACTAGCAACAAGCCAGGCCAGGGGTCGGTGGACTCCAGTGCAGCTGCTTACAGCCTCCTGAGTGCCTGCCACAGCTGGCCCGTGCTCTGGGCAGACCCCTTTTGCCTGCCACAGAGCCCAGGCTGCTCACAGCAGGCAGCAGGGAGGCTTCAAGCAGCGGCAGTGGAGTCCCAGCCCAGCTTATTGCTGGCAGTGGGTGCACATTGCCTTGAGGTGGACAACAGGTGGTCTTGGGGGCCTGGGATCCATGGGCAGCAGCCCAGGGACCCACTAGAGGTGGTCAGGTAGGAGGTACTCCATGAGTGCCTCGCTGGCATGGTGCCCTTTCTGCCACTGCTTGTGGGGAGGGCAGGGAGTGCTCATGGTGAACTCAACACATGGTCCTGGAACAGCATCCCCTGCCAAACCATGCCTGTCCGTCCCCCTTCCTTGGAGACCCCTGTTAGGCTGAGCCAAGCCATCCCTATCCCGCTTTGGAGACTCCTGCCAGGCTGTGCCTCCCTGTCTTCCCCTTGAAGACCCTTGCCAAGCTGCCCCCCTCCCCACCTCCACAGGAGCTCCCTGACACCCAGGCAGCTGCAGCCAGGGGTTGCAGACCCCTCTGGCTCCTGCAGGAGGTCACAGCAGGGCAGGAGCAGCCCTGGATCTACTTAATCCTATAGGTAGGGCATGTCCAGATGAGCAGGAACATATGTTTCCCCAGAAACAAGTAGCAGCAGTACAAGGTGTGCCACTGCTAATTGTTCCCAGGGAACGCCCATGCCAGGCACATTCTGGTGCATGGCCAGTTACCCCGGGTGGGGTAGGGGAGGTTGGGGCCAGCAATTGTGCTGGCCTGAGCAGCCTTACCTGGGGTCCTAGGGGCTTCCAGGAGCTGCGGCCTTGGCACTACTGCAGCAGGAAGCCTGGCCGGCAGCCAGAGCATGGCTCCAGCGGGCCAGGTTCCAGTTTTGGATGGCATGTGCTGTTGCCATGTTCCTCATCCCACTTTTGTCTGGCATGGATTTTTTTGACTCCAGGATCTCCCAGGGTAAAAAATACCCCTGCCCTGCAAAGTAGGAGCTCAGGGAATGGCTGCATGTGCAGTGTGTGACACCACAGATCGGTCTGTGGCATCACATACTGCACATCCACACTCATCTAGAGAAGCCCATAAGGATCAAATCTGCTCCCACCAAGGTGTATGTGTAAACACATTCCCGTGACGGACTTATTGCACAGTAAGCCTAAATCAAATGAATTGCACACATACATGCACCCATTATCAGCACAACCTCCTCCTTAGAGTCAACCAGTTGCTGACAGTGCTTTGTCATTGTCTACATTTGCAGGGATTTGCACATTTCCGGGCATCTATGGCAAAGTTGTATGACAATGGAGTATAAATGGAGTTATGTGCTTCCAGGGAGGAATTGAATTGCTTCTGAGCAAGCACAGCAGGACAAAGTTAGTTGCACATGGTGAAAGTGTAGCCATGTAAGGAATTCATCTGTCTTAGCACAACTTGAGCTATTGCACAAGGGGAAGTAGGAGATTTTGGGGTGATTCAAAACCTTCAATACAATGTAAGTGGGAATGTGATATTAAGGCAAGGTAATTTAATATGTAATTTTTTGCGGGATTTTCCTGGATGAAAACTGCATCTCTATCACAACCAGACTGGCTTCCCTTTAGACAAAAGGATAGGTACACTTATGGAGCAAATGAAATGGCTAGAAAAACTAGGAAAAATAGCACAATTATCAGAGAACAAACTTGTGCTATATTCCCCATTTACAGGTAAGGAACTAAAATGCCAAGCACCACGTTCGGACAGATACGCTAGATGTGCAAACAGGACTTGGGTGGAAATTAGATGCAATGCAGAAGAACCTGACTCGAGACACTGCAAAAGCCCTTAGGAGCCTAAATTCATTTATAGCCCTAAGCAGTCTTCCACACGTGCACAGATGCACGTTGTCTGAGCAGCTAGACTCCTAACTCCCACCAAAACTTTGTGGATGGAGATAGCATGATGCTTATATTCTGCCTGAGTCTCTAGAGAGGCCTGGTCTGTTAGAGTCTTCTTACGTTACACTGTGAGCTGCTCAAATGTTGATGGGTGTTAGCACCAGTGTGAGTTTGGAGTAGTCACACATTCAGGCCAGCGAGCGTGTAGAGGACTGAAAGACAAGAATCCTCCCTCCCTTCCCATCCTGGGCTGCTCCTCCTACCCCCTGCCTGCCAGGGCTCCCCCAGGACCGCTCAGCCCCCGGTCAGTATAGGAGTAAAGGAGAATTGTATCACTAATAGTGGAAGTTAGAAGTTCAAATTTTACCTTTCAGGGGAAAAAGTCTACGCTAGGCCAGACACCTGCCCTGTCTAAGTGAGAGCCACATCTTGCTCAAGTGGAGCGACAGTAATAATAGCTATTTTAGTAAAAATACAGCCGTGGGCACTAAGTAGCTCTGAAGACTTGGCATCTATCTCTAGAGCCCAGCTGACCTCAGAAGTAGCCTGGATTTGTTATTACTGTATTCGACTCAGGCTTTAACAGAGATTTTAGTGTTGTGCAAATTTTACAGTAAAGTACTGTTCTTTAAAAAAAATATAAGACAGCTCTAGGGGCTTGAAAAACATCCTATTTGCAGTGCGGGCCTGGATTTAACGTCCTCTAACTACTGCTCTCTTTGCTTTAAATTCATTTCTGTGAGAGAAAAGGTGAAACAAAGTTGGTGAAAATCGAAAAATTGTGCTGGCGGTTGAGGTGTCTGTGTCTGGATTTTGAAAATGCTGACCTTCCTGTACCATAGTTTAATATCTATTAAATGTGCGTAATTATATCCCCCTACCCATATAAAGTGATTTAATGACACTAGAGTGTAGGCACAACTTGCTGCAAATGCTAATATATATGTGCATATATATTATTTGCATAACAGCTCTGGCTTAGGGAAGATGTCTGGACTGTACCCATGTATGTGTATCACTACATTGTTTATGCAAGACAGTCGTGTACACGTCACTTGTATTGCACATTTGTGCCCGGTGCATTTGGACAAGAGTATGTAAAAGTAAAGTGTGTATTTATTTTCCTCCAAACAAGTTAAGCATGTCTGTGCTTCAGGGCGAATGCCTCCCCATTTCACTCTTTTACAGCATCACCCACACTCCAACATCAATCTCCATATCCTAGGGAGGGACGTGCTGAGTGCTTGGGCTTGCAATTATGGCAGGTGCACAGCTCTCACAAAGGAAATAACTGATGGGAGAAGGAAAGACGAAACTTTTTTGTAGCAAGAGAAAATAGAGAAGACCGAGACAGGGATGATTCAGTGATGACAAATTCAGCTCTGTCTTAAAGCAATCCGTCACTCAGTCGAGAACAATCCCTCGCAAACACAGTGCAAGACTTCTAAACACAGGGGTACCTTTCCATAGCGAAGGGAAAATAATGAAGTATCTGCTGTGCTGAACATGCAGTAAGATAAAGCTGCAGCCAAAAAGATGATGTACAGGGAAATTTAAAAAAAAAATCTATCTAGCAATAAGCACACTGCTAAAAACTACCTGCTGACTCAGATTGTAGAAGAAAAACCTTGGGCAACCTATGGGGCCCTCCATAAGGTTTTTTTGACACGCTCACATTCAACAGGGATGTTTTGAGATACAGTTTTTGGGCTAGTGACACATTAGCCATACATAATAGTTTCATTATTTGTATTAAAGCAATATTTGTAGGACCAGCCACAATTTACCATGTGTCCCGAGGCCCTATTTTTTTTTACACTTAGTCCCCTAAGTGTAAAATAGCATAATTACAGAATGACACCAAAATAGCCTCATTACACATGAAAATCAAGGCCCAAATGTTAATGTTGCTGTCTGTGTGCATCTCTGCTTTTCATTTACATGACTCTAAACCACAAGTAATTGTGCTGTAGGAATCACAAGTGCTTTGATCATCTTGCTCTACAGCCCCTTGTCTGTGCCTGGGGAACCTAAACAGTACTTCAATATAAATAATAAAGAATAATAAGGAACATTAAGAGCAGATACTTAGCACTTCAAGAACCATCAGAGTAGCCTGGATCACAGCCTCAGCTCCACTGCAGCATATCTGTCAATAAATAGGCATAAAAGATGATACAGCAAAATAACAGAGCGTATGTCAGCTCATAGGCTTTTTCAGCTCGTGGCTTTTTCCTTCATTATGTACTCTTTATTGTAGTGCTAAGCTATCCAGGGGACAAGAGCGAGCTATGAAATGTAATATATCTCTTCTATACCTGCAGAGTAAAATCTGTATTTATCAAACTAGGTTAACCGGGACTGAGCTGGGGATTTATTCAACACATCGCTGGAAAGAGGGGGTGGGACGCCAGAAGGCTGCGAGAGCAAGCACAAGAGGTATCCCCAAACCGATAAGACACACAATAACTACAAAACAGAAACTTCTGAACTGTATCGAGAAGGAATGGTATGAGATCAGACCCTGGAAAGTTATCGCAAGCGGCTCATGCTTACCATGCCTGACAGATACTCAATATTTTGATTTACTCTGGTAATATCATGGAGGAAATTCTTCTGCAAATCTGGACTCACCTTCCATTTACAGTGACCCATGTTATCCAAATGTACACGGTTGACACTTCTGGGCCACCATTTTCTAGCTGTGCTGTGCAGAAATATTCTTTCCCTCAGTACCGCATGGAGAATGTCATATTGTCCCATGCCTCCCTGGTTCAAGATGTAAAAACTGAAGCTCTGGAAAAAAAAGAGAAAATGCACAAAGGGAACGTATCCACTGTTTTGTAAAACCAGTGACACTCTCCGGACTTAGGTCCCCACTTGGCCTCCATCATAGCAGCCTCTAAAACCACAACAGACTTCAAGTCATTTATCCTCACGAAATAACTGAAGTAGAGAAATGATAGTAGCCTCATTTACAGACTTCTGCTGCCCCCCCTTCTGACCAGGACCGTAGCTCCGTCAAAGCCAAAGTGGAAGACACCAATTTTAGTGGAGTCCTCAATGGGAGAGGGGTTGTTTCTCTGGTCACTGGTAAGGAAAAACTTCACTCAAACCCCTGACCATTCCCCTGGGTGGGGTGGAAGAAGAAAAAAAAAATCAATATGGAACAAAAAGTCTGCCGCTGCAAAACCAGCTTGTCAATCCTGGGGCAGCTGTAACAGCAACTGAGACCCAAAGGGACTGTCTCTTGTAGACACTTAATGGTTACAATGCTTCAGAATGAGGCACCTTGCACAGGGCTGGACACAGGCATAGGTGAACCAGGTGGTCACCCGGGGTCCAGACAGAAAGGGGGTCCGAAAATGGTACTTTTAAAATTATTATTATCATTATCTCTGGCGAAGTGGGGGCACAATACTAAAAGTTCACCCAGGGCTGCCAGGAGGCTAGGTATGGTGTGGCCCATTGGTGACACATAGCGGGTGCACATGCGTCCCCTGAAAGCACCAGCCACAAAACCAGAAGTGCATTCCAGTTTCATCGTTGGCTCGGCGATTGGCCACTCCCCAGTTGGGAGACCCCCACCCTCACCAGTGATTTGGTGCCCCCCCCCGACTCAGAAGGCACCAGTTGTCCATGGTGTGGCCCCAGTAGGGTGATCCAAACCAACCAACTTAGAGGATAATGATTCTTACACAGACAACAAAGAGGGTTAGTCATCTCCAAAGGGCAATTTCATAGAATCAGAGAAAAGCAGGGTTGGAAGGAGCCTCAGAAGGTCATCTAGTCCAATCCCACGCGGGACCATCCCCAACTAGATCATTCCAGTCAAAGCTTTGTCTAGCTGGGTTTTGAAAACCTCCCAGGATGGAGCTTCCACCACCTCTCTGGGTAACCTGTTCCAGTGTTTTACTACTCTCCTAGTGAGAAAATTCTTCCTAATATCTAACCTAAACTTCCCTTTTTGTCTGCATTCTTTCTGTAGTGAGGGACCTAAAATGTGGCCTCCCCAGTGCTGAATAGAGGGAAAGAATCACTACCCTCGATCTACTGGCAACACACCTACCAATGCATAACCCAGGATACCGTTAGCCTTCTTGGCAACAAGGGCACACTGCTGGGTCATATTCAGCTTACCATCAGGTCCTTTTCTGCAGAGCTCCTGCCCAGCCAGTCACCCCCAGCCTGCCCTGGTGCATGGGACTGCTTCTTCCTAAAGGCAGGACTTTGCAGTTGTCCTCATTGAACCTCCTGAGATTCCTTGTGTCCCAATCCTCCCATTTTTCTATGTCACT
>JAGPOW010000261.1:9358125-9409789 GCA_030014935.1 Caiman crocodilus
GCCACAGAGGAGCACCTGGACACACATTCAATTAATGGCATGATAAACAGTTATCATATAACTATAAAGTTATTGCACTTTTTTGTAGAATAACTTTGTGGCTTATGCCTTGTTTCATGATAATATTAACTGATTGAACACGTGGCTGGGTCACAGCTTAGGACGTGATTAACTGGCTCCGCACATATTAAGAGTTATATGTAGATGACACCTCAGTGGCATTTCCAATTCAAATCAAACCAGACTTTGAGATTTCAACTAAAATATTTCTTTTCATTTTTGAGGGGGGGAGGGGGTTACCATAAAGTCCAAATGTTTGTGTGCTTACAAAATACCTGACCAAGACTAGGTTTTTTCTCTATGCCCCCACAATAATTTACTCTTTGCCACCTACATTACATTACTATGGAGACTCTAATTTACTAGATGAACCAGGAGACTTCAAGGCAGGTCTTCTGGATTTTATTCCAGCTCTTCTCATTGAATTAGTGTGTAGTCTTCAGCAAATCTCAGTGACTCATCTTTCAGAACCGTAAAATAAAGGTTATATTAACTTATCTCTTCCACTCAGGATATTAATTAACGTTATTAAAGGATGGAGTGTTTTATGTTTAGGTGTCTAAAATTAAATACCTATATTAGATATTAGGCATCCACACTTGAAATGTTTGGCATAATGTAACTCATGTGTGTCTACACATGAATTTGGCAGGAGTTTGGGTACCAGAAACCAGCTCTCTCAACATCTACCTCTGTGCTACTGTTATTTATAGAAAGGTATAATTAGTCTCAGCAAAAATATGCAATATGAAGGCAAGTATGTTCCTTAGCTGTCCAATTATATTATATTATTCTTGTCATATTAGCGGGGGCTCATGTCAGAATACCAGTACTATATATTACTTAACAAAGGCAGGAAGTTAAAGGCAACTGCTTCCCCTGTACAATCTGTGACACACATCATGCAATCTTATTCAGAAAGCAGAAGCATGATAATGCAGATTCCCATGAGCTATCATTTCTGCTTTGTCTTGTTTCCAGTAGCAACATTATCCTTTAGCTCCCATGGTCTGCCATGACTTGGTGTGCAAAACTGCTCATTGCATTGTGCGGCACGTCGAGGTCAGTGGGAGCCACCACTGCTCACAGGAGTCTCTTCTCACCATCCCTGCCTCAGCAGTGCTTCTCAGATAACTTTCAACCCAGGCAGAGAGTTAGCTAATGCCTTCAGGGTTTTAGTCATGCCTGGGAGAACATTACCTTAAGGCATCATTAGAAACCATGTGACCAGTCAAATAAGCAACCATCATTTCAGAATGCAGGGCCTGAGTCAGTAACTTATTCATGTGATTAGCTTCTGTGCACAGGAGTAAGATTTGCAGGATCCTTCTCCTACCTGGACTCCATGTAGAATCAACTCCATTAAGTTGAATACGATGTCATGTAAGTTGAATACAATGGCCCTGGATTCCCTATTTACCCCCTGTAAGAACCTGGAGATCAGAATGGAAAGCAGACCTCTCTTGCTGACATAATATTTAAAAGAGGCACATGTTAAGATGAACACCTGCTGTTTTTGCCCTTCAGAAGACATCCTTTTCATAATCACTAGCAGCCTGAGCGGTGATGGTGGACTATACCCATTATGCAGTACAATGTGACCTCCCCGTGGTGCTTCCACTGAGGACTAACACAATGGTTGCATGCAGCACCCCACATTTTGGAAGGGAAAAATAAAGACCAAGCAGTGTACATGCCTTCTGTTTGGTCAGCCATTTGTGTGTGCATTCCCTGGATGGAGTGACCGTAGCTATAAAGTAGGTAAAGAATTGCAGTGCCAAATTGTTTGAAGAATCCTACACATGAAATTTCAGCTATGCACAAACGTTAACACTCCCCTAAGCTAATAGTACCTAACCCTGGGTGGGTCTAGGAATTCACCATCAGCATCGGCAGCATTTTTTGCAGGGGGTGCACTATCAAGCTCAGGGGGTGCACGTGCACCTGCATGCACCCCCTGTGCTTCACCGATGCCCCCAGCTGACCCTACACTGATGATCACTGGAAGCAGTGACTGCCTGCTGACCCTGGCCCTGCCCAGCACCAGGCACAGCCACACGCTGCAGCTGGAGCCCCTGAGCAGGTGGCGAAATGTGGTGAAAGGGGAGGGAGCAGGGACCCACCTACTGCCATCGCCCCAAGACTGGCACTCCATGCAGCCCTCTGCCACAGCACGGCAGGAGCACTATGAATTTCCCCTGTCTCCAGGTCATCCAGGGACAGTACTGGCAGCACACGGGTCCCCCTTTTTTCACACTGGGTCCCCCCAAGTGTCCCACTCCAGCCATGCCTTGGAGATTAGGCCTGTGTGAAGCAACTAGTAATTCACTTTGGATTTGGATTCAACTGATTCGGGGACAGTAATTCAATGAAGTGATTTGAATCACTTCATTCAAAACACTTAATTGAATCACTTAATTCGATTCGGCCAAATCTGATTCAGAGATTTTGCTGCTGCTGAATCTCTGAATCAGCCAGGCCAGGCCCACCCCTCTCCCAGCCTGGCAACGGCTGCCCTGCCTGCCCCAGCTCTGGCACGTGTTAAAAAAAATCCCCCAACTCACTGTCTCACAATCTTTTCTAAAAATTCAGAGAGCTTTTAATCAATGCAGACCTTTAAATTGGTCCCCCGATTCAGTTTGGATTCGGAGATTCAGCCACCAAATAGGGCCGAATCGCTTCCAAATCGAATCACCACCCGAAGCTTCACACAGCCCTATTGTACATACAGGGGACCCAGGCTTCTGGGCATGTGGGGAAATACGGGGCGGGCAGAAGGGTGCCAGCCCCAGTCTCCAACTTAGTGGGGCACAAAGATAGCAGCTGCTGCCATTGCCTTTTACTGCTGCTGCCCAGGGCACAAGATTGGCCAACTATGCTTCTGCTTCCAGTCCTATTTCAGAGCTCTAGCTACTATGCTATGCTGCCTTCCCATGAAGAGAATAACTGAGAGCTCTTCATGTCTCTAGTACAGCCTGCTGCTTTAGGGTGTGTCACACATTCAGATTAACACTTGCTAAGTGCATTTAAAATGCAAGCTGACTTATATCAAGCAGTTTAACATGTGTTAAGTGCCATCAAGGCATTGCAGGCTTGTTCCCCTACAAGCAAGGATTATCTCCTAACACAAACTAGCTTTAATAGGTCACTACAGTTGAATGATTTACAAGTGAACTGTGGCAAGGCTCTTATTCTGAGGGAAGGTAACATTTGTCTATATTTAGTTCATGAGCCAAAACAATTATTTAGCCCTATACATGTGAGAAAGTTAGTGTAGAAAACAAGAAATATGAAAATACTTGCATTCTTCCAAAACCTAACTCAGGTGAGGTGAATATACATCACCAGCAAGATGGGGCCAGTGAGGCATTTGACACACCTATGGCTTAATGGATGGTGTCAGTCAAAGCAAGCTTGATACATAGGCCAAATCTGTGAACTGAAGGGGCTGGCAGAGTAGCCAGAAGGCAAACTCCAACTAAACATTAGCCTGTAAAGGTTTTACTGTAAAGCAAGAAGTTCTTAAGACTAATGAACTTTGCCAAAAGCATCTTAATGTTAAAAAAAAAACCTCTTCCTTTTTCAACTCCAGTGCGGCAAAATACATTTCTAAAGAAGCTGTTCAGCAATTGTTCTGTTATGTATTTCTTGGCAAACTCACTTGTGTCTGAATAGAATTACAGACTAATGGCCTTCATTCAGAAGGTCTTGGTTTAATTAAATAATTAGAGAAGGCTGTAAAACCATTTTTCCCCATCAGAAATAAAAATCTTCAAGCTAATTTTTCCCTTTTGAAAAGTGTTGAACGTATTGTACTAATGATGTCTTTGTTTCAAAATGAAAAAATGACTGGCAGGGTGGGAGCCTTAAAAATAACACCTAGCTTCAAGGATTTGAAGATAGAATATAGTTTCTTTTTAAAAGCAATGAGAATGAAACTTTTTGTTTCACTATGTGCCCATGAGAAAACAGTGCTGTTCCCTCCGAACTGATATTCTCCCATTGAAAATGTCAGTTTTCATGACATTGTAACTTTTGGTGCATAAACTTTCAATAGATAGTATATTAATCAGCTTTTAAAACAAAACTTTGCAAAAAAACCCCCAAAGCAACAGCATCACCAGTCCATTTATGAAATATGGTACAAATTAAAAACAATACATGTCTTGTAATCTAAAACATTTCAATCTTCTGACTCATTTAGCCATTTTTATTTGCATCTATTAGAGTGCCGCTTAAGGACATTTAGGCTACTTCCAGATGAGCAATCACGTGCCTGTTGCTGCACGTCAAAGCACTTTGAGAGAACACATGATGCACAGAAAGAATGAAAAAAACACTCCCCACATTGCATATTTGCAGTGCAGGCTTTAAATTTGATACCAGGAAATCCCAGTATCAAAAAATAACATGCCAGAAAAAAGTGGTCCAGAGGCAGCTGGAGGCTGGGTCCTCCAAGGAGACACTCTGGCACCTAACCAGAGCATCTCTAATGGCTGCCCTGTGCCCTGCTGCTCCAGCGCAGTGCCTTGGCATGCTGAGGCAAATAAGAGAGGGGCAAGGCTGCTGCGGTGGCTCAGACCTGGGCTCTGTCCCAGGTAAGTAGGGACATAAGGGAGAGGGGGACTGTAGGTGGAGGGACTGTGTAGTGGTGGGAGGGACACCCCTCCCCCCAGCATGGTGCACAGACCCCCCCCCACCCCGAAACAGCAGCAGCAGCAGCAGGCATCAGGGTGCTCATTCCCACTCCTGGCAGGGTGTGAGCTTGACCCGCTCACACGCATCCTCGGCAAGAACTGAGCCACTCTTGTTGTGGCCTGGCACCGCATGCAGGGACTGCATGCCCTCGGGCCGGGTCAGGTCCAGCCTCCATGGAGCCAGCCCAGCCTGACTGCGTGTGGAGCACATTGAGGCAGAACTCAGTCCAGCGTGAGGGCGTGCAGCCCCTGTGTGTGGTGCTGGGACCCCAGGTAACGGAAAAACCAGCCCAGGTCTGTTTGAGGGCATGTGCAAGTCAGCTGGGTCCGTGCCCTGACAGAGCCAGCATGAGCACCCCGACGGCTGCTGCTGCTGCTACAAGGGGAGGTGGGGAAAGATGGCATACCTGCCCAAGGCCAGCATCAGGGACCCAGCTGGAGGGCAGGTGAGGTGGCCATTTGGGGCCAAGAGGACATACTTCAACAGTTCAAAGCAAGCCACCACAATGAGCACATCTTTTGGGTGATACTACCCAGGTGGCAGAGCAGGTACACCTTGTCTGCCCGCTAACTGGGTCCCCGGTGCTGGCCCTGGGCAGGCTTCTCTGCCTGAGTCTCATCACTTGCCTCACCAGCAGGGATCCTGATGTTCCCTGTTTAAAACTTGCAGATTATCTGACAAAAATACCCAAATCTCTCATTAAAATACCCAAAATATGTGTTCTTCCACAATTAAAATAAAACACCACGTAGAGAGATCAGTTCTGCAATGTTTTACTGATATTGTTGCAAATGTAAAGCAGTTTGGAAGCCTACCAGTGACACTATCATCATCATAAAATGAATTCGAAATAGCTATATACATTGACATTTGCTTTTGGGTTTTTATCATAGAAAAAACAGAGCTGCCCCTCCCCCTTCGCTCACTAGGATGTGAGCAGCACTGACATGCTGGTGCCCTACCCCTGCCCATGCCCCTCTCTCTCAACCCACAGCTCCATCAGTGCCCCCCACTCCTGACCCACAGCTCCTGCCTTCCCCCACTAGCTCTCTCCAAGCCGCAGCTCCGTCCCAGCACCTGAACATGAGTCCAGCTGCAGCTGTCCCACCCGCTGAGCACTTGAGCAGTACCAGCCCTTGCTGTTTTGCTCCCTGTGCCCAGACCCCAGTGATCCCCATGACATTCCTGGGAAGCCCTTGACTGGGACTCAGGGACTGGGCTGGACAAGCCCCTTTGCTTCCAAACCAGTCTCCACGCTCACAGGGTACTCTAGGGAGACTTTAAGCCCAACCCTGGCAGCCTCTCCTGCTCAGAGCTCTCCCCTACCCCGACCCCTATATCTCTCTTTCTCACACACATCCCTTCTCCTGCCTCCACCCCTCCCCTAGCCTATCACAGCCCACAAATGGTTCCTGGGAACAGAAGCCCCTACAGGGCAAGTCCCCATGTCCCAGCATTGGTGTGGGCATGGGGCAGGGCTGCAGTGTGACAGTTGCCCTTGCTTCCATAACTCCTGCCAGAAGGTCCTATGCTGTCTGGCAGCTGGGCATGCAGGGTGTGAGATATATGAGGGGACGTAGTGTTTTTTTGGGAGAAGGAGTGTGGGGGATGAGTGAGGGGGTTAGGGTGGTTCTGGGTGGATCAAGGGGTTTTTGGGGGGCAATGTGAGGATTGTGCGGGGACTTGGGGTGGTGCAGGGTTTGTAGGTGGGTATGTGTGGATGGGGTTTGTGGGGGGTGGTTTGAGGGTGTGGGGTTTGTGGGTGGATTGTGGGAGAATTTGTGGGTGTGGGGAGATGGGGACTCTGTGGAGGTGTAAGAACGCCCAGGAGGGGGTGGGTCCCTTGTCTGCCCCCCCCCGGAGCATGGGGAGCATTTTTCATTCCCAGCGTTCTTCTTGTGGTGTCTCAAACTACTTTGAGATGCTGCAACAGGCATGTATTCACTCATCTGGATGTGTCCTTAGGGTTCAAATACCTATAGAATACATTATTTTTTTTAACATACTATAATAGAAATAAAATATGAAAAAAGGCATTTTAAAATAATTCCAAGTTATGACTAGAATAGCTTTGGGGGAAAAACAAAAACATCCCTAACAGAGACAGAACTGGTATTCTTACCTATTATTATAGATGCCTGAAATCTCCTGCTTTAAGTTTTTTGGTTTTTGTTCTTTATCATTTTGTCCAACTTCGACTTTTTGGGCAGAAGCCCCACCCCTCCATCCCCCCCACCCCTTAGTTTTCTGTCTTTGACTGTGGTGTATTGATCATTTAAAGTATTAATCATTTCTGCATATGATCCTATAGAAAATACATTGTTTTCCCCCTGTAAAAATATTCCAGTGACCTTTTCTTTGAAACATTTTAGTATCCCTACACTTTGAAGCACTGACTTGGCATTTGTCACAGGAGTTAACTTTTTATCAGGGATGTGCTACAAAATGAACATCTGCCCAAATTTAGGCAAGTTATAAGCCTTTGAAAATCAGCTGGAACCAGGTCAGTAGTTTAGCACCCAAATCTCTGAAGATATTTTCCTCCCTAAACATTCTCCATCCCTCCTTTACTCTTAGGTGTTGAGCAAACTGTGCACATGCTATTCCACAAAATAACTTTGCAGGCTTCATCACTTCACAATTCCTATTTGACCAGACTGTATGCATCTTTGCCTCAGAGAGACTGAGCAAGCTCCTTCCCAGGGATACAAAGGCAATACCAGACTTTCCCTGTAATGGCTGCAACCCAAATGTTATACAACTCAGCACAGGACCTGAATGAAGGGAGCTTGTATCTCCTGTATTCTCAAGACACCCCTCTGTTGGTACTCAGGCAGCTTGGGGAAAGGAGACATCAAATCCAAGTGCAGAAATGACAAAAGACCAACAGAAGGTAGGTAATGGAGTAGCCTGGGACAAGATGCCTGTAAGACAAGAACTGGACTGGAGCCTCAAGTACTGGGAGGGAGGAATGTTTTGGTGGTACGTGAGGCTGGTTGACTTAAAAGATTATGAAGGGGAACTGATGGGAGAAAAATCTGAAATTCATTGGACCAAGAGAGTGTGACTCAGAGTTGGGGGCCAAGCTGAAACTGAGAGAAGTGAGAAAAAAAATACTGGGGGTAGGAGGAGAGATGGCTGAGAGCCAGTTGGCTGGGATGAAGGAGATTGATGAGAAGTCAGGTGAAGGAAAGGCTGGGATTGGCCAGGCAGAGAGCATGAGATTATGAACATGTGGAATGGTAGGCACATGAAAGGACAGCTAAAAAAAAAAGTGGAGATGTGGGGGAGAATCAGAATATATATACATTTGTGTATACCATGTTTGTTCACGTGCGTTTCCACCCTGAGCAAAACTGAACTTCTTGGAAGGCAAAAAGTTACCTCAACAGCCATGAAAATAGGGTCTCAAAATCTTGCAATGCAAAGCTCATACACTGCCTCAGACCTGGAGACTCCAGAGAAATTCATTGCCTTATACCAAGGTAAAGATAATATTATTATGCCTATTTTAGGGATGGATAGACAAAGGCGCAGGAACCAAGTGTTTTATATTATTTTATATGGGCACTTTACGGACACACAAATTCTGATTCTCCACCACTGTTAGCAACAATACAGAAGCTCCTTTTTTCCCTCAGTATTATCCTCTTAAGAGGCACACTCTTATCTGTAGAGTAGAATGATCTAGCACAGGGCCTTGGGAAGCAGCCCAGCTGAGTTACCTTCTGCCCCCAGCGTTATCTAGCACAGGAGACAGGAAATCAGCGCAGCTGGGCTGCCTTCCACCCCCAGCGCAATATAGTGCGGGGCACCGGGAAACAGCCCAGGTGGGCTGCCTCTCACCCCTGGAGCATCTAGCATGGCGCATTGGAAATTAGCCCAGCTGGGATGCCTTCTGCCCCCACCGCAATCTAGCACGGGGGATGGGAAGTCAGCCCAGTTGGACTGATTTCCCATCCCCAGCCTATGGTTAAAACATTTTGACTTTCGAAATGTTTCAACCAGCCTTGGTTTGTTTCGAGGCTATTTCGATGGCCTTTGTTTCATTCTAATGTTGCTGTTTTGACCTCAAAATTGGTTGAAACAGTGTTGGAACAAAACAGCTGGCTAAATTTCTCACAGCCCTACCGTACAGGTATTTGGGTGGTGTCTGGTGATTCATTTTCTTATGTAATCATTCGAGTCCTATCATTATTCAATGTATAACACAAGTGTACAACATGTAATTGTTCTATTGCATGTCAGATGTGTAACCTCTTTGCACTTCCTCTCTGCTAGTTTGATCAGGGAACTGACAGCAATTAAAGGCTCTCTAGGTATACTCAGTGGCCACATCTATGTTGGCACTTTATGGCAGAGTAGACTAATTAGCTGCGGAGTAAATCTTCATCATCTACGAGGGCAGAAAACTAAATTACACTGCAGTAAAATACTGTCGAGGACAGGGTAATTTATTGTGATTGTGACATGTAGACACTGACTGCAGGCATAAATTGCACCCCAATCAGACTAGCCAGCATCAGGCCAGTCTCCTGTCTGCCACCTAATCACACAACTCCTCACCTTCAGTGCCCTCGTGCCCTAGCCAGCCCCTCTGCTGCCCAACACCACCACCTGGAGCCCAGGGCTAACCCCAGCATGCCGCCTGCCACCCCAGGCCTACTCTACCCCAGTTCAAATTGCTGCTGTCCTGGGCACATGTATAGACACTGCACCTAGGAATAGTTTACTCCAGTTCAAACTGCCCTGGAGTTTGTTTCTTTGCATTCATTGTACGTGTAGATACACCCACTGTGTCATTTCCTTAAGTTTAAGTACTATATCCAGCAAACCAAAGATGAGATTCAATTGTGTAGGGCTGGGGACTGGTCAACCCAGCTAATCGCAGCAACATATTCTACCAGCTCCAGCTGGGGAGACTCCATACCATGCTAGCAGAGACCTCGCCCCAGGTACACATGCCATGATCACTCCCCATCTGGACTCACTCCAGTGCAGTTGTTTCGACTGAGACCTTATGTAGGTAAATGATGCACTTCTTAGCAAGTTTCTCAGTTCAGTGAATAAGCTGATTACTACGGTGCTGACGAAGTCAATCCCATTGCACTCCAAACATATGGTTGGTACATGCAGCACAAAAATGAATTGTAAAGTACCAGGGTGTATGTAATACTGAGTTCACTACTAAAGCTCCCATCAACTTCTATCATGCATTCTTCAAGGTATTTGAAGTTACTTTAGAATGGTTTAATTACTGATTTCTAGCCAGGCTGAACACAGCTATAAAATGCCTCCATCCAGAGCAGTGTCTAGATGCAAAGAAGTTTCAGGCACCTTTTAGTGGCCATGATTATATACCTGTTTTCATCTGCACAGAAATATCCCATACCCAGAAGACTGAGGATTATTTTGTATCTGGCTCCAAATAGAGCCTTAGGCCATTTAATCTTTTCCATCACTGTCTGGTAAGGATTGTGTTACCGATACCAAAAGTAAACATCCATCAGTTTATTCCAGGGATTCAGTAAACTTAAACAATTTATGGGAGATACTGTATTTGCAGTTGAAATCAAATAATTGATCTCTGTGTATGTTGCACCTGTTTCACTTCCCATGAATCAAATTCACTCTGCAATAAACAAGTTCATTAACCATGTGAGGATTATTGGAGAGTTCGCTTGAATATTAAGTAAATAATTTGCATTTTACGAGTATGATGGCTTTGTCCTGCCAGTGGAAATGTTATTTGTTGTATATTTATTGCATTGCAGTTCAGATCCCTTGCAAAAAAATATTTTGCCAGTGAAACTTCACTGAGTTTTAACTCTTCTTGGAATGAACAGGGACTTTTTTCTTAACTATCTTCATTTTTAGCTCAGGGTAAAAAAAAATAGCCGGCAGTTTGTTCCCGTTCAGGTTGACTTTTTAGTTGTATTGATAAGATAATAGTATTTAGAAGTCAGTTGAGATTGGGGGCTGATTGACTTGCTTTACTGTACAAATACATAAGAAGATATGCAGTCTTTGTGCTGAACAGCTTGCAGTCTAAATGAACAAGTCAAAGGGCAAGAAGGGGCAGAGAGGGAAGCAGCGTTCTCAAGGTCATATGGCAGAGGCAGGAACAGAACCAAGTTCCAACGCTCAGTTCTCTGGACCACGCTTGTGCTGTCACTGGAAATACAGTCTGATCTTTGCATTTGATAATGCGCCCTCACGGCACAAAATGATGTCAGCTGATTAATGTGGCAGACAGGAGATTTGAAGATCATCCGAGGTTAATACAATAAACAATTACAGAATTTAGGATGCCGCAGAAATCATGTTGCCTGACAACTTTCTAATTTTAACAATGAACTACCTATAAGAGGAACCCTGCATGCGTGTTCACACGCGCACACACACACACACACACACGCATCCTCAGCATCAACTACCAGTTATTGTTCACGTTTCAGTACTAGAGTGAATATTGCTGAAGTCAAGGCCAATGAAGTCACCCTGAACTAATTGGCGTAGCCAGTGCTGAGAGAGGTTATATGGTTTACTGGATGCAGCACCGAGCTGGCAGATCTAGCCTTCTTTTCTTCTATTGTCTCTATTCAAGTCTGAGGAGTATTAGGCACCTCAAAAGGTGATCCAACAACCTGCTGAAGAAGGAGCAACCTAGAGAAGGGCAATGAAAACTGATGAACAAAGGGGTCATCTGGGATCCTATGGGCTCACCACAGCTCAAGTTTGCAGGAAGGAACCTCTGTCTGCTTGGGATGCAAAGCCTGGCACCTTTCCCAGCAGGCAGACACCTATGCTTATGCTTTGACAGGCTATAGCACAGGTCCATTTAAGAGCAGACTGTATAGAAAAGAATTCAAGATTCAGAGGGACCTAAACAGATCACAAATTTCAGCTCAGCCATGAATGATACGTGCCCTTGGTGGCAGCAGGAGCATGACGGCGGTAAGCTGGAAATCCTGCAGATGCTGCCGGTGCTGTCAGCGGTGGAGCGGGGCGGGGGGTAGTGGGCACCAACCAGGGTTTGGTGACCACACACAAACCCGCTGGCAGTGACAGCAGCAGCCAATGACAATTGCGGACCACCCGCAGATGCTGCCGGCGCTGGCAGAGGCGGGGTGGCAAGTGCAGGCACTGCCGACAGTGTTGACTGTGACTTTTTGTAGGGGGGTGCACCACCATGCTCAGGGGTGCATGTGCACCTGCATGCACCCCCTCTGTGTCACCTCTGAGCTCAGCACTCCTTGGAGCACCTCAGCTTTATAGGAGCTAGTCCTTTAAGCAACATTTTAGGTATTTCAATAAAACTCCACAATTTGAGAGATGTTGACCACTCCCAGTAAAGTGGGCGTCTCTGAAAATCCAGCCACTTACAAGAGGCCAATTTGAATTGAAGTGCTTAATTTTAGCCATTTAAGTTTAATCCTGGGATGTGTAGAAGTCAGGGCAAAAGAATACGGTATGTCGAAGGCCAGTGGCGTCTACATGAAATGCTTTGAGCACAGTAGACTAATTCTAATGCACGTTACCATGGCAGGCAAAACACGTGCTAACACGTTAATGTGCAACAGAATTAGTCTACCGCACTTAAGCATCACCTAAAAAGCATGTGCTAGCTCTAATGCGCAGTAGCGCTGATTACAGCGCATCAAGGTAGTACCTGTAATTACAGGTAGTGAACTTAATGCACCATAATTATGCCACATTAATGAACATGTAGACATGTCCAGTGACTAGCAAAGTGTTTGCAGGACTTGCAAAGTATTTATTTAGAAACAAAAGGGGGTTTTGTTTTTAAAAAATCCCCTTTTAAAAGTTGTTGTAAAAATTATTTCTTGGTAATTTTCAAAGTAGAAGTACCACTTCTGAAACTAAAAAGCATAGTAATAATAATAATATGTAGAAATTAACTGTTTATGGCTTTTCAAACTGATTTTTATCTATTTATTTATTGATTGATTGATTGATTGCTGAAACTATGAAGCTATTCACTGCACCCTTCTCAAACACATGAAGAGTTTTTGTCAACCTGAAACTACATTGTTAGCATTAAATGCTTCTCTCCTCTTATTATTTTGGAGCAGACCAGCGAATCCGCAATTGATAGGGATAGGCATCGATCCAGGATAAATACTGTTCGTACGTGCAGTTTCGGTGGATTCTCGTGGCCTGTCAGCGATACAAAGTGTTGCCTCCCCTCTAACATCAGCCTGGACTCCAAAATCTGATCGTGAATATCAGACATCCTGTTGCCATTCCACTACATTTAAGAAACAATTTAGAAAGAAAAACGTGGACAATATTGAGCGCATTTTTGGAAACAAATGGACTCAAAATACTTCCCACCCCAGGAGATCTGATAGCTTTTCAGTCAATTGATCTGGGTTTCAGTTTGTCAGTCTCACTTTCCAGAGAGCTTAAGGAAGATCACCAATAGACAGCCAATAGTGACTCTTTCAGATCTATTTATGAGCACCGATACGTAACAGGGCTGTAACAGGAGCAGAGGTTTTAACAGCAAGGCAGAATAGCTTAGCAGAAGGGTGCTGATTACCTGGCAAAATTTTGCAGCAAGCTGTGTTTCCTTTCCTGAGAGCCAGTGAAGATTTTGATTTTCCTTCATTGCCTAGTTTCTTGTTTCATGCACTGTGCTTGTACACATATAAACTGTCAGAGAGATGTGTTCTAGGGTGAATGCACTGAACTTCAGTCTAACTCAACAGCACTTCAACATATTACTATTAAAATGTAGTCTCAACCAAAAGCAAGTTAGCTAATTCTTCTGGTGATTGTTTCACCAGGTGAATAGAAATCATGTCATTTAATTTCAGCAGAAACTGATGGCTTGCTGCCAAGCTGGATTCGAGCACTACTATGATAATGTTAACAAGTTATGACGGGAGAGATCCTTTGGGTTAAAAAATTAATAGTTTCAGACAAGCTGTCAAGCTGTTAACATTAACATGCCCTAAATCTAAAAAATTATATACCCAGAGTCCCAGATTCACACTTGATTGTACCTGACTAAGAGGTTTTCAATTCTGAAATGATTTTTGGCACTGGAAATATGCCTGCAAGGTTCAAACACTTTAGAGAAAAATTGCCTGGCAGATCCTATGCAGGCTTGTTTGATTACAAGATCAGAGCGAATTGACTGTGGATGTTAGAAGCAGGTTTTGGTCCTTGTTTTAGAAACTTTGAGAACATGCTATGAACAATTGTGAAACCTTATGAGCAGGTGATAAAATACTACTGGTTACATCTCCCTTTGTCCTGTCGAACACGAATGTAGACCATAAAAGGAATTACTTGTGAACCTCCAAAAGCTTTCAGAACTGAAATGAAGTAGGGCTTAATCAAGTACACTCCTGATTGTATTTCTGCACAAAATAAAGCTATGCCGGCTTTTGCCCATCTCGAGGGGGATCCTCCTGTATGGCAATGTCACATATAGAAAGGAAGATCAAAATGTCAAAAGAGAGGGCTTGTTTAATACATAGACTTGGATGACTAAAGACCAGGTGTTTTTTTTTCCCTCAACTTAAATGGAATATGAATGAATTTGTGCACTTGGCCATTACGCCCTGGTTCTTGGTTTCTGCTGAGATTGGCAGAGAAATTTCCCAGTTATGTTGAGGGAAGCTCACTTTTGGTATATCTGGACCAAAAGCAGGAAGCAATGGGAACCTGATATAAGACTAGCAAGCAAATAGATTTGCAGCTAACTTTGAGATATTCCAATAAGAACTTGATCTTCTTCGTAGCTAGCCACAGTGAAATACTGTAACCCAGCACTTCTGAGGGGCCTCCTTTTCTAAATCCTACTTCTTTATAAACTCACACATAAATAAAAGACCTAAAAATTAATGTATTGCATACCACAGCATATTCAGAGAACATTTTAACTTTACATTGAAACATATATTAGTGGGTCTTCAGAGAAAAATGTTTTGTCGACATTTCACCTTAACTGGGGATTTTCACTCGGACAATGCAGAGCTGCAGCAGACAGATAGGTTCGCGGCATCATACCATATTCTCTCAGATACAGCATGCACCATTTCCCAAAAAACAGCTCCTGAAATTCGGAGCCGGCATTGTACATGCGACAGATGGTGAGATTCTGCCACTCACCTGGCAAAAGCCAAAGTAACTCTGCACACAATCCACAACAATAGGCAAGCTCAGCTCCCTAGCTAAGTAAATTCAGTTACTCGCTGTGAGGAAAGATCTCTGTTTTTCTTTATTCTGCCTTTCAAAAGCAAGGTGTGCATCTTACTCCAGAGCAAGCTGTATGCAAGAAATTATGGCAATAAACTTCAAGACAGCACAATACCTATTAGAGTTCCTCCGTGCAAAGGAACTTACACGCTGCATTGTATGAGCTCCACCAAGGGAACCGGCCACGTTCAAATCTTCATCGTCTTGCCCCGTTAAGACTATTTCCCATTTTTAAACTAAACACCTGTGAATCCACAGCCCTTGGTGAGTCAAAGGCTGCTGAGTGCAAATCTAAGCACCACTGATATAAATGCATCAGTGTCTACTGCCTATGCTCAAAAAAAGCCAGCTCTATCAGAGGAAGCCTAGCAAGGTATATCAAGTTCGGCATGTAGCCCAGTCACCACAAGTGGAAGATAGTGTACCACAATGAGTGTACACATTGCTTTAATCTCCCACTTTTTAGCTTTCTACCACAACTTTATTTGACTCCAAAAAATAAAGGGCACAGAATTATTTTCTTATATTCAAAAAGTGGATACATCCTCCATCCCCCTTCTCTTCGTGGTGAAAAATGGCTGAAAAATTCGCTTATGGACAAATACCCAACCTGATACATTTCTTTTTACCTGGAGGTAAGACACTTCATGCCAGAAGCTTGTCTAAAAGCTCTCCTAACTATGCATTTGGTTCAGAAAAAGATATATAAAATAAAAAATCTTTGTTTTCATGCACTTTGTGGACCATCATGACTACAACAACACTCCACATCTTATGTTTTGAAATGTAGATATTTTATGAGGTTGAGTGACAAAAAACAGGTGACAATGATGAGACTCTCTTGGAAATCCTTAACTTTACTATAGCTGTTGCTAGCACTTCAATTAGTTGATAGTACTACTATAGCTGTTGCTAGCACTGAAATACAGACACTTGCAACCGACCCCCAGCTGAAACAGTTATAATGTGCACAAAATTTCATTAAAAGCACACCAAAAAATTCTTATGGATACTTCTATTGCTTTGAATACCAGTTACCCAATGAATGAGTGTATTATCATAAACAGAATCACCACACAAGCTAATAATACTTTTCCCCTTATTGTAAAGTGTTGGCACTTATAAAATACTAATTTGGAGAACAAGCCACGAGTTACTTAAAAGGATGTGATGCATCTAGAAATATAAGCAGCCTAAATAGAGACAAATTAAATCACTGAGTAAAAAAGATTCTAAATGAAAGGATATTCCAGTCCTGACGACTGTTTTAAAATAACCTGTGTTTAGAGGATGTTAAGTCTCACAATATATTTTACCTCCACAGGCAGAGAGTTGCAAGGCCCAATATACCTGGCCGCACATAAGCTCACAGAAAAGGGAAAGTGTTGGTGTTTTGGCATATTTCTATGATCCTGACCTTGTGGATTATCACTCTGAGCACATCTACACAAGACATTTACTGCGGTTGACTAATGAGCTCCACGGTAAAACATCACTGTCTACTAGGGCTGTGTGAAGTTTCGACGGGGTGTTTCATTTTGAATCTGTTTTGATGCATTTCAAGCCTGAAACTGTGAAACAGAAATGAAACGAAAGGCTTCAAAACAGCTTTGCAATGAAACGAGGGTACTTGAAACGTGCCAGAAGTTTCAAAACATTTTGAGTTTCGAAGCCGGGCTTGCTTGCAGCTAAACTGAAACTAAGGAAGGCGGGAAGGCGGGGAGGACTTCTCTGGTATTGATAGGTAGCTTCTGGTTCAATTCCCCAGATCTCAGATCACTTCCTCCAGCTCACTGATTATTTCCCCAGCCCTTCCTGGGAGGTGTGGGCCCCTGATCTGCACACAGGCTTTCAGCAGGCTGCCGCTGCAGGCTGGGGCCAGTGGCAGACGCTTGGCACAGACCATGCCGAGCACCAGGAAGACTGGGGTGCTGCCGCTGGCCCCTAGACTGCAGTGGAAGACAGCTGAAACCTGGCACATGGATCTGGGGCCCGCACCGCTCAGGAAGAGCTGGGGAAATGATCAGAGAGCTGGGGGAAGCAAGCAGAGAGCTAGGGAATCCAACTGGGTGCTGGGGAATAGTCAAGTCCCTGAACATTCCCCCAGGTCCCAGGTGGATTTCCCCAGTCCCTAATCTTTCCTCCGGTTCTCTGATTGCTTCACCCAGCCCTGCCCGGGAGCCAGGGGCCCCCAGATGATACAGGATGACAGCTGGCTGCTGCTGCCAGCTGGTGATGGTGGTGGCTGTGGGCTATTTCCCAGTCGGAAGCAGCAGCCAGCTGAAACCCCGCATGCAGATCCTGGGCCTGTTCCCCCCAGGAGGGCTGTGGGACTGTGCCAGACTCCTCCTGGGAGGCGCGGGCCCCGGATCTGCATGTGGGATGAGAGCATGCTGCCATTGCCAGCAAGTGATATGAGTTTTGCTTTGAACAGTTTGAGGTGCAGTTTCCCAGACAGCCCTGCACCTAGCTCCTTGAAACTTGGCAGGCTTCATGCCCTCAGAAGGGGATATACCATCCCTGCCATTTTGTATCTGAATCTGGCAAGAAATGACAAAGTTAGTGGCATTTTCATGATTCCCCATTATAGCCTATGGGCGAAACATAAATATGCATCGAAACAGCAAAATAGTTTTGACAAAATGAAACAGAACAGTGCTTCAAAGCAGCGAAACAAAACAGTGTCCCTTCGCAATGGTGAAACAGAAGTCGAAATGAAACAGTGCTGTTTTGCAGAGCCATACTGTCTGCACTTGCAGTGCTATTAGGACAGAGTTAAATACTTCACTCTATTGTAGAATAGTACTGCCAGACAGAAGTACTATCCTATGGCAGAGCTATTTACTCCACTTAAACACATGTGTAGGCAATGATGGGGCAGGTTGGGGCAGGAGAATGCCTCAGTGTGGGGGCGGGGGCTACCTGCCAGCTAGCCCCACACTGAAATGCCCTCATGCCCCAGCCAGCCTCTCTGCAGCATACTGAGCCAGGTCAGAGCAGCCCTGGGCTGGCAGGCTGATCCCCAGGACTCCCTGCCAAGCAGGCCTCCTCCGCCCTGGCTCAATATGCTGCGGTCCCGGGCTCGTGTGTAAACTCTGCTCCAAGAAGCAATAAGCGTGTATCAAAGTAATTTCACATGCAGATGCACCCTCTGGGTGTCACAGAGGAATAGAGCATTTCTTTGACAACCCCAACACAAGGGTTGGGGAGAGGCCAAGGATGGGAGAAGTGGTGCAGTGTTAGGAAGCTCAGTCATACTAAAACTCAGGCGTCTGGTCCACTAAGATTGTACGGTTGAATTAAAAACCATGAGCTTGTGTTAAAAACACCTTATGTTAAATGTTGGTTTCCCTTGTATTTGCCTGATGGTGGGGTAATTCTGAGGTTTCAAGTTCAAGCAGCTCTCCACAGTAATGAGGGTTAGAAATTTACGTTTTTCTTAAGAAAATGGAAGCTGATGTAAATCAAAGGGGCGTAGCTTGAAAAGAACATCACCTGTATCATGTAAGACTTGAGATAATCAGGGGGATTTGTGCTACTTCAGTTTCTGCATGTTACATCCTTACAGCGGCTCCAACTCTGCAATGACTGGGCTCATGCTCAGAGTGGTATTTGCTTTCTGCATCTATAGGATAGTCTGCAGCTTCATATCTAGGCAGGCAGGCAGGCTCTGAGTGAAGGAGCATGCTTCCCAAAAGAAGTGCTCTGCAGCCTTCTGGTGACCAAATCTGCAGGCTAGTTCACGTTTTCTAGCTCAGAAGGTAATTGCACAGGTTTGTCAATGGTTTCGTTAAATGCATACATTTGAGTAGCAATTCTGGTTGTATTTTATGGTCTGCACTCTGAAATCTTTACCACCTTTGCCAGGTTTTGAATGTGTTTATTGATGGGAAAACATTTTGTTGAAATTTTTATGGACCTTTTTTTTTTTTTAAGACCAGAGGCATTGAACTTGTACTGTATTGGATTTGTACTGAATAAGCACAGACATTACTGGCCCTAATCCACTTTGGAGCTAAGAAAGCCTTGACTGTCCTAGCTCACTTGGATTTGAGTGGAGTGGGATTTGGCAGCGAGGGTAGGGTAGGGAAGAGAGTATTAGCTTAGTGGATAAAAGAACATGAGTTAAATTACAAGAGAGATGAAAAGGTTTCAAGATCAGATAGACATAAAATGAAAGCAACCTATTGCCCAGTTACACAATAAATATGCTTGTTTAACTATGAAGCTAGGAAACTAGAACTGGATTAATTAGGTGGTGAGGGTCTGCACCCAGATTACTATATAGCATACAGAATACATTACTATTTGCCTTGTGGCTAAATGCAATGCAAGTAGCATGTGGCCTTTGAGCTCTGGCACAGTGTGATGAGGGCAGAGCTCAAAGGGAGAGACAGAGTTCTTTACAGAGATGAACATGTAAAGAAACTAGATGATAACTGTATTGCTGAACTCACTGTCTCAATCCCTCAGTTCAAGGGAGGGGAATGAGGCAAAATCAGAGCAAACTCCTGAGTTCAGACTCACCTCTTGGTAAAGCTAGGGAAGGGCAATCATTCACGACAACCTGAAGCATTCCCAGGGAAGTCAGAGACCAAGACAGACTAATGCGATAGGAGTCTGGGTCACGGGAAATGTCAATAGTTGGGAGGTGACCAAGTGAAGTATTCCATAGATTGCTTCTTTATGAAACAGCTAGGCACATTTCTAGCCAGTGCTGGAAGGGAGCTTTTGTTCCTAGCACGTACCTGGCCTGATGGCACAGGGCACAATAAGGCAGAGGAGCTGAAAGGAAGATTTAGCATACCAGGAAAGAAAGGTACATTCAGGGCCTCTGTGACAGCTTTCCCTGAAATGCTTTTAACTCTGCACGCAGGGCATCCTAGGCCAGGAAGATGTCGAGTCCCAAGAGTTTATGTGAAGTTGGCGAGAGGAAATTGTTTAGTGAATCAGAAGGGTATTAAGGAAGAGACCTGATGCCAAAGAGAAGGATGCTCTCCACCTTCACTGAAGTGGAAGCAGGTTGCTGACACACGCAAGACTTAGACGTAGACGTGCGATTCTGCCTGAGCACTACGAAGAAGACAACACATGTCAAGGACCATGCAGGTTAGGCAAGGACATCCACAAGGGAGGATGAGAAGGGGAAGTTTCAAGGAGTAGTTATAGTTTCATAGCTGTTAGGGACTGGAAGGGACCGTACAGATCATGGGATCCAGCTCTCCTGCATGTGGGGACAGGTGGGATCAGATGACCCCAGCAAGATGGGCGTGAAGATAGTTTTTGAAGATTGCCAGGGTGGATGACTGTATTACCTTTGTGGGAAGCCTTTTCAAAACTCTCGGCACATGACTTGTAAAGACAGTTTTCCTTCTGCCTAGCCTGAAGCAATCTTCAATCGATTGTCTACTACACAGTTTCTTTTAGCTTTCTCTAAAGCATCTGGCACTTAGCACTGTCAGAGCCAAAATATTGGTTTGAAACCAGTATGAAGATCCCTACACATTTGCACTTGGGGTGGTGTGAGATACCACTACTAAGTCCACGGCATGTTAACTGTGAAGCCCAACACAGTCAATATTAACTATGCCACTTTCCAGCAAAGTGCCCCGGCTACTCAGGGAACATTCCCAGTTTGAGCATTTCCCAGTGGTTTCATCCTTGAAGAATCAAGGCAAAGGAAGAGAAAAACCGCTAGCCTTTCAATGTGAGAGCAATTGCAAACAAAGGGAAAGCCATGACATTTTGGTTTTCCTGTGTGTGTATCAAGAAGCTGCCTCATCTGAAGGCGTTAAACACAAGAAATGAGAGCCATAATTTGATTGCAAAAAAAAATTAAATTTTGACCAAAATACCCAGCTGTAAGGGTTTTGTGTGTGCGCGTGTGTGTTTAAGTCAACAATGCTGCCAGCCTCTTTTTCTTTTTTTCCCCTTTCTTAAAAGCATACATTTGGAAGGAAGAAAGCAGGATTGTCCATTTAGTATGCTGGTAATTCAGTACAAAAGAGCCTTGAACACTTATTGTATCCTCAGTTGGTATGCCACCAATCCGCTGTATCATTTCAGATGAGAAAAAACTATAATAAAAACTAAGAGGAGCTTTCGCACTTCAAAAGAGGTGTTTATTGCTTTGAATTTTTAGTTAGAGCTTGAATTATATTACAGTGTGTGAGGGAGATATCAAGATAAGGAAAAAATCCCAATTATCCACTGAAGTCTGGGAAATAATATTCACCCTATTTCTGGCCATTTCATTTACAAAGCAATGTCTAACCAGTGGCTACATGCCCTTTCCTGCAAGAAAGAAGTGCCCGTTTTTTTCTGATTAACACCACTTGCTTCTATTGCCGCTTTTTATTTTTAAGCGCGTGCCAAATTCAAAGACTGATTGAGGAAAGTAATTAAGTTGGAATTGCTTTTAGGTCCCCATATCATCACCATTTTCCTCCTCCAGCCTATGTTTTTGAACAAGGCCTTGAAAGAGTTTGCTACGGTTTGCAAGATTTCCTCAAGCAAAATATGCTGTATCGAAAGAAAAAATAGGTGCATCTACTGCACAGCATGGTAGGCAGAATTATAACAGCCCGGGCGTGACTTTTTTCATCCTCCCAAACGGCATAGGCTTTCAACCCAAACATTTGCAGTTTAGATAACGCTTTTATTAAGAAGTAAGAGGAAGCGGTCACAGAAAGGAAGAGAAGACAGCACAGGAGTGGCTCCATCAGCTTAGCGCTGGTAGCTCAGCTCTGTAGAGTGAATGGCATCTTTATGGCCTACCTATTTGCCAACATTGAGTGCGAGTGCGGTGCTGCCCTGAGCAGGCTAAATCCTGAACTGGACACACGATAGCTGTGTGCGCCAACCTTGCAGGCCCAGAAACTGGCAGAAGAAGCAAAGGGAAATTCCTACTATTATACAGAAAATCTTAGGTGTTAGGGTCAGGATCTGAATTACAGGACTAAGCCCTCTTCCTCCCCTCCCAAGAGACAAAAGCCCCCCTGTAAGATTTGAAAATCATAACCTGGGGGAGGCTCTTTGATTTTATTAGAGCATTGTGATGGGCAGTCCAATTGTTTTTGCAGACCCCCACAAGAGTCAAAGTGTAATTCGAACCCTGGTTAGGATCCCAAGTGAACAGGCCAAAGGGAGGAAACAGATAATAAGTAAAGAAAGATCAACACTGTGGTAACATATACTCGCCTTATTTCCCCCCACACACACACCTCTGGAGTTGTCCCCAAATAAGCCTCTAGGCCCTCGAGTGCTCAACGTGTAGCCTGCATCCAACACTGAGTCCAGCTCCTTCAACCCACAGGGCTGACCAAGCCAGTGAGATCTCCAGCTCCTCCGGGTAGGGCTGGCCAGCTTCCACGTACACGCAGCTCTCTCTTCCCCTTACTCCAGCCTCAAGCTTCCTCTTCCTTTTTCCCTTGCCCCCCAGGTCCTGGGGGTTTCTAGAAGTTGAAGTCCAAATTAACAGACATCCTAGTTCTGCAGACCTGGTTCCACCTGATGTTACACACATTAAATTCACATTACACGTGCCTGCACAGCCCAGAGTGCAGTTTAATTAGCACTGACACTCACTTATACTAGTTAGCTCATCTGCAAGGTGACACAAATGTGGCTGAACTGCTTCCACTTCCAAATGTAGCTCATGGCAAATGGTGTAATAGGTTTGAGGGTGTCGCTACCTGGTATGGTAAATCTTTTGCTGTAGAAATGCTCTGAATCTCAAGATATCAAGGTATTTTATATAGCTAAGTAAGCTTGGCCATCTCCATTTTATGGGTAGGAGAGTAAAACACAGAGAAGTGAAGTGGCTTGCTAATAGAAAGGGAAGGGCGCTGTAGTTGTACAGATTAGGCATGGCATTGGGAGTGAGGAGTAATATGTTTCTGGTACTGACTTGCAGTAGGATTGTGGATGAATTGCTTAAGTTCTCTGAATCCCACTTTTCCCTAGTGTTAACCTGGACACCAGGTGATGCATGTGTGTAGGAGGGATGGGGGTAGTATAGCTCATTCATTTTTAGGACTCTTACTAATACATAAAGAACACAGAAGAGTTTGCGAACATAATTTCTTATTTGTATCATTGTATTAACAGTCGATAAATGTTGTCGTCGCACAAAACTGCTCATTAAAACATTACCTTTTTTAAACGCAAGTGAACAACAGACTCACCGATCAGAAAAAAAACACACCCAAACAATGATCTTTGTGACAAAGATGAGGTTAGTCTGCTTGTTGGGATGTTCTACATTGCAAGGTTATTTTCATGGATGGGTTTTTGGTTGTAGCCGTGTTGGTCTAAGGCAGGGGTAGGCAAAATGTGGCCTGGGGGCCAGATAAGGCCCACCAGGCCATTCTATCTGGCTCACAGCGCCCCTAAAAATTTTAGAAAATTAATGTTTATCTGCCTTGAGCTGCCTGTCATGCAATCCTCGATGGGTTGCCAAAACTCAGTAAGCAGCCCTCTGCCCAAACTAATTGCCCACCCCTGGGCTAAGGATATAGGCAGGCCAGGTTCTTTGAGTAGAGGTGATATTTTTTATTAGACCAACTGAGTAGTTGGAAAAAAGTTCTTGGCAAGCTTTTGGGTGCTGTCACCCTTCTTCAGGCATGAACAACAGAGACTCTCCATGCCTGAAGAAGGGTGACTGAGCCCAAAAGCTTGCCAAGATCAGAGCCTGCACCTGCCAGCCTACAGCCTGCTGGACTCCACTGAAGCCTGCTCATTTGAAGCTCCAGAGAGTGGAGACGGGGGGATCTGACACATGGGGACTGTGGCTGAAAAGCTGGAACTGTGGGGCAGACATAATCCCACTGAGGGCCAGCAAAGAAGCTGAGACCCTTGGGGACAGGGATGTTTTGCCGTGGAAGAAGCTGAGATCCCTGGGGATGGGGGATGTTTTGCCGTGGAAGAAGCTGAGATCCCTGGGGATGGGGGATGTTTTGCTGTGGAAGAAGCTGAGACCCTTGGGGAATGGGGATGTTTTGCTGTGGAAGAAGGGGAGATCCCTGGGGATGGGGGATGTTTCACCATGGAGACAGTGATGATTCCTGCCTGCCAAGGACCCAGAGGACCTTTGCGAGGAGCCCAGGGTCTCCTAAAGTCTGCTTGATCCAACAAACTGACTACCAGTGGAAACAGCTATGGACGAAAAAGTAAGTGCTGGTCAGGCTTGTAAGTGAAATACTGGGATCTAGTGCATTTAAACATGAATTTAATGTTCTGTCTTCCCAGGTTAGACTGTAGCATTTTCTCTAATTATTAAATTTGGTCTCTTTTATCTCTAAAATTTGACTGTCCTTTGAGTTGGGTTATCTCTTCAAGAGACACTTGCATCTCCATGGCCTTGGCTGACTCAGGGTCCCATCATAATCTTCATCCTGGATCTCTTAAAATGAATTCTTCTATAGCAATAGTTGCATGCTTCCATCCCATGTTGTCCGTTGTGAAATAACGCCATGATTTGAAACAATGTAGAACAGTTGAAACTACACTCACATTTCCCAATGCCATCAAAATAACTCCCACCAGCTTCACCACTTTGTAAAGCATTTGACTTTCAGTTTAGCTGAGTAAATGGATAACTTTCCGAACTGATATATTTCTGAACTGACTTCAACAATCCTCCTATAAGCTGACAGTTGGCTCGTAAGAGATGAAGGCAAGTATTCAGTTGCTTCTGAGTGAAATCAGAACAATACACTTGAAAAGTACTTTGAACTTGTGTTTCTGTTATGCGCAGAACTGTCACCGTGCATGATTTGTCAGTACTTTGGTAGTTTTCCTTTTAAATTTTGTTTTAATACTGGACAATGTAAAATCAATAATTTCTATACGTATTCAGTTGTCAGACTCTTTAGCTGAGTGTGTATAGATAGCTTCACCGGTCCATAGTTGTGTAGTCTCGGGCACTCGCCTACCCCTTCGAATTTTAGGAATTCCAATAACTTTAAATGCTAAAATTTTTGCCTAAATAAATATTGTAATCCTCCTTTGATGTGTCATTTGCTAGGGCATTTCCCTTCTTTCCAGAAGTATTTGACCTTTGTAGGGTTTTTAACAGATTCTTTACCCATTTAAGACTTTCCAACCTGGGTCAATGTCAGGAGAATTTGAATTTGTTTCTGTTTTAGCTCTTATACCACCAGTTCAGTCTCACAGTTCAGGTTTTGGGGTTGGTTTTTGGTTTTTCTTCTGTTTTGTTTTTTGGGGGGAGGGGAGGGTTCATTGCTTCTTTCATAATTTCAAAAGACAGTTTTAGAAAACTGAGGCCAATAAGGAGATTCCATCTTGTTGGATAAAGGACATAGTTTAATGGACTGTAACATTGTGGCTGGAACTATTGTTCCCAGAAGGCTGCTGGGGAAAGAGGAAAGAAGCGGAGAGGGAGCCAGAATTTCAGGAGAAGAAAGGGCTTGGCCCAGAGAGGGAGATAGAAGGAGAGAGGGAGAAATAGTGGCTGTGAGCTGCCTGCTGAGATCCAGACACTGCAGTGGGACCAACTCTGCGGCAAGGGGGGCTCAGACAGGGAATTCAGTAATTGAGACTGAAGACTGGGTTGAGAGCCCCCCTCGAGTTAAGGGAAGACTTAAGGTTTCTTCAGTGTATTGCATCACGTTGACAATGTTCCCTGTTTGTTATCTTGCTATCTATCTCTGAAAGTTTGGGTTTTTTTTTTATCATTGGGTCATTGTTATTCTGTTATGTTCCCAATCTCCTTAGCCTGCTGGCCTGTGACCCTATTCCCCCAAAATCCCCCATATAAAATTGAAAACCCGCCTTTTGGCTCCTGTGCAGTTTCCAGGGTTCACTACAATAGGTGTCCATTGATGTAGTCCTTTGATTTTTAATATCATATCATAAAATAGAGCATCTTGCTTAGGTTATTTCTTAAATTAATTTTGTGAGCCTTTCTTGGGATAATATGATTTTTAGTACAGGCCAGGCATACCAGATTTAAAGCATACTTATAATTAGGATTATGTATATAGTTTATATTTCCTTCTGCTGCATCCTGGTTGCTATACCCATTAATAAGCCTGATATATCAGAGGCACTCTCCTAATATTGTCCACTACTGGTGCTCATTCTTAGATTCCAATAATATATTTTATATGAATATATATAGTAATATATGTCAGTTCCCATTAAATTATCTTCCTTGACATACGGGTAGAACTGTATAATGTAATGGACTTTTTTGTGACTATTCATGCCATCATCCACATATTGCAGGCATTAAACCCCTTTCCCCATGTTTCATCTGCCATCATAGAGAAGCATTTTCTGGAAATGTTCTCAGAAATATCCCTTATGATCTTAAGAGCCATGACTTCCATCGTCTCATTTTGAGTAACTGGATTTGTGAATTTGTCTTGATTCTTTTTTCAGACACTTTGAAATATCAGGGACATATTCTACCTGAACACAGCAACTGAATAAAGATGAATCCAACCTCTCCACTTAAAGGTGAATTTTTAGCTTCTGTGATGTGATAATGGCTTTTCAGTGCGAGTCCTTATTTAGCGAGACAATGGACACCATTTAGTATTTTCCTCAGGATCTTCCTCTTTCCTTGAGTGTCTTGACATCTTACCAGGTCACCGACATTCTTAATGGTCTTTTGGGAATTATCCGTTCCATCACAGTGATGTGAAGAAGCTTCAGCCTCTCTCATATTTGTCCCAAGCTTTTTTCTAATTTGAGAATCCAGAGAAGTAGAGAACTTCTACTTCACAAAAAGTCGTTTGTGCCTAAAAGCTGTTCAACTGTAGAAATATAGTATGCTGTCACTAACTTCAGAATAATGGGCCCACTGAAAAATTATCAAACCAGGATGAGCAGAAAGAATGGCCTTGTTTTCCGAAGTTAAGCACAGTGAAAGCCTGAAGTCGTGATTGATGAGGTGTCTCGGAAAAGCTAACGGTAACTGGCATTTGGCTGCTATTGCAGGTAATGGCAGAGACACTTTAGGACTACAGCTGAGAGAAGCTTATCCACTTGTGTTGAAAATGTCATGTCTCCTGGAAATGTTGTGTCCTCCCTTTTAATCAGCCATGTTTTAAGCCATTTTATTGTAGCTCCTTGGACATATTCACTTTATTTTTTGTAGTTTGCTCAGTCACAACCAGCATGGAATTGCAGAAATAGAAAAGCTGCTTCAATGGTTACAATATTCTCTGGCAAAGTGAAAAAAAACATTATGTGACCTCTGAGGTGACATCTACCGACATAGATGACCTCTATGATGCCAAATCACCAGGCTTGGGGCACAGCAGTGACAAGCATAGCATGCCTACTCTCCATATACTACTCCCAAAAAAGATGTAATAAAGCTGCCTCTAGAGCAGCACTGAGGGAGTTCCAGTAAGTGTCCTACAGAGAGCTTATGTACACCCAAGTCCATGCCAAAGGAGCTATGTTACATCCATTTAATGGTGTAGGCACATGCAAAGCTGGTGTTTCATGCAGAGCTGCAGCTCTCTCCAGTGTGGCCCCCTAATACTGCAAACAAGCCAATAGTCATTGGGCTCTTACTGAAGAAGTTTAGAACTGGTGTGACTGGCCATGGTGGGACAGTTCCCCAGAAATCCTAGGCCAGTTGCCTCCCCAATGAGAGGTGAGGAGGGGTACCTTAAAACCCCAGCCCCCACATCCTGGTGGGTTACCTAGACATAGGGACATGCATGGGGGGGCTAGGCACAGGTGCGGCCACCTGAGACCTGCAGGGGTGTAATACCCTGGAGGCCCCAGAGAGTGGGCAGTAGTGTGGCCCTGGAGAGGGGGCCATAGAGCAGGTGGCAGGTGCATGTCTAGCCTCCTCTTAAAGACCCCCAAAGTGGGGAAAAGCACCACCTCCCTTAGAAGCCCATTTCAGATTTTGGCAACCTTTACCGTAAAGAAGTTCTTCCTCATGTCTAACCTAAATCTGCTCTCCGTCAGTTTCTGTGGCCGTTGTTTCTAGTTCATAGATGTTTGGGTTGGAAGGAACCTCAATGGATCATTGAATACAACCTCTTGTCCATGTCAGGAAAAAGTGCTGGGGTCATGTGACTCCAGCCAGGTGCTTATCCGGTGTCTTCCTGAAGATCCTCAAGATAGGGGAAAGCACCACCTCCCTTGAAAGCCCTTTCCAGATTCTGGCAACCCTAACCATGAAGAAGTTCTTTCTGATGTCCATCCTAAATTGACTATCAGCTTGTGGCTGTTGTTCCTAGCTACTCCATGGGGTGCCGTGGTAAACAAAGAATCTCCTATTCCTTGATGCTCCCCTCCCCCCCACAGCGAATTTGTATACTGCCACAAGATCCCCCCTCAGCCTCCTCTTGCAGAGACTGAAAAGGTCCAGGTCCCTCTGCCTTTCCTCCTAGGCCTGCAAGCCTCTAACCATACAAGTGGCCCTTCTCTGCACCCTCTCAAGGCTCTCTTGAATTGCAGCACCCAGAATTGTACCCCAGCTGCAGTCTGACCAATTCTGTGTAGAGGGGAAGCAGCACCTTCCATGATCTGTTCATGATGCACCTACTAATGCATGACAAAATGCAGTTATCTGCTAATTACTTCATCACATTGATGACTTATATTCATCTTGGAGTCAACTATGACTCTGAGATCTCTTTCTGCCACTGTGCTGCTGAAAAGGTCATCCCCCAACATACTCCAAGGGAATGCCCTGGTAAACAAAGCATCTCCTATTCCTTGCTGTCCCCGTTGATTAATTTGTAAGCAGCCGCAAGACCACCTCTCAGCCTTCTGCTGTGGAAGCTGAAGAGATCCAGGGCCCTCAATCTTGCATCATAAGGCTTTGCCTGCAGGCCCCTAACCATATGAGTGGCCCTCTTCTGAACCCTCTCAGGGTTGTCCACATCCCTCTTGAAGTGTGATGCCCAAAATTGGGTGTAGTACTCCAACTGTGGCCTGACCAGTGCTGCATCAAGGGGAGGTATCACCTCCTTGGACCTGTTTGTCATGGACCTGCTAACACATAATAAAGTGCAATTAGCTTTACTGATCACTTTGTCACATTGACATCTCATGTCCACCTTGGAGTCAACAGTGACTCCAAGATCCCTTTCTCCTGCTGTGCTGCTGAGAAGGTCCTCCTGGAGCCTGTAGAGTGCGGGGAGTAGAACTGAAGGTCAGTCTGAAGGGCTGCACCAGGGGATGTGTTGAGTAGGGCTGAAGGATGGCCAGAAGAGCAACACATGGGCCAACCCTCATAAGCATCTGAATATGAGTCATCCAGTGAGGGTTTAGGGGCACAGTCAGCCCAATGTTCAGTGAATTGTCTGGTCACCATCCACATGAGGGTCACAGGAGAAGTCCAAAAGGCTGCACACCAGCCAGTCAAGGCATGAGAGTAGGCAAGCCTGATGGCTTACAGGAGCTGCTCAAGGGAGCAGGGCAGAGTGAGTGTGGCCCAGTGAGGGGCAGAATACAAGAGGCCCAGTGAGAGAGTGCAGAGTGCAAGAGGCCCCAGTGAGAGGGACGTGGTATGAGTATGACTCCAAATAGGGTAGTGTGCTACACGCCCAACAATGGACTGAGTTGGACCAGCCTCAGGCTGGAGTTGTAATAGTAAAATGGATGCCATATGGGAGGCATGGGCCATGGTATAGGGATGGCATGGAGCAATGGATAGTGCCCCCTGGCACCAGGGCTGTAAATGGGCAGCCTCCCATATTATTTATATCATACCAGCAAGTCATGGTAAGCAAGACAGGGCAGACTGCCCTAAACAGAGTGGTGGGTCACCATGAAGGTTGGGCCCTGACAAGACCCTTTATCACAAAGCAAAATATGTAAATGAGATGGAAGTTGAAAGCACTTTGACCCCTGAACCATGATAGGGTCTAAATATAAGTATGAAAGGATAGGCAACGAATCATGGGCTCTTTGGTGTCTGTCCTCCCTCCCATTGTGGAAAGAGCAAATGGTGGGGTAAAGAGAGGGAAAGAAGAAAACTGCTGAAGTCAGTCTCAGAGGAATACCAGCTGGCTGGACCTATCATGGGTCTCCCTAGGAAGAAAACGAGTTCAAAATCCTCACTGAACAAAGAGAGGGAGAATCAGTAGACTTTGCGGGGAAAAAAGGGAAAGAGATGGCCTTCTGCAGATAAAGTGGTACCTGCACAGCGAGGTGAACTGAACTGAAGCTCACTGAATTCTCCTTTCAAGAAGAGAAGACCTTGTTCACTGAGACAGTTCCCAACTGGGGAAAAAAGAAGCTAATACACGATTATCAAGGGCATAGTACTGCTTATGATCAAAACATAGCTCCCGTTGATATTAGCAGCCATGGTGTGAGCTCAGGACTTCTGCAATTCAGAGCTAGGATGTTGAGTCAGGAACCCTGAAAAGTAAGACTATGCGGTTAGTGACCACCTAAAATCTTGAACAGTTCAATTGGCAAGGAACTAGGTAACTTTAATATCAGGCAGCGTTACCAATCCCATGAGACGTAACCAGCACTGTAGTTGTGCATGTCGAATACATTGATATTTTCTTCTTACTTAATTTTCCAATAACTCCTCCTTTGAAGAAAACAGACTTCCTTTCGAATTCAAACAGCGAATGAGGTTCGCTGTTCCGGTTAGCACTAAGTTAACTCGCTAGCGCTTTCCTGATTTCCTAATAAACTTTTAAAAAGTAAAAACTTCCCTAGTGCCCCTAAACCCTTCTTTCATCTTGCAAAATATGAATTCACTCATTTCCTTGCACCTAGGGGGTTTTAAAGACGAGACTTTGCCTGTTTTGCACAGAAGACTACCATTCATGACTGCACAAGCAATAGGAGAAAAACAGCTAATTAAAATCCATCCTGGATCATTACTTACCGTAGAAAGTAACAGGCACGAACTACACGAAGCAGATGTAACTGCACCACCTAAGAGAACGCCGTAGCAGTTTCACTGCATTTCTTTATGTCTGGAATGTAAAAAAATTATTTAGCTTATTTGTCTAGTCAGGACTTCAGAGAGACTGAACACAGCAGGGGGAAGGGAAGTGCCACAGATGGAACACAGGTTTGACAAATGAAAGCTCATGCTCATTATAAAGGGCAGTTTGAGCTTTCCATCCATGTGGCTGCGACCTAAACTAAGCATGACTATGTGTGAAAAAGGGCCTAGGCATTGCTGTGGACAGGTGAACTAAAACCTCCGCTCACTGTGTTAAAAAAAGCAAGCAGAACATTAGGTTGTGTAACAGAAGGGAAAGAAAATAGTCCAGTAGTGAACCGTCATCATTTTGAAGGTCTATTTTGCTGGGTATTTAGTCACCTTAAGACCCGCACAGGCACCTAATGAGATTCATAAAACAGCCAAAGTCCCTCAGGGCCCAGATTCCAAGGGATTCACACTTGGGTGCTACAGAGATTCAGTCCCAGGCCCCTTGCCCAAGCGGGTGAATCAGTTTGACCAAGTTAGCCATATTGGATCCTGCATGTACAATGTGGGGGAATTAGGGCACATGCTAAATGTTCTTGTAGGTGCCTAAAGAGGACTTTGGTGTAATTTAAGTGCCCATGTCACAAAGAGTGATCTAATCAACCCTGCTCAGCAGCTGCAAAACTACTTCAGCATCTCAGTGAATTTGATACCTTAATTTTGTGCCAAAATATCCCTACGCATCTACATTTGGGCTACTGCGAACACCCAGAACAACCCATGTCACCCACCTAGATGTCAAACTCCAACCTAAGTGTGCTGGGAAGTCATTAGGTCCTGTATAAGTCCCAGATTCCTTTAGCAAAATCGAATCACACAGAAACTGAGCAACAAGGAAGAGGAGCCCACATTTTGCTTAGTAGTCAGTGGTAAGAGCACTTGGCCAGGATGTCAGAGACTTGGGTCTAGGCTTTCATCCTGAAGGACTAAAAACCACCCCTGTCGCCTCCCAGGACAGTACTCTACCCACCAGTCTATGGTTTAAACTGGGTGGAGTCCACACTTGTGCAGGAGTGATGTGGATAGAAACACAACAGGCAAGAAGACGTCATTTCTAGAGACTATGGCCTGTGGAGAAAGAGTGAACAAACTGGATTTGCTTAGTCTAGAAAAGCAGAGACTGAGAGGAGACACCACAAGAGTCTTCAAATATGTGAAAGCCTACTGAAAAAAGAAGGCTATAAATTGTTCTCCTTAGCCACTAGGGTTAGGAGAAGTATTAATGGGCTTAAATCGCAACAACAGAGATTTAGATTAGGAAAAGAATCAAACCTGTTTAACTGTAAAGATAGTTAAGGACTGAATAGATTACCCAGGGAGGCTGTGGACTAGCCATTAGTGGGGGGTTTTAAGAGCAGGTTAGACAAGGATCCATCAGCAATGATTAGGTGTGGTTGTTCCTTTCATTAGCTAGAGAGACGGATTAAATGACTTCTTGAGTTCCCAGCTTTACGAGAGTTAAAAATGGGTAGGTGTTTTTTATGTACTATGTGATCATCTACATTTGGTTACATACATTTAAATAAGAGAAAAAATTAGAATATGAACTCTCATATTTCAGTACATACCCCAGTCGTTTGCTGTGGTGATTAAGACAAAAGTTTCCGAAAAGGCAGATTACCCTACAATTGTCTTTTGTGGAGTTTCTTGCACATCTTTTTAGTGCAAGTATCTGGGCCTCACCATTGTAAGAGACAAATACTGGATTAGATATAACAACACTACTCTGTTCCAGTATGGCAAAACCTGCATTTTTATGATCTTTGCTATTGTTATACTCATCAAAAGTCTTGAGGTCACTTTAAAAGACACAAACATGAAGTCAGTACTAACTGATCAGTGTAGTTCACAATTCAAAATGACAGGCCACAACTGGTGCCCACTGACTTATCATACAGAAATGGTACAAAGAGAATGGTATGAAAGATATAAATGGCCTGAGTCCTTGGCAGGGCTCCCTGGATTCCTGACAATTATAACAGAAGATTTGTCTTTGGCTTGAGGCGAGAAAGTAACCTTGTTTTCCCTCGCAGCTATCCTAGCCGTAAAGTGCTCGGGACAATATCTACCAAGCCAGCCTCAGCCTCAAGAGTGCTGTGAGGATCAAGCAGTCAATGCTCTGCCTCCATGCCTTCCCACCATTGCTTTCTAAGCGATTCATGTGTCTTCCCATCATTTCCTCTGCCTGCCCTAGGACTTCTCCCACATGCCTAGAACAGCTGTTCCTTTCTTGACACCATCGCGACCATTTTGTCTAACCCTGCCAGAACAACCACTACCCACTTCCACACCCCAAGCAGCTACTCTTAAGAGTTCCCTGCCTTCCTGTTATTGCAGGGGTTCCCAACCACCGATCCGTAGCCTGGTACCAGGACATGAAGGGTTTGCATCTGGGTTATGGCAATAGCCCCGCTCCCATAGACCCCAGCAGTGAAAGAGGGAGTGGAGAGGCTGGGGTTGGAGCAGGCGCTGCACAGCCAGGCAGAGTACAGGATGGAGACCTGACTCATTTTGGGGGCCATGCTCACTCCTAGGCACCATGGGGGCATGTGCTCCCCCCAGATCTGTGTGTGGGGTGCGGGTGGGTGCAGGCTGCCTGCTGTGGGCTCCCCACCCCGCTGCCTGCCTGCTGGGACTCTGCAGCCCAGCAGGTGCGACACAGCATGGAGAGGGGGGTCATGTGCTCCTGGATCTGAGCATGGGGCAGGGTGTGCTGGGACCGGGGCAGCGCCAAGCTGTGCCCAGTGGTGGCTGGGTGGGGCTGCACTTGGGGTGGGCAGCAGTGGTGCTGTGAGTGGGGCTATGGGAGTAGCTGCTCTTCTATGCCTAGGGATGAAGAACAGGAACAGGGAAGCCACACCTGCCATTTTTCATCACGTCCAAACACTCAGGCCCAGAAGGAAGGTGGGGGGGGACTGAGGCAGGCTGGGTTGAAACAGCACATCACAGAGCTGCTGCTTGGGGGAGGGGACCCTTTGGAGACCCACCTTTTGGAACAGATCTGAAATCTTTGCTTCCATGCTTGCAGCCCAGGTCCTGCGACAGCCAGAGCTGCATTTGTCAGGCTTGGGCGCTCTTCTCCTGAGTCTCCCTGGCAGCTGCAGGACCCAGGCACTACACTACAATGTCCCCTGCCTGTTCTTACACAAGCAGCTTGGCAGCACTTCCTCCCCGCTCCATGCAGGGGCCCCAGCAGCAAATCCCTGCATGGCTGCACAGGGCAGCCAAGAGCTGCTTGCATGCGGGGGGGAACTCAGTGCCAGGGCTGCCAGGGGGAAGAAGTTGCCCTGGCTGAGATGCAAGCCCACAGTGCAGCTGCTGAGGGGGTAGAAAACTCTTGCAAGGAGCCTGGGAATTTTGGGGAGTCTCCCCCCACCCCCGCATTGCTCAGTCCCACACCCCACCCTGGCTGGGCTGCCTCTGCCCCAGCCTCGCTCCCTCCCCCATTACTGGGGCCTCAATCTACACCTCCGGCCCCTTCCCACACAACAGACTTACCAGCTAGACCCGGCTGCTCTCCACATGGCCAGGCTGTGCACCTCCCGGCCTCCATGCTGCACTCTGGGCACCCGCACAAGCAGCATTTATCAGCCGTATTTGTTCTGCATGCCCCCTGTGACTCTTTTAAGTACCCCTAGGGGTACGCGTACCCCCAGTTGACAACCACTGTGCTAAGAGATGATCAAGCAGACTTCAATGCATTGTCTTCTTGGAAAGAGTGCGCCTGAGAAAAGGGTTCTGAACAACGGAGAGGAAAACATTGCAGAGGATGTATAATGCCAAGAAAATGCCAAAAAATGGGGGGAAAAGCAACTTTCAATCACAAGTATGACTCCTCATACATAAAGTATAGCTTTATTCCATTGGGCAATTCACAGGCTCCAAAACCGCTGTGCATTATACGTGCAGAAATGCTGTTCATTGAAGCAATGAAACCTTCCAAGCTTCTTCGGCACTTGGAGGCTAAACACACCTTGGTTCTCAAAGAACCACCTGTAGATTATTTTTTAACAGGGAAAAGGAGAATTTGAAGGGCAAAAACAATTACTTTACAATGCCACATATGCAAACACAGGTGCATTAAGGTCATTGTTCTAGTGGCTCATCGAATTGCCAGTGTTAATGATTGTTGAAGAGCTGATTTTTCCTGCTTCAAAAGAGACCTGCCATGGGGAAATGGCAGCCTGCAAGGTAGGAAGCATTCCTCTTTCTGCCAACACTGTTGCCGGGAGGATTGGTGAAATAGCTGAGGACTTCAAGGAGCAGTTGTTGGAGAAGATAAAGGGGTCTCCATGGGTTTTGATTCAGGTGGATGAATCAACTGATATTGAAAACAAGGCGATGCTGTTAGTATACGTGTGTTATGTGTGGTAGAAGAAGTAACTTCCCCCAGATTATTGCCTTGCGGTGAATAGAGAGTTCAGTAGCCAGCATGAGCTTGGTTGACAATATTCATGTTGTTTTGCGCAATGTTAAGGGCCATGGCTGTTTGTACATAGCAATGAGTAATGCGGTAGCAGAGTACACCCCCTCTAGGTTAGCTGATCATGCAAGCAGCGCGTGATCGTGGCGGGTTAAACCATTCTTGGTCTACTCAAAGGCATAACTGGTGGGTCCAAATGCCCTTGCTTCTAGAACCATCTGTAAGAGAAGCCTTCCAATTGGTCTAGGAGGCTATATATAGGGGCCGCACACTCTGAGGTGGGGGCACACACGCACGAGCTCTCCTACCTCGCACACGAGCTCTCGTGCGCACTCTCTCTCTCTCTCTCGCTCGAGCTGCAACTTCTAGAACAGACTGATCACCTGTTCTGAGCTCCGAGAGACCCCTACGGTGACTTTTCTTATTTGGCCAACGACTAGCTAACGATTACGACCGATGGGGGAGATTGCCCTAGCTACCTTTGGGCACTCCTGCTCTTTTGAACACGTTAAGTACTGCAGTACGCCTCCACCTGGCTGCAGCCATCTGCATTGAGCTTCACGTTGTACTCTGCCTGCTGTCAGCATCCATTGCTATCCTCACTTGTTCCTGTATATAACTACGTCTCGGTGCTCTTGCATATAGTTTTCTTCTACAAGTCCAGTAAATAAACCTTTTTTTTTCACTTCAACCGTCTCCGAAGTCTTTCTCTTCACCTGCCTAGGACCCAGAACGCATCTGAGCTGGTGTCACCACCCGGTGCCCCATTCAGTGCGTATCCGTGGCAGCTCTCCAATGCCACCTGGAGACCTTCGTCACGACATTATGCTTTTGACAACGACATGCATGAAGATTTCCTGTGTGTGCTTTCACTACCTAACAACATAATAGGGCAGAAATCTTCAGAGTTTTGAACGATCGCATTTCAGATAGACTCAGTATAGGCGTTTGTACCAATGGCACTTCTACGAAGACTGGAAGGCTTTCTGGCTTCACAACTAAGGTAAAAAAAGTGGTGCCTGAATGCAAGTCTACCCACTGTGTAATTCGCTGTGAAACGTTGCCAAGCCAAAGACTGTCTACTGAACTACACAATGTGTTGAGTGCCGTGATTCGTATTGTCAATCATATCAAAGCACATGCACTAAATTCACATTAGTTTGCATTGCTATGCAAGGATATGGGGGCTGAATGAAAGCAGCTTTTCCTGCATACAGGAGTTCATTGGCTGTCGAGAGGGAAGACCCTGACCAGAGTCTCTGAATTAAGAGAACAGTGGCAGAGATTTCTCTCAGACAAAAAAAAATCACCATTAGCTGGGCATTTCAATGACAAGAACTGGCTCGCTAAACTCGCTTATTTGAGTGACATATTGCCTGTACTGAACAAACTCAATCTCTCAATGCAAGGAAGAACTGCATCTGGTTTTAAAATGGCAGATAAAATCACAACCTTCAAAACCAAGCTGGAAACCTGGGGGACGTGTGTGAATAGGGGAGTCTTTGACATGTTCCAGAATGTTGTAGATTTTTTGGGAGAAGCTGTGGGACTTTCCCAGTTAATAAATGAGCACCTGAAATCATTGTCTGACCCATTTGAGCACTATTACCCACCTTTAAGAGATCTGCCAATTAGGGAAGAATGGATCCGTCATCCATTTCTGAATGCCCTTCTTGCCACCACTGCAAGAAAGTCAGTCAATTGAGCTAACATGTGATGGAGGACTTGAAATGTTTTCATATTCAACCTCATCCCTGTCATCCTTCTGGATTAAAATAAAGGCTCAGCACCCTAGCTCTGAAGACCTTGCTGCCGTTTCCATCTGCCTATCTTTGTGAAGCGGGTTTCTCTGCAATGACTGCTACCAAAACCAGCCTATAGAGCAGACTGGGTTTGAGAAACACATTGCAAGTCTCACTGTCAACCATCACGCCTTGATATTGCTTGTGTGTGTCAGGCAAAGAAGCTCAGGGATCCCACTGATCCTTTATTGATGATGTTCCTGACTGGTAAATAAGACAACAGAGAGCCCTCTGTTTTGCACCATGCCTCTACCCATTGAGTTAGTTTTGTGTCACATACAGCTAAGGTGGCCATCATAGAGGACATTCTGGTAGTCTGCTACTCTGTCCTCTATTGATACAAAACTGGACACCTTTATGTCCTTGGTTTTTCTCTTCAAGAGAAAATAGAGGACATAAAGGCATCTGGTTTCATATCAATAGCGGGCAGAAGACAACCGGACTATCCTCTCTGATGCCCACCCTACAGTCCACTGCCTCATACACTGCCTCCGATCCTCACAACCACCCCCACCACGGCACAAATACATTTAAATATGCAAATGTGAATGGAAGTACACAGATTTAATACGTAAATTAATTTGTTTCTATACCTGGCCTGCTGAAATCCATTGAGTGAGTTTGCCGGTCCTCAGTATAACAAGGTTTGGGAACCCCAGTGTTACAGCATTAGACTGACGTGTGCTGGCTGACCCCTATCATCGCCTGCCCACTTGTAAAGAAAAGCGGCGATACAATGAACGTGCTTTCCTGTCACCAGATTCGCCTCTGCCAAGTAGTCGTGTTCTCTTCTTTATGTTCTGTCAGGTTGGCACGAACTTTTAAACAACTATTCCTTTTTTGCTCAAGTGCCTGCATTGTAGTGACGGGGGAAGCAATTGCTGAGTGAAGTTCTCATGAAGATCCTTATGACAGGGGATGTTCATCTGCGTAAGAGTATCAGCTGAGTGATAAGTCTTGGTAGCTTTGGTAAGGGGGAGATTCCTTTTCTTTAAGACCCCCCTGCTGGTTCAAAGACACTCTGCTCTATGACATGAGCTAGAGATGACTGAAAAACTTCTGTAGCAGGCAGAGGCTGCAGCAGCTGCATTTAGAAAACCTCCTACTCGCATTAGTGCTGCTTCATTTCAGGTTACCTGGGAATGACTGTGGGAGTCTTACTGCTATTCCTGGAACATGTAAGCTACTCAGATCTGAGACAGGATCACACAAAAAGTAACCCGTCTTAAAATTAGGGTCACATCAGATGTTTTCAGGCTTCCATCAGCCAGTGTGTAAATTCCAGTTTGATTTGCACATCCTCTTCCTATTACTGTTCTCTCACTCATATTACCTTCAAATTTTCTGTACGATATTCAAGCACTGCAGAACCTAATCCCAAACCAAACTGCTAGGAGTTCTAACTTTTTACAATGCCGTGATAAAATTTTAATAACCATTCTCCTTTTTGATTCCTTCTCGCTCTCACAGCCCCCAACTCAACAACTAGCAAAGGGACAAAGCAATAAAAGAGAACATTCACACAGGAATAATCTCCGGTTACAAAAGCAGAAAGCTGTGCATTATCTCTCTTCTTTTTTTTTTTTTGCACTCTTATAAAAAGACATTTACTGATCTTCAAGTGCCATGCACTCTTTTGTATTTCATATGAGCTTTACGGTCCTTGGATGCAATGCATTATATGTACAGATGCACATGTGCAAAGAGTTATTATCAGTGAAATCCTGCAGTGCCCCACAATTACTGACAAAGTGGTTGTTATTTTTATGCCCTCTCAGAGGCAATATTTTGTACCTAAATGTGCCTGTTATATTTGCATAAAAATATGTGATATGGTTTCTCTTCCATTTTTAATGGAAAAGGGAAGATGGACATGCTATAAGCAATTTGTCCCCACTGCTTGTTTTTTCTCCCGTCTACTCATCCCACTATTCTGCAGAACAAAAAATGCATTTTTACAAAACTTCTGTTTCTGTCAAACAATGTACATTATCTCTTTAAGAAGAAGTTTGTGGGGTAGAGGTTTGTAGTCAAAGACAGAGAGGGTAGGCAAGAGCCTTGTCTGCCAAACATCAGTGTAGCTCAGGGGTGGGCAAAATGCAACCCATGGGCCACGTGCGGCCTGCCAGGCCATTATATCCAACCTGCAGGGCCCCTAAAAACTATTAAAAATTAATATTAATCTGCCTCAGGCTGCCTTTCATGTGGCCCTCGATGGCTTGTCAAAGCTTAAGTAAGTTGTCCTCCTCCCAAAACAATTGCCCGCCCCTGGCGTAGCTCCGTTTAAGGCAACAGAGCTGTGCCTGTTTTCTCTGGTGGAGGAATAGCTATGCATGAGCTATGCTCTACCATCTGAGAATCTGGCCCCAATATTTAGATATTATACGATCTGCCTTATTATAATGAAGTTCCTTGTGCAGAATAAAAAAAGATATTTTGATGGATCTTTATCCTGGTCAATGGCCACTTTTTGGTGGAAGAGGTAGCAGTGGACGTAGTCTTTCTGGACTTCAGGAAGGCCTTCAACACTGTCTCTCACCCCATTCTCATTAAAAAACTAGGGGACTGTGGCATCGGCACCTACACAGTCAAATGGGTCGCTAACTGGCTGGAGCGGCACACCCAGAGAGTGGTGGTGGTTGGGTCATTTTCAACCTGGAGGGATGTGGGAAGTAGGGTCCCCCAGGGCTCGGTCTTCAAACCCACGCTGTTCAACATCTTCATCAGTGACTTGGACGATGGGGTAAAAAGTACTCTGTTCAAATTTGCAGATGACACTAAGATGTGGGGGGAAGTGGGCATGCTAGAAGGGAGGAATAGGATGCAATCAGACCTAGACAGGCTACAGGGGTGGGCGGATGAGAACAGGATGGGTTTCAACACTGACAAGTGCAAGGTGCTGCACCTGGGGGGGGAAGAACCAGCAGCAGACCTACAGGCTGGGGAACTCCCTTGTCAGTGCAGAGGCAGAAAAGTTTTGGGATCTTGGAGTCATTATTGATGCCAAAATGAACATGGGCTGACAGTGTGGGGACATGGTCAGGAACGCAAACCACCCCTTGTCATGCATCCACAGATGCATCTCGAGCAGGTCTAAGGAGGTGATCCTTCCCCTCCATGTGACACTGGTCAGGCCACAGGTGGAGTACTGCGTCCAGTTCTGGGCACCGCACTTCAGGAGGGATATGGGCAACTTGGAGTGGGTCCAGAGAAGGGCCACTCACATGATCAGGGTCCAGCAGGGCAGGTCCTATGAGGAGAGACTAAGGGACCGGGATCTGTTTGGCCTCCACAAGAGAAGGCTGAGGGGGGATTTAGTGGCCAGTTACAAACTAGTCAGGGGGCATAAGCAGGCATTGGGAGACTCCCTGTTTCCCCGAGCACTACCATGAGTGACTAGAAATAGTGGTCACAAGCTGGCAGAGGGTGGATTCAGACTAGACATCAGGAGGTGCTTCTTCACTGTCAGGGCAGCTGGGAGCTAGAGCCAACTTCCAAGGGAAGTGGCTCTGGATCCTACCCTGGGGATCTTTAAGAGGAGGCTGGATGAACACTTTGCTGGGTACTTGCCAGTACTTGTTCCTGCCAGGGCAGGGGGTCAGACTTGATGATTTGCTCAGGTCCCTTCTAACCCTACCAACTATGAAACTATGACTTAATACTACTTCCTTTAGAAATATTAGTCCATCTACCAGCAAGGAAGTCATGAAGATGGGTACAGAGTCCTCTCTCACCCCATTGAAAGAACCCTTTTCTAAATTGGATAGTAAACAAATAAGAAGCCTACTAACATCCCAAATGTGCCTATTTTTCTATTCCACTGCCTTCATCTGTCACCACCCCCTGCCCCCACATTTCCCCAGTTCCCCTTACCTCTAGCCGCTCAGGCAGGCCCACTGGGCCAGGAAGACCCCACCTGGAAGCCTACCGCAGGCTCTGGAGGGCAGCTGCCAGCAGGGACATGCAGGTGGGCTCAAAAGTGGCCCCATTCAGAAGTGGTCAAAGCAGTAATAACAAGAATGAAGCAAAAAATCTTACCATTGAATTAATGATCAAATAAAATTGTTCAGCTTAGATTCTGCTACCCTGCTCATGCAGACCAGTGATTCACACTATAGCAGATCTAGTAATGTCAATGAAAGCATTCTTTCACAAAGATGGCACTCAACAGGAATAAAGGTCAAATTAGAAGTCATAGAGGATTACGGCTAGAAAAGACCTCCAGAGGTCATCTAATCCAACCTTCTGCCTGAGTCAGGATCATCTCTATTCAAACCTTCCCATGCAACCATAATCTAAACTCTACATAAGACAACCCTCAACCCTTATGCAATGTAGACACAACACTGCAACCTGCCACAAGTAAAGCAGGGGAACCCTGGCCACCAATGCCCTGCTTCTATAAAATGTCAATATATGCTCAAGAGGTCCTAGGCAGAGGAAGGCCAAAACTGCCACCGTCCATACCAATCTGACCATGGGGTAAAATTATTTCCTGACCCCCAAATTGTTCTTAATTGGCCTACTGACTAATATTTATGGTGTCCAAAGTTAACAAATAGAATAGAAGCTAAAAAGGCCAAGAGGAATTCTGTTGCTTTGGGATGCAGCCTCTGAAAATCAAGGGTAGAAGGAGTGCCCTGAAAAGGAAGAGAATCAAAATGATCTGAAGAAACTATTGTCCCAATTCTCTCACTCTGAATGCTATTAAACCTCACTCTCCTGAAAAAAAGGATGGGGCTTTTTCTTACTTCTTATTAGTCGATTATGCCACCCCTTCAGCAGTTCTCACTTCTTTTCACTGCCCTCAACACCAAAACCAAACCAGAAATGTCTTCTTTCATCTTCTGAAACATGGGCTGGGTTACTGGTGTTTCCCATACTTTTCAGCTTCCTCCACATTGAGCTGATCTTCCAGAAACACCTCATTTCTCTCATTGTTTACCTGAGACAAATATCACTGATTCGCAAGCCTGGTTTTTGGCCAGCTCAGGCATGCTGGCAAATGGCAAGCAAACTTGGGGTCAGATTTCATGGAGCAGAGGTCAATGAAACATCTGCTTTTCTCATCTTGTTATTATCAGTATGCTTCTTTCTAACCATCTATTGTTCCAGAAATCTTTCAAGCATATAATAGGTAAAGTTCCAACATATCAGTACCTCTAACTTCAGTTGACATCATTGCAATTTGTTTCCCATGGCAACTCATTCAGGGTCCTTGACCTTGATAGAATAGCTAATGTGGTCATCCCTAACACATCTTTAACACCCTGGTTAGATCATGAGCAAGCAATGACAAGTGCATTTGCTCTCCAGTCCTGTTTTGTCCAGGCACATTTGTTTTATTAACACTTGTCTGCTATGTCCCCGTACTGGTAACAGTGGACAATAACTTCCCTTGAGTCTTATTAAAAAAAAAAAGCCTGACATTTTTGTAGATATGCTGTATACATTAATAGGTAGTAACTATGTTCACTGGATCCGCAACTAATGTCACCTGCTGTGTTTCCAGAGCAATTTGTATTCTACGATTTTAGATGGCTTTTCAAATGCAGGTAATCATTGTTATCCCCATGTTGTAGAAGGAGATGCTGAGCATATAGTACTTCACAACTCATTTATAACTCATTTATAACTCAAGGATGCCTTTGAGTATGGAGGCAAGAGTGACTTTTCTGAGCTTCCAGAGTGAATGGCATAGTAGGGCGAGGTTTAAATTGTCCTTAGTCCAGTGATTACAAGGAAGATGTCTGGGAGAAAGTGGAACAAAACAGACACATTAAATTCAATGGGTAGACTCCTGACCCCAATAGTGTTAAATTTGCCTCCGACTTGAGTAGGGCAGGGTTTTCCCCATAGTGTAATTTATTTGAAAATCACTCCAAAAAAAAAAAAACAGGAAAAAAAAAGGGTGTTTACTGTTTTGTTTTAAACGAAACTCAATCGAAAAACCATCATTACTCAATGTGGGAACCTCAAGCCACAGTCCTGCTCAGCAATCCAGGCAATAAAACTCTCTTGCAATTTAAATAGAAGTAACCAGTTTGCCAAAAGAGGTATCACACAGCATCCAACCCTATTTTAAAAGCCAGCTAACACTCTGTGAATATTAATCATAGTACAAACCCCAGACAGGACACTTGAAATGAGAAGTCCAACACAGAGTAATTCAACTAGGAAAGGCAGTATACAATAACTAAATTATGAGTAACTAATACATTTGAGCTTACACCGTTGAGTAACTTATACATTAGAGCTCACACTGTATGTACACGTTATTCAAGGAGTCAACTGATTCTGTGAAGAAAACAGAAGAACGGTTCTTTGGGTCCGCTCTAACTATTAGCATTATTTAACAAACTAAAGTACATGTGAGGCTGCAGAGGCTTTTGCTTACACAGCTAAGATGCCTATCCAGCAATATTTTAAAGCTGACTTGCAAATAACACAATTCCATCATCTCTAGCTGCTGAATAATGCTAATAATATCTTATATTAATTTACAATCTTTCAGCCTGGAGGGATTCAACATTTCTACATTAACTGCTTCAGACTTGATGCTGATCTTTCACCAGCGCAGATCAGGAGAATCACTGGTAAAACCAGAATAATAGAATTGGAATCAGCACCAATATTTACAAGTAGGAATGAGAAGAAGGAGAAAAAAAGGAGGATAGTCTTCTTTCATTTCCTTTGGTGTAAAATGGGAGTTCTTCCACAAAAATGGAGACAAGGAGTAAAGGGAGAAACAAATTAGGGCATTGCATAGCTAGAATCTCTGATTTGCTCCTGAAAGACTGTGCTGTGGCTTTAGCATTTTACAGACGTAGATGAGTTCAGTTGTGGTGTTAGTCAAGAACCACCTTGGATGTAGCATTGTACAGAGGGGGGTACTTTTGACTAGCAAAGCCTGATACCCCTTCTGCTGTATGCCCAATCGTTTCACTGATGAGGCCAGAGAGTCTACACATCTTCTTGAGGAAAAATATCTTTAAATTATTGGTTTCAATATTCTGGCCTGGATGTCATACGCACACCCTAATTTCATCAAAGAGCTTTCAAAGTCTCAACTAAGCAGTCAAGTGCTGCTGATGAACTCAGTCCAGTGGGAGCACAGAAGTAAATTTGCTGTATAATGCCTTCTGCTGCCATCCCTGCATCTGTTCTCGAGCTGACCTCTTCAACTTGTATGACAAGGTGACAGGTTTTGTGGATGGGGGGAGAGAAGTGAATGAGCTATACCTCAATTTCAGCAAGACTTTTGACATTATCTCCCATGACATTCTCATTAGTAATCTGAGGAAATACAGGCTAAATGAAACTACTCTTAAGGTGAAAGCATTGCATCATTGTGCTCAGAGAGAAATCATCAATGTGTCTAACTGGAAGAACAAAGGTGGTTAGCCATGTAGTCTGGAGTCATACAGAAGGTAGACCATGGTGGCAACTTAGAGACTGGTTCAGAGACATGAACCATCATAGGCAACATCCTACTTCATCAGATGCTATAAATGGACTGGCAGAAAGAAAAGTGTGTGTAAGGGAAAGGGACAGAGGGAGGGGAAGCTGCTAAGCGAGGCAATAGGTAGATTCATTAAATCAACTGAGACAAACAAGGCAATTTACATATGCATGGGGATGGGAATTAACACCCACTACAAAAGTGAGCAGAGGAGAATAGGATGGGGTTCAACGTAGATGAATGCAGGGTGCTGCATCTTGGAAGAAGGAATCCACAGCACACATACAGGCTGGGGAGTTCCCTTCTTGAATCACAGAGGTGGAAAGGGATCTTGGAGTCATTATCGATGCCAAGATGAACATGAGCTACCAATGCCAGACCGCAGCCAGCAAGGCCAGGCATACCGTGTCATGCATCCAAAGGTGCATCTCAAGCCAGTCCAGAGAGGTGATACTCCCCCTCTATGTGACTTTGATCATGCCGCAGTTGGAGTACTGTGTCCAGTACTGGGTGCCGCGCTTCACAAGATATGTGGCCAGCCTGGAGAGGGGTCAGAGGAGGGCCACCTGCTTCGTGAGAAGGCAGCAAGACAGGCCCTACGAGGAGAGACTGAGGGACCTGAACCTGTTCAGCCTCAGCAAGAGGAGGCTGAGGGGGAACCTGGTGGCTGCCTACAAGCTATCAGGGAGATCAGCAGCAAATAGGCAGAGCCCTTTTCTCTCCAGCACCATCTGAGATGACGAGGAACAAGGGTCATAAGCTGATGGATAATAGGTTTAGGTTAGAGATCAGAAGACAATATTTTACAGTTAGGGTGACCAAAATCTGGAACCAGCTTCCCAGGGAAGTGGTCCTTGCCCCCACCTTGGGCAAATTCAAGAGGAGGTTGGATGATCACCTGTCTGGGGTCTTGTGAACCCAGCACTCATTCCTGCCTGTGGCAGGGGGTCAGCCTAGATGATCTGTTCAGGTCCCTCCTGACCCGAGCTACTATGAAACTATGAAACCTGGTCCAGGTAATAGGTCTTAGTCCCTGTTGAGACAATCCAGTCTATGGGTGGTTTCATGTTCTGTAATGCCAAGTTCAAAGTGTTGAGGCTATAAAAAATGCTATTGCTTGTTTGTTTGAGAACAGCTACTCCAAAGTAATTGGTGGAATGGCCACGGGCTTTTGTGTCTTTCTAAAACTGATGTCAAATTAGTATCCATTCATTCTTTTCACTTAGGGTTTGCCTAAGTTTCCCTGGCCAATGTAGATAGCCAAGGTGCACTATAAGCAAGTTATAGCCTATATGGTATTAATGGAAAAGCAGATGAACAAACCCCAGATTTTATATTCATGTTGTTTGGTCCAGTGATTATGTGGCTGATGTTGATAAGAAAGAGTGCTTGGGGCCATAGCGAGCCCCGGTGGCTTGGTGATAAAGCATGTATTAAGTAGTGGGTTTCTAGAGAGAAGTTTGATGTTTGGGGCTGTCTGTAATCTAGGACAGGCTTGTCCCTCGAGGCTATCTGGATATGGTATCATTATCCAGGATATATCTAAAGTGTTCAAGTGACATGTCCAAAGTGTGTAAGCTTATGGCTGTAAGTCATGCCCAGAGATATCCTGTTGTCCTTGTCATGGGGTTGGTCTTGTAGCAAGTTGGATCAGGGTCTGAGTGTGGCTTTATTCATTTCATTGGTCATGGTTTTAGCATGGAATTGTAACTGTAGGAAACTCTGTTGTACTTCCCTGAGGAGTGCACCCTGCTGTGATCTGCAGATTATTCATCTTTACCACACCGGGTAGAATGACCCATATCTAGAGACATATCACACCTAAAGGAAAGTTCCCTATATGTTTATGATGATCATTATTATTGTGGACATGCCTAGAGCCACCCAATAAGCTCCAGAGCCAGGCCCAGGGGCCTAATAGATAAGGTATCAGCCTCTAGAGCTGGGGATTGTGGGTTCAAGTCCTACCTGGGTCATATAGCTGCTTTCTTTCTGACTGGGGTCAGATGTGATGATCTGTTGAAGTCCCTTCTCATCCTAGCATCTCTGAATCCTCTTTTATGAGGAGCGTCTAAGGGACCTGAACCTGTTCAGCCTCAGTAAATGGAGGCTGAGCGGGACCTGGTGGCAGCCTATAAACTACTGAGGGGTGATCAGCAGGAAATAGGGCAGGCTCTTTTTTCCCAGGCACCACCAAGGGTAACTAGGACCAATGGTCACAAGTTACTGGAGAGCAAGGTTAGGTTGGACATTAGGAAACACTGCTTCACAGTTAGGGTGGCTAGGATGTGGAACCAGGTTCCTAGGAAAGTTGTTCTTGCTCCTACCTTGGGCACCTTCAAGAGTTGATTAGGTAGGTACTTGGCTGGGGTCCTGTGACCCTGGCACTTGTTGCTGCCATTGGCGGGGGGTCAGACTAGATGGCCTGCTCTAGGCCCCTTCTGACCCTAGATATTATGATACTATGATTAGGGCCTAATTGTGCTAGGTGCTATAGCATCACTCAGAAGATACAGTCCTTACCCCAAAGAACTTCTAAATTGAAGACCATATTTTCATTGGAGCTTAGATCCCATTTATGCACCAAATTAAGGGGTCAGAGTTTCCAGAGATTCAGGTCATGAGGACCATTTTGCAAATCTATCCTCCAGTGTTTGGACACTGTGCCCATTTGAAAGCCTGGCACCAGCTCTTAAGCTCTAAGCATTCAAAAATCTAGCTTTGAGTAGTCACAAACAAAAAAAATAAGAAAAAGTTACTTGATGAAGGTCACAGAAGAGGTTAATAACATTGCTGGAAAGGGAAGAGATCTCCAGACTCCCAGGCCAATGCCTTAACCACTAAGCATCCTGTTTCCACATGGCTCTAGATTTCCTGGACTCTTCCACGAAGTTACATTAAACATTTACTACCAATGTGAATCAGTTCATCAAGACTATCAATTAACCTTTGAACAGTCTGAGCCACACGTTGCAGTTTTAAACTCAGACTGTTTCCAGTGACATTTGTAAAAAGTTTGACTTATAATTAATAAAAGTGCCATATTAATAAAAGTGCCATATTATTTACATGGTTTAAGTAGGTGCAAGTAAGCCTTAAACAAACTTCCCCACTAAGCAGCTTCTCAGCTTTTTGCATAGTTAGCAGATGGTTTTACCACAAACAGAAGGACTATCACTGTTCTTTAATCTCTTTTCATTGTAGGGTGCTACTATTCTTCCTACTGCAGTAATAAAACATAAATTGCTCATCCTCCAACGCAGCCTTCACCTGAATAGTGAGTGCACTCCCCTGTTGTAATCCTGATAATCTCTTTCCACTCTGTTTAGCTCATGAGATTTCTTTATAAAGCCACATTGCCTCATATGGAAGTAGACTTGGTGGGCTCCTCCTTGTCTTTCTTCCTGGTCTGCACAATGGAGCTACCCCGGTGCGGGCAATTATTTCGGGGGGAGGGCTGCTTACTGAGTTTTGGCAAGCCGTCGAGGATCACATGACAGGCAGCCAGGGGCAGATAAATATTGATTTTCCAAATGTTTTAGGGGTGTCACAGGCCAGATAGAATGGCTTGGTGGGCTGCATCTGGCCTACGGGCCACATTTTGCCCGCCCCTGAACTACATGGAAAGAGCAGAAGGAAAATGCAGGAGTCTTGCATTACAAAGTCAAGTAAACAGTACAAGTAAGTCAAGTAAAGTTGCTACAAAGTCAAGGAAACCGATAACATTGGTAGGTTTAATATTCACCATGAAATAATAGAAATCCTTAGAGGTTTGGGATGGGGGTATGCAACCATCCATTGATTTCAGTGGACTATCCCAAGTTTCCACCAATGAGATGCTATACCCTGAATGCCCACAGCTCCAGCTCAAGAGACTGGTAGGTGCTAATCCTTGGCATCTCTGAAAATCAGCCTTCTTATTTTTCTTTCAGGAGTTAGACTGTACTAAGAGGTATATACAGAACAATAGGGTAAGTCTGCCATGCTAATGAACAAATCAATGAAACATCTCTACCCTGCATTGTGGATGCCAGTTTGAGCATCCAAAGGCACAGAAAAAAAAAAAAAGGTCCAGGTCCTGATAAGGGATCAAATAAAGCAAGTTTATTCAGGAAAGAAACACAAAGTATAAAGCAGATGGCCCAGAGAGATAGATATTAGGACTCACATTTTTCCTTTCCTATACAAGGGAAACAAGACCTGGTAAAAAAGAAAGTGAAAATGTAACTTCTATAAAATGAATAAAAGGAACTAATTCTCGGTGTAAAGTCTCCACTATGTTTGATTTCCTCTGGTTACAAAGCAGGGGGGCAACTGAAATGTGAGGAGGTTTTTCTAGTACCACTTTTACACCGGAAAAAATGAAGCCCAGATTCAGCCTTTAGTCTGACTTCTCACTTGGGACCGCTTCGCTTTTTTTATTTTCATAGATGCTCGGGCTGGAAGGGACCTCGGAAGATCCTCGAGTCGAGCCCCCTGCCCTAGTCTAATGAAGAGTCCAGTCCCGTCTAGCCCACAAGTTACTGTCATTATGCACTTTGGAACCCAACGCCATTTAACCCTGCTCACAGGACATTGCAGCAGAGTTCATTAGCAAGCTGGTGGGCTAGTGGTTACTGCCCCTTGGCTGCGATAATTAGCCTGCCTGCAGCACCTCGCAAAAGCAGGTGAATTGCCTCCAGTTCCAGAAACAACCTTCATGGAGCAACATGGCGCCTTTGAGCGTGCTGCTCCTTGGCACAGTAAGTTTGCAGTGTGGCTATGCCTTCAGTGAGTTTACCCAAAACACCAAGCGGTTAATGGCAGAACTGGGACGGCATCCTAGGAATTTGATTTCACTGTCCCCCGTTTTCTAACTAGCAGGAGCTACTGTCTCCTTGTAATTAACACAAATGATATTTATTCCTTAAGTGACTAGGGACACTTTTTTCCTCTCCATTATCTGCTTTGATTAATGACTTTCACAGTGTGAAAACATCTGGGAGAAGTATTCTCCTGTCTGTGTCTGTCTATGTTTGTCTCTGCTTAGGACTTACGTGTCTGCCGTAGCTGCCAGCGACTTTTTCAGATGTCTCCAGTAAAGCTGTTACAGGCACTGCCTTGAGGACTAGGCTCTGTCAAATGCATTCCTAAGCATTGGAAGATGCCAATGCCATACGAAAGGAGTTAGATAATTAAGGGGACTAAATCAAAAGGGTGAAGACGATGAAACTCAGGAAAGGTAAATGTCGCTCGAATAGTAGGATTAAGCCTTCCTAGCAATTATGTCTCTTAAATTAGGAAGCAAACTTTGTCTATCAGGCCTTTTAGAAGTTAACAAATCGCTAAAGTAAAAACTCTAACATGGGTACTAATCTTGTATCAGCAGAGGTATGAATTAGGTAACAGGAGGTGGAACTAGGATAATTTGTTAAGCAAAATATCTCTTTGATGAAAAAAATGCAGATTTGGGCGGACTCCAGCCCGTTACAAATGAGCATTTTGATGTTTCAGTTCAAAGATGAAAAATAATCTAAAAAAATCTAAATATTGTGTTTTGCCACCATCTACATTACTACACGTTTTGATTATAAAAGGCGTTTCATTTCAAGCATATTTCAATTTTATTTATGAACATTAAAAAAAAAAAATCCCTCAAAAACTGAATAAAATGTTTGGCTTGGAGTTGTCATAATTTTTTCAGCCCCAAATGGCTCGGAAAGTTTTTAAAAACTGCAGTTCAGGGTGACCCTACACTTTTGTCTTCAATTTTTCACAGCTTCAGTCAAATCTAAAAAAAGCAACAACAAAAAACTCCAATTATTTGCCTAACTCTACTAGTAAGTCTTTGTCCTCTCTGATCAGTAACTAGTGATACCATCCACAGCTACACACTACAGTTTACTAATGAGAGTGCCATCAAACTTCCTAATATGATTCATCTCATAATACTGGCCTCCGGTAGATGGTATGCTGCCAGAAAATTGATTTGCTAATCCTGCCTGTGTGTCCTTCCTGTAAGCAGACTGTTGAAAGTCTGTCGAGTCAGTCCAGGCATTAGTGAAATAGCCAGGGCCTGCCTCGATGTATTTGAACACACACTCAGCTTTCATTTTGTGATTATATCAGAGACAGAAAAAAGAATGTCTTATTTATTCTAGGCACTTTTGTTGATGACATAGTGGTTGCTATAAAAGCTGGAAAGTCAGATCAATTTTATGAGCAATTAAATGGGGTCTATCCAAAGGTAATTAATTTTATGGTGGAGGTTGAACAAGGTGATAGTATAACATTTTTACATGCACTGATGAAAGGAGGAAATGATGGCTCACTGGCTATTAAATGATTCCAAACGTTCTCATTGTAGGCTGTTATTTATATTTTAGGTCTGTTCACCCTTTTGCTATTAAAGAAGTTCTCATCTTCTGGCCGGTTAAAAGAACAAGTTATGCACGCTCTAATAAATATTATATATCAAGTGCTTTATGAAGATTAGCTAGTCACGTTATAGATGGTGAATTTCTTATGCTAATTTGCAAAATGTGACCAACCGTTAGATGTATATCAGTGAAAATAACAGTTCCCTCAGATTTCTTGGAAAGGTAATGGAGAAATGCATATAATGAACAGCAATTGCTTCCTTAGGGAGCGCAGATGAGAACGTTCAGAATGCAGTTAACTAAATGCACAGAACACCACAAAGATGAACCACGGGGACACTGCTCAGGGAAGTAACATATCTCATCCCAATCCAGAACAAAGCATGGGAGGTAAACGCCATGGTTGCAAACACACAAATTACCAGACTGGATCAACTATGAGAGCCATCTCAGCCTGTCTCGCACCAACCAGTATGAAACGTTTCAGAAGAAAGTGTGAGAAAGTAGATAATCTGCTCTTTCTTGGTGAGCTCTAACTATCAGTGTTTGCCTTAAGCCATGAAGCATGAGACCTGCAAATTTGACAGTGGTTCATGTTGAGTATCCTGCAATATTTGTAAGGGGTGCTCCTAGTCTCTCCCATTGAGACTATTTCATTTTTCCATA
>JAGPOW010000261.1:9409889-9438663 GCA_030014935.1 Caiman crocodilus
GTTGTTACTCAGGCAATCACCAACTCTCTTGCTTGGTCGTTGGGCCATTTACTTGAGAGGATGCTTGTGTTGCTGTTCCAGTGATTTCCAGTATTCCAGTAATACGTAGAAAGTGGAATGGCATCAACAGGATCCCACTGAGACACACACTTCACAATGCATGATGTCCCGGGCATATGTGCAAATCCCATGAGACACAAAAAGGAATTGGACGTGGGTGTCTCACCACCCCGTGTCCTGGATGTATTCTTTTCCCACTGCATCATTTGGTAATTGGTGTGGGTACTCACCTAGGGAGAGGCCCTCCTGTTTAGATCTGACATGTTCCCATAAGAACACTAAAGGTAATGTATTTTAAGTTAAACTAACCCTTTTCAAGAATAACTGGTTGAGGGAATTAGGAATGTGGAGTTGTAGCCTAACATATAGGGCAGTAGGGTTAATATCTCAGTCCAACACTCTTCAAAGCTACTGGCTGATAAGTGGGGGGAGCCTAGCTTTGCTTAATGACTGTCTGTCCAGATTATTGAAAAACATCATGGACAGATTATTCATAGATACCACTCCAGTTCTTGGTTTGGGCTACATCTCATGACTTTGAGACGGAAGATGGATAAACACAAAATGGGATTCACTGTAAGAGAACGCTCCTTATGAAAGGGATCTGGATTCATCGACACAGTTAGCCTTAATAATTCAAAGAAAGTCATTTCAATAATGAATTATGACAACTTTGGGAGCACTTTGGTCATGGTTCATGACAATGGCTCACTACAAATCTCAACAGTGCTTACAATGTCAATATGTGCTTTATGTAAGGAACCTATTATTTGAACTGGTCTTGAAGGCAAAATTCACCTCTGCGCGTTGGACCAGAACAAGATCTAGTCATCACGTAAGTCCCCCATGAACCCTCAAAACATTTCTTAACTGAGATGTAAGTGGCACACAGACCTTGCGCTGGCCTTTTATGCATGAGTGAATCGGACTGGTAAGGGACATGTCTATTCACAAATAAGTTATTTTATGAAGAATGCAAAAATTAATCAGACGAATTTGGCCTTAATGAATGAATGATTCAGCCTGTTTCATCTAGGATATATGGATTTGCTCCTGCAGAGTAATGCTGGTATTAACTTACTATGAGAAATAATTGCTGCACATGAATAGTGATAATGCCTGGGTGCTTTACATTAAATAACTGGAATCACTTAACAGCAGACATGCATATCCTGAGTGAACAGCATGGAAGTTAAAGTTTAGGCAATTTTTATTAAACAGTGAAAAGTAACTTGTTTTATCCAACTTGGTAAGCAATAAAGCAGGGCATTTTTTTGGTTCAGTGCATGAAAAAATAATGTTGGTCAAAACAACAGAGGTTTGTTAAGGTTTTGCAGTAAAATAAGAATAACAAATAAATAAAAATAATCCAATTTCAAAAATTGCCCCAAAATGAAATGTTTGATTTTGCCAGTGATTTCAACTTCTATTTGTCTTTTACATCAGTTCTAATTTTTTTTCCCCAAAAAACAAAAAAAAGTTGAAAACTTTGGTTGAAATATTTTGGCATTTCCTAAATAAACCATTTCATTTAAAACATGTTCAGAAGTGTTGATGGGTTTCTTTAAAATCATTTTCCCCATGTTTTTTCAGCCAAAACTATTCAACAAATTGACTGACATTTGCAAATAGTTTGAGTCTCCCAAAACCTCCCTCTTTCTGGCAAATGTATTATTCATTAAAAGGAAAAATTGGCAAGTACTTGGAATTAATCTGTGCAATGCAAATGTAGGCAAACTGAGGTTTGCAAAACCGATAAGGAAGTGTCCAAAAAAACTGGGATTCTATGCACTGGTTTGAGCTAAGTACTGGTAATATTTGTATAGACAAATTGTTACTTCTGTGATTGGGATCTTACTATGGCCCTGATAGACCTATAAGCAATTCAGCACTAATGAGCGCTCCTAAAATATTAAACATATTGGTATTTTTTCCTGCTTCATCAGTTCTAATCTATGCCTCTTTGCAAAGCATGACATATCTTGAAATGGTAGGATTCACATTTATATTTTCAGTGTTATAGGAAGTCAATGGTATGACTTCTGCAGACAGAACAGCATTCAAAGTATACCAATATGTACCTAAACTGATTCTGGGCAACACCCAACTTGGGAGCACTTATCCAAGGAAGGAGTTTCAAAATGTCCTGGTTGAGGGTCCAGCATTGGCATACGACCAGTGGAGAGGCTTTAAAGACTCCTAAGAATGATTCAGTTTTATATCTCAGATGAGCTATATAGAGAACGACTGTGTGCCTCACAAGGGGAATTCAGAAATGCATAAGTACAGCCAATAAGAAAAGCAAAGTGCCCAGGCATGTGTCCAAACCACAGCCCCACTCAAGTGTTCATGTTTCCATTTACTTGCAATTCACAACATATGTGGAGTCACACTTCTTAGACGGTCTTCTTCTTTGTCTCTCAAGATAGATGATTGAAATGGTGGTGTAGTGAACTTTCACTCAGGATAAGGCAAAGAAACAAGTGGGAGGCTGTGTCTGTAGACTATGGGCTATGGCTTCCCCTGGAAGGAGTTGTGTTGGGTTGTTTCTGGGTAACGTGAAGAAAGAAAACAGGAAGAAATCTGTGCCTGCAATCTACTGAGATAGAGCTTCCTATGAAAAGGGGAATCCTGGGTTTGTTCCTTCTTCCAAGCACTCTTTATGCATTGGACATGTGATGGTTATTTGGGGGGGAAAAATGAGAAATGCCTATAGGACCTGACACTAGAACCCAAGACTCCCTACTTCCGGAGGAATGCCCTACCCACTAGGCTACAGCATCCAGCTCCCCCCTGCTTTTTTTCGTGACTCGCACTGTTGGCTGCCCAATGGCTCTGCTTCAACAGGTGGGCCAATGAGTACCATTCTCTGTTTGCTATCCTGGTGTTTAGGGTACTCTTCTGGGAAATTAGAGATCTCATTCCAAATCCATGCAGAGGAGGGGCTAGAATACAAGTTTCCTATGTACTGGGTCGCTGTTCTAACCACTACGCTAAGGGTAAGAGCTGGGCAGCGCTCCCAGGTTTTAGCTGAATTCAGTGCTATTGATGTTACTTCTGTTTTTTGTCTGCTGAATGGTATGGCTGTCTCTATGGACCTCAGCAGAACCAATTTAAATTGCCCTCGAAGGCAAGTGAGAGCTACCTGCTGAAATGAGGACATATGCATCTAAGTCTGTCCACGTAGGTATTCTTGCCATCTCAAATGTAAGCAACATGCTGGATTGCATGTCATAATGAGTTTTTTGTGTATTGGTGCCAGGGGATTTGATAGCACTTTTTGGGGACTTAGGCATCAACTAATGCCAAAATCTCAGTGAAGTGCTTACTGACATCATTTCAATCAGGCCCTTAAGCAGAAAAAAAATAGTAAATATATGCAGTTTTGTAATATCTTTCAACTGATGACTGCAAAGGGGGAAATTCACCCTGTGTGGAGGACTGGCGCAAGGTAATGATAGTCATCCATCATTTAAGTCACCAGGATTTCACTCTGAATGCTCTACAAACATTGATTACTTATCAGGGATCATTATACTTAGAACAATCTGAACCAGAGAAAGGACTAATATTTTCACAACTTGAGTACCTAAACTTTAAGATTTGCACAGCCAGTTTCAACCTGTCTGAATGGCATTGAAAGATAACATAAGACATTTTGCTCCCAGTGCTTTGTTCTTACTATTGGGACATATTTCCTCATATTTATCCGCCAAGTAATAAAATCTTAAACAGTATATCCACCCAGAGGAATAACATGTGTCAGTAATCTCTGTTAATGGAAAGAGAAATTAATATCCATAAGATGAACTCTCCTGCTTAAGTTTCTCCCTTATATTGCATTTGATGTGAGTCAGTCACTTCTAGCATGGCCATTTTAGCTTCTGTGACACTAAAGATATAAAATAAACTAAGTCCAGGCTTTATGATCAAGTGCAGAAAAGGCCAGAAAGTTCCTTACAATATTAGAGGTGAACTATACCTCAGGAAATAAGTATTTCGAGTCCATTAAAAATGAAAAGGGTCATGAATGTATCAATAATAGATTCATGAATCTCTATGAATCATTCCACACCTCAAATTTACCAGTGCATAAGGAGACACACTTTATTCAGAATAAATTTACAGTGCCTCAGCTAAATGATATGCAGCACAATTATTGCAGTTGGTGTAGTACATGGTTATAGATCTTTCAGCTCTTCTTGTGCTATGTTTCTTTCCCTAGAATTGATTATACATACCCTAGCTCTTTTAATCCATGCAAAGTTCTTGGACATGCATGGCATAATGAAAGAAGGAATCAAATCTGCCATTTCTTTCTGCACAGAATGGCAAAGCAGCCGCTGAATGATCTTTCAGACCAGATTCTCTAAGACCTGGAGGAATAGTGTGAACCACTGAGGGGCTGATTTCTGTGCTGCTGCTAAAACGTTGTTCTCCTCAAAGTAATTTGTAATGAATTGCTTGATTGCAGAAGTCGTGATTGCGCCTCATTCCAACTAATACTGTGATAACCACCTGTCATTCTAGAGGATCTTTTGCTGAAAGTACCTGATGGGGAGGCAACAGAATTGGGTTCCCTTCTGTGCAAATCCATGGAGCTCAGGTCCTCGTGAACAAGTCACTTGAAATCTCTCTCTGTTTCTTCATCAAAAAATGGGAGTAATAATAGTTCTGACCTAGCCCATAGGCAGTAATCAAGACTAATTCATCAATGCTGCTAAAGTGTTATAAGACTCTTTAATGGCAGATGTCATCAAATGCTCAGACTGATCTCTATTTTCTGTCTATGGTATGAGAGGCCAACACCTGCACTGGCTCCCAGGCAATTCCACTGATTTTAATAGCGTATCCAGTCAACAGAGTATTTTGGATCATTATCTGTACAGTCCCCCAGAGACATAGATTTACTCTCTGTTTATTGCCTTTGGGCACCTATACACATGCAGCGAAGCTGCTCCAATGAACTTTAACTATAGTGCAATGGAGCAGAATTAATTAATTGAGTTTATACATGATATACCGATATACATTTATACATACTTACATTTATACTGATATTCATAGCACTCTGGGCACTTTAATTAGAGCGGCTCTCAGACCCACCCGAATTAAAGCAGTCCCCCAACCTTCCCAGAGCATGTCTATAAATGCCCTGAGACTGAATAGACCAAGTACAGTTTTAGCCATCCCAGCAGAAATCTGAATACAATAGGACTGTCGCACAAATGCCGGCGTCATTACCGATGCTAACACCACTAGCATAGATGCACTGATTATTCAACATCAGCTGCAGTGGAAAGGGCATTTGTGTGCGCATGCCTGATGTACTGCAACTGGTATACTCCCAACTCAGCCAAGGACAAAGGACATGTGGGGCCAGAGAAAACAGCTCAAAGACCCCCTCAAGGCAAAAATTTAGAAGTGTGGCATTGACATCGCAAATTGCCCAGGCAAATTGCTACATGGCAATGTCTTGTGAGAGAAGGTACATCTTACTTTGAGGGAAACTGCCTTGCCCTTGAAGCAGAAAAATGACAGAAAAAAAAGGAAAGGAAAAAAGACCAAGAAATCTGCAGTTCAACTTTCGCTCTAACCACCTCATATGGTGTCTGCCAAAGAGTCTGTGGCTCTAGGATTTGCCTTCTTAGCCATCAATAGACTTATCTACAACTCTTTCCTTGACCCGACAAGTGATCCTCATCGACCATGACAAAGTGTGGCCACTGCCAATAAGTCCTACTCATCCTCTGCCATCCACTTGTGGGTAATCTGTGCACCATTTACCATGTGTGCATTAAGAAGACCTACTGGTTTGATTTTTTCCACTTATTTTTATTCATGTTCATCTCCACCATTCTTATTACCAATAGGAAGTTTGTTTTTAGGACTTGATTTTTTTTAAATAGATGATATATAAAAAACTTGAGGGCAATTTTTAGTAAGAAAAGGCAGTAGAATTGACCAACTCTGGTAAACTATTTTTGCAGAGGACAGAAATGGTAGGAAATAAGAACAGGCCGCTGCAGACGTTATTCCACTAATTTTCCAGAACTCGCTGAAAAGTCACCACATTTGGTGAGATGAACTTGGCTCCTTCATAGCTTAATCTAAAGCCTAGTAAAGATTTTTTAATTGGATCTAGTTTAGATCAGTCTTTTAGACTTTTACCTTTATGCTGACATTGCTAATCCTCATGCCACTTAGTCAAACCTCATTTTATAGATGGAATATTAGGAATGTGACTAAGAAGACCAAATGCCTATACTTCTCAGATGATAATGGCCTTCGATATCTACAGTTAAGGTTGAAATAGTGATGTGTTGAAAGAGCTCAATAGGGCATCTCTTGAGCCAAAAAAAATCTCATGTCACTCTACCCCTTCTTGAAGTGACTTCACATAAAATATCTGACTTGCTTATTCTCAAAGGAGTAAACTGAGATTTCTGTTCAGAGATTTTTGTTGTAAAAAGTTAGTATACTAGAAACCAAGTGCTCCTGGACCAGCTACTGAAACTAAGTAAAAACAGGTTATTATAATTATCGTAATTACCACCTACACCACTGATTTAAAGTCCTACATTGTTATATAACTGTTGACAAAGAATAGGAAGAGTCTTTAAAAAGTTAATCTGAACAATGTGTGTGTGTGTGTGTGTGTGTGTGTGTGTGTGTGTGTGTGTGTGTGTGTGTGTAGAGAGAGAGAGACAAAAGTTCCATACTCTTTGCATTAAATACGGGGAAAAACAAGCTGTGAGTGTTCAGTCTAGTTACAACAAATACTTTCTGACAGTTGCTGTAATGAAGTGCAACAAGACATACAATAATACCAATATTTTTTTTTTTTAAATAAACCCTAGAGGACACAACTTAGACCATGGCTACATTGTGCCAGATGACGTACAACCATAGAAGGAAAGCCCTATGTCCCAGAACGGATGAGAAAGGGATATGATCTCCATTTCACCAATGGAAAACGGAGGTCACACTTCAATAGAGGCAAGAAATGAAACCACTTTCCCAAAAATGCATAGCTTTAAACTCAAGACTGCCCCCAAAGAAGCAGGGCCATCATTTCCAAATGGACTTTAGTCTTTCATTGCTTCACACCTTGTGTAGACATTTATATCTGTGCAAAATGGGGGTAACATTTGTAGCCCTCTATCCACTGTAGAGTTTTCACTTTGCACACGTGTATGTGGCGAAAGGAATTGGGGGCGGGGAGGGGATAACCCCTTAATTCAAACAGGCCGGGGACGAAAGGGTTCAGGAACGTTTCGCCCTGTTTTTCTCTTCCCGTCCACAGTAAGAAATCCGAAGCCGATATAAAAAACAAATGTTTTACTTACAACTTGAACACACTCCGCAAACTCCACCGCGAGGCACTCCAACACCTTGTACCACACTCCATGCCGGCAGTTCCCTTTAAACTCCGCAGTAAACACCGCAACCGAAAACCTCAAACCATAGGGAACTCGAGAGCTCTTTAACGCTTATGCGCTGCAGACCATCCGATGGGAGCATGTGGGGGGACAGGGAGCCGTGGACGCAGGACCTCGGTGAGGGTGATCAGACCTCCCGATGCTATGTGTGGTCCCGCCTTTCCTTTCCCAGGCTTTACCTTTTATACTGCCCCAACAGCCAATTAGATCGGGTCTTTTATTCGCGCGCTTTCTGAGCAGCATGAGCCAGGGCTTTTGCTGCATGCATGCGTGCTTCGCGCGGCTAATTGGGCTGCACCCGCTGTTTCCCCTCGCAGCGAGCACAGTTTGCTGGTGTTTGGTCACTCTTTACCGCCACTTATTTATCACAGTGTACGCTAGATGGAAAGTAGGAGCGAATCCAGGCTGTTGAGAAGCAGGTGGCTGGAGAGAAGCAGGGTCCTGGGCTGGGCTGGAAAGGAAGTAATCAGCAGTTCGAGTGAGGCGGGGAAAAAAAGGGAGAATCTGTCCTTAAAAAGGCAAACTCTAAATCTGTCAGCGTGGTAGAGCCCATCAATGCTGAAGAGTAGGTGAGACTGTAAGAAAGGAAGACTCGCTCCCCGGTGCAGGGAGCTACTTATTGTCATGCGTTTGTCCTAAGCTAGACGGCTGACTCTTCTTGTATTTTGCCAATTTACAGTGCCTGAATGATGTTCACAGGAGACAACCTTTTTGGTGTTGTTGAGATGAGGCTGTTTCTGTAATCATTTTTCTTTCTACTATTTCTATAACTTCCCAAGTTTCCCTTCTTCATTTTTTATTTCTATCTTACAACGCTTGTGGATCTATATATGTATTTTTTTTTAAATCTATTTTTTCCTTTTCCTCTGTGTCTAGCCCTCTCCTCCCATTTTCCTCCTTCTCCCTCACTTTCCCTGCTCCCTCCCTCCATCTCAGAATTAATCTTTAGGTCCCATCTCAGCACTTCTGTTTGGGAACACGAGCCGCTGTTCCAGTGTCATACACTCCCAGCAGGGTTTGCATTAGATGCTAAGCCAGATCCACTTAAGACGGGTAAAATGCCTTTTTGTAGGTGCCTTAAATGACCTAGGCCTTGCTTTTATCTCCAGGGGTAGATCCAGGATTCAACAAAAGGAGGTGCAGAAAAGTGACTGGCATGTCAACATCTTGCTCCCCTCCTTCTCTCCCCTTCTCCCAATCAAGGCAGGCAGATTATGCCATTGGAGCTGGAAACCTTTTTAAGTCTCAAAGAAGGTAATAATTCCCCCCTCCCTTCCTTCCTTTCTTTCTCTTCCCCTTCTTTTCCTCCCCTTCTCCTTCCTGCACAAAGGCACGTTCCCTCCCCTCCCCGATTCCTGCCTGCCACTGTCTTTGCTACCCCAGGGGCAAGGAGAGTCCCAGAGCCGCTCCAGCTGGTGGCTCCCCCTTCCCTGACTGCTGCCCCTGGGTGTCCAGGCAGGGGGAACCCAGCTACGGTGCACCCCAGCAGGACTGGGACATGAGCTTCCCTTGCCCCCTGGGACAGTGGGTACACTGGCAGTGGCAGGTGGGAGAGGGGACAATGGAAAGGGAAATGAAGGGAAGAAGCCAGGCCTCTTCGCATGGAGGGGAAAGAAGAGGGATATTTTTTACATTGTTTAGGACTTAAAAAATTTCCCCACTACCACTCCTGCCACAGGGTCAGAAAGCAGGGCTCCAGTCATGCCGCTGCACCCCCTCTGGATTCACCTCCGCTAATCTCATATCTGAAAGACAGGAAGTTTATCAACACGGTACCCTTAATACCATAATGAGGCATTGTTCTGCAGAAACGTAAAGGAAAGGATGCTGCTGCTAAAGTACTTTCTGTGACATCTTGAGAAAAATGCAGTCCTGAGGTAACGCAGCCTTATCATACTTGTGAGCACTGATTTCTACCAGCATACCGCAGAAGTTTCTTAATCGATGCTGCCCATACCATTTTACTAAGGTATTGCCTATACAGTTATCTGCAGAACAATAATATATTTCCGTCTATATAGAAGAATACTTGATAAAAATCAAGTATGTGTGTTTAAGTAGCCTGATTTGTATAGCCACCCATTGTGCGTGCACACTTTTAAAATAGGAGAAAAGCCTTATTTTTTCTCACGCAGAACTCAGCTGACTGCAGCAGTGCAAGCAAAGAAGTACAATGAAAGTGCTGATGGGCTGAAAAGGAATAAAAAAGCTGAAGGTTAAACAAAATGTTGAAAAGAAGGTGTCTAAGGGTCAGCCGGGATAGTGACTTGTGGCATCTGAGATACTTGACATGTCTCTGACGTTCAGAAAGTGCTGAGCACATGTTCTGCAAACAAGTTACCCTGGGATTGATTTACCCCGTGGTTTGTCCCTGTTTGTCGGCTGGGCATCTGATCTTTTGAAATCTGATCTTAAATGGTTAGTTTCTATGATGGTCCCCAGCTTCCTTTTCCTGTGCCTTACCTGAAGGAATTGGGTCTAAATCCTCCCTTTTACCCCAGCCTCCAAAACACCAGGGGAGCCAACTCTGCCTCTTTCCAAATCCAAGTTCTCACTGATGTCACTAGGGCCAGAGTTTCCTAGCAGGCGGAAAACACAACAAAACCAAGTCCTGGGATGGACCCTCTGTCACCTGGAACAACCGAGCTCATTCAGACCTTAAAATGCCCCAGGATTATAGCAGAGTGACCGTTTTCTCTGGGTTGCTTTGCATATTACAGCTCACATTACCTGTCACTTCACAAGCCGAGCGCAGCGAACTGGTGGCCAGCGATCCCGGCCGAAACAGACACAATTCCCCCATTCTGTCCCTTAAAGAAAAGCATATACATCTCCAAAACAAAATGGACCCAGACAGAAGAAGCCTGCTCCAAAGCTAATCTCTGGGGTGCCATTTTCTGCCACTTAATTATGAGGTACAGCAACTACCACGCAAGCATGAAAAGTACAATTCATGTTATCCTGATCTTAATTGATGCCTATAATAAATTATGACTTTGCCTAATTGCAGCTGCTTTGTGCCAGTGAGAAGAAGAGGAGGGGAAGAAAATGTATTTCCAAAAATAGATTCTGCATAGATTACTAATTTATTAAAGAATACTGTCAAATCCTTGAGCTGGTGCAAAAAGGCTTTATCTAGAGCTGAAATACATTCAGTGTGTGATGGCCCACCCAAGTCTGGAGTCATACTTCCTGATGCTATTGTGATGCTGGCAAATGCTGGCCCCAAGGGTAGACATGGTCACCCCTTTGTAGACATGATAGTGTTGCTGATGACAAAATGTGATATTTCCTTGAAGCCTAGAAAGTTCACAAAGACCTATCGATTTCAGGGCAAGTTGTCAACAGGAAGGGTGCTACCAACAAGGGGGGACTCTACAGTCATTTCTAGAGCTATCCAAAACCCCCATGTGACCTTTCTGATCTCCCACCAGTCTGCTTTGTGCAATTGGGCCCCAGAGTTCAGCTTTGTTTCTGTTTGGAAGAAAATCGGTTTTGAGACTTCAGAGAACTGCCACGAAAAATCGTCACCCTCTGATTAGCACTACACAGGAGTCACTCAGCAGGACAGCCCCTTGCAGCATTTACTGACAGGCCACTGTAGTTACTGACATCATCCAAGCTGCTGGATTTAACAGGCCAGGGGCCTAAATCAGTCACTACCGCAGAAGACGAAAAACCCTTCGTTTGGTGTGAAAACATAAGCTGCAGACCAATTTCTTCCTAAGCCCAGCTAATGATCACCTTTGTGCCTTGCAGCTTGAGGACAGGCAGCTTTCACAGGGCCTGACTCTACAGTTGCTTTGCAAACTTACACGAGAGAGGGTTTTGCGGCTGTGGCTATAAGATGGCATTCAGCTAAAGTCACTGCAGATGTGCCTCATATTTTCATACGGCTGAAATTCACTTGAAAGCCGACTAAACCCTGCCTAAACTCTCAACATCGGTGCGAAGTGTGGTTAATGCGCACAGGCGGTCTTGCTACCCCATGCACACAGGGGGATGATGTCTCTTGTAAGAGTTCAGTCTTGAATAAACGTCGCTAAACTTGCTCTTCAATGCTATCCTCCAGCAGCAGCTCCACAAGTTATTTTACAGTGGTTATTCTCCCCTCTCCTTTTACTTGTTAGATTGCTTTGTTAGACTTGCTAGATTAGAGACGAGATTTCATAGAGAGCTGCAAAGAAAGCCAATTCAAGACTACACGTGGAGAAGCAGCATGCTACAGATCAGGGAAGGGTCAGCCTTCCTCTGGACCAGTCACGTACCAATGCCTTCTGCTTTCCAGAAAGATGCAAACACTGTAGACGGTCTGGACCCACGGTGGCCACACTGCGGCTTGTGAGCCGCATGCAGCTCGCCGGCATGGTACTTGTGGCTCTCTGGGGCTTCTCCAACAAAGCCCTGCTCACGTCTCCCTGAGACAGCTCCAGGGGACACCGCGGTGGCTTCCAGGGCAGGGACTGCAGCCATGCCACTTACCCCGGGCACATTCCTTGTGGGGAAAGCTGGAGCAGCTCTGCAGTGCAGGGCTGGGGAGGCACCTCCACGCCGGGTCCCCCAGCACCCCTCCCACCCTCTGGCTTCGGTGGAGGATCGGATGTGCCTCACAGGGTTGGTAACTCTAGCAACCCCTAGTCTGGACTTTTCTTCCTAGCACCCTTCAGAAAGAGAGTTGTTGGAATGACCTTAAGGCACCTTCCCTTCCTGTGTGCCAATTACAGGCTTCGTTCTGCTTCCAGCTGTGCGAACACACAACTGCGAGTGACCTTAGTAGGTGTCAGGCTGGTGTATCTGATTGCAAAACTTCTTTTTTTCCTTCTGTGCTGTGCCTTCCTGAAACTCGTACAAAAATATTCAGCAAAATCATTTGCTTCATGACTGAGTAATTCAGAGCAGAAAGCCCACTCAACCGCATCATCTGGATCAGGCTCTAAATCTTCGGTAAGGAGGTCAGAAAGCTCAGTGTGAATGCTACGCAAGACCCACTCCGGAAACCAGCAGCGGGCAGGAGGGGTTGGTAACACATCCCCGGCTCCCAGAGGAGCTGCTGTTGTTTCTCATGCTGTGCCTGTGACTTCTTCTGTACAGCAGTGATTTCTTTTTTCTACCTGTTTGAAGGAGCATATATCTTGAGAACTCCCCAAAGACGCTCAGGATGAGCAGGATGTGTTTAAGCAGGCTCGGAAGCACCACGGTGAAGCATGGTATACCCACTTCATGCACGCAGAGGCACTCAGAAATGCACGGGAGTTGCTGCTTGGGCAGAACCAGCCGCTCTCAGCCACTCCTAAGACAGAGAGCCTTCAAGGCAGATGCCCGGTGACACCGTTCCAGCACCTGCATTTCATTATTTCGGCATTAGGTACAAACAGGGCAGGAGCAAGTGCGTGCGCCGTTTTTTCACAGCAGTGCTCCCTAGCACAGCTGGAGGCATGCCTTCGTATTCCTAGATAGCTCTCTTGCCAAAAGAAATGGTTTCCTCGTCAGGAAGGAATTATGCCGACGATATGTATTTCATCTGACAGTGACACCTGTGTCAAGGCTTCCATCTGCCATCTTTTAAGATCTGAGGTGCGGCGAGACCATGTTGCAAAACGGCGTGCCTGCAGATTGTGAATCCTAACTAGAACCGCAGTGTTTGGGTAAGTCAAATAGCCCAAGGCAGAAGTGATCTTAGCTGAACACTTTAAGTGCCCTAAGTTAAGTCAAGAGCAGTCAGAACAGACGCTCGCCTTCAGTGGGAGCCACAGAGGCTGCCTGCACTGGCTGAGGCTAGCAGGTTGAGGGTGCTTTCACATGGCTCCCATTGCGCCCTGCAATTTTTCAAGGCTTCCAGAGACTCCTGAGCACAACCGAACTGCCGAAGCACCCCTGATTGGCTGTAAGGCATGGACAAGCATGCCCTCCTCTCCATACTACATCATCACAGACTCTTCCCCAGTCCAGCCCTAGGCTTCCAGGAGAGACCCAGAGAAAGCATCCACCACTGTGACTTTCACGTGTCTCCATGTCCTGATTGGCCTGCACCTTGTCATGGCATCCCACTGCCCGTGCCAAAGCGAGGAGACACAGGTTGTTGATGGTCAACCTGTATGATTCTCACTGGAGGCTACAGGGCATCATGGGTGTCCACCTGGCCCAGATGTGGCAGCAGGTCTCCATGGCATGTGCTTTCAGGCCGCCTGGTCCTGCTCCCCTCATCCACCACTGCTTGTCAGAGTGGACCACACCTGGTGCTTTGCTGCCTCCCAGGACCACAGGTCACCAGCTCCCTCTCACCACTCTGCCTCTCCCAGGTGCCTCCCCCCACACTGCAGCAGCTCGCAGTCAGGTGGCAGTGGGGAGTGCTCTGCCCCTGCCAACATCCAAGCTCCCCCCACCCATAGGGCCCCTTTTCCTATTGCCCCCTTAGCAGGGTAGAACATGCTACACAGGGCTGTGTGGTAGCCCCTCCCACCACTTCTAGCTAGGAAGGCTACCAGGTCTCCGTGGCAGGCAGTGCTGGTTCCAGTCAGGGATCTCATAGAGGGGATCTCATAGATGGACACCAAGCAGTCCAGGACATCTCTGTAAAATCTCTGTCCTGGCACTGTGACTCAGCTCCACAGTGGTCCGGCTTGCCTCCTCTGAACATCAGGAGTCAATCTTGACCTTCCCCCATTCCTGCACCTTGGCAGTCCAGGTGTAGGCATCCCCATCCTGACCATGTTCCTCCTCCACATCTCAAGTCTCTCCTCATGCCAGTCCTGTAGCCCCTGGCACCAGGAGTCAGCTGTGCACGCTGACTTTGGTAGTGACCAAGGCCTGCAGCATCTCCTTGCTTCTTCAACACCTCCTCTGGACAACCTTCATAAACTGTGCAGCTGTTCAGGCCCCTGGCCTTGGACTGCTATTGCTTCTCCCACATGCTAGCTTTCATTGCAATTGTGGAAACACTGGAGTCAAAGAAGGGACACAAAGCCTTTTTGTGAGGTTGCAACTTTTACTGGTAAAAATGAAGTATAAAGGGAAGTGCCTCGGCGCTTCTCATCACTCACCTAGGCACTTAATGCGGAGATGCCAATGGATTTATGGTGAGGTCCCTGTCTGGATCCTCCCCCCTACCCAGGCCTGGGAGTCACACAACTGATCTCCACCTGGCACAGCAGAGACCACAGGTTCAAGCTTTCCAGGGGGTACGCCATTCCTGCAGTGGGGCAGGGATGGGTTAATGGGGAGGGAGGTGAGGGCACTGCAGTGGGCACTGCTCAGCTTCCTCAGAGGGTCCAGGGACCCTGGATCCCTCCGGGTCTCAGACCATCCCTGGTGCAGTCAGAAAATGCTGGCAGAGGTCTTAAACCTCCCCCTTCTCCTATCCTTCCCTTTTGTCTGTACTCAGTGATTAAAAGTGCCTTGGCAAAGAGGAATTTCCTAGCGATTCCTCAGTGCAACAAATCCCTCGGTACGGCGGGAAAAAAAACCTTGGTGCAGTGAACAGTGCCCGCCAAGTTTAGCAATCGCATTGTTTGAATGCATGCTGCCTATTGGCTCGTTGTAAATTATTCCAACCTGGCGACTAGCAATTGACTCGCTAGCCATATAAAATCTAGGGCAATTTCCGCCCAAGTCAGAGAACTCCCCGTGTACTTCAGAAGAGAGCTCTGCGTGCATCTCGGAGCAAACTTGGAGGCCTGATCGCCCACCAATGACTCCCCGTTGCCAACATCCCCCATACCCTGCATGCTCGGAAAACATCGGTGTATTGTTTAGAGTTCTACCCGGTTTGCAACTTTTACAGAAGGTGCCTACACTGTGTACATCGACAGTAAGAGTCCGTGTACTTCAGTAGTGTAAGTAAAGTTATTTCAATTCAACCAATATGCGTCTGTGCCTAATTCTACTCCATCGGTCGAAGTACCAACAGCCCCACCGGCTATACTCGGCCCCCACACCTTTCAGAAGAGGTGTTTCAGCACTGGGTCCCTGCAGGAGCAGCACCTAGGTCCCAACATTGCTCATTTGAGACTTGACTCAGACAGCAAAGTGCTTATGCTGCCCCCTTCCCCCATGCTTCCCTTCCAAGAGAAGTAGTTTGGCCCTGTGTCCCTTCTGCACCAAGGTTTCACTCCCAACATTCCCAGTGAGAGTCAGCCAGGCCCAGAGAGGTAAGCTTTTTCACTACTCCTAGAGGACCTCCAGCCAATATGGCATTCTCTTGCTGCCAGACAGGGTCCCCTGGGACATCTGCAGGGGGGGCATCTGCTTTGATGGTATGGTGGGGAAGCCTGAGTTGCCACTCAATGTGAGCATCCACCTCAGGGCCTTGCTATGATGAACTGACATCCCAGGAAGAATTGTGATCACCACCACTACTGATGCACCACTATTGATGCACTGCTGAATCCATGACCTGGCCCCAGAAGCAGTTGCCTAAGTCCTACCATCTGTTGAACTTGGCTTTACAGCACCATTCTTCTACTATGAATACTCTGGGTGGAAGGGGGAGGGACTGCTTTGTTTTCAGGGGTTCGGGTAGTAGAAAAAGATGGGATGCAGTTATCCATGGTCCATGGTGGTACCCATGGGGTACCAGCATCCTTGTATGGGTGGAAGTCTGGCTGAAAAGGGCTGGATGGAAGGTTAGAAGGGTGGCAGGAAGGTTGGAAGAGTGCATGGATGGAAAGAGCAGAGAACGTGAGAAGGTGCATAGCTCCCCCTCTCACTGCAGCTCGGTGTGGTCCCTGCTCCCACGTGACACAGGCTTTTCTGGTCAGGCCACCCACACAACCTCATATTTTCCAGCAGACACCCCATGATTCTGGCAGCACCCTGTGCTTCAGCCTGGAAAATTCCAGTGACCGATATGTGCAACATGGAGGCAGCTGGCCACAGCTGACCTTGTCCTGAAGTTTCCAGAAGCATCTGCCTGCTTGCCTCAGTTTGGATGCTCGCTGCCGCTCCTTGCCACCCACACACCCCTTCACCTTAGTACTCTAGGACACTGTAGCTCTGGGTCAAAAAAAAAAAAAACAAGCAGGCCAAGCCCTGGAGCCTACAGAGTTACCTTTGTGCAGATGTTCTGCCCTCTGCCACCCAACCCACCAGAGAGAAGACTACCACACAGGTGTCTCCTGCTATGGGGTGGTTCCATGCTAGGATCCAGGTGGTTCTGGCCACTTCAATGTGGTCTGTGGGTGCCAGGGCTAGGCTCCTGCAGGGCTTCTCCTGGGCTTAATGTCAGGTGTGTGTGTTGGGTGTTTCATGACATGGCGGGGAGGGGAGGGCACTCATAGTCTGGGGATGTGGGTGCCATGACTGGTATCTTGGATGGCTGTTGTGATCAATGTCATAGTCTGTGATCATTACCATGTAGGAAATGTATCATACCAGGCACATCTACACATGCAATTAATTTGAAGCAATAAACTCTGGTGCAGTTAACACTGGAGCTTTTTGCTCCTGGGCACTGTGTTTGAATGTGCACCCAGTACCGCAGCACACTGAGGTGGGTTGGAGCAGTCCTGGCTGACAGGGGCAGCAGGGCTCATCCTGCCCGTCTGGGGCTGCTCTGACTCAGCATACAATGTGCAGCAGGGGGGCTAGCTGGGGCACAAGAGAGCTTCAATGCAGGCCTAGCAGCAAGCAGCCCCCACACAGAAGCACCCACCAGCCCCTTCAGTGTCTACACATGCATTGCTGCAGAGTAAATAACTCCACCGTAGGGCAGTACTTCTGTTTACAAATACTATCCTATGGTGGTGTTAATTAGTTTACTCCTTCCTAATATCACTACACGTGTAGATGCCGAGACATTTACTGCAGAGCTAATTAGGCAGCTCCACAGTAAACCTCTTGCATAGCAATTATTTTTCATAGATTAGAAGACTAGTGTTTTTCCTCACATGTAAAGAAATTGAAGTTTTAGGAGAGGATGCTCATTATACTAAATATGTAGTGTCTTCAGCACTGTGGATTCTCCCTACCTAGATTTGATCAGAAACTTCTGTACCAAAACAGTTGTTTCTTAAATATCAATTAAAAAAAAAAAAAGCATATTGATTTCACGAAAGACTACTATAGGGAGAATATAAAAAAGAATGCACTTTATTTTCAAATATTTCATTTTTAAAATTTCTGAAATTTTGTTATAAGCATCCAAAATAATCTTGACAATCTTTTTTCTTTTTGTATAAACATATATTTTCATTATTTTTACATTGTTTCCTGATATATCAGTGGCAGTGATACATTAAACATAGCCAATGACATTTTAAAATATGATACAGTAATTGAAATAGTTTAGTTTTGTTTCGCTTGTTTAAAAATAATTAATGGAACCCGTCACTTAGTACAAATTGGAACATATCTTCTTCCCAAATCTGTTTTTCCTGTTTCATGTAGTGAAGCAATGTGACACATCAAAAAGACTCTGTGTGCGCCGCAATGGAAAAGTTTGTATTAAATTGCCAAGTTGTTTCCTTACAATACAAAGAGGGGGCACTTTTGTCCAGAAAGACAGAGATGTTTTAATCAGTGTTAAATTGCAACTGCCCTGAATGACTTAAACATATAATTAAAAATATAAACATAACGGTATTAAAAATCTATTATTCTATTGAAATGTGCCAGTAGGACCTATCATACTACTGTATTTTCTTGCATACCACACGCCTGTAGCAGGCTCAGGACTCTGACCCCAGAGTCTCACACTCTCTGGCGGTGAGGCCAGCCTGTTGTGCTCTCCATCCTCTGTATTGCCTCTTACTTCCCACTGCTAAACTGCCCATGTTGAATATTATGATGAATTTGGGGACCACTTTAGGAGCTGAAGTAATCTTATCAGTGTGTTTCCTTCTTAGCACATCCCTCTGAGCTTGTTTGCTCTCAGTACAGTTATCCAGAGCATGCCTCCTCCTCTCCAGGCCATGCTTCCCCCACTGCACAATGAACCAGGCTCTTCCTGTAAGCCCTTTCTCTAGTGTAGCCCTGGGTTCATACGTTCACCATCATCTACTCTCAGTTCTATGTAATGTAGCAGCTCCCACTGGGTTCTTGGATTGGTTCTGTATGGCTTTCATCCTCTGTAAAAGGAAACACCTCACAAGCCACTTCTTAGGGCACCCCTAATGTCCTTCACTCACCCCTTACTAGGCACCTCATGCCTTGCAGCTATCAGTGCTTATCTGAGACCTGGGTTTGGCCTTTCCCTTAGCTTTCCCCCACTTCCAACAACAGCCCTATGGCTTTCCTCCTTGTGTGCTGGCTCTTATCCATCTCAACATTTACCCACCCAGGCTTTTTGCTCACTGGCTAACATCAGCCCAAAAGGCTCAATCTCCTCTGAGTTACTCACTGGATCACCCTCACTCTTGGAGGACTCCTTCTCAAGGTGGACAAGGACAGCTTTGCAGCAGTCCTGTGTCCTGAGCCTGAGCGCTATCTCCATCCAGAACCAACTGGACTCCATCCCCTTCCACTCACACATTCCTTAAGTCTATTAACTGGGGTCAAGGATTTCTCATTAGCCCCAAAGCTCTGCCACAGCCACTACTTAAATAGGTGCCTGGAATTCAGCTCCCAATTTCCAGAAATACCTGTTTTCATTACAGATCAGGATAAAACAATTATTGCAAAATACCATAGATTTCCCATGAATTGGAGATTTCGAGTTTTGATCACTGTTATGGCTACACAAAATCCTGTTCCACTGCTTTCCACTTAACTGGAGGTGTAGAACCTATCTCCAGAGTAAACTAATGAAACACATTTATGTCAATATGGCCGTGTCTACACAAGTGGTGTGCAGCTGTCACTGTGAAGTCATTTAGTACTTGTATAAGCAAGTACTACTAAATGACTGCACAGTAACTGGTGTTAGTGCATAGTACCAATGCCACAGGAGTTTGTTTGTTTTTTCCAACAGTATTGCACAGTAGCAATGAGCTACTACTGTAACTTGGGACTATTGTTGCCACATAGTGCCGGGCAATGCTACTGTTGTAGCTTGTTGCTACTGTGCAAGAACAGCTCGTGTAGATGTGGCCAGTAGCTACTAGAATCACGCTTGTTCCATGTTCTCTTGCATCAGCAAGTGGTTTCTATAAATATCTCTGTACCAGATTACTCTGAGCACTTATATACATGCAGTGAGGTTGTAATTACAGTGTGTCAGAGCAGACTTGATTAATTGAGTCTGCTGGAGCATGGTAATTACCGAGCTCCAGCAGACTCCAGCATCATATCTGTTAGCTTCCCCGTGCTGAAAAATGGTTGTGGAGATGTATAGCTTGTGCAATGAGTTTTAGTTAAAACACCTCCTCCTGCCATTTTTCAGTGCAGGGACACTGATACAGGTGACACTACAGGTGCTTTAATTAGCGTGGCTTTCAGAACCACCCCATGCAACTCCCAGTGTATGTGTATAAACACTCTCTATGACTAAGTACAGACAGTCAAAAAGCCCGAGGCTGAATCAACTCAGTCTTTGCAAATTAGCCTAAGCTGCGTATTGAACCAATAAACAAGTGAACGTTCACTCACGGTGAGGTGGGCACGCTAGCAGGGACGGAAAGACTGCAGAACGACCTGGAGAAATTGTAAGCATGGGCTAATAAAAACAGGATGCTTTTCAACACAGACAAGTGCAGGGTGCTGCACTTGGGCAGTAGTAACGTGCAACACACTTATAAGATGGGAAACGCCCTTCTTGAGAGCGCGGAGGCAGAAAGGGATCTTGGAGTCATTATTAACTCCAAGATGAACATGGGCTGACAATGCGAGGTCACGGTCAGCAGGGCTAACTGGACCCTATCGTGCATTTACAGGTTCATCTCAAGTAGGGCCAAGGAGGTGATCCTCCCCTTCTACGCAATACCGGTCAGGCCACAGCTGGAGTACTCTGTCCAGTTCTGGGCATCCCACTTCAAGAGGGATGTGGACAACACTGAGAAGGTCCAGAGGAGGGCCACCCGCATGATCCGGGGACAGCAGGGCAGATCCTACAATGAGAAGCTATGGGACCTGAACCTGTTCAGCCTTCACAAGAAAAGGCTGAGGGGGGACTTGGTGACCATCTATAAACTCACTGGGGGGACCAGAAGGGTTTGGGGGAGACCTTGTTTCCCCCAGGGCCGCCCGGGATAACAAGAAATAATGGCCACAAGTTGTTGGAGAGTAGGTTTAGATTCGACATCTGTAGGAACTACTTCACAGTCAGGGCAGCTAGGATCTGGAACCAACTTCCAAGGGAAGTGGTGCTGGCTCCTACCCTGGGGGTCTTTAAGAAGTGCCTCGATGCCTACATGGCTGGGGTCACTTGAGCCCAGTTTTCCTCCTGCCCAGGGAGGGGGTCGGACTTGAAGATTTACAAGGTCCCTTCCGAGCCGACTTCTATGATTCTATGATTCACTTTTGATTCTGGAAATGCAGTCATATGCCTGCAGTGGCCCAGGCTGAAGCTGGAGGGTACTAACGCATGCCTCCCTGATCACCTGGAGCAGGCAGCTTGGACCGAGCCTAGCCTGCTTATCCTGCAAGAGGGGTTTGTGGGGAAAGTGCAGACCATTCTGGGAGACTGGGAGTTAACTTGAAACCAGAGAGGATCTGAAACTGAAGTTCAAGAAACTGATTTAACCTACATCAGTTAAGTAAGATATTTAGTCCATCCAGGTTTATCTTAAGCCAGTTTCAGTCATTTTGAAAGCAGTTTATGTGCACTGAACTTCTGTTTGGGTTACAAATTTGAACTAGTCTCCAGTCACCTCTACTGGTTTATGTGTAATTCTGCTTCTAGCCTATGTGGTAGAAGATTCACAATAAGCCGTGCACTGCGACTATGCATGTGATATACAAAGAAAGAAGGCCGGTCTTTTGTTCATGTCTATCAGCCTAGCTCCACTGATTTGAGTGATTTAGAGCATTTGAGAATGTGGCCGGCACATGTTCCAGTCTTCTTAATCACAGCATGAATCAAGTCTGCAAGGAGATGTACAAGTACAGTTGTATACACATTCTTTATATTCTGCTCCTGAATTGGAGCCAAATCCAGTGCAGAATTACTATTTAATAGCTGTCAATAGGAAGAGTGGCAAAAAAGAAACCAGTGGGTGACAAGGAGTTCTGGGTGTTTTTTGATCTATCTACCTGCAAATCCAAGTTATAAGAATGATTTTAAAGGGATAGCCTACCTTTCCAAGCATCTATTCTCTGGCTAATAACAAGGATAGTAAAGATACCTTTCAGACACCTGTTCTTAGAAAATGAGAGGTAGCAACTTCAAGATATATGTAGCCTCTTGGGTAACCCTCTTTGTGGTTACTATATGTTCCCTAATGCAGTCAGTGCTAGGAATGCCTTTTAAAACCATTCAAACTTTTCCCTGGGCAAATACAGAACTATGCTCTATGGCATAAACTTGGATGTCCTGAATAGTCCGTTTTTCAAGAACCCTGGCAACAATGCTTCCTGGTCTCCATCGAGGATGGTTTTTGTTTGTCTTTTTTTCCGCCCCCAGGTTTCTGTATCTTAAGCTTTAATTCAATATTATCATTTGACACCTATATGGGAAGACACAGACTTTGTTTTGAAGAACTCATGGGTATTGCCCGCATATCAGACCTCCAGGGCTAATCCTAGACCAGGGGTTCTCAACCTCTCTCAATTCATAAAAGCCCTCAGAGGATGCCAGCCCTTAGCTGTCATTCATTATTTGACTACAGAAATATAATAAAGCAATTCTCCGTTGCAAAGAGCTTAGCAAAGATCACAGCAGGTGACAATGTCCCTGACACTGCGGGTTCCCCTTTGAAATCTCCAGGTTTATCTTGTGAATCGTATGTAGGTGTGTGCACACATAACAATACTAATATTGAATGGCACTCCTACCACACACTTAAAAGGTTTTATTGACATCCCAGAATGACCTGGCACTCTGATTGAGAATCCCTGTCCTGAACTAATCACCTTCTTATTACTTTCTGTGTCCCTGTCCATCCTACAGCTAGTCATAAAATGTGAGTTGTTAAACAACTGCAAACTTTTGATTTTTTCCCCAGATTTCAAAACTTTCCCATTTTGCTTTTTCCAAGACAAGTTCCAAGACATCTGTCACTAATATTTTGCATTTCCCCCATTTTCAACTTTTTTCTTTTTTTTTACTACCCCCCCCCATATATTTGTTGAAAGAAATTTTGACTTCAAAAAAATTGCAATTACAACTTAACAATGCCATTAAATACATTATGAATATAGGGAAATTTCAGTTTTCAACAAGGATTTATGTGTTTCAAATTTGGAGGGGAAAAAAAAAGACAATTTTTCCACAACAAAAAAATCATTCAAAAAAATATGAAAGACAGTTTGATGCAGAATGAGATGTGTGTGGTCAGGACAGCTAGAGTTCTCAGTACATGTTTTTTTGGCTTTACAAACAGCTACTTAAGTTTTGTAATTCAGCTTGCCTTGCTAAGAAGTAGTTACATGGATCTGTTCTTGCTCTATTTGATTCAAAAGCAGTGTGCTGGAAAGGATATCTAAGGGAAGTTAGCCTCCACTAGCAGGTTTGCTTGGGGCCATACTGTACTAGCCTGTTAAGTCCCCCTAACTACTCCTCTTTGTGGTTACAGGTTGCATTTCCTGCCCTGCTACTACATATATCTATACATACATAGAGAGGCCCCTTCCATTTTCTCCTGACTTCTGGGACATTCTTTTCCGTAGACTTGTTAATGCATCTGTAACAAACAAGAAATCATTTGCAACCTTGGGCCAACTTTTAGCTGAATTTCACTTAACCTAAATCCACATTCTGGACACATTCCTCAGCCAGCTTTTGGTAGGAACCACTCCAAAAAGGGGAAAATGCCAGGAACGGCTTTATAGTATCGCATGGAAGTCAGACAAGGCTGGTTGCTTTCAGTTCTGACTCCAAGCCTGGCCAAACTCAATGGTTTCAGGTGAGTGGTGCCTTTGAGTTTGTTCATAACTGAACGTCAGCTCAAAAGCCCTGGGATACAGACCTATAAGACATGAACCAAAAAAAGAAAATGCCTTCCAAATTCTCTGCCATCTAAGTCCTCTTTGTTTCATATAGCTCTAGCAATGACAAGAAACTGGATGGGTACTACCTGTATTTCAGAAGGCAGCGTATTTTTCCCTGGGGACAACTACGGGTAACATTTTCCCTTGTTTTACCTTTACACAATAAATACATTTAAGGGGTTTGTTTTCTTTTTCTTCTGTGTTTGAACTAGGAGCTTGCATATTTCTTCTTCAATTACCCAAAATCAAGAAGATCCCCTGAGACAGATAAAGTTAACTAGAAAGTAGAGGAGGAAATTCCAGCAGAATGGAACAGAATGATCCTTTGCCTGACATGTTTTCTTGGATTTTCTTAAGTGTTGCACTCAGTTATCTGCACATGATAATCTAGGAAGCAAGCCTAGAAACAAGCCTCAGATAGGCCAGATGGTATCCCAAGTTCTGCCTGCATCTCTTGCAGAAAAGTCACCAAAAAAAGTACAGCGTTCTGTTATGACAATAGAGAGAGATAGTAGTAAGCCATATTCCCAGCAATCCCCATTAGTGGTGAAGGGTAGGGCTGTGTGAAACGGCACCATTCTGTTTCGACTTGAGTTTCGAGGTTTTGATGGAACAGCATCTCATTTTGTATTTCATTTCAATTCAAACCAGCTGTTCTGTTTCATTTCATGGAAACAGTGAGGCTGTTTCGATGCTGTTTAACATTTTGCCCATTCACTATAATGGGGAAGCTTGAAATAGCCTTTCTCACCCAGTAGGCAGATGGGGCCCACAACCCTGGGAGGACTATGGAGGCTGTGCCAGTCCTCCTGGGGCTGCGGGGTCTGATCTGTGTGCCAGATGAGGGAGGGAAACCAGGTGCTGCTGCCTGAGACCGGAGAGCTGGGGAAGGGAACTGAGCCTGTTTGCTCAGTTCCCCTTCCCAGTGCTACAGCGGGGCTGGGGAAAGGAAGTCAGCCCAGCTGGGCTGAGTTCCATCCCCAGTCCAATCATAGCACTGGGGAGGGGAACTCATCCCAGCTGGGCTGAGTTCCTTTCCTCAGCCCAGTCTGGCACTGGGGATGAGAACTCAGTCCAGATGAGATGAGTTCCCATCCCCAGCTCAATCAAAGGGCTGGGGTGGGGAACTGAACGATTGGGCTCAATTCCCTTCCCCAGCCTGATCACAGCACTGGGGAGGCGAACTGATCCCAGGCTGAGTTCCCTTCCCCTAAGCTGTGATCAGCTTTCTGCAGCCCAGCCACATGGAGGCAGGGAGAGGCAGGGCTGTCCCCTGTCTCCCACCACCTGACTGCTGGCTGTTTTGAAATTTGAAACATTTCAAAACTTTTGAAACATTTTGATTAGCCTCATTTTGTTTCAAGGCTGTTTTGAAGCCCTTTGTTTCAGCTCGAAATGAGTCAAAACAGTGTCGAATTGAAACAGCCAGTGAAATTTTGCACAGCCATAGTAAAGAGTGATACCAGCAACAAAATAGTGACCCCCAGTGGTGATGAGTAGGGATCTGCATAGATTGTGGTGAGACAAAAGGATTTCTGTCATCTTTTTGCAGGGCACCCCCCCTCCCCTCCCCGCTGTCTGAGGGGCCCCAGCAGTTCTTCTCCTCCCCACTGAGTGGCCAAGAGGCCAATCACTCATATTCAGACTGCAGCATTGCATTGCTGAAACCTTTTCACTTTTCTGACTGGTGCCTTCACTGAGTCTATGTCATTAACTCAGTATCTCTGTAGCTCTCTCTCAAAATGCATGCTCTATGGCTGAAGGGATTGATACACTTCCTTTATATTCCAGTAAGCTTTTTTTTTCTTCTAGGTGAGTCCACGCAGAATCACAGGAAACTCCATTTTTCAAGGTGATTGCAGAAACCATACTTTTTCATGGTTTCCAAGAAAATCACAAATTTTTAAGTAGGTCTCTAGTGATGAGGCAAGAGGAAAGGCTGAGGCTAGCTGCAACACTGGCCCCACTAGCTTACCCAGGTTCACCCTGTGTGGAACTAGGAGAGAACTCTAATTATATGGACTATGATAAACTGCTAAGAGTTGGTTGAGACAGGCTACTTACTGTTAAGGGCTAACTCAAAATTGTTTGTTTGTCCCATTTTCTTTTAATAAACCCTCTTATGACTTGTGACTTGTGAGTGGGGAAGTTTACACTGAAACACACACATAACATTTAATTTCCAAAGTTTCTGAGTGGGGACTGGAGCTAAGGTAGAAAATTTGAACTAAGCCCTTCTTACTGCCATACAGTAAGGGTTCTGTGTCATTAAGACAACAGAGACAACTTTCTGGTATTGAACAATATAAGCAGTCCACCAGGAAGTGCATTTTTAGAGTGGCCCAAAGAGGTATAACTAGAAGTAACAGAATGCAATGACATAAATATCTAAATTGAACAGCAAGGAGAACCTGTTACATCTCACTCCATTAGACTACTTGAATTCAATTGTTGACCAACTCATTCAGCCTTATAAACTTTAATGGGTTGCCTAGAACTAACTGTGGGAGCGTCTACATGTTCATTAATGTGCCGTAATTATGCTGCATTAAGTTTAATACCTATAACTACCGGTACTAACTTAATGTGCTGTAATTAGCACTACTGCACATTAGCACTAGTGAATACTTTTTTGAAATGCTATTGTGCTGTAGACTAATTCTACCATGCATTCTAGCATTAGCATGGGTTTTGCCTGCCACACTAATGCACAGTATAATTAGTATACTGCACCTTTAGTGTCTTGTGTAGAGACACCCACTGAGAACAGAAATGGTCCACTAAGACATATATAAACACTGTCTCTCTCTCTTCTTGTATATAGGTGTGTGTGTGGGGGGGTAAGCATACATACATAAATGCATATATGTACACAAACACTAATATATGCACACAGATACGGACAGATAAAACAGTTATTCCACTTTAAAAAGACTATGGGTATTCATGTACCTCAAATTAATCTCTCCATAGTATCTCACCACATTTAGGTGGAGGCCACATGCTATATTTCACCCTGACTCCATTCAGAGGGTAAGTTTTGTGGCTTAGCTCAGCTTACAGCATCATAGGAACCAGAAGTTGAAAAAGGTACAACAAATCAGCTGACATGTTGACATGTGGTAGCCAGAACCAGAGGGGTTACTATCATGAGCAATGAATATATGCTCTTGGAGGCATTCAGGCAATGGTCTAAGCAGTTAAGATTAGCTAATGCAAAGCTTGTGAGTTTGCAACCTGCAAGTGGCATTTGTCTGTCACAATTTAACAAAAGTGTTGACTCTAACTGTTTGCACTTATCATGAGACCACCGAGCCCCCAAAATAAGCAAAGCTACAAAATTAGCTGATCTAACAGGTTTTTTAAAGGTCAAGGCATAACAAGATCTGACCACCTAATATAATTAGGAACAGACATAAGGAATCCAAGGAATCCAGGAATAAAAACAAAGGGCAGAGTAATGCTAATTTCAAACCTCAAAGTAATGTGGTGTAATTTGCTTATTGGGTGAACCCGAGTTTGGGCGATAACCTTTCATGATAATTTCTAACACGTTTTAATCCCATAGGGTAACAGCTTTAGGGCAAGATTGTGAGTGGCTCTAAAGCCAACAGATTCACATAAGATAAGGTATAAAGAAGCACGTATGTCAGATGACCAGCATGAAGGATGGCAAAGAAGGCCCATCTCTACCAAACCTAGACCCCGGACTCCCAGTGTGAGTGGGGACTGGATCATGACCAAGGGACCTTCCTGTTGACCCCTGGGACAGCATTGATCAGGGATGCCTGACTTCTCTGGAACAACTTTGCTCACACTTGACCTAGAGGAACTGCCAATAAGTTGCCAGCCCCATGTGGGAATTCTTTGTCATTCTGTCTATCTGTTGTTATCATTCACTATTTGTTCTTTATTACTGTACTATTTGTTGTATTAATCTTTCTGTTAACTGTTGTATGCTAAGCTATAAGTAAATTTGCCTTTACTTCATTCCCGACTCATCTCCTTGATCCTGAACCCAGCAGCCTCATGGATGATGTACTCACAGTGCCTAGCCAGCCTGTGACACATGTGCTTATATGCAATAAATCCCCCATCCCTTTACAGCATTATAGCTGTTTTGTTTATCCACAAAGTGTGTGTGCATGTGTGTGCAGACATGCACGCACATACATACATATACATATTGCTGTATTAAGTGAAAGAGTTGGTTGAAATTAGTTTAGAATTGTTTTATTATTTCATCTCTTTCTTCCAGATGTTATTGCTATATATTTAGCGAGAGACAGAGAGAAATAAGTGTGATGTGTGGGTGTGTATGCATATAGCCCTCCCTTTCAGATATTCTTCCTATATATTTAGGAAGAAAAAAAAGATATAGCGTGCATCTACATGAAACACATTAATGCAAATTAGCCCAAGTTAATGTGCATGACGGGCATTCGTCTACACATGTGTGCCCTTAATGCACATTAACACAAGCTAATTGCACCTTCATTTGATATCTAAAAATGCAGGTATCAAATTTAGGTGTGATTAATTAATGCATGTTAACTCGCATGTAAATGTGACCTGGCACAAACTTTAGTGTCATGTCTGCCCTGCCACTAGGGGCCTGGCCTGAGCCCAGCCCCAGGGGACATCCAGGGCTTGAAGACCCAAAAATATTGTAAATAGGTTTATCCTTCTATAGTTTTCTTCTTGCATACAGTTTCCCACTGGTAAGCAGTATTAGTAATTTTTTTATTGCTGGTGGGTGAGGAGGACGGTGGAAGGGCTCTGTCAGTTGAGGAGAGAGGGAGGGAGCTCTGTTTGTTAAGGGGGGAGGCAGAGAGATCGGGATGGGGGTTGTGAGGGTAATAAAGTTTTTTCTGTTTCATCCATGTGCATGTCCTGAGAGTGGTGTTGAGGGTGGGCAAGGGATGAAGGGGTGTGAGCAGTGGGGCAGACAGTCTGGAGCATGGAGTTCAGGAGCAGGGGGTTAGGCAGGGCCTCCCACAACTAGTGCCCCGTCCCCCACTGGCCAATGCACAGCTGTCCTGGGGTCTGGGCAAGAGGGGGCCTGCTGAGGCCAGCAGGGCAAGAACCAAGACCAGCAAGAGTTCAGGGCACTGGTCATTGATGGCAGGGGCTGAAGCAGCCCTGGCATGGGGAGGCAACATAGACAAGGACACAGCTGCCACATGCTGACCAGACACTGGGCTTATGGTTCCTGGGAAGGGAAGGGAAGGGAAGGGAAGGGAAGGGAAGGG
>JAGPOW010000261.1:9446426-9465208 GCA_030014935.1 Caiman crocodilus
GGTTAAGGCAGCCAGAACAGTGTATTTTGATAATATCAGCATTGCACTTTCTATAGTATTATTACAAATACATTTTAAAAAAGAAACAATAACTTCAATAAAAAATTGGAATATTTTTCATTTAGAAACTTTCAAACAAAATGTTTTGATAATTTTGATTATGTTTTCCAAGCAATTTTCAACATGAAAATTTGTCAAAACTAACTTTCAAAGTGAAGACTTTATTTAATGCATTGGCACTGTCTGATCAAAATGATCAAAAATTCCTACTCAGCATTGTCAATCATATACGGTTTAAAAAGACAGAGGTGGGATGGTAGCAAAGAAAGAGATCTTTCTTCCAAGTTAAAGTCACACCAGAGAGAGATAGCATCATTTCCCAACTAGGGCCAAATACAGGAGGAAGCAAGTTGCTTTCTCTTATTGCTTCTCCACTCGTATTTATAATGGTAGCACTTTAATAAACAATAAAACTGTTAGACAAACTAAGCTTTCTGTCAGCTCATGACTAACGGGCACACTTTGGCATCATACTACTCCTCAACATTTTAACATCTTTAGAGGGGTAATTAGTGATTGTGTCTATTGTGGATGTATTATCGCAGTCACTAAAACGTACACGAGGAGGAAGGAACTCCCAGAGCTTTCATATATTACTGCCTTCCCTAGAGAACCTGTTTCTTGTATATTCACCAAAGTACCCATCTGTTTTAGGTTCAGCATAACTATAAGGCAGTCACACTTTCTCAGAGCCTAACAGAAAAACACATCTCAAAACATGCACGCAATTGGCTGATAGTAAAATGTTTGGGGAGAAGTGCAAACAATCCACACATGGCAAAGGCATGTCTGTATAGGGGTTTGATGCAGCACCTCCCATTTGATTGGAAGTGCTCTTTGGTTAGATCTGATAAGGATTTTTATGATTAAACAGTGTGTTCTAAAAAATGGTATTTTATTGAAGAAAAAAGCACTTTGTGAGATGGTACCGGTTTAAATTAAATTCTTGTTGGAAAACTTCTTCAGTCCGTAATGGAGTTTCCAATCCACACACACTAGACACAGACCCACTCCAGAATAGCCAGTAGCATGGTATTAGGACACTCAACTGAGAGGCAGTAGAATGAATATCAACCTTCCACCCACCCTGGGTAAGGGCTCTAACAGGTTATTAGCTATTCTAGAGACTTAAGTTCTTACTCCCTACCTACCACGTTTCCTGAAAAGCTCTTAAAAGAGTTGGTTTTATCTCAGTAGGGATCAGAAAAAAAAACTGTTAAAATCTCAAGAGGTTCTGGAGAATGAGAAAAGCATTACCAAGCAGCAATAGCAGATCCAGGAACAGGGCAAAAGGAGTGAGGCTCTGAGCTCACTTTCTGGTCAGCATAGACTCCTGACAGAGCTCAACATGAACAACAAGCACTGAGCTCACCTGCTAATCAGGCAGGGTCTACGCAGAGCTCTTTTGCATGGCTTTGTACAGCTCCAGAGACCAGGAGTGAACACTACTGGTGTTTACCCTTCTCATCCCCCCTCGTTCCCAATAAACTCAGCTGCAGGGAATTTTGTAACTCCTCAGAACTGTTCAGATTTTTGCTGTGAGAGAATATATCTCTGGATTATTATACAGGCCAGAGTAAACCAAAATCCAGTCAAAGGGCATTTGGCTCAGTACTGGGACACTAGGGTCAGTACAGAAGCATATGGCCCCAAGTTTACCTTTGAAGAGAAAAAGTGAAAGGTTATCGAGGTGGGTGTTGCAGGGACAGTGGTTGAGGTTCTGTAGGAAGTTGCCAGGAAGGTCATCTTGGCCAGTGAAAAACTCTTACCGCTTAGTTCGTAAAGGTATGTTGGCTTTCAATGGGAGATAAAGTCATAGGTGTTTGGATCTGGAGGGACCTTAGCAGATCATCAAGTCTGACTCCCTGCTCTGCTCTGGGCAGGAAAGAGCACTGGCGTCAGATGACCCCAGCCAAGTGCATGTACAGCCTTCTCTTAAAGACCCCCAAGGTAGGGGAGAATACCATCTCCCTTCGAAACCCAGTCCAGATTTTGGCAACCCTTACCATAAAAAATTTCCTCTTGATCTTTAACCTGAATCTTCTTTTTGTCAGTTTGTGGTCATTGTTCCTAGTTACTTCAAGGGGGGCCCTGGTAAACAGAGCATCTCCTATTCCTTGCTGCTCCTCTCTCCCCCTAATGAATTTGTAGATGGCCACAAGATCACCTCTCAGCCTTCTTTTGCAGAGGCTTAAGAGATCCAGGGCCCTCAATCTCTCCTCATAGGGCTTTTCCTGCAGGCCCTAACCATAAGAGTGGCTCTTGAGGTTGTCCACAACCCCTTTGAAGTGTGGTGCCAAAAACTTGATGCAGTACTCGAACTCCGGCCTGACCAATGCCACGTAGGGGATGGGATACCGTGTCAAAGGCCTTCTTGAAGTCCAAGTAGATGACATCTACCTCAACTCCTGCATCTAAGCATTTAGTGGCCTGTTCATAGAAAGAAACAAGATGTTCATGTTGGTGTCAACAATGACTCCAAGGTCCCTTTCTGCTGCTGTGCTGCTGAGGAGGTCCTGCCCCAGCCTATAAGCATGCTGGTAATTCCTTCTCCCTAGGTGCAGCACCTTGCACTTGCCCTTATTGAACTGCAGCCTATTTTGTTCATACAGCTAAGTCGGAAGAAATATGGTTAAAGCAGTGCCATCAAAGTTGTAAAGGTCTGTGAAGAGAGAGGGAGACCCATGAAGTGAATGTTAAGACCCAGAGAAAAGTATAGGGACTGCAGAAAATTGCTCAAGAAAAAAGCTGAGAGTGAGAGATCTATGAAAGGACTTGAGAGGACAGACCACAGAGCCCAGACTGAGAGTGGGGGGCTGAAGAGCAGGGCCCAGCAAAAGTTCATGAGATCACGGAAAGCCAGGGACTCAGTCTGGAAGATGTGTGAAGCAGAGTCAGTGACTTGTGGCTCAGGAGAGGCTAGGGAAGAGTGGGACCAAATGGTTCCAGAGGCTAAGAGTGGAGCCGAGAGACAGAAAGATCTGATGAGAGGTCTGCCAGCCCGAGAGAGGCTGAGCATCAGTAAGGCTAGTGAGACAGAAGTCTGCAGCCCAAGAGAGGCTAGTGTTAGCAGGGCCAGGTATCAAAGTCTTATTGTCCCAGGAGTGGGGTCAGGACCTAGAAAGCGGTTAAAGTCTGGAGAGGACAGCTGGAGACCAAACGGATGGAGGATCCTGTAGTCCAAAGGGGTCTGTAGGAGCTCTGAGAGACCAAGGGGTCTGGCAATCCAGAAGTGGGGCCCTAAACAGGTCAAAAGATTGAAAGAAAACACTGCTAAGACTGCCAAAGCTGGGAGCTTAAGATCTCAACTATCCTGAGGAAGGGCAGGGAGCCCTTAAGTGAGAGACTGTGCCGATAAGGGGTGAAGATGACCAGGGCACGAGAGCCTGGAGATTGGTCCTGGGTAAGACCTGAAACTACACCCTCCTGGGACTGGTTAATGTGGTGGAGCTACTTGTGGTGGGGTAGTCTCTACAAAATATGACATGTTGTCATCCCAGGGAAAGTCAAATATAGAGTACCTGAAAACCCTGGCTCCCACTGTCTTATGGGTTACCCTCTGATGGGAGAAAACTAGGGGGAGCATACCCCAAAAGAAAAACCTATGGTGTGGAGGCCAAGGATGGAAGATGTGTGGCAATGTGCACCTTGGACCACCCATCATTTTGAGAAGAAAAGACTTCTGAAAAAGCAGCCTCTAGAAGGAGCTAGGAGGGGAAATCTCATGATGAACCCCAGCCTAAAGTGTTGACAGATAAATAGATGGACAGATGAGACCTGTACTGCACCCTCTAGCATGGCAAGTAAAAGATAAGATGATATACTGTACCACTAAAGAAAGGATGGAGGCCTAAATGAGAAGGGCCAGGCCACAGTGTCAAAAGTAATTCCATGACGTGAGCTAACCTGAAGAGTTGCGGTGCCTCTCTTTTTGCCTGTGTGTTTTGCAGGATGTGGACCACTACTGAAGCATCAAAAAGTTTGCTTGGTACAGAGAAATGCATACATAGTAATTGTGTTTTGCTGTGTTTGTGCACTGCTATTGCTGTAAGTGGTTGTGATACTAACTATGCTAGACAATGAAAGTTAAAGCAGAACTTCTTGAAAGGCTGTGGAATAGCCACAGAGTGACTACAAGAAATGGTGCTTCACATGGAGCATGGGCTCCAGGGCCTCAGAGAGTTCAGCCATGTCAACGATCAAGATGGCCAGACCAGCCATTTGTTTTTATTGTCATCCTTTTGTTTTGGGGGTATTTTGTTTTTGATTTTGTGCTTTGCTTGTGCTAGATATGTAGTTTTAGATTTTTGTAGTAGAAGTAGTAATGCAATGTAGCTTTATTAATTCCCAGAATTCGTGCAAAGATCCAGAACAAGGAGTAAAATAGAGGAATCCCAATGGAAACCAAGTATGTTGTTTGCACAGCAAGGGCTTAACCCTCGGCATTTCTACAGTTCTTGCACAACGAGGGGCACTGATGGTGCTACGATGGCACCAAGCATCTGGTTGGGATGACAAGGAAAGCATTGCCTGTTGGACCAAAGGGGTAAAATTACCAGGAACATGTCTGGACCCCAAAGATTCTGACCATGGGGTGTTTATCTGATCTAAACAACTACCTTGACAATCAGATGAGGAGCTGATTGCTGAGTTTAATGCTACTTGAAATGCTGAATAACAGGTTTAATAGGCATCTTCGACTGTATATTTCCTAGTATGGGAGGCCTGCTTCAACCTGATTGGCTAAAACACGGCTGCTGAGTTAGGGACTGCTGAAGCAAGAGACGGCGTCAACATCTGAAGTACAGTTAAGGGTTTGTCACAACGTCCAACCCATTGGAGCCTTGATCACAAATGCTGTCACATTTTTCCCAGGATGGCTGGTGGAGGTCCTCCCCACAACCTCATTAAACATTTCAGGTAATTCCCTTGATTATGCTTCATTTATGATGTGATGGTAGAAGACCTTTGAGGAGGGGACTGGTTGCTAGAAAATGGTATTTAGAGGTTTGCTTTTAGAAACTGGCATATGGCTAAAGTAAATATTACAGCCCTCAGCATTAAAACGGGATGTAAATGGTGCCTAGGGCTCAGGAGATGCCTCTGCATGGACCCATTTTGTAGAATAAGGGCTGTAATTAAAAAGCATGGTATTTCCTCCTGGGCATTTAACAAATAGTAATTTTGCATCCTGGTTATAAATTTAAAAAAACATCTGTAAGAAAAGAAATAGGTGAACTCCAATCTACTATATACATGAACACCGGAAAATATATTGGCTCATTCTCAAGAGCACTTGTTTCTGGGAGCAGGCCAACTAACTTTACAGAGACAGCACCAAGGGCTCAAACATCAAGGTCCTCTTTGCTTAAAAAGCATTGGGCCATAGCATGTTAATGCAATAAATAATATGTGCGTATATTTGGTAACTCTGTAACCAGGAGGACTGTGAGTGTTTGCTCCGGCCCACACTGAGCCTCCCTACATGTTGATGGAAACGATAAGTCACGCAATCGCCATTTTTGCAAAAGTAAGCAACGTCTCCTGGGTTATGCAGCAAAAGGCCTCGCTCTGCTCTGCCCTGCTCTGGCCACTCAGAAGTCTACCTCCCGCACAAAGTGCTGGAGCACATTCACACCCTCCAAATCAATACTGGATTTTTCAGAAGGGTTTTACACCAGCGGCACTCCGCTGACATCATCATGAATGGGGACAGCTCAGCATAGCTGGAAACCAGGCTATTTTTTTTCCAGCATTTTAACACCCCTGCTCCCCGCTGATAAATTTAGACCGCTTTAAGCCATCTAACAGGCTAGACGATTATTTCCTGCTGAGTGCATATAGCAAAATGTACTCGGCCAGATTCTCAGCTGGTTTCAACTGCCATAGTTCCACTGCAAGCAAAAGCTCCTGCTGAATTCATTGCAACTGAGCATCATGCCCTTTGTCTCTCCTCTCCCAAGCAGCTTCTTAAACAGATGAGAGAAACGGATGCAATCACCTACCAAAATAAGCCCATCACTTTCTTGCTTTATTTTCAAAGTAGCTTGGTGAAAAGGAACTCCTCAAGGGTGTTCCAGCACTTTAACTTGAACAGTGGCTAAGCATGAAATGGATGCTGTTGGGCTAATGGCTTTTGGGCATTCTGTGCTAATGGAATAACATTCTGAATCTCTGAGAAGGACAATTTTTGTTGAAGTAAGGGGGTTTTGAGTAATATAGGGGTGAATTTCTTAGCTTTTTTGCAGAGCTAGGGAACATCATGAAAGTCTGCATTAAGGTGTGATAATATCTTCAGCTGGTTGTAATGCAAACAGGGAACCAGAAAGTGAAAGGAGGAAGAATGTACATTCCCTAACTGGAAACATAGCAGGGAAAATAACACAATTGGTTTTACCTGAGAGCTATTTCGAGCAATATTTATAACTACACTGGCCCCCTGCTACAATATGTCTTTGTCATGATTATAGACTTTTGTAAAAGCCCCAGTGACCTCCAAAGTATTATCAGAACATAGTAACACAGGACTGGATGGCCTCCCGGGCCATCAAGACCATCCTCCTGAGCTCCCAGGCAGTAATGTACCTAAGGAAACCTTAAAATCACCACTTCAAAGCTTCCTATCCATAAGACAAATGCCCTGAGCAAAAACAGGGAAAGACAAGGGTATTGCCAATACATGGCCACTGCAACAACAAGGAAGATGTTGGTCAACATATGATCAAATGATAGTAGGACAAGAATAATGTCTCACACCACAAATGAAGGCAAAAATCAACCCATAGACCATGCCAGTCTGTACCTACGGGGTCAATTCTTTCCCAACCTCAACTGTGGAAATTGGTGTGATTATGAACAGAAGAGCAAGGCCCCCCCAGCAAGGAATTTCTTGCTTGTCTAAGTGACAGGAGAAGCAGTCAGAAACCCCCAGCCAATGTCCCAGTGCTTCAGACAAAGAAAGAAAATCATCCAAAGGACAGTTGTATTCATGAGGGGGGAAAGAATTTCTTTTTGGCCCCAAATGGCAGGCGGCAAAAGCACTAAAATTGTGATTGCCAGACCCCTTCCACACTACGAGACAGCTATGTACTCCAAGCTAGGGACCAGAACTATGACTCCATATCACACATACTGATGGCTGAGTCAAAACTACCTTCCCTTACGTATGCTTCTCCAGCTCAGTTTGAAATCAATTCTTGTTCCTGCCCCCACCACTTTGCACAGAGGACCATTTCAAATCTGCCTTCTGCCGATAGTTAGAACTATCATTTTCAACCTACATTTGTCCACTGACAGTTTGCAAACATATAACCCCGTGCCAGTGCTTTTCAGCCTTGAAAGTTCTTCTCCTTCCCCAGTATTCACCCTGTGAATGCACTTGTAGGAAATGAGCATATTCCTGGTCAGTCTGTTTTGTTCAATTAAATAAACTGGTCTCCTTTAATCTTCTTTCATAAAAATCTATCTATTCCTGTAGCTATCCTAGTGGTCTTTCATGGACCCCGTTCCAGTTTAAATTCTTTTCTTGATTGAAGCCTTACCAGTGCTTTCTAAAATGATATTTCTATGTCTCTACTGCATATGCCCTGCCTAATCCACCCCTAGGATGGCTTTAGACATTTTCATTGATGCTTTACACTGGTAGGTCCTAGTATTAACCAACAGGCCCAAGTCATTCTCTTCTTCAATTATCTCCAGTCTTTGTATCTACTTATTGTTAAAGTCCTTGCTTTGGTTCTAAAGTGTATGACTTCACTTCACACGGTTCAACATCATTCCATTTCTCATGCTTCATACACTAAGATTATCTAAATCTGCCTGTATAATAATCCGTTCCTGTTTTGCACTGGCACCGCAAAGGACACCCCTAGCTTAACGTCACCGACACATCCCATGAGGATTTTTCTACTTCAAGTATCAATGCCAGTAATACAGATGATAAACAGAATGGGTCAGATTCTGTCCTGCCTAAAACTAACAATGCAAAATGCTTGTAGGTCTTCATCCTCCTCCTTGCTGTCTTTCTGTAATTCACTATTAAGGGCCAGGTGATGGTTTGTTACAGAAGTAGATGCAGTAATGAATTTTAAGGACTTGAACACAGTGGAATAGAATTGCACATAGATGCATAAATTCACTTAGGACGTGTCTACACGTACTCTTACACGTAGCTAAACTTAATGCACATTGAGGCAATTTAGGCACTCATCTACATGTGCACATGCTAAGGCACTTTAACTTGGAATGTGGACTGGCTTGGGACTAAAATTAGTCCCAAGTCAGTCGACATACAAAGCACTAATGTGCCTTAGCACATCTACATGTGTGTTAAAGTGCTTTAGATATTTGAGCCTAAATTGATACCTGTTTTTGCAGGTATCAAATTTAGGTGTGAATAGCCTAAAATTGCCATTTTTAAGGTGCATTTTAAGGCTCTTAATGCACCTTAAAAATGGCTAATGCACCTTAAATCAGCGTGTGTAGATGCATCCTTAGATACCAAGTAGATGGAGTAGAATCGGGCCTTCTAGGTCCCAAGTTCAAAGCATGAGAAACACCAGTGATAACAGTGCTCCATTCATTTGACTTACCTTTCAACATAACAAGCTGTTGTTTCCCTTTGAGCCAATTCCTTATCTCCCTCATCATTTATGGCATTGATCCCTGCCCTTCAGGTTTGGCCAAGAATGTCCCATGACATTTAGTTTCAAAATCCTTGTTTAAATCTAAATAAATTACACTTCACCTTTATCCAAGAAATCCATTCTCATGTTATGGAAGGGCATTAATTTATCGAACATGATCATCCTCTGATAAATCTACTTTGAGGGGGGGGTTCATTTTCCTTTTCCTTCCAGTTCTTTAACTAAGCTTTCCTTCAGTATCTCCTCAAAAATCTTACTATTGTATCAAACAAACAAGCCTGTCATTGTCTGGGTCACTATTTCTTCCTCTTTTTTGAGAATTGGCATTACAGTTGCTTCTTTCCAATCATACTAACCCTGAGTTGACAGTTTCAATGAAGAGTTTGTGCCAGAAGAGTCGTGATTTTGTGTGCCAATTCCCTGGAGCCGGGATTATCAGGATTTACCAATTTTGTGGCAAAAAGCAATCTAAGTTTTGCTTCCTCCTCAGATGTGGTAACTTCTACATTTATATCATCACTGTCATGTGGTATATCAGCAATATCTTTCATTACCTCTTCTTCCCTACTGCTAACCTAGGTAAAGTAGTCTTTCAGTGCGTGAGACATTCCTAGGGTGTTTTCGTTTTCTATCATATAGTGGCTGCACTTCTTCCCTCCTGGCTCTCTTTTTATTCATATGATCGCTACAAAAATAATTATTCTTTCCTGGTAGAGTATGAACCTTAGCTTCAGCTGACAGATTCCTCAATCTCAGGAGCTTTTCCTGCCAGTTCATTCCTATAAACTCTGTCTGAATGATACGATTCTGTATAACTACATTTTGCAAGTGCCTACCAGTGCTTCTTAGTGGAAGACAAGAAGCAAGTTATGCTGGTGCTCTTGGTTAAATTATGGACAGTTACATCTGACAATGGCACTCCCTGGAAAAGGAAGGGGTATTCTCTAATGGCTTGAAAATGGACGTTAGAATTTTGCTACGCGAACCTGAGCGCAATATAATAAAGCAAACCTTTCAAATGTAAGTGTTTCAAGTCAATACCTTAACCTGTCTTTGGACACCAAAAGCTGAATAAAAATGTGTCCTCTGATTTTCAGTCGCCCTGAAATTCAGAATTCACATCTCTCAGCTGCAGGGTCAGGATCAAAGAAGAAGACCGAAATAGCCTGCGCAGGGTTTTGATGCTGGTGCTAAGCTGCTCCTGGTGCCTGAGCTTGCTTGCTAAAAGCTAGCTCCAGTATCTCTTCACTACACTGTGGTGTGCGATTTGGAAAGACACCTAGCTTGGTGTGATGCCGGGGGTTATCATTCAATGAGTGAGCCTTCCTGAAGTAGTTTTACAACCCTCCCCCATGTTCCCACCGCCACTTGTAAATGCACCCCGTCCACCCACACCCACACATCAAACCTGAAATGGGTCAGTGAACCCAGTCCAACAGCACCCCTCGCTGCTGCCTGCTTGACAGCTCATGGGGATAGACTGATTCCACAACCTCATTTTTGAGTTTGATACCTGCAAGATGTAACAGGTACCAAACCAGGCAGGATGTGATCCAGAGCAATGCTCTCTGGGAGTTACTGCTGTGGGTACCATATATACGTAACCTCTGCACTCAAACCTAAGAGCGTCCGCTGGTAACGTTGGCCACCCAGCACACACAATGAAGAGTTTGCCTACAAACCTGCCTGCCCCACAGTGTCACGAATTGCTCATGAAAGAGTATGGGACAAAGGGGTGGGAGAGGGGAGCTTGATGCTCAACCAAATATTCCTTCAGGATTTGGGTGTCTAAATGTGACCACTCAAGTTGGATTTCTCTCTGTCTCCGTTTATCCTCTTTAGAAAGAACATTTTAATTCCTTTGTGTCAGGCTTACCCGATTGATCCTTATAACACTTTGTAAGATCAGCAGGCCAGGGAAGGTGTGCTAGAAATTAGTGCTTCCTCTTTATGTCAGTAGTAGCCTTTCATGGAGACATGCATCGAGAATTTGGTATTACAAGAGTGCAAAATGACAACGTCCCATCTGGCAGGCTCAAATGCGGCTGTGTTTGAAATCAGTTGCAGTTGGTTCGAGGCACGTATTGTTAACAGAATGGCTATTTGTTTGAAAAGGTGATTAGTTTGCTTTGAAATATTGGCCTGGGAAATATTGAATTTGAAATGTTGTAGCTTGAAGGCTCTACTTCATTATCCCATTATGACTCCTCCTGTAATACAGCTGGAAACCTGTTCTTCCTTGGCCAGGTTTGGAGTCTTGTATGAAATCTGGTCCAATGTCCTAGATATCCCAAGATCCAAACAAGTGGAGCTTCAGTAACATTTCAGAAACAATAGGACCACATCCACCGAGCTCAATAAAGCTGTGTTAATTTACACCAGCTGAAGCGCTTCCTTTGAATTTTATGTCGTGGCAGCCAATTTCCAGCATACAGTTCCCACTGAATTTAATGGGAGCTGCGTATTGTGTATGATTTGACCTTTAAATGACTCCTGTAACTTATAATAGTATGTCCAGCGAGAGAAGGTCACAAGACGCTGTCTCCCCTAAGTCAAAGGGTACCGTGATTTTTTTTTCACCATTGTTTCTGATGAGAGTGTTTTCCATTTTATTTTCTGACATCTAATATTAAATATTTAGCTGCAGCATCAGCCAGTGAAACCCTTAGCTGAAAAATTGCTGATGACATGCCTTAGCTTCTAAATGTTGCCAGCTTTATTAACTTCAGATCAACGGTTCTGTCAGATCATTCACAGAGATAGGTTGTAACTCTGAAATTCTTAAATTGGATGCCTTTGCTAGCAGTGATTTAACCACACTTGTGCAGGAGATGACTCTACATGATGCCACTTTAATGCCTGTTTGTTTTAAATATAGCTCCATAGATAAATATTGCAAGGGTTCTTTGTGTAATTCTCTGCAAATTTTCCCATGAAATGGGAAGAGCTGAGTGCAAATGAAACCATCAAACCATATGGGCTCTATATGAAACTGTACATGTGCAATGTAAAGGTTACTCTTCAAAATTTGACACAGGAGACCATCTTGTTTCTTTTGGTTTGCTTCACAATCTGAAAATTGAAGGCATCAAAATTACTCCCATTGCTCTCATATCAGGCTTTCACAGCACTCAATAATATCAGAGAATATTACCTGAACGGATGTTGGACTGTGGAACTTTGGGCGAATCAGACATTTTGAAGTGCATCCCTTTTTCTCGTAATCAACATATGGACTATCAGCATTATTACCTTTAATCAGTCTCTCAGAATGCAAAATGTAGCAACCTTTTCCCTCCATGCAATCTGGAGAATGGTTAAGGTTCAGCGAGGAAAATGGTAAGAGGTAGCAAGAGGGAGAGGGAGAGATGATGTGATTAAGGCCATGTGAATACTGAGGTAGATAATTTTATGAGGCTGAGAAATGTTAATCATGAATAGCAGTGCTACGAATGAGTAATCCAGGTCATCCAACATGTGCGAAAGCAACATTATCTAAGCCATATTGCACATATGTAGCAGATTCTAATAGTGCTGTCACCTTAATATCGTAGCTAAATACTATTTATACGGAAAAAGCCATATACTCTTAAAGAAGGATACTCTATAGCAGCAGTTTTCAACCTTTTTAGTCAATGTACCCCCAGCAGCTGGACGCAGAGCAGTGTACCCAGCAGCCAAATGCAGAGCTGGGGGGTCAGCAAGCATGGAGCGGCAGCAGCTGCCACATGCGGCCTTCACCTGCCCCTCCGTGTCCAACCGGGCAGGCAGCAGCTGCACAGGATGGTTCGTGGCAGCTCTCTGTCCCTGCCCGCCCGCATGTACACCCTAGGGCCTTGTCAAGTACCCCTGCTCTATAGGGCCAAGTAAACATGGCTATCAAAATCTTATTTTCCCATGAGCTTGCGTGTGTGTGTGTGCGTGCGCGCGCGCGCGTTTTTGGGTTTTAACCATGCAGTCATAAACTTCAGTGTCATTTTTTTTTTGTTATAAAAGTCCTCAAAACTTTTCTACAACTTCATGGCTTTACTTTCTACATTCAAGATTTTAATGCCTTGCATTTCAGTGCCAATAGGACTCCTTCTCTGACACATCTGACAGGTGATTGATACCATTACAGCTATTTTTCCCCCTCTTTCTTAAGCCCATGATTCTAAACAGCATGGTATTAAATAGCTTTGATAAGGTATGTTTTAACACAAGCAAAAAAAAAAATATTTTCATTATGGAAGGGCATACATATTTGAATGCTATAAGAACTCACTGACCGACCTGTCGAAAGATGGAGTTATTTTATCTTTGGTAGGAAATGAACCTGAATACAGAAAACTTCGTAAACCAAAAGGCTATTTAGAAAACAATGCTGAAAAGATCAGTTAAACTCAGAGGTCATTATTTTTCACATTTGTGCTTATCTGCCTCCAGACCAGGAGAAGTAACAGAAGGCGGTTTTAACAGTCTTGCCATTGGTTATCAGCCAAGATTCAACTGATGACTAGAAATGATTGGGAAAGCTTTAATTAAAAAGATTTTCATTGTAAAGTTCCAGTTCATCCAAACTGAAACTTTTCCCCAAAACATTCCAGTATTAACACGATTTTGTCAAAAGACGTTCTTAAATCCAATTGAGTCATGGACTAAATAAGACTGAGCACCTCTATATGCGATATTAATGGAACACAACAGAGTTTATTGCTCCCAGGTGTTGTATTTACACACGCCCCTGGGACTGCAACATGTTGAGCTAGGGTGGTACAGGCCCAGCTGGCAGGAAGCCTGTGGAGGGGAGGGGGGTGTTCATCCTACTAGTCTGGAGCTGCTCCCCACTAGCTCAGTGTGCCGTCGAGGGCCTGGCTGGGGCATGAGAGTGCTACAGTGAAGGGCTAGTTAGCGCCTGCACTTTAGCATCTTTATGCCCCAGCCTGACCTGATCACCATCTACACGCGTGTTGCACTAGAGAAAATAACTCCACTGTAGGATACTACTTGTGTCAGACAATACTATCCTATGGTGGAGTTATTTAGTTTACTGTAGCACTGCATATGTAGACAGTGATGCTTTACTGCAGAGCTAATTAGTTTAAGTAAAACATCTCTTGTAGATGCACCCATGCTGTGTATGTCCATGTGTGTACACACACACACTTGAAGCATATGCTTCTGCCAGGTGGTTGACTGGGAAATGGACAGATAGGACTTGACCCGAAAGGATCCCATTCCAGGAGATCATGAATAGGCAAGGTAAGGGGCACAGAGTAGAGTAGGGGGATCAGGAGCTGATGGATCAGGAGGCTGAGATGTGTAAGGAACTGGACATAGGCAGTCATCTTGGGTAGAACTACAACCTGGGAGGGTCAGGAACAGGAGGCAGGGATCCCGATTATAGTGAGTAGCTGGGGTGCTCAGAACAGACAGCAGCACCCAGAGAGAAGGAAACCAGAAACAGGCCAGCAGGACACAGGGACTCAGACACTTGGAATCAAAAGATAGGGACCAGGAAAGTAAGACCAAGACATCAGATGTACAAAAACTAGAGAAGCATCTGTGCTGTTGAGTAGCCTGATGGGCACTGAAAGGGCATCTTATTAGCAGGCATCCATGCCCATGCTGGGGGTAGTCTGGCCCAATGAAACCTCAGACAATTTCAGGGGATGGGAGCATCACTTCCTACATACTTGAATGCATGATCTTCAGCACTGTAGCACAGACTTCTGCTAATGTGCTAAAGGAACAGCTTCACTGCTGGATAGTAGCAACGAATTTTGTATGCTAGAGAGCAAGCTACTAGAAAAGGACCTAATATATAATTTGCCAAGGGATACGTCACTGGATATATCGAGGAAGTTGATGAAATTAAGTTCATAGGCTTGTCTGTGAATAGCGTTTTGTAAATTCAAACAAGCACCAAACCTCACTAACCACATCAGCAGAAGCAAACTTCCTACAGTCCAAAACACACCACAACCACGCCATGGCAAGAAATGCAAACCCTGCCAGCATATCACTAGTACCCCCACAATTACTACACCTCACAACTGAACCATTATGAAGCCTGGATCTTATGGCTGCATCTCTAGAAATGTTGTACAACTCATCCAGTGCACCAAATGCCCTGATGGAAAATACATAGGAGAGACCAAACAATAGATGAGCACCAGAATTAATGTACCCCGGACATCTATTAAAAACAAGAATGCCCAGTTACTAATGGGGACACATTTGTCTCAAGAAAACCATGCTCTCTCCAATCTCTCAGTCCTGACCGTCAAAGGGAATTTACAAAACACTTTTCACAGACAAGTCTATGAACTTCACTTAATCAAACTCCTAGGTACAGAAACTCATGGACTCAATATAGACATTGGATTTACGCCACACTGTAACCTGTCTAACATCTGACTCCCTAACCAATTTTACCTCCTACATCTCCCTCCCCACACCCAACTCCAGCCTGTCTCTCACCGCTGACACTCAATTTACATTTTCACTCACTGGATTTCTTGCCTGAATACCAGCCTCTGGCTTCTTTTTTATTCTTTCCATCCAAGAAGAGCACACACCAAGTGCAGATGCTTCCTCAGTCTGAGGAAGGGTTTTTGAATCCAAAAGCTTGCTAAGATATATTTATCCAACTATTCAATTGGTCTAAGAAAAGACATCAGATTGACCCAAATAACCTTGTCTGCCTTGTGTGTGTTAAGGCAAAGCAGGATGAATGCAGCAGGGATGGTAACCTGTAACAGGGAGCCTTCCTGCTGCTGGTTAGATCTCAGCCCACCCACCCCTCTCTCTCATGCCATGCCTTGATGGAAAATTGGTTTAGGTGTTACCCAGGCGAGAGACTGCCCATTTAGGCTCCTGATGGCTAGAGGTGACATCCATTCGACAGCTCCATACCTACCCTGCACTGTAGCCTATGCCTCACAGATTGCATCCTTCACCCCCTCCAGCGATGCTTCCCTCTCTGGGACCTTCGGCTCCCCCTTAGGCCCTGGAACCACCTTCAGGCCACTCAGAATCCTGAGCCTCTTGCTCTGGGCATTCCTTCTGGTGGGCCCATGGCCCTTTGACCCCCGTTTGGATCCTGGCCCCAGTACAGACCTGTCAAGGGTACCTTGGGTTAGATCTGAGCCACCTGCCTGTTATCACCCTCACAAATCCACTGCAAAGATCTTACAGGCCTCTCAAAATTCTGGGCATTCCCCAGCCATGACTGTGCATGTGTGCAATGACTGTCAGTTATGAGGTGCCCCCTACCTGCCTTTCACCAGGGAGTTTAGAGATCCTAGCATTTCCTAAGGTGGCTGTGCCACTGGCAGTCCCACCAGGCCTCCCTACCCTGGCAGAGTGAAGGTTTAGGTCATGCCCAGGACCTGGGGCCTCCTCCTTCCCCATAGCCCTAGTCCATACCTTCAAGTTCAGCCTGGCACAGGAGCTCAGCAGGGAAATGTTTTTTCCCCTGCTGGCTGGTGATAAACTAAACTGCCACCTCCAGCTCTGAGAGCAGAGCATTAAATGGTTCTGAAAGCAACTGAAAAAGGGAAATAGGTATGGAGTGAGGCGGGTGGCAATCAATCCATCTACACGTGGAGCTTGAAGAACCCCAGCAATGGGAGGTTCACCTTCAGGAACATCAGCTGCTCCACCAAACCAGGATCCAAGGAAGTGTGGTGGGGTGTCACAACATCACCAGCAATGCTGAACACCCTCTTACTTGGAACACTGGTTGGTGGACAGGACAGGTGTCCCTGGGCAACTGTGGCCAGATCCTGCCACATCTGCCTGTGGGTAGCCCAATAGGCCAAGGGGTCACACTGTAGTGGCTCTATGTCCTCGGTGAGATATATAGCCCCTGAGGCCTCCACACTAACTGCCTGAAGGTGGGGTCTGGTGCCTCTGTACCCCAACATTGAAGCCATGCCCTTGGCCCACATTGACAGCAGCTGTGATGGAGGAGATTGGCTGGTGATGAGACTGCTAACATGGGAAAGTGGATCCCCCTCTTCCACATCCTTCTGCCTCTGCCTTCTTCCTCTGTGATTGTTCATCAGTACCTCTGTCTAGTGATCAAGGGTTTTGCTGCCGTAGATGCTCCCCTTCACCGTCGGGTCATGCATGCCCACCAGCACCAGGGAGCCACGCAACTGCTGGAGCCTTGTGAACAGACCGTGCAAACAGGTGCACGTGTCTGCATGGCACAAGTTAGTGTGGAGTTCACACAGGAGGGTGAGTGGGAGGGCCCGCAGTCATGCCTGTGCACCCCACCCCAGGGAAGCCAGTCCCAGGCATAGCCAGCCCACCAGTGGCATGACATGGATGAGCATGCACCACAAACCAAGGGTCCTCTCAGGGCCTGCACTCCAACCCACCTCTGGCACCTGAGAGACCACCACTCAGACAGAACCCATGGTTCCAGGCCCCACATGGACAAAACCTCTGGCTCTCAGCTGCAGGGGATGCCTGTCACTTTTTCAGGCTCTGGGATGCAGGAGCATGGACACCTCTCCTTGTGGGGTCTGCTCCCTACTGGGGGAGCTCCAGGTCATGACCCAAAACTATGTGCTATCAGGGACTGTGAGCAGGAGATCAAGTCCTTCTGACAGGCCCTTCTGACCTGGAAGGTGGAGGGTAGACCACGGTCTCCCTCCAGGACAAGGGTGGACTCAGGGACCTCCCTTACTGTCCAGACCAGGGGTTGGACCAAGGTGGTTAAGGGCCCCAAGGCCCACCACACCAAGGCCCCTGCCCTGCTGGAACTATGCAACAGGTACAAACCTCTGGCAACCCCAGCAGAGCCTGCTGAGTTGCCAGCTCCTGCAGGCAACATCGGCACTACTGTAGCTACCGCCCCTGCCCTCCCCAAGACAAAATGCAAAGAGTTTGTCATAGGAAACTCCATCCTGAGGGGGACTGAGGGGACAATCTGCCACTCCAATCCCTTAGCCCAGAAAGTCTGTTGCTTCCCAGGAGCCCACATCTGAGATATTGTGCAGAAGATCCCTAAACTCCACCAGCCCACAGACCAGGTGTCAGGTGACTGGAAGAAAGCCAACCTGGTCCCCATCTTCAAGAAAGGGAAGCGGGAGGACCCGGGCAACTATAGGCCCATTAGTCTTACTTCAATCCTGGGGAAACTCTTTGAGAAGGTCATCAAGGAGCACATCTGTGATGTGCTCAAGGGCACCCAGCACGGTTTCATTAGGGTCAGATCTTGTCAGACCAACCTGATTGCTTTCTATAATCACGTCAAAAAAGCATTGGACACAGGTGTCGCAGTGGATGTAGTCTTTCTGGAGTTTAGCAAGGCCTTTGACACTGTCTCCCACCCCATCCTCTTAAAAAACTAGGTGACTGTGGCACTGATGCCTACACGTTCAGATGGATTGCAAATTGGCTGAAAGGTCATACTCATAGGGTAGGCTGTGGAGTCCCCCAGTGCTTGGTCCTTGGTTTCGCACTGTTCAATTTCTTTATTAGTGACTTGGATGATGGGGTGAAAAGCAGCCTGTTTAAATTTGCTGGTGATATCAAGATTTGGGGTGAGGTGGGCACGCTAGTAGGGAAGAACAGATTACAGCAGGATCTGGACAGGTTAAAGGGGTGGGCTAATGAAAATAGGATAGATTTCTATACTAACAAGTGCAGGGTGCTACACTTGAGCAGTAGGAACCAGCAGCACCCTTACAAGCTGGAAGACTCCCATCTCAAGAGTACGGAGGCATAAAAGAGATCTAGGAGTCATTATTGACTCCAAGATAAACATGGGCTGACAATGCAAGGTCACGGTCAGTAGGCCTAACCGTACCTTGTTGTACATCCACAGATGCATCTCAAGCAGGGCCAAGGAGGTGATCCACGCCCTCTGTGCAACATTGGTCAGGTCACAGCTAGAGTATTGTGTTCAGTTCTGGGCACCGCACTTCAGGAGGGATGTGTACAGCATTGAGAGGGTCCAGAGGAGGGCCACCCACATTATCTGGGGACAGCAGGGCAGACCCTACAATGAGAGGCTATGGGACCTGAACCTGTTCAGCCTTCACAAGAGAAGGCTGAGGGGGGACCTTGTGACCATCTATA
>JAGPOW010000261.1:9465308-9485828 GCA_030014935.1 Caiman crocodilus
GCAGACCCTACAATGAGAGGCTATGGGACCTGAACCTGTTCAGCCTTCACAAGAGAAGGCTGAGGGGGGACCTTGTGACCATCTATAAACTCACTAGGGGGAACCAGAAGGGTTTAGGGGAGACCTTGTTTCCCCCAGCACCCCCCAGGATAACAAGAAATAACAGCCACAATTTGTTGGAGAGTAGGTTCGGATTAGACATCCATAGGAACTACTTCACAATCAGGGTGGCTAGGATCTGGAACCAACTTCCAAGGGAAATGGTGCTGGCTCCTACCCTGGAGGTCTTTAAAAGGAAGGACACCAGGGCAGACCATATAAAGAGAGGCTACAGGACCTTAACCTGTACAGTGTTTGCAAGGGAAGGCTGAGGGGGGACATGGTGGCCATCTATAAATTCACTAGGGGGAGACAGCAGGGTTTGGGAGAGACCTTGTTCCCCCTAGCACCCTCCCCGCAAGGGTTACAAGGAGTAATGGCCACAAGTTGTTAGAGAGTAGGTTTAGACTAGACATCTGAAGGCACTACTTCACAGTCAGGGCGGCTAGGATCTGGAACCAACTTCCAAGGGAAGTGGTGATGGATCCCACCCTGGGGGTCTTAAACAAGAGGTTTGATGTCTACCTGGATGGGGTTATTTGAGCCTGGTTTTCTCTCCTGCCCAGGAGAGGTCGGACCTGATGATCTACAAGTTCCCTTCTGACCCTACTTCCATGAATCTATGAACCACTATCCCATGCTCCTTAGTCATGTGGGCACCAATGACATGGCTTGGAGCTCTCCCAGCTGTGTCATGAGGTACTACAGGGATTTGGGAGTGGGACTAAAAGGTCTGGGGGCACAGGTGGTGTTTTCTTCGATCCTCCCAGTCTTGGGCTATGGACTGAGGAGGGAGAGGAGGATCCAGGTTGTGAACCAAAGACTGCAGCACTGGTGTCATAGAGAAGGCTTTGGCTTCCATGACCACTGTCCACTCTTTGGTAAGAGAGGCACTGAGCTGCTGGGAAGGGATAGCCTCCACCTCTCTCTGCTGGGGAGGAGGCTTTTCTCAGCCTCTTCTGGACAGCGGCCATGAGCTGATCACCTTCACCATCTGTCATAAATCTGGCAAGTCAGTCAGCAACACTGAAGTCCTTGACTTCAGGAAAGCTGACTTTGACAAGCTTAGGAGGCTCATCAGTGAGGCCCTAAGAGACCACAACACCAGGGGGAGGGGAGTTCAGGAAGAGTGGTTGCTCCTCAAGGGAATGAGCCTCAATGCACAAGCTAATTCTGTTCCATCTCGTAGGAAAGGCAGCAAGAGGGCACAGCAGGGGTATAGCGGACCTCTAAGGCTAAAATGAAAGGCCTACAAAGGATGGAGGACAGGATTCACCTCCAAGGAGGAATATTCTGCACTGCAATGTTGGGGTCCAGTCCTGCAGAGAGAAAACCAAGAAAGCCAAGGCTGCAACTGAACTCCAACTAGCTTCGAGTATCAAGGACAAAAAAAGTCCTTTTTCAAATATGTGGGGAGCCGGAGAAAAAGCAAGGGCAACACTGAACCCCTGCTGAACCAGATGGGACAACTGACACCCAGGAAAAAGCCAACCTATTAAATGGGTATTTTCCATCGTTCTTTCATCAGACCCATGGGACGCCCATGATCACTATGGGACAGGGAAATCCAGGTGAGGGAGATCCCCTGCCCTTCATCAATGCTGACCTCGTGAAGGAACACCTTGAGAAGCTGGATACCTTCAAGTCAGCCAGCCCTGACAATCTACACCCCAGGGTACTCAAGGAACTGGCGAGCATCATAGCTCAGCCCCTGGCATAGGTTTTTGAGAACTCCTGGTGCTCTGGTGAAGTGCCTAAAGACTGGAAGAAGGCCAATGTGGTGCCTATCTTCAAGAAAGGGAGGAAAGTGGATCCGGCAAACTATCCACCCATGACCCTGACTTCTACCCCAGGGAAGATCTCAGAAAAGTTTATTAAAGAGGCCATCCTTAATGGACTGGCCGACGCCAACATCCTGAGGAATAGCCAGCATGGGTTTGTTGCAGATAGGTCTTGCTTGACCAATCTCATTTCCTTCTCTGACCAGGTGACCTATCACCTGGACAAGGGACAAGCAATTGATGTCATATATCTTGACTTCAAAGAAGCCTTTGATCTGGTATCCCATGATCACCTCTTGGCAAAAGTAGCCAGTGGTGGCCTCGGGTCCACCATGATCCACTGGCTGAGGAATTGGCTCCATGGTCAGACCCAGATGGTGGTCATAGATGAAAATCAATCATCACGGTGCCCTGTGATCAGTGGGGACCCCCCAAGGCTCTGTTCTTGGACCCATATTGTTCAACATCTTTATTAATGATGTGGACATTGGAGTCCCAAGCAGACTGGCCAAGTTCGCTGATGACACTAAACTTTGGGGCAAAGCATCCACGCCAGAAGACAAGGGGGTGATCCAGGCTGACCTGGACAGGCTCAGCAAATGGGTGGAAAAGAACCTGATGGTGTTTAACACTGAAAAATGCAAGGTTCTCCCCCTTGGGAGGAAAACCCTGCAGCATTCTTATAGGCTCGGCAGTACTACACTGGCTAGCACTACAGAAGACAGAGACTTGGGTGTCTTCATTGAGCACAAGATGAACATGAGCCTGCAATGTGATGCTGAGCCTAGTAAAGTGACCAAAATGCTGGCTTGCATCCATAGATGCTTCACAAGCAAATCCCAGGACGTCATTCTCCCCTTGTACTCAGCCTTGGTGAATACTCAGAGTCCTTTACAAAGCACATTAGAAAGGAGGGGAAAAAATGATAAAAATATGAATGCTTGGAACTCCGTGCACATCATATCCCATCCCTATACTCTGGAAAATCAACAACTAACCTCTCATTCAAATATGTGCTTACACGCTAGAAGTTAAGCCTCAGAGTCTTGCCTGCCTTATTCAGGAAAACATTTAAATATAGGCCCATGATCGAAATGTTTTTGAAGCACCTGCTGAAAGTTAATTGTGCTGTTCTTCTGAACAGTGAGAAAAGCAAGAAGCAGCATACTGATTATCTCTTGGTATATCTAAGCCCCCCTCCAAACATTACAGGTATTGTGCACTTAACTGACTAATTGCACAATTACCTGGGGACCAGCTACACATGCAAAGTACTTATCACACGACAAAAAGTTCCAAGCAGCAATAGAGGTAGACCTGCAAAATAAGTAGTAACTTGATAAATGGTTGCTATCGAGCTTATTTTGCATGTGTCCCCTGCAGCTGAGAGACTATCAGTTGACTGGGTTCCCAGCCACATGAGAACATCATGCCCAGCGTGAAACCTCCAGGCCCTGTGGACCATAGCTACTGTGATCCTTGTGTCTCGAGTGTTTCACACCCGCCCATGATCCCACAGTCATGCTTCCTGCCATATATCTGTGGCATTGCAGAAGGCATGATTGTGTAGCCCATGCATTAGATCCCATCACGCCTTTACCTGCTTGTGTAGACGGGGTTCAATGCACCCTCCTAATTAACAGACATGGCAAAAGCCTCCCATAGTCAAGGCAGTACACACCTTGTAGCAATTAAAAGCAAAGCATCTAAGAGAAACCTGGTATCAAATAATCATTTACTCACTGTAATAGCTTGAAATATTTCATATGTTAGCTATGAGATCAACAGAATACCAATTTACCCAACAAGGAAAAGGTAACAAAAGACGACAGGTTTTTTGTTTGTTTTTCCCCCGTATTGACAAAACCTTAACTCCAATATGCCAATCACAGACTTATTTTTCATACAGCTCCAGAAGTGTATCTTAACATTAAATTTGCAAATTTAATTCAGAATAGGTCAGAAAAAAAAATGCTTTCAATGTGGATAGCTCTATTTTAGTTTCCCAGATATATCCAGGAAAGAATCCTAACATCTCAGCCTCTTCAACACTCAAACTTGGGAACTAAAGTTGATGAATAACTGGCCTCATTCAGAGCTGAAGTAACATTATATTTCCAAAGGAGGGTGGAAAAACATCCTGGACTAGAATTAGAATCAGAAAGATTTGCTTTTAAAACAGGTGGTAAATGGCAGTCATTGTCAATCAGATTTTTAAAATGGAAGGCTGAGATTTTCAAAGCTGCTTAAGGGGATTTTGACATAAATTTCTATTAAAATTAAAAGGCAATCAGGGTTCATGATAGAGGTGATATCTTTTATTAGACCAGCAAGATTTTTGCAAACAAAATTCTTTTATTACAAGCTTTTAGGCACATACAGCCTTCTTCAGGCATTGGAGAAAGGATTGTAAAAGTTCTCCTGGGTAGAAATTAGAGTTCATATTTCATAGGCTCTCACCGAGGAGTCAATAGATGGAAAACTCCTCTGGGCAGACAGTTCTTAGCTGGTATGGAGCCTCTTGTGAGTCTCTGTGATGATACAAATTACCTTGAAGCGAAGGCAGGAGCAGTAGCTCAGGTTTCAGGTGGTCAGAGTTGCTTCCTCCTTGGGAAAATATGAAGATTTCTTTTAAAAAAAATTGGCTAAAATTCAGTATCTTCCATGTGTCAGGTATGCAGGTTGTAGCCGTACTGGTCTGGGGGAAAGGCAATCAGAGCTCATGGTAGAGGTGATATCTTTTATTAGACTAACAGGATTTGATTTTTTTAATGTTTGTAATTGCAAGCTTTTGGCCACAAATACCCTTCATCAGGCATTGAAGAAAAGATTGTACAAACTTTCCATGAGGAAGCAAGACTGTACAGTCTTTTCTCCAATGCCCGATGAAGGGTGTTTGTGCCCAAAAGCTTACAATTCAAGACCATTTTTGCAAACACTCTTGTTGGTCTAATAAAATATCCTCTACCATGAGGCCTGACTGCCTTTTCCTCTAAACCAATACAGCTACAACCTGGGTCCCTGACACATGGGAAATATTAAAATTAAAGGCAGTTGGGAATTCCCATCCCCCTCAAATGTCCGTAACTACAATTTATCCCCGTGCAAAAAAACAGCACTTAGCTAATACACCACTGAAGTACCATTCAAGCTTTCCTGGTATTTTAAGTACATTTATGTAGGATATATGTAGTTCATAGAAGCTGAACTGATCCCCCTGCATAAGGGGACAATTTTGCTCGTTGGGAGCCCTTTTGCTTTGAAGCTGATAAAGAATATATTTTTTTCCATTGTTAATAACTGAATTGTATCCAGTGAGAAAGTTCACACACATCTCACATATCGCGTTTGTCAGCTAATTTACCCTATCACTGCTAATTCAATCTGGCAATCAATCAATTAATAAGGTGTTCAAATTATGAAATGTTATGATTATTATCAACTATAATGAATCCATCATTTCTGCAGGCATTACATTTTCTGACAATTGCAATCAGTATCTAATGTTTATTAATTTTTTTCTGATAACAGAAAGAATTGAAGGGGTATAGCTATACACTGGGAAATCAATAAGACTCTAATTTCATAACATTAATGACATGTATTCTAGCCAAATCCAATGGCTGGTATAGGCAGAAAAACCCAGCTAGATTAAAGTGGTGAAGGCTCAGAAAGCCTAATCCCAGACAGGGACCTACCACCCCAAAACCCACTTCTGTCTCCTAAAGACATCCCCCTATGAAATCGTAACAGCAAGATGTGGCAGGTGAGATAACAGAGTGGAAAAACCCTGAGAGGCCACAGTGTGGTAACTAGCTAGGGTCCAGATGGCAACGAAGAGAGGAGACCTTGCCACTGGCACTGAGCACATTACAGTAACGAGCCTTACATTATTTGCAAAATCAGAAAACATGGGAAAGAGAGTCTTGCAAAAACTTGGACTGTTACAGATGTTACATGTATGCACAAAGCTGTTGTCTAAAAGAACCAAAGAAAGCTCATTACTGTTTTATGGAAGCCAATGTAACCAGAGCTATACATAGATCGCGAATACAGCAAAAGTTCACAAAACCCAGACATCCCACCTTTGCCTCAAATGCACTTCACAATTGAAACAACTGGTTTTCCAGAAGCTTTCATTTCACTGCATATGATCAAGGCATGTGGCATATATCCCACCAGATATATCCTTTCTCAAGTGTCGTATAGTGCAGACCATAGGAATTAACATGTAAAATATTCAGTATTTCTTCCACATTTATACATAGTTGCTGTTATGTACTGAGTGTTATATGCATGTGTAAACTCCAGCCAGTAGGTGGGACTTTTCTGTGTTGTGTTTATCGCCCGACCCTGCCTGCTGTTAGACTTGAAGAACATCCATTGAAGCTTCTTGTTTTGTAATAAAGATGTCCGCCCCTTTGCACTCTGCAGGAACAAAATGCCCCTGCAATGCACAAAAGATGTACATGAGTTTACCCATTTCACTAGGTTAAATTACTTTTTGTTTCTATTGCTTGCTACCCACCACACTCCGTTTTAGATGTGATTAAGTATTTTGCTTTTATAAGTATATAACTAAAAAATAATCAGAGCTGCCCACTGAGTACGTAGTGTTTCTTGAAGATTCTTTGATGACATGGGCTTTTTAGCTCTTACCATAGTGTTATGCTCTAACATAGATAGGATGTTCTTTTTCTTTGTAGCAAGGCAATTCCACAACCTCAGGCATAAGTTATATGAAGCAGTGGCTCAATTTCCTCCCTATTCCTCTCCATCCATGCAAGAAACTAGGAAGGGAGGGGTGGCAGAAATGGTGGGGTAAGGATGCTTAAGGATACTTACTGAATGCCTAATAAAAAGTAACAAATGCATTAGTATCTGCACCTGTCCTGTTGTGGAAAACACTCTGATTTGGGGGCCTATGTGATGATAGAAGTTGTAATTTACAGATGCTCCCAAATATATGAGATGGAGTTGGGAACTGGGAAATGTTCCCTGAGTTAGAGAGTAGCTAGTTAGTAGTAAGAGAAGAGACAAAGAATCTGCAGAGGTTACATACTGCTCCACAATAGATGCTGTTTAGTTCTTCTCAGTCATGCCTATCTTTATAAATCTGGTGATGGAACCTTTCAGAAGAAGCCCAAGGTGTATCCATGCACAATTTTATGTTTAAAATGGCTTACATTGGTCTTTCATTAGTAGATGTGAATATCCATTGAGGTATCTAAATGTCCAGTCACGCATGCCAACACCTGGTTTGTTCATGAAATAGATTACATTTACAAATGCAGACAAATCCTCATGCATTTTGGTATGCATGATTCAAGACTCTCTCTGAAAAACTGGCCTCTAATGACTGCACATGGAGGGCATTTTGGTTTTACATCTCTTGTCTTTTATTAGAAAGACACAGATACTTTCTGTAAATGTTGTAGATCCTATTCAAGATACTGTTCTATGTTTTAATTTTCTTTTCTCTTATTGATTATTTACATGCATTTTTAAAGGACTCATAGTTATTGTTTCAATAACTGAAAACAATTCAGATAGTCTAATAACATCTTAGGGGAAATCAGAAACAGAGTATTGCAGAAAGAGCTCAAATCACAAGGGGATGATGTTATTACATTTCTTTTATTTTTGCTTTTATTTTCATTGTTTGCAATAAAAATTACCAGATCTGTTAGAATAAAGTAGCAGTGGACGAGTTGTTTCGTTTTTACTGAGAGTGTAATCCATGTTAGAGTGGTCTACTAAATATTGTACTCTCCTGTAACACCTACATTTTCAAAACGGACTAGTTACTTGTACTTGCCTCAGGTCTTGAGATACCTACAAGAGCCTGTTTGTTTGTTTTTTTATGGAAGGTGGTTTTGGACACCTGGGGTTATGCACTCAAATGGAAGCATCCATATTGTGAGATATATCATTTTCACATCTGTTAAGATATGTACAAGTATAAGGCGCACTTCATGGGAAGGATAAATTAGGGAAAAGTTTACCAATGACACTAGCTTTGGGGAAGTGTGGCCATGCATCAGGGTAGGCTGAAGATCCAGAAGGACCTCGACAGATTAGTTAAATGAGCGGATGACCAGAACCAGATGCTGTTCAACACGGATAAGTGTAAAGTGCTCCATCTGGGGAGGAAAAATCCGTGACAAACTTAGAGGCTCGGTGGCGCTATGCAGCTAACACCACATCTGAAAGGGGCCTGGGAGTCATAAGCTACAGTTAGCAGAGCAAACAATATGTTGGCATGCATCAACCATTGCATCTCAAGCAAAATTAAGGAAGTTATTCACCCACTCTACTCAGCATGGTCAGGTCCAGCTGAAGTACTGCATCCAGTTCTAGGCAGCATACTTCAAGAAGGATGGGGAGACACTTGGGAGAGTCTAGAGAAGAGCCACTCGTATAATTGAAGGCCTGAAGAGCAAGTCATACAATGAAAGGCTGACAGGTATGGGACTGTTCAGCCTAGAAAAGAGAAGACTTTGGGGGGATTTGGTGGCAACTTACAAATGTATATCAAGGGAGAGGATCCGGGGCTCTGTGAACAACTAGTCACCAAAGTGCCCCAGGGAAAAACCAGGACCAATGGTCACAAACTCCTAGAAGAAGGTTTCAGACTGGATACAAGGAAAAACTTCTTTATGGTTCATGGGACCTGACTCATTCGCAGCAAGGGGGGTGCAGGCACCTACCCTGGAGATCATCAAAAAGAGACTGGACACACACCTTGAAATACTTCCAGTCCACTTCCGGGATCACTGCCAAGCGCATGGAGGGGGGACCCCTGCATCCTCCTGGTCCAGTGATCAGCCTCAGGGGAACCCTGGGTTCCTCCCCCAGACCCAGGAGGCACCAGCTGCTGAGCCGGGGAGTGGGGAGAGGATCCCATGCGTGCTCCACAGCAGACTTGGAAATGGATCAGAAGTGCTTTTGGTCCACTTCCAGGTCTGCTGCCGAGCAGTGGGGACTCCCCCATGCTCCTATGGGATGCATGATGCATCCCAGCATCTCAGCATTCATGAGCCACCTGGTATGTTGAGGTATGTAAGGAAAAACATTTAAAGCTGCGTCGATGTCCAAATCATTGAATCTCTCTGAATCCAATTTGGTGCCAATTTGATTCAAAGAGATTAAAGGGTCTCCCGATTCAATTTGGATTTGGAGATTTGGCCACCAAATCGAATCAGCAGCTGAAGCCTTGCACAGCCCTAGCAGACAACCTTAATTTTAGACATCCTTTTGGGCTGGGGGGGGGCGGGGCAGGAAACCCATGAAAAATATTGTGTGTGCTGTTTTGAGAAATGAGGAAATAATAAGGAGCCACTCCCATTAGCTAACATAGAACTTTTTTTATGAATGATTGGTAGTGATAAGTCTTCAGAGCTGACAGCAGAAGTGGTTTCCAATAGCCTGCTTGAAATTGGATCATGGATGAAAGGAAATTGATTGTAACTTAGTTTAGACTTCAGGAGGTATTGGCTTCTAGGGAGAAACATCTAGAAGAACTCAGCACAATGTTGCCTGATGTCCGTATTGAAGCTGCACTTGCCTCCAGGTCACAACCCGCCAAACCCTCGACTCCCTGTTGCATTTCAGTTTTAGATTCAGATCATCTCTAATCCTCACATTGCTGAGCAAATTGTAAACAAAAGAGGAAATAAATAGACGTATGAATAACCACATTGAGGGGGCCTTTATGGCCCTTTTATCGTAGAACTTGAGCACCTCGCAAATATTAGCTATATTTTATCTCTACAATAGCTCTATGCAATATGAAAGCACTATTATCCCTATTCTCCAGAAAAGAACCAAAGCACAGAGAAGCTGAGGGCCAAATTGTTAAGAAACACTTTGCTCTAGGTAGCTGCCCAGTAAGATTTTCGAAGTATATGGGTCCCAATTGATTTCAGTGGGAATGGGGCATCTAGACGGTTATAATTCTACCAGGCACTGACCTTCATTTCCTAGTATCAGAAAAACCTCTCATTTACCAAAAATCTCTAGGAATTACCATCCTGGATCAGAGAGCGGGCTGCAACAAACGTGTCAGAGGAGGATGGAGTCAACTCCACAGCGAGCAGCTAAAATTTCATCTGTCTTCCAAAAAGGTGTCAGCCTGACTCCTTCCTGATGCTGGTTTGAGCACCAAAATGTGAGGTTTAATAGTCCTTCAACACTTTGATCATTGACTCTTTTAAATCTGGATATTCTTGTTGGCCCATTCATCTCAATGACTGATGCTAACATTTGCTTGTTCAGAGGAGGGTCATATGCATGTATTAGGACTGCAGCTGAACCTTGCACCTAAATACTGCAAGCTCTCACGTGGATGGGTACACAAGGACAATAAAATCCCTAGCAGAAAATCTGCCACTTATTCATTAATACTTATTACACTGATGCATAAATAGATGCATGCAATATATGGATGTGTAGAAACGTCTGGTTTTGACTATCAGAGGACCCGATCCTAAGTCAGGATCAGCTTTTGCGGATCCTATCTCATTAGCTCTGATGGAACGTAGCATTACTGGATCCAGACACGGAATTGGAGCCAAAGGTCAAATGGAAAGAACATCAATCCGTGACAATGAGGTGACTCCTGTGTTTCTATGCTATTGAATCAGGTCCTTTTTGAATGCCATGGGATTAACATGAAAACGCCTGGAATGAAATACGATGCTTTTGCAAAGCACAAAGTATGTCACATTACTCTCTGAATGATTCAGCCACGAGTTCTAAATGGCTCAGTCACACAGTCCATGGAGTTGATAATTAAAAGTATGCAGGTGCATGAATATGGGTGCATTTTTCTCAGATATGCTTCAGAGACCTATAAAAGCCTCAGACACTAGTAGAGATGTGTCGAATTAAGCATAAATAATTCAGGTAGCCAGAGAACCTCTGCATCTGCTGCTTTACAGAGAATCTGCATGCACTATCATTAGCTGTGCTTCTATCCCCTGCAATTATTCTGAATCTGATACTCACTATTGAAATGGATGACAGGTATTTGAAGAAAGGGCTGTACATATCTATATATTAAAAAATTAATAAATTCCAGGTTTGTTATGCTGAATTTCTCCGAGATATGTCAATACATTATTTTGAGGTCACAGACTAATGTTATATGAAGTGTCAACCATTTGGGGAAAAAATAAATTACTTCACAGCTCTTGATAGCTGTGTTTGTTCCTATACTCAATATCCTATCTAGATTGCTTTCTAGAGGATCATGCCCTTAATAAAGGTATTTCTTCTTCACAATCTGTTGGCATTGCGCTCTCTCTCTTCCTTTTTCTCCCCTCAGTAAAACTGATTATGGCAGCACACTTACTTATTCTAAAATAATACCAACTCTGGGAAATTAGTTGACACAAATGAGCATCAGCCAAACAGCAAGTCATCATGAGTATTGAGGGGAAAAAATCTGAGACCTCAAAATAAGGTTGAATTTCCTGAGCAGAACCAAGAAGTGAGATATACAAACTCTTGGAGAAAGACAATTTGTTCAGCAAAACTAGTTGTGGGGCAAAATATATAGATTTAGATAATCCAAAACATTTTTTGAATTCATATCCATTTTGGCATTCAGGACTCGTAGTAGAGATGATATCTTTTATTAGACTAACAAGGTTATTGCAAAAAATGTCCTTCAATTGCAAGCTTTCGGGCACAAACACCCTTCATCAGGCATTGGAGAAAGATTGTAAAAGTTCTCCTGGGTGGAAATGAAAGTTCATATTTCATAGAACTTCACAAAGGAGTCAATATATGGAAAACTCTATTGACTCCTCTGTGAAATCCTATGCAATATGAACTTTCAGTTCTACCCAGGAGAATTTTTACAATCTTTTCTCCAATGCCTGATGAAGGGGTTTTGTGCCTGAAAGCTTGCAATGAAAGATTTTTTTTTTTTTAAATCTGGTTGGCCTAGTAAAAGATATTATCTCCACTATGAGTCCTGATTGATCTAGAAGAACAGGCAATATAGCTCCAACCTGGATATCAATTTTGGTAAATTCTTTTGGTCAAATAAATCTAAAAAAACCCAACAAATCTGAAAAAAAACATACCATATTGTTTCCTTGTTTTTTTTAAACAAAACATTATTATTGCAAGCGTCTCATTTTGAAATCACTTTTGACTTTATTTAAACAATAAGCATTGAAGATGGCTTCCAAGGTAAATGCTTTGGTTCAAACAAAATGTTATTTTTCACCATTTTAGTTTTCCAATTTTTTACTTTTTATTATTTTGGGTCGACTCAAAGCATTGTTTTCCAGAAATTCCAGATACCAGTGGTTTGCACATCTCTGGTCCCAAGAAGTTGCCCTGAGCAGGTCAAAAGCCCTTTGCCTCCATTTGTCTTGTCAGCAAAATGAGGATAAAGTCTCTTCTTACTGAGGTACTATGAGGATCCTGTGATGGCGGTGTGCCACCATCACGGACACAGACAGGGGACAGAGAGGATTGGGGGGCAGCAACAACCCCTCAAGAAAATCCTGGGCTGAGCTACTTACCCTCAGGAGGGACAGCGGTGTCGGAGCCAGGACCGTAGCAGCAGCTACAGCCATAATTACAGCCACAGCCCGGCAAGGGGAACAGCTGAGCCAATTGCGGCAGTCGCAGCAGCTGCCATGGGGAAGTTTAAAAACCCCAACAGACCCCTCAGTAGAGGGGAGCCAGGGAAGGAGAGAGGAGACAGGCAGCACGCCGGTGGTGCTGCAGCTCCCCTGGAGCGTATGCCTCAGACAGGCAGCTCTGCCTCAGCTCAACAGCTGAAGCAAGAAACGGGAACCCTGGCAGGGGCGGAAGGAGTGGTCCCCAGGGATTGCCAGGGCCAAAATATTGTTCCAGGAAGCCTCCCCATCCTGGAGGAATATTATTTCTAAGACCAGGGGAGGAAAAGGGAGACAACCCAAGCTAGCGGTGGGATCAGCAGGATCCTAAGGCAGGCTGACTTAAAGCGACCATCAGCCTAGGTCCAGACAGTCAGGAGCACCTACCAGCTGGCAGACCTGTGAATAGCAACAAGGTACCATCTCACCAGCAAGTGATCGGTTGGCGAGTGGACAGGGTGTAGGGGTGGCAGAGCCCCATGGAACAATGAAAACCTCAACCGTGAGTACACCCGCGTCAGGGAAACCCCTCTGGCAGAAGAGCTCCACTGAACCCCTCCTTCGAATCACCCATAACATCAAAGTCATGGCAGGCAGGACGAGGGGGAGGGGCGACCTGACGAAGGGTGTTACCAGACGTGAGGCCCACCAACATCACAATCCAAATAAGGAAGTTTACCTTTCAAGTGATGACAATACAATATCATCTAGGAGATTCCATGTTGTTTCAGGAGTTCTTCAGTAAGCTGTTAATCTCTCTGGGTTTCTGGTCCCTACCGGTAAAATGATGACAATAATTCTGATCATCGTGTTTAAAATTTAAGCTCCTTGGGGCAGTGATCATCTCTTACTATATTTATACAATTTTTAGCCCAATATGACTCATCTGCTGTTGGGGTCTTCTGGTCTATTGTGCTACACCACTAGGAGGGAAGCAATTAAGAATTTCCCCCAGCTTTTGACATCAACTATGAGAGATGGTAAGAGTTTGAAAATAATTTACATAAAGCCAAAACAAATCAACGGGCTATGTCCTCACCTATATATATCAGCCCTCTAGATATATAAAATTAGCGTTAAGTTCAGTGAGGTTAATAGACTAATATCAATTGAGGATTTGGAAAAATCTCTCTTAAGTGTTGGGCAGGTAGGCACAGATCAAAAAAATACCTTAATGTAAAAAAAAAAAAATACTCTATCTACCTGCCATACAAACTTTTTGTGGAAGCTAGACCCAACACTATCTTGCTAAACACATGGAGCAAATTTTACATGCACAACCATATATCTGGATTCTTTCTTTATTTCACCCTTATGCTGGGTTCTGGTGATGGAACAAAGACTAAGTCCAAATTTGGAGGCTTGGCTTGAGTCCCTACCCAGAAACCTGGTACTGATGCAGCAGCTCTGGCTATGACCCAGGGTTGGGGCCAGCTCCAGTTTCTGTCTGGTCCCCTGCCACCTCTGCATCCCTGCCTATTTGTGCCACCCTCAACTCAACTTTGGTTTGTAGTACCATGGCAAGGACGTTTGGTGCCCAGGACAAAGACTGCAGTGGCAGCCCACTTTTGCCGCGCGCACCGATGCAGGGGCACATGCCTCACCCCCCTGCCACCCCATGCTTGCCCAGGGGTGCAAGCAGTGGTGGGAACCACTCTCCCCACATCCCAAAATTCCCTAAATGAACCACTTATGACTCCATCTCATACCCTGCCCTGGCTGGACAGCACCTATTGATGTCCCTTCATTTTGGTGCCTGGGGTGGTCACCCCACTTCCCCACCTCCACTTACTATGATGCTGCTGGTTTGATCTCATGGATATTTGACTCAGCTGGCCTCCTGACCCTGTGCCGTGCCTAGTCCCCGACTCAGTTCCCCAGACAGCTCTTCTGCCTTCTGGCTTCCCTACACTCAGACTCTGCACACTCCCCTGAGATCTTGGTTGCTTCTTCTGCCCCTCAGACCCACAGACCTGGCTGCCCATGACCCAGCATGCCACATTAACTGCCTCACCAACTACCTTCCTCCTTGCCATTGCTTTTCCCACCATAATGATGGTGGGGAGGAATTTAGAATGATCCTCCAATAATTAAATTCTATATATAGAAAATTGTAACACATTTATAAAATGTCCATGTATAGAATCAAAATAAGGGGAAGTAATCTTGAATTCAGAGCCCTAGTTGTTAGGGGCTGGAAGGGACTTTACAGACTATCTGGTCCAGTGGGTCATCTTGGATTCAGGCAAACAGTTTATAAAAGTAAGCTTACACCAGGCAACACAGGCTCAACTGCAGCTCCCTCCCCCATTCACCCCAAGACAAACTGTAAAGTGTTTGTTGTGGGAGAATCTGTCCTAAGGGGGAGTGAATGGGTAATCTGCTGCCCCGACCCCTTAGCCCGGGAAGTCTGCTGCTTCCTGGGGGCTTGTATCAGAGACATTGTGGAGAAGATCCCTCAGCTCCTTCAGCCCACAGACCACTATCCCATACTTCTTATTCATGTGGGCACCAATGAAATGGCTTGGAGATCTCCCAGCTGGGGCATGAGGCACTACAGGGATTTGGGAGTGGGGCTAAAGGGTCTGGGGGCACAGGTGGTGTTCTCTTCGATCCTCCCAGTCTCGGGGTATGGGCTGAGAACAGAGAGGAGGATCTAGGTAATTAACCAAAGACTGTGGTGGTGTCATTGGGAAGGTTTTGGCTTCCATGACCACAGCCCACTCTTTCGTGAGAGAGGCAGCAAGCTGCTGGGAAGAGATGGTCTCCACCTCTCTCCCCTGGGGAGGAGGCTCTTCTTAGTCAGACTGGCTGACCTGCTCCACCAGGCTTTAAACTAAGCCCACTGGGGGATGGGAGGACTACCACCACTGCCGGCCCACTGAGCAACCCTTGCAAAGCCAGCAGGCCAAGGGACTTAAGGGAGCCCACCCCTACCCCAGCCCTGGTACAACCTGAGGGCAAGGCAAGAGCCCCCAAGAGGACACTTGCCTGCCTGTACACAAATGCCAGGAGCTTGGGGAATAAGCAGAAGGAACTCATCCTCCTGCTTAATGTAAATAATTATGATGTCATAGGGATAACGGAGACCTGGTGGGACTCCACCCATGACTGGACCATGGGTATAGATGGCTATACCTTGTACAGGAGAGATCAAGTAGATAAAAGGGGCAGAGGTGTAGCTGTCTATGTTAAAGAAAGCTATGCGTCCCTGAAAGCTGATGTTGGTGACCAGGGTGGACAACTGGAGACCCTCTGGGTTAAAATCCACAGGCAACACAGCACAGGGGACACAACAGTGGGAGTCTACCACAGACCTCCCATCCAAAGTCAAGTTTAACCAGGAGTTCACCCAGAAACTGGCTGAGGCTGCACACCCCAGGAACATGGTTGTCATGGGTGACTTCAATTACCCAGACATCTCATGAAAGGATCACTCAGCAAAACGCGAGTGGTCGCAAAGGTTCCTATTGTGTGTGAATGACCTCTACCTGATTCAAGAAATCAGTGGGCCAATGAGAGGTAAAGCACTGCTTGATCTGGTACTGGCAACTGGGATGACCTATTCAGTGACCTAGGAATTGATGGGAAGCTGGGTGACAGTGACCATTAGCTTATCACCTTCACCATCCGCCATAAACCTGGCAAGTCAATCAGCACCACTAAAGTCCTTGACTTCAGGAAAGCCAACTTTGACAAGCTCAGGAGGCTTGTAAGTGAGGCTTTAAGGGATTACAACCCCAGGAGGAGGGGAGTTCAGGAAGAGTGGTTACTCCTCAAGGGAGCGATCCTCAGTGCACAAGCTAATTCTATTCCATTTCAGAGGAAAGGCAGCAAGAGGGCACAGCAGCCCCCCTGGCTTCCCAGGGATCTAGCAGGGACCACCAAGGAGGAATATTCTGCACTGGTCTGATCCTGCAGGGAGCAAACCAGGAAAGCCAGGAAAGGTTTTCTTGGATTGTAACTGAATTCCAACTAGCTTCGAACATCAAGAACAATAACAAGTCCTTTTTCAAATATGTGGGGAGCCAGAGGAAAAACAAGGGCAACATTGAACCCCTGCTGAACAAGATGCGACAACTGACAACTGACACCCAGAAAAAGGCAACCTATTAAATGGGTACTTTGCATTGGTCTTTCATCAATCCCATGGGACGCCCATGCCCACTACAGGACAGGGAGGTCTGGGTTTGGGAGATCCCCTGCCCTCCATCAATGCTGACATAGTGAAGGAAAACCTTGAGAAGCTGGATACATTCAAGTCAGCCGGCCCTGACAATCTACAACCCAAGGTACTCAAGAAGCTGGCGAGCATCATAGCTCAGCCCCTGGCATGGATCTTTGAAAACTCCTGGCAATCTGGTGTAGTGCCTGAAGACTGGAAGAAGGTCAACGGGGTGCCTATCTTCAAGAAAGGGAAGAAAGTGGATTCAGCAAACTATAGGCCCATCAGCCTTACCTCTATCCCAGGGAAAATCTTAGAAAAGTTTATTAAAAAGGCCATCCTTAACAGACTGGCTAACGCCAATACACTGAGGGATAGCCAGCATGGGTTTGTTGCAGATAGGTCTTGCTTGACCAATCTCATTTCCTTCTATGACCAGGTGACCTATCACCTGGACAAGGGGAGAAGAGATTGATGTCATATATCTTGACTTAAAAAAAGCCTTCAGTTTGGTATCCCATGATCACCTCTTGGCGAAATTGGCCGACTGTGGCCTTGGGTCCACTATGATTTGCTGGCTGGGAAATTGGCTCTGTGGTTGGACCCAGAGGGTAGTAATTGATGAAGTCAATCATCATGGTGCCCTGCAACCAGTAGGGTCCCCTAAGGCTCTGTCCTTGGACCCATTTTGTTCAACATCTTCATTAATGATGTGGACATTGGAGTCAGAAGCAGACTAGCCAAGTTCACTGATGACACCAAACTTTGGGGCAAAGCATCCACACCAGAAGACAGGAGGGTGATCCATATTGACCTTGACAGACTAAGCAAATGGGCGGATGAGAACCTGATGGTGTTTAACACTGAAAAATGCAAGGTTCTCCACCTTGGGAGGAACAACCCTCAGCATCCGTATATTCTCAGCAGTCCTTGGTGAGGCCACTCACCACTTGGTGAGCTGGAGTACTGCATCCAATTTTGGGCCCCAAAATTCCAAAAGGATGTGGAGAAGCTTGAGAAAGTCCAGAGAAGAGCCACGTACATGTTCAGAGGTCAGAAAAACAGACCTTATGATGACAGGCTGAGAACCGTGGATTATAGTGGCCTGGAAAAGCGCAGGCTCAGAGGTGATCTGGTGGCCACTTAAAAGTTTATCAGGGGAGACCACCAGTATCTGAGGGAACGTTTGTTCACCAGAGCGCCCCAGGGGATGACGAGGTTGAATAGTTACAAACTACCTCAAGACTGATTCAGGCTGGACATAAGAAGAATTTCTTCACTGTTTGAGCCCCCAAGGTATGGAACAGCCTGCCATCAGAGGTGGTTCAAGCACCTACATTGAACACCTTCAAGAGTAAATTGGATGCTTATCTTCCTGGGATCCTATGACCCCAGCTGACTTCCTGCCCTTTGAGCAAGGGGCTGGACTCGATGATCTTTCAAGGTCCCTTACAGCCCTAATGTCTATGAAATCTATGAAACCTATTTTACAGATGAATTTCAGTCTGTGTGTTACCTCAAGATGCCCTTTCATGATTAAAATGTACAATACCATAAGATCAAACTATATTTTTCACTGGGTGCATCCACACAAGACACTTACTGCACATTAGCCTAATAACACTGCACAGGAGCATGGTGGTTAAACACCATGCTAATACACTACTGTACAGTGTTATTAGCCTAATGCATAATAAGCATCACAAAATAACTGTGCACCAGCACTGCTGCACAGTAACTCTAGTTCCTGTGCATTTAGTTTAGTACAAGTTTAATGAAAGACTAACCAAATGTCTAGTATCTAAGGCATATTAATGAACATGTAGACTATCCACTTGCTCTGAGAAGTCTGATGAATAAAGGAAAGTTAAAGAGCAGCAGCTCATGAATAGGAAACACTAAAAGATATGAAAGTTTATAACTCGAAGAATCTTATTTTGGTGAACTGAGAAAAATGTTGTTACTTGCAATGTAAAATCCAATAGAACTTGCAAACCTTGGATTGGCATTGATTTTATTTTGTGCTCATAATAATTCATCTCTATTTACATAAAATTTTGCTGCTGGGGTGCGTACCTGGACTATCTAGTACAATTTATGTGCAAGGCAATCACAACTCTGCAGGCCTTGATACACGTGCAAGTGATTTATCTAAATGTGTATTTAACTGCATCTGATTTAGATACATGACGATATAGACAAGGGTGATACACATTCATTCTGCCATGCTTGTTGAGTTATGTACCCCATAGCACTACTGGATGTTGCTTACACACCCTGATTTATTTTACTGAGTAGATTCATGTACTTTGAATTCTTATCCTTCAGATGGCACTGTTCTAGACAGAAAATACATACATTTAATTTTAATTTAGCTCTAAGTACTTAGCTTCAATTTAAATACTCTGAAAGCTTATTTAACCTTAAACAAATACATAGATATTAAAAGCTTAAATATTTAAGATTTAGTTAGCTTTAACAGCTTAGCTGTAATTTAGCTGTAATTAATATATGTATATGTATATAAAGTAAATTCAAGGGGGTTTTTTTGTCTTAAAAAAAGTAAAATGTATTTGCTTGCTATTCTGAGCCTGGTTTCTTCTTGGGGGAGAGAGTGAGAGATGGCCATCCCACCATTGTTTGTGGTAAAGGTGCTACTTGACTTCACAATGGTAGGAGTTTCAAAGTTGATTACTCACTAATTGCTTCTTCCCTCTCATGCAGTTCCAGGGAAGCCCCCAGTTATTTCTGTTTAGCCTTCACCACATGGCCAATTACCTTGGGTAGTGACTTCTCTTGCTTCCAACTATCCCTCTTCACTAACAGGCTTCGCTGTTTAAAGAATAAAACTAGTGTTAGCCATCTGCATGACCATGTATAAATATGTGCTTAAAGCTCCATAAATTGTCCCACAGTACTGATGATTAGCACCCTCAAGCCCCAATTTCCAATCAGCCTGCCACTGTACATGGCGTGTGACATTCAAAGAACAGACCAGTCCCACAGTGCTAATGAACTAAGGAGCAGCAGATTGACACACACTTAGAGGATGTCCCCAGAAGCCATGAGATGCTGCTGGTGATGATGTTACGTGGTGTTGGTGCTGAAACAGTGTGTGCAGAGGTACCAGAAATGGAGAAGCAAGTTCTGCTTCCTTGAAACCACAGTCACTAGCTCCTGTTCCCTGGAAGTGGCAACCAACCTGGGGTGTGAAGCTGCTCTCGTGAGTGTGCAGACCTCACCCCCGCGCAGTCCCCCCCACACACACAGCCCCTGCCCATCCCACTCCCAGAGATCAGGAATGACAGGCTCTGGAGCTATGTTGTAGAGTATAAAGTCTGGCATGGCCTTATACTTCTAAGTTGCTGGTTCATAACACTGATATTTTAGCATTACAGCGGTTCCACGCAAGACCAGGATCCCATGGTGCTAATCCCTGTACTAACTCTTCCTAAGAGCTAGCCGCTTTCTTAAAGATCTTACAGTCAGGATGGATACAGTCAACACATGAACTGTGACAGCTGAAAATTATGTCTCTGTGATAAAGGTGCTTGCTGAAGGCTCTGTGAAGATTAGACCAAGTGTTTTTTTCTGTATTTGTTGAGATATTATTATATGTTGTTGCTAAAAGTCTAATTAAAGTTTAAGCTGTAGGAGGCCTTGTTTAAAGTAAAGCCTAGTAAATTTAGCAAAGCCTTGAAGTAGTAAGGCCCCGTAGCACAGTTAAAATTACCTTATCAAAGGAATGCAAGGCTTGTACTGCTAATTGGTCAGTCTAAGGACAGTTGAAGTAAAAGGAATCTGAGTGGTTGTACATTATCAGAACCATTCAGAA
>JAGPOW010000261.1:9489767-9505378 GCA_030014935.1 Caiman crocodilus
GGATGTCCTTATTGCCGACTCCCTCTATCATGGATAATAGGTCGGTAGTGACAGAGGACTAGAACCACATGGCCACTTTTAGTGCTACAGCAATCAGAAGTTAATTGAAGAAAAGAAATTGGAAAGATTTTTTTCTGTCCAAAAGGCAGCAGGGCAAAGCTAGTTCACAACTTTAATAGGTTAGCAATTCATATGATAATTTAAGGCCACAAATCAGCAAATTCTTTTCATTATGAGAAAAAGGATAGAGGAATATACTATAGGTATTGTTTAACTTAGCAACTATGCACTGCAAAATTGAGATTTTGCTGACGCCATTATTTTAAGTGATGGCCCAACCATCTGAACAATTGGGATCTCAAGAAAATGGGTTTCATAACTAGTCATGAAAAAGCCTAAAAAAAACTAGTCATGAAAAAAAGAAGTTCTCAGCTCAAGGCTCCATTGCCCATTTGTTAGATTTTTAAGTAGGCACTTATCTATTTCTCTTCACGTTGCCTCAGCCTTGAGAGGACTTTCATATAAACAGGTCAAAAGCCTTGCTAATTATCTTCACTCAGTTCCATAATAAGACACACCTTTGCCATAATGCTGATAAAAAAAAAACTTGACAGCAAGGTTCCCAGTAAAGTGCTGACAACAGTGACTGTCATGATTATCAGCATAGTGACATGGTTGCCTTGTGCTCCCTCACTTATCTGTATCCATCTATACTATACTTTCACTGTAAGCTCTTTGGGAATCATTTTTTTTCCCCATTCTTTGATTGTACAGCACTAAGTGTGAATAGGCGTTGGTCTATGACTACAGCAATATAAATAATAAATCAGAAGCATTACAATTATATTCCGGAAGTGGGTCCCTACATACTTTGGAAGTAGCATATAGACCGATGCATGTTCAGAGGGGAAATGATATCCTGACCTGGCAGTGCAGTGACTGCACTTACCCTTAAACAATATTTTGTCATTAGAAATTTGTACCTTGAAGGCTGCACTATGAATTCTCCAACTGAACATCATCATCTCCACCGTAATGTATGCCCATGTAAGCTGCAAAGCTACAGGTACAGACAGATATCCAAGATCTTTAAAAGCAAATACCACAGGAAAATACTCAGCATTAAATGGAACGGATTTATAGCAAAGACCAAGATTCACTAGAGAATTCAACTCCAGAGTTATTTGGGAAAGAGGATGAAAGCATGTGGCCATGTGTTAAGAATGAGTAAATGTGCTGTAGCACTTTTGCCGTTGGGCAACATGTAAGAGATGCCATCAAAAAGCAGTTAAAGAAGAAAGACTTATGACATAGCATGCATGCAAAGAACAAACCAAAGGAGATTTGTTCGTGCCTTTTGCCCAAATGAGAGTTTAGCAAAGCAATTTAACATATGCACAAGGTTTAGCATGTAGTCGTGTTAGTTAGGGTAAATGCATGTTTAAACGCTTTGCTGAATCACGGCCAATGTCTTTGAACGGCTTGTTGGAAGAACAGAAAGCTACAGCTGCACAATCGCTGCCCTCATATAGACGAGTAGACATTGTCCTCTTGACCCCCGGCTGCGAGTCCTCAGGGATCCCGACCCTAAGCGATCGCCTGGACAGCAGACCTATTTTTGGTGGCTACCATAGAAATTACAGAAGATTACAGGTCTTTAATAAACGCAATTCAGTAAGTTGCTCTCTTATGCTAAAAAGGCTTTTGTGATATTTGTACATTAAAGCTGTACTTCAAACACAATACCTGATGTAATATAATATAACTTGAAACAATGTTGTAGAGTCCTGACTTTATACATGTATCCTTGCATTGGATTGCAGTGAAACTGAGAATCTGACCCTTATTATCCATGTGAAATAAGAACTACAAGCTGTGCTGAAAAGGAGACCTTTTATTAAATGAAGAGATACTGTTATGCTGTTAGGTAACAATCATATTTAATTTCCAATGGTTTATTTAGTAGTTCAATTTAGGATTGGATTCATTCCAGAAGGTTTCAATATCTGATCTATTCTGAAGTGCAATATCAGAAAAACAAATGGAGTAAAACAATACACTCTCTCTATGAGCCAAATCCAGCATTAAGAAGGTGTGCGCTTCTGCTAATTTAGGCTTTATTAGACATAGGCCCAAGCTGCTTACTGATAGGTAGTGAATAAGCCCTTGCTTCAGGAGGCTTGAGAGAGTAAAAGTAAAAAAATATATATTCCTGAAGGTCTCATTTCAACTAGATAATAGCTCAAAGGAATACAGTCACATGAGTCTGTAAAAGCAACCCAATCACTGGTCTACGAAAAATGTCATTCAGAAAATCCATAGCTTTTAACGAAGAGAAATACGTTGCTATTTCCAAATACCAGTGACTCTAAATGTTACTTTGAGACTGCTCACAGCGAGCGAACAACTGAGAGAAATACTTGATCAAATCAATCCACAGTACATAAAGAAATTCGGCTACTCTGAAGGCACTTGAGTGTGGGATCATTATCATTCTGATCCACCAGAGACAATATCAATTGCACATTCGCACATACCCAACTGGTCATCCGAGTGCACGGACTGGTCCGCCATCCTCCGTACTGCAGCCAGGTCCCACAGCTTTTGTCAGAATTTGTCAGGCCGAGTTATTGTTGGATACAAGCAACAAAGAAAGAAGCAGGGTAGCATTTCTTGAGAGTTTGACTTCATATTCTTATTTACGCTCATAAAAAAGGTCCCATTAAGCAACAGATACGAAGCTGGATGCTTGGCTTCTCTACTCCTGCGCTGACGCAGATACAATTTTGAACGTGAAAACTGAAGCTTCCTTTGAACGCAAATCATTTTTACTAACATATTTGTTCCATAACCCAAAAATATCCAATTAAAATAAAATCTCCCATTTAGGATTATATGGGTTAAAAACAATTGTACTGATCTTAGGGCATATGTAGGTGAACAATTAGACTTTTTGAAATGGGGGGGGAAGCAATTTCATAGAAATCATAGAAAGTTATGGTTGGAAGGGACCTCCTGAGGCCCCATCTAGTCCAACCCCCTGCTCAAAGCAGGACCAGCCCCAAATATTTCATCCTAGCCAAGGGTTTTCTAGTCAGGTTTTAAAAACCCAAGGATAGAGCTTCCACCATGTCTCTGAGTAACCTGTTCCAGTGTTTTTCATAGATTCATAGGTGTTTGGGTCAGAAGGTACCTTAGCAGATCACTGAGTCCAACCCCCTGCCCTGGGCAGGAAAGAGCACTGGGGTCAGATGACCCCAGGCAAGTGCATGTCAAACCTCCTCTTTAAGATCTCCAGGGTAGGGGAGAGCACCACCTCCCTAGGAAGCCCATTCCAGGTCTTGACAACCCTTACGGTAAAGAAGTTTTTCCTGATGTCTAACCTAAATCTGCTCTCTGTCAGATTGTGACTGTTGTTCCTAGTTACTCCAAGGGATGCCCCTGTAAACGGAGCTTCTCCTATTCCTTGCTGTGCCCCCTTAATGCATTTGTAAGCGGCAACAGGACCACGTCTCAGCCTTCTCTTCAGGAGGCTGAAGAGATCCAGGACCCTCAATCTCTCCTTGTTGGGCACTGCCTGCAGACCCCTAACCATACGAGTGACGAGTGACCCTCCTCTGAACCCTCTCAAGGTTTTCCACATCCCTCTTGAAGTGCAGCACTCAAAACTGGATGCAGTACTCCAACTGCGGCCTGACCAATCCCACATCAAGGAGAAGTATCACCACCTTGGACCTGTTTTTCATGCACCTGCTAATGCATGATAAAGTGTGGCTAGCTTTACTGATCACGTCGTCACATTGACAACTCATGTTCAACTTGAAGTCAACAATGATTATATGTCGGCTGGTGATACCTTCTTCCTAGGTGCAGCACCATGCATGTGTCCTTATTGAACTGCATCCTATTCTGTTCCACCTACCTTTCCACTCCCCTGCCAGTGAGAAAGTTTTCCCCAATATCCAACCTAAACTTCCCTTGCCACAACTGGAGCCCACTGCTCCTTGTTCTGTCATCTGCCACCACTGAGAACAGTCCAGCTCCATCCCCTTTTGAACCAACCTTTAGGTAGTTGAAGGCTGCTGTTAAATACTCTCTCAGTCTTCTCTTCTCTAGACTAAATAAGCCCAGATTCCTCAGCCTCTCCTCATAGGTCATGTCCCCCAATCCCCAAACCATTTTTGTTGCACTCCACTGGACTGTCTCCAATTTGTCCACATCCTTTCTGTAGTGAAGGCCCAAAACTGGACACAGTACTCCAGATGTGTCCTCACCAGTAGTGAATAGAGGGGGATAATTACTTTAACACACCTACCAATACAGTCCATGATGCTGTTAGACTTCTTGGTAACAAAGGCACACTGCTGGCTCATATGCAATCAGCTTATTGACTGCTGTAACCCCCAGGTCCTTTTCTGCAGAGCTGCTGCCCAGCCATTCACCCCCAGCCTGTCCCAGTGCATGGGACTGTTCTGTCCTAGGTGCAGGACTTTGCACTTGTTCTTACTGACTCTCATAAGATTTCTTCTGGAGCAATCCTCCAATTCATCAAGGTCCCTCTGAATCTTAGCTCTACCCTCCAGTATATCTACTACTTCCCCCAGCTTGGTGGCATCTGCAAACTTGCTGAGGGTGCACGCCATCTTCCAGGTCATTGATGAAGAAAATAACTAAACTGGCCCCAGGACCAACCCCTGTAGCACTCCACTTGATACTGGCTGGCAACTAGACATTGAGCCATTGATTACTACTCTGAGCCCAATGCTCCAGCCAGTTTTCTATCCACCTTAAAGCAGTTTCCCCCAAACCCCTGTACCTATCTCCTTGAAACTTGGCAACCTTTGTGGCCTCACCAGGGGCTGCAGCACCCCTGCAGTTTTCACCCCGTTGCACCTTAACACACACAGGATCACCCATGTCATGAGTTTTGCCTGTTAGCAGCCAGGGGTGCAGGGCCCCAGAAGTCAGATTCTCCCTGCACCTATCACCTTGAAACTTGGCAGCCTTTGTGGCCTCAGCAGGGGTGATCCCTGCTGCAGTTTTCACCCCACTGTGGTGTAACACATACACATGACACAAGTTTTGCTTTCATAAATTTGGGGGTGCAGTTTCCCCCAAACCCCTGCAACTATCTCCTTGAAACTTGGCAAACTTCATGCTCTCAGCAGAGCCTACCATTCCTGAAAGTTTCATTTAAATCAGACAAAAAACAACAAAGTTATAGATATATCATTGATTCCCCATTATATCCTATGGCCAGATCTTCAAAGCAGGTCTGAAGCTTCGGAGCCGATTCGGCCGAATCGAAGCAGGAAACTGATCCGGAGCTCCGAATCGGATCACTGGCATCTGAATCAGCTGGATCCAAAGCCAAATCAAATAGCTGTCTATTCGCACAGGCCTACTGCTCACCTCCCCTCCTAACCATGCAGCCTGGTGCACGAGTTTGAGAGCTGACTTTGCCTGTGAAGACTTTTCATATCAGCTGTTGTAATTGTTTCATCTGCTTGCTCCTATTCTATAGCATGCAAAAACAAACTACAGTAACCTAACCCTATTTCTTTCTAAAATAAGTTGCCTTAGTTTAACTTCTGCTTACTATGGGGTAGAAGCATATACATGAAACAAGTGGCAATGGATTAAAAGATTAAAAAAATATATAATAATTCATCAGTCCACACCCTTAATAGCTACTTTCAAATTTATCTTGAAAGTCCCAAAACTAAAGGGCAAAAAATGATCATTTTGAGGCTATGTCTTTTTTTTTGTTTGTTTTATTTCTTTAAATGTGCAGCATGAAGACTCCCAGAAGAAGCAGATATAGAGAGACAGAAACAAGATGTTTTGGGAGTTGTGTTTTCCTTATTCTGATGAAAGTGTTCATTCCACAGATCTTTCCAGTATTGAATATAAGACGTGCTAAAATGACTAGAAAACATCTTTTTATGTTTATTTAACTGACCAAACTACTGAATGCTTATAACTCTTATGTTGTGCGATTGGACTGATGGGCTCCGAGTAGCAGACATGAAATCATAGATTTACAGGGTTAAGATGGACCTCAAGGATCAGCCAGACCAGCCCCAAGTCAACACTTCTGGTTTCTAATCTGTATGTCTGTATGCTTTCTGTATGTCTCACTATGGGTTTTGTGCATTTTCCTCTGCTGTATCATGAAGATTTATTGTTCTTACCTTTTGGGATTTTATTCGAGTTTCATGATATTTGGTATGTTTTATAAAGCTCTAGCTCCTGGGACTACATGTATTCTTAGTTTTCATTTAGTATATGAATGAAGCTAAGTAGAAAAAGTAAAATGAGTTTCTATACATCATGTTTGCAAAGAAAGGCTTCAGTTCTTGAACGTGTGCCCTGATGGCATGTTTATACCATCACTCTACTGAATGCTGAAAAATATCATCACTTCTCTCAGTCTCAAGCCCTTTTTTCCCCTACAGTAGCTGAGGGCACACAAAATACATGTTATTTTTTAATCTGATCCTGGAGAGAGGATCAGAAGTATGTATTGGGCACTCAGACCGCCAGTACTGTAGATTGCAACAAATTAGTTTTTAAGGCACCACCCTGGCCTGCAGTCTATGGAGCGTGATATAAAAGGAACTTTGCCCATATGTCAAATGGATCTAATAATACCCTGCATCACTGATTTCAAATTTGCTAAAATAATATCGTGAACTTTTGAAAAGAAGCAGGCTATATTTACCAATCCTTTGGACTTTTGTAGAATTTTCCATCTAAGGCTGAGCGACAATATTAATATTATGATATCTGCAGCACCTTGGAACATAAGCAGGCATTTGAATTACCATGTAAAACAGAAACACTGATAACAAAAGGGACTTGCTGAAGTCCAAACAGGGCCAAGTACTCATATCTACTAACACTCAGGCTTATGCTTTAACCCATAAGAGGATCCTTTTTCCCCGCACTGACAACCGGTGCTGCCTTAGTCGGGGGGGAGCGGGGCATGTCCCCCCCCCAGTGACCAGTCAGTGACTGGGAGGGGTCCCCCCTTGGATGATCCTGGTGACCAGAGCAGCGTCCCCCCATGGCTGATCACAGAATGGCCGATTGCTGTAGCCGCTTCTGGAAGTGGCTGCAGCCAGTTTTGGGAGCGCCATGGTACTCCACTCCCTAGCTGGCATTTGCAGGGGAGGCACCAGCGCTCCTGCCTGGCCCCCCTGCCCATTGCCTAAGCAGCGAGTGCAGCCTGACAGGGGATGCACCAAAGTTCTTAGGGGGTGCATGTGCACCCCTACATGTTGCCACTACTTTTTTCCAGACCCTCCTTCCAGCTCAGTGCAAGACACCATTTATTTTTAATGAAAGTGAGCCTAAAGCTAACATACCGGTAGAGGTTTTCATACACTTTACCAGGTGGTCAGGTAGAGAAACTAGAAAGTTTTGAATGAAAGCATGCTTTCTTTTCTGTAACTAACTGAATGAGCATTGGCCTGATAGTAAACTCGAGCTTGAGGAAAGCAGAAAGTGAGCAAGAAGAAGGTAATTTCAAATAACCGGTGGCATAGCTTTGACCATTTACAAATTGAAAACATAGTATCTGAACCCTGTGACGGTCACTGTACTACCTGAGTACCAAGGGCACTTATCTAGATTCTATCACCATAATACTCCTCAAACAGCTATCCTCACAATCACCATGCGGGGTTTGGAAGTGTAAGATTCCCTTGTTATAGGTGGGAACTGAGGCCTGAAGACACACAGAAACCCTGCGGAAGAACACAAAACTGAACCCAAGTCTTCCAACTGCAAAGTCCAAGCCCTAACCATGGAACAGTCCTTTCTCAGTGAAGTGGGCCTGCTTTTCGTTTAGGACTCAGTTCTGCAAGGGACTGAGCACTGTTATCTGGACTGCCCTAACCATTCAAGTCCATGCTTATCTTTAAATTAATGTTTGGAGCTGCTGACTTCCACAGTCCTTTGTTCATTAACCATATATTCAAGCCCATCTTTAAAGCTAAGCCTATCTTGAAGTGTTTTACTGGATTCTTGAGTGCCAAGCAAGGTTGAGTCCTTAACACCTCCAATCATTTACAGACTAGCCAAAAATTCACTTACTTCAGTGAAAGAGAAGAGGAGGAAAAGTGGAAGAACTTGTTGACCTCACTGAGGGCAAATCTGTTTAAGGATAAAAATTCAGACTCGAGTTATGAAGATAAGAGGTGGTTGTTTCTGTCAAGCCCTGCTATTTGTCTTGCTCTGAACTGCAATGTATTTTTCCTAGCAGCCTTGTTTTTCACTGTCACTTACCTGCCTCCTGCCATGATCTGCCATGAATAAAATGTATGGCAGATGTCACACCTCTTTAATATCAGCATGTATCCACCACCTCCGGTGAACTTCAAGGGTAGTGGTTAGCAGACTTAAGCAATGCAAGGGAAAGACCATACAGGATGTTACAGCTCTTTACTTTTCATAGTCAAAGAAAGCCTCTCAAAATTGATTTCCATTGTTTGTCTTGTTCTCACCTGAGAAGAGACAGAGCCACCTGTACGTGGATAAAGAAGGAAAATGAGTTTCCCTTTCTTCTATAAGCAGTGTCACTTTAAACCAAATTTCTCTGGGGAGCTGAAAATACCTTGGCTGTGTTTGCTTTACTCCTACCAACTTCATTTCATAAGGATGCCCCATAACAACAAGAGAGTACAGAGACAGGCAATAGGAAAGCATTGTACCTTTTTTATCAGGTTGCAGTGCTTTACCCTGGTTTGCAATGATGCATCTGTTGCCCCATCGGCTAAGCTCAGAATTAATCAGCTTCTATTCGGTCCAGGAGAATACAAAACAACAGCAGACTCTCCCTATGCCTGAAGAAGGGTGTTTGTGCCTAAAAGCTTGCAAAGAACAATTTTCCCAACTATGTACTTGGTCTTATAAAAGATATCACATCTGTCCAAAGAACCTTGTCTGCCGAGAGTTGTTGAAAGTACATAACAGCAGTCATCACACTGTGAATGACTTGCTGAACACATCAGCCCCAATCCATCGGCTCTCACACATGGAGCAAGCTCCTGAACTTTCTTGAATCACAATGTTAAACTTCAGAAGGACTACTTAGACTTAAAGTGAAGTGCTTTGCCAGGCCAAGGCAAGAACTTCCAGAGCCTTGAGATCCATGCTAGACCTGGGAATGATTATAAAAACAGAGGTTTTCATGGAATCGTAACAGGGTAGGTTGGGAGAGGTCTCAAGGGGCATCACAAAGGCAGAAATGCTCCTTCTAAATCATCCCTGACCAGTTCATCTTCTCGAGATCCATATCCAGCATTAACAGAAAATGTTAAAAGACAACACATATCTAAAGAAATTTCTACAAGTTTGAACAGAAATTAAGGAAGAACATGTACAAAACATCCTAAATAAAATATAACCCCCCCACACACACATACACACACTGCTTGTCCAGCAGTCGCTACTTCAGATTATCAAAACTATAATTTTTACCAGACTCTGACATAATAATTATATTTTCAATCATAATGATTGGTAATGAATAAAAATATCTAAATAAATTAATCAACCAAATGAAGAGCATAGGCTGGATGAATGAATGGATGGATATTATAGTTCCAAGGTGTTTGTCAGGAAAACTTAGTTGGAAAACAGTGTGCCTTTTATTGTGTGAAAAACATCAAAGTCTATTTAAGTGAATAACTGCTATAATTTCATTCTTTCTGTTTTATTTTATAACCAGATCTATAGATTTTATGGAGAAAAAGCAACAATGTCTTTGGAGAAATAAAAGAAGTGCTCCATGAAGAATTTTAGCTGAAACTCTGAGAAGTCAATCACACTGCATTTCTCATAATATAACAATACCACTACCAGCAGTATGGGAAGAGCAAATAACTTTGCATATAACAGGACACTCCTCCCCTCATGCCTTCACCAACATGAGTCCAACCCAAGCCAAACCTGTACTGGAGACTGAAAAAGCATGACTAACATTTATTCCCTTTCTATAGTGGAACAACACAATTCCATTTGTGACTTGAAATGAAAATGCTGAGATCCCATGAAAGATACGCTCCACAACTCTTCTTATTCTTTTTTTTTTTTCTTCCAGGAATTATCTGCTATAACCACCATCTAGATATACACAATAATTTTGGGCTGCATACTTGAATTCAACTGAGCTCCCATTTAGAAGCAGCTTCAACTACCCCATTAGAAATGCATATCTTTTTTCCCTTCTGATATCCGTTAAGGTAAAACAGAAGGGGAGATTTCTTCCCTAGTCAGTAATAAGTAAGCAGGGAGCAAACCACTTCATTTGACATTTAGGTAATGTCAGTTTATTGCAGAAGGCATTGCATTAAGTGCACAAATAGTCACATCTAAATGTAAGGCCTTATTCAAGCAAAGTATTTTTATACACTGTGAACTCAAGCAGAAGCATAGACCAACTAAAGTGCTTATAATTCATTCAAGTTAAGCATGTGCTTCAGTGCTTTGTTCATTTAGGGCACTAATTTTCACAATAAATGGGAAGGAATGGTTAGTTTAATATTCAGCTAAAATAAGGGACTATAATGCCTATGGCTAACCTATTCCAGCCTGCTTAAGTAATGGAAAAACTGTTAATCAAAAGCTGGGTATGTCCTTCTCAGTCTTGGTGCTTTCTTTTGCCTTTGTCTTAATGCTAAGATGACAGTGCATAGCACTAGTAGCCAATGTCCTTAGACCAACACGGCTACAACCCAAACCCTTGTAGCACTAGTAGATGCATTAATGGCTTTTCAAGGATTAAGAGTAGAATAGGTTTGCATATGGGCATCTAATAAGTGTAGCAGAGTCTGGGCTTTACTGGATAACACCTTATTCTGCTACTAGTCTACACCCATTGGCTAAGTAGAGATATTCAGGGAGGTTAAATCGAGGTAAAAATATTTACCTGATCTAAAGTAAGTAGGGATGGGGAGGCTAATGGTGGGTTGGGAGATTGGGGCTGGGGGGAGGTCAAGAAGGTTCACAGGGAATTGGGAGATCCACAGGGGGATCAGGGGGCAGATATAGTCTGTGAGGAGGATCGGGGGAAGTTGGGATCTGCAGGAGTAATTGGGGGAGGGATCGGGGTACATGCAGCATTCACAAAGGAACTGGGGGACAAGCAGGATCCACAAGGGGATTGGGGGAAAAGCGGAAGGTATGTCTATAGGGGGTTGGTGGAACCTGAGAGGGCTTGTTAGGGAGGCTTATGGGGTTTGTGGGGGAGGGGGCTTGAGGGGGACCAGGCCTGATTTTTAGCTCGTGAACTCACCCCCAGCAAGCCTAAATCTCCATCTCTCCCACCCCTCCCCACACGGGGATTTATTTCCTCAGTTCCCAGAACTGGCAGTATAAAACCAGCACTAGGAGCATCTTGGAGGGACAGGGGTCAAGCTGGCTGGTCCATCTGGGGGAGTGGGGGGCAAAGCTAAAAAAAGCCCAGTGCCAGAGGGTGGGTAGGAAAAGCACAGCCCTAGGCAGTGGCATAGCAAGGTGGGGGTGAGCGGGGCACCCCGAGCGCTTCAGCGCTCTGGGCGCCAACAGGCACTGTCCAGCTGGGATGAAGCATGGGACGGAGCCATGAGTGGCTCATTGAGGGGGCATGGGGATGGAGGGAGAGCAGCTCCCACCACTGCATGGACTCCCAGGCATAGGCAGTGGAGGTTTAGTCCCCCCAAACACAAAGCAGCAATGGCAGCACAGAGGATTGCAGGGCAGCCTGGGTGCAGGATCCAGGCAGCTGCTGGGGGAGGTGGGGCAGGGATGCGGGAAGGGATGCACACAAACAAGCAGCTGGAGCTTGCAGGTGTCCAAGAACTCATCCCAGCCCTGGAGCAGCGCCCAGCAGATAAGTGTGTATGGGGGGAAGGAGGGGAGGGGAAGGGATGGTCATAGGGGTGGCAAATCAAGGCACCCAAAGTGAGGGAGAGTGTGGGCAGGGGCAGGGGTGAATGGGCCCCAGGGTGGGTTGTGGGAGGGTCAGAGCCTGGGCAGCTTGTCCTCCCCTTCTTCCCCGCTACACACTTACCTGCTGGGCAGTGTCTGTGTGTGTAGATATATCTTTTAAGCTTAAGTTTTACTCAGTCCCCCCGCAAATAAGATTTTCTTTCTCTGCCTATGTTCCTGGGCAAGCATGGGTGGAGGCATGCCCTCCAGATCTGTGCATGGGATAAGGGTGGGCTGCCGCTGCAGGTTTTGCCCCAGGCACCAAACTTTGTTGCTACAGCACTGGCCCTGAGACTGGGGCCAGCAGCTAGGCTTTCCCAGTTCTTGGGATGCCCTGGAAACTGTACAGAAGTTCAGTTCACTGGGCTAAACTAGATCAATTTGATCTAAGTGCACATCAATCCAGGTCTATCTTAGACCAGGTTCTGCCATTTTAGACCAGTCTGTGTGTATCAAAATGCTGTAGCTTGAATTTAAGTCACCCAGGTGTGGCCCTTACACTTAGATGCCTAGATAAGTAGATCTGAGTTAGATCAGGTGTCCATTTTTAATGTAATCTAACTTCCACCCACTCGTTGCCCCCACATCATATGCACTTAGCCATTATGACTGAAGCTGACCTCATAGCAAATGAAGTGCCTACCCTTGTTCCACAACAATCTCTGGTCAGAGCATTTTAATTACTCAAACACTTTCTATGCAACTAATCCTAATCCTAGTTACAATCTAATCCTAAACCTGTCACCAAGGGTGCCAATTATCAGAATAAGAGAATTTAAAGGAAGATTAGCATTTTTTTTTTAACTCGAGCAATACTGAGAGATTGAAACCCACCAATTGGAATAAAAAGTTCCAAGCCACATTACCTTATCCTGTGAATTATTCAGTCACATCTGGTTTCCGAAGGCAAACTCAAGGAGTTTCTTTCACTGGTTGGTTTTATAGCAACGCAATAGAGTTATATCTTGGAAACACCTGACCTTTTGCCATCATTTTTCCAGAAGTACCCTACTATGAAACATTCATATTAACTGAATATTTAAAAAAAAAATGTTTTAATACCATTACTGATTCTCAGCTGTTCAGCCACCCTGCTAATATTGTTTAATATTGTCACTCACCAAGAGCATTTAAAGTAGAGTCAATACACTGTAACATTATTATAAGGAGCATTTTTCTAATTTCAGGATCTGTTCCCTGCCAGAGCCAGACAGAGCACCTAACACTGCAAGGCCAGATTCTCCTCTTTGGAAGTCTTGCTTTATTGAAATTAATACATCACCCTACCAGAGCCTCAATAGATGTAAAATATAGCTCTACTCTGGTTTTACCACCTGCTGATCTTGCTTATGTTTAGAATTTGGTTTTTTTGTTGTTTTTAATTGAGGCCTTTATACATGTCAGAGGCAGAAACCAGTCACATTAAGCATAAGCCTTACCTGAATTCCAAAGAAGGAAATCTGCTAAACAATGTTAGTGATGACATTTTTAATAATGATTTCAGATTCTTTTTCTCTTTCTCTGCTTTTAATGTGTTCTTTAACAACTGAAAATGAAATCTTGTTAACCCTCCGAGTGAAACTCCCTCCAAAGCAAGCTTCAGCTCTGAACTACCGCCATAGCTTGTGCTTGTCAAAGGGTAGAGACAAATGTATATTTGTAGGGGCTTCAAAAGGAGTGGGGTGAGCTGGTGCTCAGGACCAGGTGGTAGTAGTTATGTTGTAACTGCTACATCTCCCTGGGCCTGTAGCAAAATAAGCAAGCTAAATCTCCCTATCTTTGTCCTTGGAGGAAGCAGGGTTAAAGCTGAAGTAGCCTTGGCACACTTGCATCATCTCACAATTATAGAATAGCAGACTCTGCAATTCAGACAAGCAGTTTCCCCTCCCCTTTTGAAGCTGCCCTAAATGTACATTTGTCCATAAAGACAGTGGGGGGTTGTCTTTCATTAATGGCTAGACTGCAGGGTCTTCTGCTGCCCCATATTAATGGACCTGACTGTTCATCTTAAGCTACAGAAGTTCGTGCTCTTTGTGGAAAACTGAGGCTCCCCACCTAGCCACAGTGCTAGGTTCCCCACTTGCCTTTGGGCACGCCCTATACCTGACTCACCTGCCATGCCTTCTTCTTAATTAACTAATAGTTGCTAATTAAGGTGGGAGGCTGCCCATTCTATGCCCCGATTCCAGGGGGCATTACCTGCGGCTCTGAACCTCCCCTACCCGACAGCCCATGCCTCACAGATGGTATACAGATGTTTACAGTGCTCCTGGCCTACAACCCGATCAAGCTTAGGCAGCACTGTCAGGCCTCAGTCATACACCCATTCATAATGCGCTCCTCTCACTAGGGCCTCTCTCACAGGATCTTTTTCATACATTAGTGACTCATCCTGCCTTGCTTCCTCTTGAAGCAGGCCCCTTAGGCCATAAACTAGCTAGTCCATCCCTTGGGTGGCAGATGTACCATCTTTTGGGCCTCTCCCACGACCCTCACCAGGGTAGTGGCCAGCCAATTCCCCAACTGGGTCTAAGCTAACTCTGGCCCCTTCCAGGGGCAACTCTCTCTCTATATAAAATTACTGGGGCCTCAGGCCTCTGATTCTTCTCCCCCACACTGGGGTACTTCATCTCCACCCCCTTTCTGGGGCTCCCCCACACCAGGGGCTCCATACCACCCCCTTCACTCGGGGCTGCCCCCTTAACTCGGGGCCACCCCTTTCACTCGGGGCCATGGGGCTTCCCTCCCTGGTGGGCTCAGGTAGCCATAACTGTGTCTGGCCCCAACTACCTTTGCTCAGAGTCTTGCACCCCACAGGGCTCAGGTGGCTGCAGCCATGCCTGGCCCCAACCACCTCCGGTGTTATGTGACCCATCCGAAGGTGAGGGCTAGGGTTAAGGTGACCCAATCCACCTTTCATTTGGCATTTTCTGGGGGCTCCCACACCACTGAGAGCCTCACCAGGCCACACACTCACAGCAGGGTGCAGTTTTAAGTCATGCCCAGGACCAGGATCCTCCAATCCACCCCCTACAGCTCCTGCCCTTACTTTCAGGGTGTTATGGAGCCTGGCATCCAGACAATGTTACTGCCTGCCCAGCCAGCAGGGAATTGAGCTCTTTATATAGGCAGCCGGAAATCTAAAATGGCTGCCTTAATCAAGCACTTGCTGGCTGCCTTCCAGTCTTAAAGTGGCAGGCACACACAGTGGCCTGCCACAATCTTACATCAAGAAGTCAAGGGTTCAGGCTCTACAGCTAGCTAACCCAAGACTATCTTTTTATAATAAGTAATATCTGAATCCAAACAACATAGAATTTGCAAGGCCTTAAATGCCTATATACCAATGCTCGTAGTATGGGGAACAAACAGGAGGAACTCGCCCTCAGAATAACTAGTTTAAACCCAGACATAGTAGGGCTTACAGAAACGTGGTAGGATTCATCCCACAACTGGGCAGTTAGCATTAGGGGCTATAAACTCTACAGGTGAGATAGAGAAGGAAGGAAGGGAGGGGGTGTGGCGCTTTATGTCAGAGAGCAATACACATCCTCTGCCAGCAAAATGGGGTCAGAGGAGGGGCAAGCTGAAGTGCTCTGGGTCAAGATACAAGGGGGTCATGGGGAGAGGGATTT
>JAGPOW010000261.1:9505478-9516101 GCA_030014935.1 Caiman crocodilus
GCAATACACATCCTCTGCCAGCAAAATGGGGTCAGAGGAGGGGCAAGCTGAAGTGCTCTGGGTCAAGATACAAGGGGGTCATGGGGAGAGGGATTTAACAGTGGGGGTCTACTACAGACCCCCCCAACCAAAGGGAGGAGTTGCACTGGGAATTTTCAGGCCAGCTTGCAGAGGCACTTAAGGCAAGGGATGTAGTTGTCATGGGTGACCTAAATTACCCAGACATTTGCTGGGAGGATCAGTCAGCCATGTCGAACTGTTCCAGGAGGTTCCTGGATGAGATACAGGACCTCCACTTAACCCAGGAGGTGCACAGTCCCACCAGAGAAAATGCCCTGTTGGACCTGGTCCTGGTCACAGGCGATGATCTGGTAAGGGGGTTTCAGGTCCTTGACCACCTGCGTGATAGCGATCATCGCTTGCTGGAATTCACCATCCAGTGCGGGGTGTCAAAGGCCTGCAGCAAGGCGGTAGCCCTAGACTTCAAGAGGGCCAACTTCAATGAGTTGAGGATATTGGTGGGAGAGATGCTGGTGTTCTCAAGGGCAGGGGAACTCAGTGCCCAGCATGAGTGGTCATTTCTTAAGGAGACAATACTCAGGGCCCAAGGGGTGATGATCCCAAAAAGAAGCAAAGGGGGCAAGAGTGCCCAAAAGCCCCCCTGGCTAACTAAGAATGTCCAGGAATGCCTGGTTGCCAAAAAGGCAGTGTACACCCGGTAGAAGGGGGGTGCTATCTCCAAAGAGGAGTATACCTCCACTGCTCGAGCCTGTAGGGGGCCTGTTAGGAAAGCTAAGGAGGCCACCGAGCTAGGACTAGCATCCAAGACCAAAGATAATAAAAAGTCCTTTTTCAAATACATAGGGAGGATGAAGAAGGCACCGGGAAATGTGGCCCCTGCAAGATACGCTAGGCAATCTGGTGGTTGTGCCAGAGGAGAAAGCAGATCTTTTTTACAAATTCTTCACCTCCGTTTTCTTGTGCAGGGACTGGGACTCCCCCACTGTAATTCAAGACAGACTCAAGGGGAACACTTTCAGACTTAAGGTTGAGGAGGACCGGGTTAGAGTGCTTCTGGAGGGGCTGGATGTGTTAAAATCAGCAGATCCAGGTGCTCTCCACCCCAGGATGTTGAGGGAGCTAGCAGGGGTTATTGCAGGGTCCTGGGCACAGCTTTACTAGCGCTCGTGGTGCTCAGGCCAGGTGCCCGATGATTGGAAGATGGCCGATGTGGTCCCCATCTTTAAAAAAGGGAGGAGGAAGGACTCCGGCAACTACAGGCCCGTCAGTCTTACCTCAATCCTGGGGAAACTCTTTGAGAAGATCATCAAGGAGCACATCTGTTTTGGGCCTGCATCAGGGATGATGCTCAAGGGCAACCAGCACAGTTTCATTAGGGGCAGGTCATGTCAGACCATCCTGATTGCCTTTTACAATCAGGTCACAAAAGCACTGGATGCAGGTGTCACCATGGATTTAGTCTTTCTGGACTTCAGCAAGGCTTTTGACACTGACAACCACCCCATCCTCGTTAAAAAACTAGGTGACTGTGGCATTGATGCTTACACAGTCAGATGGATTGCAAATTGGCTGAAGGGTTGTACTCAGAGGGTGGTGGTGGACGGGTCATATTCGGCCTGGGGGGAAGTAGGCAGTGGAGTCCCCCAGGGCTCAGTCCTTGGGCCCACACTGTTCAATTTCTTTATCAGCAATTTGGACGATGAGGTGAAAAACAACCTGTTTAAATTTGGTGATGATTCCAAAATTTGGGGTGAGGTGGGCACGCTGGTTGAGAGGGAAAGACTGCAGCAAGACTTGGATAGGTTGCAGGGGTGGGCTAACAAAAACAGGATGCGTTTCAATACGGACAAGTGCAGGGTGCTGCACTTGGGCAGAGGTAACCAGCAGCACACTTATAAAATGGAAATTCCCTTCTGGAGAGCACAGAGGCAGAAAGGGATCTTGGAGTCATTAGTGATTCCAAGATAAACACGGGCCGACAATGTGAGGTCACGGTCAGCAGGGCTAACCGGACCTTATCGTGCATCCACAGGTGCATCTCAAGTAGGGCCAAGGAGGTGATCCTCCCCCTCTATGCGACACTGGTCAGGCTGCAGCTGGAATCCTGTGACCAGTTCAGGGCACCCCACTTCAAGGGGGGTCAGGGTCCAGAGGAGGGCCACTCGCATGATCTGGGGACAGCAGGGCAGAGCCTACAATGAGAGGCTACAGGAGCTGAACCTCTTCAGCCTTCACAAGAGAAGGCTGAGGGTGGACCTGGTGACCATCTATAAACTCACTAGGGGGGACCAGAAGGGTTTGGGGGAGACCTTGTTTCCCCCAGCGCCCCTGGGATAACAAGGAATAAGGGCCGCAAGTTGTTGGAAAGTAGGTTCAGATTAGACATCCGTAAGAACTACTTCACAGTTAGGGCGGCTAGGATCTGGAACCAACCTCCAAGGGCAGTGGTGCTGGCTCCTACCCTGGGGGTCTTTAAGAAGCGGCTCGATGCCTACCTGGCTGGGGCCATTTGAGCCCATTTTTCCTCCTGCCCAGGCAGGGAGCCAGACTTGATGATCTACAAGGTCCCTATATAGCAAATAGCAAATTACTATTAACATGTCGACTGCCATTCGGGGGCGAGCTGGGATACGTATGAGGATACTACCAAGCCGCATGCCTGCTGGCATCTCGTTCTCTGTGAAACTGCACATCTTTCCCCTCCCTTGTAGACTATGTATCTAGGGATCATGCAGAAAAGTGTATGCTTTTGAAGGTTACTGCTAGAAGAAGCTGCTACTTCTTATGGTCCATAACAGTCATGCCAAAATTAGTTCACAATACCCATGGCAAAATGCTTGTCAGGTGCCCTTAAGGAAAATCTCTATTGTAGGGAAAATCTCTAATTGTACTTCTTTGAAGAGAAAACTGCAAGCTGAGGCTCAGCTGTACCATACAAACACAAGGCAAATTCTGTTTTTAACTATATCAGTATAAATGTGGGCTGGATCCTCACTTGTGCAAACTATTATGCGTCCACTGATTCATCTGACAGTGCCTATATTGATTTACACCTGCTAAGGATATGATCCATTGTGTGCAAGTAAATAGCTTATTCCCAACAACGCTAGGCTGGCGTAGCTCTCAGACAGCGTCAGAGGCTATATATTGCAGGCCAAGTCTAAATTGCTACTATGATACCAAAATGAGGGTTATACTTCAAAATACTGTGACTTTAATTACACTATAGTCGCAGTATAATTGCACTGTAGCCATATGTAATGTATTTGGCTAATGAGAGTAATCAATCACTGGAACAGATTAGCAAAGGATTTGGTAAATTCCTCATTATTTGGAGGCTTTCAATTAAGTTGAGATGTCCTTCTGAAAGATCTACCCCCACCTGAAACCACTGGACTTGATACAGAGGCCCCTGGGTGATGGTTTTAAACCTTGGTGTTCAAAAGATCAGACTGAAGGACTATCCAATTATTTTGGGGCCTTAAATTACATGCTTTTTCGTTAAACCAATAAACACTAACACATACCACCCCCCTCCACCCGCTACACAGTAAACAGCATAACCAAATTGCTAATCATTATCCTTTTTGTTACATAAACTCTGGACTTTTAGCATCCTTTTATATTGGCTACGTTTACGTTCGTTCTTGTAGTTAAATTTCTGGCTATGTGAATTAGTGGCAATTCAATTCACAATTTAATGGAAGCTGCTAGCTATCCGGATGCTTTCAGAGTCACTTTACAGCAGGGGCCATGTGACTTTTTTTTTCCTATTTGTGCCGAAGTAGGAGGTTGTGACTGTTTCAGCCACCAGCCCTACTGCTGTGATCCATGCTTTTGTGACTAAAAAAAAGATTGCACGGCATCCCTCACATGGGGCGACACCGTATGTCAAAATAGAAGCTCACCCAGAAAGTGCAGCTCTGAAGCATTAAATCTAAGATAAAGAATTGAGCTGAAGTCCATTTAGCACAGGAACCAGAAGGATGCTGTGATGACACCCTTCATGAGGGCCCTTCATGGAGTCATAGCCCTTCAGGGTACACTGAAAAAAACAAGAATGATGGGGGTGGGATACAGGCTGGGAGTCCTGGGGAGGGTGACATTTCAATTGCTGCTTTAAATAATTCATTGGTTACGCTACTGCACTCCGGCTGTGTGTGCTTCCTGTCATGCTGCTGGATTATGGTCATCTGGACTTCTGTCAAAACTAGTTGTCAAGACTCTACAGATAGGTGATTTTTTTTGAAGTATTAAGTTTAAATGAACAGCCCTTCCTTGAACCGTTTGCAAACTTCCATCCTTTCCCCTTGCAAGGCAAGCCACTGCTGTATTAAAGATGTATCTATTTTGCTGCTATTTATTGACAGGCAGAGATAAATCCACAAAGGGCTTGAAGCATTATAACAGCTAACTTGCAGGTGCTGCGCTAATCAGTGGAATTTTGGCTCCAAATTGAGAACCCAGGTTTCATATGTAACCTTGGGGAAGAGTTAGGCAAAGTCAAGATCCCAGCAAGCCAAGCAGATTGCTACCTCTTCCATTCCAGGTCTTTAACCCTCAGCAAGTATGCCCTAAGCATTGGGCCAGAAATTAGAGCATACTTCCCTCAGCCACTCAATGCAGGATAGAGAAAATATACAGTCTCAGAAAACTCCAAGTCTAGAGCACCAGAGAAGATACTGAGGGCAGCAGTTTGACCAGAGTGAGGGCAGTACAGGAACACATGGAAAAGAGTCTCCTCCACCTCCTCCTTGCAAGAAGGGCAGGCCACTAATGTGCCTGGGCTTAAGTGTTGGACAAAGGTGGAGCAGCCACCACCGATAATCATAGCTGAGATGAGCAGCTTGAACAAGGTATGCCAGGTTGGGCAGGCTTGCTCTGGTGTTGCCACTAGGTGCCACCTCCATGTCACCTCAGGGTACGTAGTAGTGAGAAGACAGGCATGCTGCACGTTAACCGTCAACGTGCAAAGCACCTTCTCAGGTAAGAATCAAAAGCAGATCCTGCCACTGTTCTCACTGGCCACGGGGAAGGACAGCAGGATGTCATTGGGCATCATCATTGCTGTTGTCCGCATCGGCTGTTATCCATGTGTTGTCAGTGTTGAAGTCTCAGGAATGATAGCGGCAACAAAAGTGCAGCCAAGAGATCCCAACACCAATCTTGTCTTCAAGAATGACCGCAGGCTCAGTTTGGTGGCAAAGATTTGGCCAGGTTTATTGGCCATCCCAATAAACCTACAAGCACAGCCCTAACACATTTTGGCCTAAAAAGTACATCAGACCAGGAGTTAAGGCATGTGTACCCGTGACAAGGTAGTTGGCACAACACTATGCAGGCTTCCCTAGGCTACTACAAAGTTCCCCTGATTTAAAATTCTCCTTTTATACAATTATCAAACCATATTACCTCGTGTATTCCACCTGCGTCTTCAATGTCTGCAACTCTCCTCTACCACAGGCTTGCTTCACATTCTGACTGCGGTGTTCCCGTTGTAGTCTTATGCAGGCACTGGACTATCTTACGCCTTGTGCAGTCGTTCCCCCTCTCATCTTCTGGCAGGAGTACTCATCTAGCCCGTAAGCTAAATTTTGCTTACATAGGAGTTCATGCATCAGTCAGGTTTCCTGGTCAGGTCTACACTGGCCAAAGCTTTAGCACGGCCTTTGTGTGCAAGTATCTATTGATCAATGTTCCGGCAAGGATTACACAGGGTGCCAGGCCTGCTGCTCCCATTTCTCTCCACAGCTAGAGAAACAGGCAACAGTGGAGATGACCTGACTTGTAAGCTGCATTTGGGGAGGGCTGGTTGTGTGGAGAGGTGATCCTCGAGGGCAGCAAGTCCATCTGTTAGGAGGACAGACTTAATTTCAGCCAAGAAAATCAAAGTGCACAGAGTACAGGCCCTAGCCAGTCAGACAGGGCTTTTGCCAGGCTCCAAGTGGACCTCGTTGAGGGGAGGAGGTGGAAATCACAGGTGCCTGGCCTAGGTCTCAGGTGGAAGGGGGCATGCTAAGTCCAGATGGGGCAGCAGTAGAAGAGCAAGGGAGCATCCCAGCTGAGGCAATCAGGAGCTGAGAGGAAAAGTTCCCAATTAAGGTTGAGGTCCTTGACTAAACATAGGAAAGCAAACACCAACTGTTGCCAGGGGAAGGATTCAGCAACAAAGAGCAGGCACCGAAGGGCTTGCAGGTGGAAGAAAGACAGTCATTCTGCTTACCAAGTCAATCAGCTCCTGATCCCAGTCTTTGGTGAGCAAGTAGAGGATAGCCTGCTGGGGCCAGCAGTGCCGATCCCAGAAGAAGTCCGTGAGGAGTTTCTGGATGAGGGTCATGGGTGGGATCCATGATGGCACATCTATATCACAGAGTAGCAGCCACCAGGCTGCTGATGACTAGAACCTGACCACAGTAGGAAAGGCTGGGCAAGTGCCAGTGCCACTGCTGCAGTCGCACCACAACCTCCTCAACTGTCCAGCCAAAACATGATTTTGGTTCAGTTGGTATAGACTGAGGAGGCATGCTCATAGGTCTCCTGACATTCAGACATGCATTGGACATCATTCTCACTGGCTACAGTCATATCATTAGCATATGCTGTCACTTTAACCCATATCATAGCAAGGAAATTTGGTGGCCGGAGAAAGAAGTATTCCTATTCAGTGCTTTTAACCAAGTCCATGACTATTTTGGGTGGTTGTCCAGGGCTTTAAACAAGATAATAATGGGTATCCAGGAGTGATACAAGTCGCTAATTCATAATACCACTGAAATCCCCCTTCTTGTGCAACAGCATGAGGACCACTTGCTGGCAGCTAACTGGCAGGATCCCATTTTGAGGCTCTTCTGGAAGGAGGTCTGGGCTGAAGAGGAGCCATAATGTCTTTTAGTATTCAACAGATAATCTATCAAGGCCTGGTGTCTTCCCCATAATGAGGCCCTCAGTGGAAGTTGTCAGATCTGCCAAGGATAGCAGCTGTTTTGGTTTGTATGCCTCAGGCAAGGAGAATTTGTGGAGGCAGAGAGAGATTATGTACTTCTATGTCTTTTTCTGCTGATATTAGCATCAATAAGATGCAATGGGCACATCTACACGTGCAATTAATGCTATTTGACTAACTTGCCGCACAGTAGGCACCTGCACATGTAGATGCTGCTGCTTCACTGCACAGTAGATTAGTCTACTGTGCAATAAAGCACTTCATGTAGACGCAGCCATTATATCTGAATTTAAAACAACCAAGGGAGGAAATGGAAACTCACACCCAGATTCAAAACAAAAAATTTAAAGGGACAGATCACCAGCTTGTCATATCTCCCTGGATGCCACTTCATGCCAACTAAGCATCTCACCCATAAGATTGCCTTCCGTGTTGCTAGACATCCCAATATTTACTGGCCTGGGGCTTAATAGGCACTTATTTGTAAAGTAATTCATCATTGTTCCCTCTACATTAATGATAAACTCTTGGGATTTAGTCTCACATTTGGGAGTCTCCTTAATGAATGTCAATGAGACTTATGAAGAAAGAGAAGGAGGAAGAGGAGGAGGAGTATTATAGGCCCTGAGACCATAAGTTTCACTCCAGATCTCTTGGTCTGTGTGAAGAACACCTACTCCTCTGAAAAGGTGTCATGAGTCTGGAGCTGAAACAGAATATGGCTCTTGGATATTATTAGAAACAGTGAGATTATGAACAGTACTTAAATATTATGGAAAAAATTAGTCAAACACCCATTAATTTATTTTTGTGGGATTATTTATTTTTTTTATTTCAGGGAGTTACTAACATCAAACTTAAGGACTGATAAAGCCACCACTCTCTGTGATGAACCATTCTTGTGTGAAATAAAAAGGAAATAGATAAAGAAAAGCATAAAGGCTGGGGATTTTCAAAGGAATCTAAAGTAATTACAGAATAATTAGGTTCCATACCCACTCATTAGATTATATATGTGGAAAATTATTATGCATTATAACACATTCCATACTCATGAATTAGGTTATAGCCTAGAAAATTATAATGCATGTTTTGAATCTAATTGTTGGGGGTCATCTTAAATTCAAAATTGTCTTGGATTTAGGTAAATACAGTATTTGCTCCCCACATCCCCTCAGTGAGAAGCACACTAATAGCAGCCTGTTGTGAACTACTCTCCCTGGAATAGCTACGCATCTGTCTGCTCTGGATCCCACTGTAATCTTCACCAGTATGTGAAACCAATGTAAAGAATACTGGCATAGCTTTGCCATGTGTCCCGGCCCTAGAAGTATGTGGCAGAGGGGCTAAACAACTCTAATCTACTTTTATTTGCAATTGTACGATTTCCACAGATGGGCTTTGAACAGAATAAATGTTTAGCAGCTTAAGCAGCACATTTCGACTTGTACAGAGAAGCATCAGCAACAGTTTCTCAGCATGTGCTCTGGACCTGCCTGCGTGTGCTCACATGTATACAGCTACACATGCACAGACTGCTCTCAAGTAGTAGTAACATGGAGACTAATTTGTATTTTCAAAATCCTTGTGCAGCCAGTAAGTTTTCATTATCCCCATTTTACATTTGGTAAAATTAAGGCAAACAGGGATTTTTTTTTTCCCACGAGAAACATGACCAAATGAAGTTCTGATTCCCATTTTTATCCTAAAACCACATCTTCCCACCTTCGGAGACACTCACATTTCTTTCTAAGGCTCACAAAATTATTGACACTGAACTGAATGCTACACTTCACTATATATATAGTATTAAGATGCCTCCTTTGATATATTTTAACTTTTTAATTAATGCCAAGATGAAGTGAGTCAACAGTTTAATCAACCTCATTCTGTTTCAGCAGGCTGATAAACAGAGCCTGATCCTTGAAAGCGCAGGAACCACTTTATTATATTTTCTTTCTGTTAGTTCAAGAAAAAAAAAAATCTCTACACTTTTGTTTTTGTCACATTATTCTTTTGAATCTATTCACAATGGGCTACTATTAGATCAGAAAAATGCCAGGGAATTACTTTGTACATAATTGCCCATTAGATCAAAAATCTATTATATAGCTAACAATATAAAACAAACATAGTTCATATTAAAATCAATACTCATTGACTTTCCAATGCAAAGTAGCTTCAAGCCAGAGTTTTGGTCTACAGTAGGGTTTTTTTTTGCTTTATAGCCTGAAATGATTCTTTACAGTTAGCAGCTGGTATTTTTTTAGTAATGTGTCTTGAGTGTTTAGACTTCTATTTATCTTGTGCTGATCATCCAATTAATTAAAAAAAGCATTTCTGCAACAGTGATTAATTAAAAGGTATTTCCATCTTCTAAAAAATGACTGTATAAATGACACCTTTTTACTCAATTGTTCTTCCACTTATATGGATGCAAAGTGAGGACTCCTGATATTAATGACTATATATAAAGCTTTGACTATTTTCATTCCTATTCATTCTGTAGAAACCACACATGAGTTCGGGGGCATGACTGCAAAATGTTTATTACATCTGAGAATGTACGAGACAGACACAAATACTCCAGTCCAGATCCTAGACTTACTTTAGAAGCATGAAAGTCAGAAAAAAAACACATTTTGTTATTAGTTGCCTTATGCTCCTTCTGAAAGCAGGACTTCGTTGTGCCAACCAGGGCACATTTTAGCAGGGCTCTTATTCCCAGTTTACAGAAGAAAAATGAGGCACAGAGCCAGAAACTAAGCCTGAATTTCTTGGTGCAGCATCTTAACCATAAAGGGTTTATCTAGACCACAGGTCCTCAAACTGTGGTCCGTGGACCACCACTGACCAGTCTGCGAGCTCCATTCAGATGGTCCACAGAAAGGTTGTGGAACAATCAAGAATATCTGTACTTGTAAGGTAAGACTACTGATATTAAAATGCGAGTTGTGTGCTTTGATTTGTAGAACAAAAAAAAAAGTTTATTAAGTGGTCCGCCAAGACCCTTAGCAATTTTCAAGTAAGCCGCAAAAATAAAGTTTGAGAACCATTCATCTAGACCATGTACTCATTGTGTTGGAGGCTGTCCCTCATGGCTGCTCTTGAGCATACTAGAGACAGACACGTCCCACACCGTGCTTCACTACTTCATTCCCAGGGGTAAGTAGGGACAGGGGCTGGTTTCCACCCACAAACACCCATTCTCTTTCCTGAGAGTGTACATATTTCTTCTGGATAGCGCTACAAAACAACAGTGGAAACCACTGTGACTATTTTACTGCCCCATTTCAGACCACAACTACATTTTTAATATAAAATAAGCTAAAAGTAATATTAACATCAATACCCGGGAGACTCAAAAATACCTTATGATACCTCAATTGTCTCCAATGGTGCCAGGAGGTACAAGAGGGCTTCAACCATTTCAAGCAAACGTACCTCATTATGGAGGTGAAGAGACAAAGGGAAAGATCCGTGACCTGACATCATCAGGATCCACTCCTTCCTTCTGGAGCTGTATACCAGGCCTGCAGATCTCAGATTGGTCTCTTCAGTCATCTCCAGACTCACTGACGACTTCCTGATTTACTGGAAGACTGTCATCCTCACGTCGAGGGATTGCCGACACAAAGTAAGAATAACAGACAAATCTT
>JAGPOW010000261.1:9538940-9549967 GCA_030014935.1 Caiman crocodilus
GCTCACATCTCTCCAGGTCGAGTACGACCCATCCACCACCACTCTCTGGGAGCGCCCCGTCAGCCAGTTCCTGACCCACTCAACCGTGTAGGGGTCAATTTTCTATTTCATTGTAAAATGGTGCATCCAGGGATACACAATCAGCTAGCACTACACAGGGACTGGATATTGCATGTGTCAGTCCTGGAATTTACATTAACTCATTAGCAGCAATAAAGGTCAGAGGCGCAAAATTTAGGAACTGAGTAAGGCTATTAACCAGCTGCTGACCAAATAGCTCCCGATCTCTTGATAAACCAAATGTATCTTTTACATGTTGAATATTACATACATTTCCAGTGGATTCAGTGCCAGTGCACTTCTGAATTTCTTAATGGAATAAATTACTTTTGGATTTTTGTAGCTTCTCATTCCTCAGAAGGCAGTAATGCATATCAAGCGGCAGTTCAAGATTACTTATTAGCCAAAACTCAAATGTCTTTGTTATTTTTCAAACCTGAGTTTGAATGTTATCCCAAGGCTCAGACAAGCATCCTAGCTCTTATTTGCTTCTGATTTTTTTTTTAATTCTGAGCCACAGTGAGATTTTAATAATAAACCAAGCCCCAAGTATCCAAGGTTCTTCATCAGTGTACACTCAAAGTTAAAAAAATGTGCTCAATTTTCCCCTTAATGTGGATTTTTTCATTTGAATCTTATTTTTTCACCTTTCAGTGAACAGCTTTTAATCAGCAGTTGCACCTGTTAATCATCTGTAAGAACTTACTCCAAATATAATCACTCTCAGGTCTGCTTCTATGGATTCACTGGCATAAATCCTATTTGCTTCAGTCTAAGCAGGATGGGGCTGTGAAGTGATTTGCATTCACCCTTACAGAAGCCTTAATCCCAAGAGGTGATGAGCACTCTCAATGCCAATCAAGAAATCAAAATGTCACAGTGATTTTGTGGCATCTCAGAAAAAGCAAAATATTGTAGATAAATCACTAGATTAGACTGAGGTTCACTCAGAACCAGATCTATAATCACCTCCATCCTGTTTCCATTGACTTCAGTAAGGGAACAGTACAGTCTAAAGGACAAATTATAGAGCTTTTACTTCTTGTGCACTGAGGTCTGTTGCTGGGATGCTGAGGTAGGGCTGGGCAAACTGTCGTTTGGTTCTGATGTTTAAGCCAAAAACCTTCAGGGTGAGCTTGGGCAACTCACTATATTCCTCTCCCAGTCTATCTCTTGACATTTTATAATCAGTGCTTTGATTGTGGGCCCTGTGAGGCAAAGCCAGTCTCTTGCTATATGTATAATTCATGTATCTTTTAGCAGCATGGTGCACCCCAGCTCAAGTAGCTCAGTAGTTACACCAAAATATAAATGTAATGTTATCTTAAACCAAAGTTAGATGCCACCCTTCTGATTTGCTCCGTGATGGCCTAAATGACTGTAGATTATTCCCATTGCTGAAACTACCATCGAGAAAGGGTTTTTTAAGGGGGGAAAAAAAAACTTACTTTACATAAGGAGGGAGCACTCATTCAGATATGATCTGACAAGAATATGACCATTTCTTCCGACAAAAGCTTCTTGAAGTTCACTTCAACTTGTAAAGCCCCTCCCTTTTTTTAATGCACTAATATACTCACTGGAGGGTGTTTTGTTTTGTTTTGTTCTCCATTTGAAATGCCATGAGAGAGGCTGAAACCAAAATGCTAGAAATATTGAGGAAAAATACAGGTTTTCAAGATTCCCCTGCTACCCTGCACCACTACCATCTACTTTTCTACTGGGATGTCTCTGGCACCTCTTCAGCGGTCTTGTGCAAGGCAAGGGGAATAGATAGTTCTCAGAGTTCACAAAGGAAAAAATCATGTTAGCCAAGTTCCTTTCAGCACAATTGGAGCAGGGGGCCAGACAAATCTAAAAGTATTTAGGGAAACATATTTTATATAACACAAAAAAGGTAGAACGAAAACAGCAGCAACAAGGGCTCGCACTAGACACAAAAAATACTTAAGTAGTTCCTAGTTCCTCCTCCAGGAGGGATTAATTTTGGGGGAGGGAATGCCAAGTCTCCTTTTATTGTCTGAAACATCTCATAATATGTTTTTGTGCCCATGGATTTCTCTACATTAGCCAAAGAGAGAAAAACACTACCTTACTCTCTGCAAATCCATAGGAAAGTCCACTGGCCAGCTATGTGGGGAGGAGAGGAGGGTTGACTAAGTTTATTTCTATTGTGAACATTTTTATATAACACAAAAATCTGACTTATTCACTTATTTGTTGGGGCACTACTAAGCCAAGAAATGCAGGAAGGGCATCCACGCACTTTAGCACCATCCATGCACTTTAGCACCACCACTTCTTGGCACCTAATTCATAGCTCAATTTTGTTCTTTATTTATTAGATGTATATGCTGCCCTTCCCAACAAGGACTCTGAGCAGTTTACAGTAAGAGAACAAGATACCGTATACAAGAAGAGAACAAACAAGAGAACAAAGCAACTTAAAAAAGCAAGTTGAATATCAACATAAAAAACTAAATAATATCCCAGTCTAGCCCTGCTTGCTAAACACCTGCCCAAATAGGAGATCTTAAAAAATTTGTGGAAAATGTCCAGTCTCAGGCTCTGATGAGCCTGAAGAGGGAGGGACTTTCAGAGCTGAGGAGCAACTGCCAAAAATAAACTTTCATGTGTTTTCATTTTTCACCAAATAAACTTGATGCATTGACTATACACGTGTTGCTCTCAGCTGACCTTAGGGATCACAATGGGACATACAGGAGAAACAGGTCCTTTAGATACATAAGGCCTAGCCCATTTAGATGGTTAATGCCAGAACCTTGAATTGTGTCTGGAAACCTACTGGAAGCCAGTTCAGAGTCTGGAGCACTGGAGTTATGTGCTCCTAGTGACCCACCCCTGTTACAAGGTGGACCGCTGCAATCTAAGCCAGCTGCAGCTTCTGGGGGGTCATCAAGGGCAGCCCCATGTTGCTGATTGGCTTAAAAGACAAACGTCAGTAAATCTGAGCCTTGCAAAATTAGAACCCCACCACCAGCCACATAGGTTGAAGAAAGGGTGTAATCTTTGCTCTGGTCACTGGTAAATAATCATTTGACTTATGAGCACCTACAAAGCCTAATACCTCTCAGTAGAGGAAGATATGGAAATGCCTATCAGCTCTGAAGATGGCAAGAAATTAAATCTCACTCAGCCCTTCCTAAAGTGCTCAGCTTTGCTCTTCTTAAGAGTCAAAAGGAATCAAGTTCCCAAATGCTGATGTAAGATTCTACAGATCTGGCTGTGGCCCAAAAACCATCTAGCATTGCATGCTGTGAAAGGCCTTGTCTCAGTGTACTCCTGCACATGCTGTTCTTTGGCTGGCTATGGAGCACCTGAATTCCTTTAAAATATCTTTTTCTTGCTTCTGCTCTCTTCCTGTGGTTGCATCCTGTCAACATATGATGATGTACGCCCATGCAAGGACAATCGTGACCAAAATTAGTGAGAGCTCCATCTCTGGTTCCAGTATGCTTTTAAAATGGTTTAATAAAGCAAGTAATGAAAAAATAATATGATCTCCATTATGACTGTAAGTATGTAAGTACGATGGGCTGGGTCATCAGTCTCAGAGGCTAGTAGTCAATGGCTCAATGTTTCATTGGCAGCCAGGATCAAGTGGAGCGCCCCATGGGTCAGTTATGGGGATGATTTTGTTCAATATCTTCATCAATGACCTGGAAGCTGGGATAGAGGGCAACCTCAACAAGTTTGAAGATGACACCAAACTGGCAGGTGTAGTAGATATGCTGGAGGGTAGGAGTAGGATTCAGAGATGCCTAGACACATTGGAAGACTGGAAGAAAAGAAATCTCATGAAGTTCAATAAAAAGTGCGAAGTCCTGCACTGATGATGGAACCATCCCATACATCAATGCAGACTGGCAACCAACTGTCTAAGCAGCATCCCTTCAGAAAAGGACCTGGAGCTTACAGTGGACAATAAGCTGAATAGGAGCCAAATCTGTGCCCTTGTTGCCAAGAAGGCTAATGGCATATCAGGCTGCATTACTAGAAGTGTTGCCAGCGATCAAGGGAAGTGATTCTTCCCCTCTATTTAGCATCGATGAGACCAAGTCTGGAGTACTGTGTTCGGTTTTGGGCCCCCCACTACAGAAAGGATGCGGACAAATTGGAGAGAGTCCAGTGGAGGGCAATAAAAATTGTTAGGCAGCTGGGGCACATGCCCTGTGAGGGGAGGCTGAGGGAGCTGTGCTTATTTAGTCTGGAGAACAGAAGACTTAGAGGGGATTTAATAGCAACCTTCAACTACCTGAAGGATAGTTTGAAAGAAGATGGAGCTGGACTGTTCTTAGTGGTAGCAGATGACAGAACAAGGAGCAATGCTCTTGAGGTGAAGCAAGGGAAGTTTAGGTTAGATATCAGGAGAATCTCTCTCACTAGGAGGGAGGTGAAGCACTGGAACAGGTTACCTATAAAGCTGGTGCAATCTCCATCTTCTGAGGTTTTTAAGACCTGGCTAGACAAAGCCTTGGGTGGGATGATGTAGCTGGGCCTGGTCTTGCTTTGAGCAGGGGGTTGGACTAGATGACCTCCCGAGGTCTCTTCCAACCCTCATTCTCTATGATTCTAAGATTCTGTGTATGAAAACTTTAAAATTTGTTGTAATGAGAGACTACTTCTGCTTCTTTCTGATCCTGGCTGCTTCTTGACGTTTGGTACTTTTGCCCCGTCAAAAAAAGGTGGGGAGGCAGAGAAAGTGAAACACTGTCAAATTCTGCCGTTCTGCATTCCAAGTTTTTTTAAGATTTTTTTTTTCTTTTTGGTTAAAATTTCTTTTTGGTTAGAAAGGTATTTCCTACTGCAAAAAAAGTTTTCTTAGAAAAATTTCAGGCCAGCTTTTTACAATGCTACTAAGCCTACTGACTTACGTTCTCATTCCTCCTAGTTTTGTTATGTTTTTTTAATGGAAAAATGTATAATGTGTAATGAGTGAGCAAGAGCAAGAAGAAGTAGAGGTATTCTACCACCAATGTGAAATAAAACACTTTCGTGATCCTTGATCATCTTAATTGTTCCATAAATGTCAAAAAGGTTAGAGAAAATTTCAGACAAAATTATGTTTATTTATTCAAAATCATTCCTGAAATACACTGAGCTACACCAATTCCACTAGTGAATTACCGTGATGCATTGCATGCCAGATCTGCCATTTTCACTGAATATTCTCCATACAGTAGATTCTGTGTTTGGATATAGGTTATATAATACTAAGGACAGATAACAAGCTGGCTTGAAGGTTAGGAAGGCGGATAAAAGCTATAAATACTTCAGGTCTGGCGTCACCAATCTTTAAGGTTTTAACTGACAGTTTAGCCAAAGCTGTATTTGCAAATGTAGACCACATTAAAACAAGGAGATAACTAAAACATTGACAGTGTAGGTGTTTAGCAAGATAATCCTGACAGATGAATGGGCTGCAAATTTAATAGGCCACAACACAAGCAGACTTATATCAGGGATGAATTCAAGCCAATGCGGCATGTTAAGATAGAAATAATCTGCAACATGATTTGAGCTGAACTGAGGCTGAATTCATTAAACCACTGAGAAGAAAGTTTTGAGTTTCCTGGCCCACTCAAAGATTAAAATTTTGGGGTGAGCCTACAACTGACTGTTATTGTTAACAAAGTTATTGTGTTGTTACGCATTGCCCCTAGGCTGTACTAAGTACTGCAAAATGTTAAATGTTGTTAATGTTAAAATGAGCTTTCAGAAGTCACAACTTAAGGCTTAACACTGTCTCTGACCTGCATCACTGTGACTTGTCACCAGAGGCTGGCAAGCAGGGGTGTGACTAAGAGTCCTCTCCCTCCTTATTGATCACAGGGGTAGGAAAAGCCATCATCAACCCCAGCACCGCCCCTAGCATCCAAAGGCACCCCCAAGCCACGTCATAACCCAGACCATTGAGTCTCCCCCAAGAAGTGTGACCCTTCCCCATCTCCAGGCTCCTGAACACACTGCCAGCCACTCTTTAAACCTGAACTAAATTGCTCAGACTTACCAGCAATGAGTTCTGGATTGTCCATGTCCCTCTGATCAATGTGGATATCATTGGCGCCCCTCCCATCTTCTGTGTTTGAATAACCCCTTTCAGAGTTTGGCTGGAGAACAAGTCCACCAAGACCATATCCTTTTGCTCCTGTGTGGCAACAAGCAGCTGCTAGGACACTATTTCCTCACCACTGCTGTCTCCTTTGTCACAGTCATCGCACCATACTGGGCCCATGACAGTGTAGTGCATGGTGTGGTGAGGAGCAATGGCATGGTAATTTTATTTTCGTGGAGCAGTCACACATTGCTGTAACACAGCTCAAAGATAAACCTTGCCCAAAGTGGCATAACTTTGAGTTTTGCGCTAGTTTTCATGCTTTGATGTGTGGACACTCCTGTATTAAGAACTCTTAGTGCAGACTAAGCGTAAGGTGTAACAACACCCTCCGAGGAGTGTTTGCTCCTTTCCAGCAGGCTGGGAATGCTTTGCTATCACTTTCTAAAACAACGTAAGGTTGAACATACATCCTCTTGGACACCTTATGTGAAAGAAACTATACGGTCCTAAGAGTCCTCCAGCTGGACACAGCAAGAATAGCATTTTAACAGACTAAAAGAGGTCACACAGGGGAAGACAAAAATTTTAGATGCCTGAATTCATCATCAGCCAAAGTTGCCTGTTGGGAATCCTTTTGTAATTAAAGACTGCTGAAAGAAAAGCCCCTAATACCTCAGTGCTACTTAAATACTGCTGTGATTTGCAGATGCAGCTGTTTCCAAATAGCCATATAGGTATCACCTCTATAAATCCACCTGCCTACACGAGGGATAAGCGAGTAAGTCTGGAGACTCTGCACAGTTCCATTCACTGGAACACTTCAATTTTAAACAAGATTATGCAATAAATGTAGCTTTTTTCCATCTTCCAACCAATATGACATTAGTGAACCACATTTGCCCATTTAGAAAATCTGACACAGAAAGCCATTCAGAAAGCATAAAAGTGAGTACCCCACAGAGTCACGACAGTGCTTTGTATACTGCATTTGGAAAGTGTACAATTACGATAAGTGCTTACATTCAGGTTCAATCCAGTTATGGGTTTGCAGGGCTTCAGGTCATTTTATTCCAATGCAGTTTCAAAGACTTTCCCAGGGGAACTGGGACACCGAAGGAACCCCAGGGCAGCAAGAAGTCATATTTGCCTCCTGCAGAGCCGGAAGAACTGGGGAAGGCACGTATGCCGAGGACACCGGCACGGGTGATCAGCCGGGCGTTTATCCGGCTGTGGCAGAGCAGCGGCGGTGGAGTACGCCTCCCGGAACAAACAAAAAGTGGCCCCGCCGAGGTAGCGGGGCGGATGACGAGGAGAGACGAGGGGAGTGACCTCCTCCGGGGAGCAGATCAGTTGCTGCACCCAGCCGCAGCGAGTGCAAGGGGCAGAGCCAGAGCGGGCTCCGAGAAGGCCAGCAGCTCAACCAGCAGCCATGCTGATGGTGGTCGAGAGAACTGGTGAAGGAGCTGGCTGCGTTATAGTTGACAGAGCTGATGGAGGGGCCGGCAGCGTCCGGAGCAGCAGAGCCAGGGGTGAGAGAAAGAGACCGGAGGAGTGAGCGAGAGCAAGAGTGAAGTGAGGGGCAGCCGCCACTTGCAGCGGCAGAGAGAGGAAGAGGCGGGAGCCAGACCTGGCTCCGAGAGAGGGAGCAGAGTAACCAGCAGCAGCGCCGGTGGGAAGGCCAGCGTGTCAGCTGCCAGCAGAGCCAGTGAGATAACCGGCTGTAGCACCGGCAGCAGCACTGGTGAGGGAGCCAGAGTATCGGCTATCAACAGAACCGGTGAGGCAATCGGCCGCTGCACGGGAGACAAGGCGTAAGGTGGTGAGTGGCTGGGGTGTAGGGGAGGACGGAGCCCCAAGACTACCCACCGAGAAATGCGCCGACCCTAGTGGCGGCCCTAAGGGAGGACCTCCCACTGGAGTAACATTCAAAGTCATGGCAGACGAGTTCAGAGGGCCTCTTGACGGCAGCAGGGGCAACCACCGGGGGCCACCCGTCGGCCCCGGGCTCATAAGATATTGAGCCCAGGCGAAGGTGGCGTGGGAACACCCCCACTTAGTGCGGAAATGGGTTCAAAGACTTATCCTCACTTCATCGTCCATGGTAATAGAAAAAAAAAAGTATTAGCAAAGAAGGTCTAAGTAAGTAGTTGCAGGATACTACCCAAAATTGATGCTGAAAGATTTAGTGAAGAACCCAGAACAGAAGGGCCTGTTTTTACTTCCCAGTGAAAATATCTATGAACTATTATGATGTTTTTCACAACAAACTTTACTATAGGGAAGTGCTCTTCTAATCCAATTTATTTCCCATTAGAAATAATGACCAAAATATTAGTTCTTGCTGAGATGGCTGATGGGTAATTACACTACTCTCAGAAATCAGCCCAGAGAAGGAAGAATTATTGAGCCTGACTCATCACAGAAACCATCTTCATGCTCTCCAACACAGAAACAGTGCTCCTGCCTGTGTTTAAATGACATATGCAGTACAGCTGCTCAAAAATGTTCTAGCAAAATGAGTTTCCTAAAAGTAAATGTCATTTCCACAAAACTGAAAGTATGTGCTGAAAAAAAATCAGATTTTCCCAAAACATTTCAAATATCCATTGGGTAATTCACAATGAAATATTTTATTCTAAATGTATAGTTTCATAGTTGGTGGGGTAGGAAGGGACCTGAGCAGACCGTCAAGTCTGACCCCTGGCATGAGCAGGAATGAATGCTGGGATCAAATGACCCTGGCTACATGATTATCCAGACTCCTTTTAAAGACCCCCCAGGGTACGAGCCAGCACCACTTCCCTTGGAAGTTGGTTCCGGATCCTAGCTGCCCTAACTGTGAAGCAGTGCCTTCTGATGATGAACATGTGGCCTGAGACAGATCATGCATCATGGGAGTCACACGACTGCAGTGCATTGTGGCAGACATGGACCAGTCAGGTGGCCCAGCCCATAGGAAACAAGAACATAAAGCACCCAAACAGCAATGTCTACAGAGTACCATGGCACTTCAACAGGCACTATTTAGTGTGGACTGGACTTAAAGCAAAGCATTCCTATTAAGTTCCAGACATGAAAGAGAAACATTTCAATTTGGGAATGATGAACCATGTTTTTTTTTTTAATTAAAACTGGATTCCAAATCAGTATTTTTAGAACTTTGCACTCCATGATAAAAATCTGATGCTTCAATTTTTCGTCTATATTCAATATGAAAACAAATGTTGAAGTATCCACATACTCCAGTGGCTACAAAGTTCATTGTTCATTCAGCTCTAATTGGAAGGCTAACAAAGATAAGTGCAAAGTGCTGCACCTAGGAAGAAAGAACATTCAACATGCATACAGACTGGAACATGGCCTTCTAAGTAGGACAGCAGCAGAAAGGGATCTCAGAGTCATAGTAGACTCCAAGATGAACATGAGTTGTCAATGGGATGAAGCGATAAGTAAAGCTAACTGCACTTTTTCATGCATCAACAAGTGCATCACGAACAGGTCCAGGGAGGGGATACTTGTCCTCTATGCAACTCTCCATCCAGGAAGAGCACACACCGACTGCTGAAACTTCCTTAGGGTTTTTGAACCCAAAAGCTTGCTTAATAACTATTCTCCAACTATTTGGGTTGGTCTAATAAAAGTAATCAGATTCACACAAGGAACTGTGTCTGCCTATGTCCTTAGACCAACAGGGCTACAACCTACACCCTTGCCCTCTATGCAGCATTAGAAAGGCCAGAGCTGGAGTACTACATCCAGTTTTGGGCACTGCACTTCAAGAGGGATGTGGAAACCTCAAGAGGGTCCAGAGGAGGCCTATTCACATGGTTAGGGACCTGAAGGTAAGGCCCTATGAGGAGAGATTGGGGTACCTCGATCTCTTCAGCCACAGTAAGAGAAGGCTGAGAGGCGATATTGTGGCCATTTACAAATTTATTTGGGGGGGGTGGGAGGGAAGGAGGATGGACAGCAAGGAATAGGAGATACCCTGTTTACCAGGGCACTTCTTGGGGTAACTAGAAACAAGGGCCACAAATTGACAGAGAGCAGATTTAGATTGGACATCAGGAAGAACATCTTCATGGTAAGGGATACGAGAACATGGAATAGGCTTCAAAGGGAGGTGGTACTCTCCCCTACACTGGAGGTCATTAACAGGAGAATGGACAAGCACCTGGCTGGGGTCACATAACCCCAGCACTCATTCCTGTCTGGGGTAGGGTGTCGGACTCAGTGATCTACTAAGGTCTCTTCCGACCATAAATCTTTTACACCTACGGAAGCTGCTTGAGCTCAGGTTTCTATTCCTCAACATTTTAAAAAACACAAAATGCTTTTCCAGGAATATACAAGAGACCTTTTTAAGGTAAACCAAAACACTTATCATTGGCTTAGACACATCTTATCTTTAAAGATTCTTAGAGTTAAATCAAAACATAACAAGATTGGAAACCTAGAAAGGAGTTTTGACTGTGCTTCACAAACAAGATACCACAACTATTTTGATATCAATTAGGGATTCAAAGATTCATAGATGCTAGGGTCGGAAAGGACATCAATAGAGCATAGAGTCCGACCCCCTGCACAGGAAGGAAAGAGTGCTGGGACTAGATGACCCCAGCTAGTTGCCTAGGTAGCCTTCTCTTGAAGAATCCCATGGTAGGGGAGAGCACCAACAGTCCCCCTGGCCTCAGCCCCCTGCACCCTCCCATCCTGGGCCAGCTCTCCTCTCCCACCCCACTCGCTCCCAGACCTTTCCCTTCGCTCGCCCCCTGCACCAGGCTTGGCACCCTTTCCTGACTGGGTCTCTGGGCTCTTTCATACCCCACTCTTTGCTTCTCCCTCTCTCCTAACCAAGTCACCAGCTCCTGCTTCACCCTCCTGCTGC
>JAGPOW010000261.1:9550067-9561257 GCA_030014935.1 Caiman crocodilus
TCCTTTTTTTCCTGAGAGTTCATTCTGGTGCATCGTTGCTGTTTAGTTTCACCAACATAGTTATCATGAGGGAATTTGGTGCATTGAATCAGACACCACATTTTAGGAAAGGCATGTCTAGGTTTCATAGGTTCATAGATTCTGATTGGTTAATTGTGGGGGGGTATTGGTTGTAGTAGCAGTAGAGATGTGTTGACAGGTTAAGCATTTGTTGTTAAATATCCAAAACAAAGTCTTGTTGGGATTGATAGTAGGGCTGTGCAAAGCTTTGGTCCCTGATTCGATTCGGTGGAGATTTGGTCCACTTTGGTGGCCAAATCTCCAAATCCGAATCACATCGGAGGATCCTTTAATTTCTCCGAATTGCATCAAAACCCTCCAAATTAATACCAAGAGATTTGGAAAGAGTCCGAGATTTAGAAATAGAAACAGCTTTAAATGTTTTTTTTCTACATACCTCTAGGTAGCCGAGGCTCATGGGTGCTGAGATTCTGGGGCACGTGCAGTGTCCCATAGAGTATAGGGGGCTCCCCAGTTCGCTTGGCAGCAGACCTGGAAGTGCACCAGAAGCATTTCCAGTCCACTTCTGGATATGCCAGGGAGTGCATGGGGGGGCCCCAGCACCCCCTGTGCTCGGTGACTGGTGCCTTGTGGGTCTGGGGGGAGCACTTGGGGTCCCTCTGTGACTGATTGCCGAGCTGGGGGGCTCACGAAGGCGCCCCAGTGTGCTCCCTGGTGGACCCAGAAGTGGACCGGAATTACTTCCTGCAGTCCTGTGGGATGCTCCATGCACCCCAGTAAAGCAGCAGTTACAAGCTGTGCTGGTACCTTGAGGTACGTAGAAAAAAACTTTTAAAGCTGCATCTGTCTGAATCACTGATTCTGACTCAGCATTGAATCTTTCGATTTGGCCAAATCAAATCAGGGACAGCAATCCAAATCAATGAATTGAATCACTGTCCCTGATTCAGGCCAAATCCAAATTGAATAGGGCCCACTTCACACACAGGGCTCAAGTGCCTATATACTAATGCTAGCAGCATGGGGAACAAGCAGGATGAACTAGCACTCTTGCTTTCAGAAAACACCTATGACTTAGCAGAGCTATCTGAAACCTGGTGGGATTCTTCCCATGACTGGGCGGTACATATTGAGGGTTATAGGCTGTGCAGAAAGGACAGGGGGAGGAAGAAAGGGGGAAGGGTTGAGCTCTATGTCAATGAGCAATATACTTCGACCCTTATCAAGACGGAATCGAAGGAGGAGAAAGTAGAAGGGATTGTAGGTTAAGTTACATGGGGGGCAAGGAGAAAGGGCTTTGGTGGTAGGGGTCTGCTACAGCTTCTTTGCTGTGCATAAGGAATATGGGGCACATGGATTACAGAACATTATCATCTGTTGTATATCTGTATCTATATGCCAATGCTGAGTGCTGATTTCTCATTAGATTGACCTTACACAAAAAGGGAATTAACTTGTGAAGTAAGTAGTAGAGCTGATCAAAAATTTTCATGGAAAATTGATTATATCATTCAATGAAATTGATTATATCATTCAATGAATGATGAAAGGATTTTTTTTTTTAAAGTCTGTTTATCAAAACAATTTGGAAACAGTTGTGTTTTTAAAAAGATATAGCTTCTCAGTGGAAAAGTTAACTTCAGTTCCTGCCATAGAAGGGAGAGAAAGAAGACCAGGATCCAGCCCATATTCCTAATGGCTTTTTTCTGCCCCGGCATTTAATATTAACTCATTAAATAGATAAAGGGAAGTGTAATATTTTGTCCTCTTCCCCTCATTAAGCCACATTCCCCCTGGCTTGCTCAATTCCTCCTGGCTTCATGTATCGTCCCCTTCCTGGCTGCCCAGTGGGCCAGATTCAAGATGAGAGCTGGAGATTTTTCTGAGCAATATTTAACCCATGACTTGGCAGTTAGAGCACTGGAAAAGGGGAGATATGGGTTCAGATTCCATCAGGGTGAGCAAAGCTAGACTCTGAATGTCACCCTTTCTGCATAAATGTCCTAACCGCTAGACTATTGGGCTAAAAGGGAGGAGGACCCTCTACCTCATGCTCCAGTGTCACTCACTCGCTCACTATTGCTTTTCTGTGACTAAAGTTTTGGGACCAGATACTACGCATATGTCCCAGAGATACTGATATGCCCCAGCCAGTATAAAGCCTTTTGAACATGCTCAGAAGGAAACACCAGGACAAGAAAAGCTATACAAATAGCATCCAAACTCTTGCTTAAGTGGGATAAATCACAGTGATATGACTTCATAAGTGGCATTGAAAATAAGATTTAGCCCTTAATATCAAAGGGGCATAAGGCTGAACTGCTTGCTGATGTGTAAAACTGAAGTTCAGAGGGAGGGTAATAGAGGAAATGTTGCACTTATGCTTTCCCTACTCTTTGGGTAAGCAGAGAACTACATTTCATAGTCTAACCAGTTTCACCATCACTGAAGGGTACAAGCCGCTGTAAAATTAAATAAAGATTGTTCATTTCTACCAGTTCAATCTATGCAGAAGTCATTCATTATATTCATTCATTCCCTTGGTCTTACTCAAATTTATGGGAGATTTGCTGTGGATCAGTGGAATAAGTATCAGTGCATCAGCAGAGCTTTTGCATTTTTCAGCAAGCTGGCAGCAACGGCATGGTCATCCTCAAAAAAAGCCCCGGAAGGAACAATTGATGTAGAAGGTTGTTTCAGTAATAAAACCACTCTAACTTGCCTACCATTTAATTCTTTATAAATTTATTTGTGAAATGTGTTGTAACATTATCTTTGCGGAGGACGATTACACGTTTACGGTTTTGAAAATTCTGAATAGGAAGCTAAGTACCATCTGTGGGAAGCTCTGTAACATTTAAGATATCAGGGTAAGTCTATTAATGGATGAAAATCCATTTTAGAGTGACTTGACATTTAAAAAATGTCTATTTGTCACCATCAATTTCCTTTCAAACCTTTCAAAGTACCATAAACCACAAAAGAGGCCAGAAGCAGGTCAATATCTCTTCAGTGTCATTACACAAATGGTTGTACTTTTGTATGGAAAAGTGCCAGTTTGTGTTTTCTTTCTCCCCGCCCCCCTCCTTTTTTTTTTCCTTTTCATTTTTTTCAGTTTAAGGAAGCTAAAAGTCAACAGCGTACTTGAAAACTGTTCTAGGAGGGGCCAGAAGCTTTCCGGAGTGGCTGATATGTGCAAGCTTACTTTGAATTTCCTCCTTCCAAGCTCGGAAGATGGAATTTTTCTTGTCATATTGACAATATTTTAAATCAACAATCAAAGTGTGAGCCACAAAGCTAATATGTCAGTTATCCTCTTAGCCAAAACCATGCAAGATTTCAATCCATTACAGTCAAAATTAACAGGTTTGACCCTTTAGCTCATGCTGTATCACATCAAACTTCTGTTTTTATAGGTGCCTTGTTCACCTCCATGTGGGCTAGCCAAGATGGCAGTCCTTGCACAAGAAAGGAGTGGAAGGATCATGGTATCAAAATGCTCAGAGCCTGCTACTCAACAGCTCCTACTGGAGAGGTTCCTACCCCTTATATTTCCATGTCACTGCATACTGACCAGAGACCAAGGTGCCCAGAAAGGCATTTTTGCTCCAGCCAAAACCTAAAAAACTCCACTGGCAAATTTGAACCCATCTAAGGAAAACAACCAAAGAAACAACTGAACATGCACAGCAAGACAATAAGAAGAGTCTCTCATTTTGTCGTCTTGGGTAAACAGGCCCTGTTTTGTAGGTGGAGCTTGCAAGCATACTACTGCATTTCCCCCTGTCCCAGTACAAACCCAGCTTATTTCTTATTACAAAAATGCCCAGAAGCCATAACGAGACAAGGGCCCTATTCCACTGTGCTGTACATACACATACACTAGTAAGAGACAGTCCCTATCCCCAAAATATGATATTCTCCTACTCCAGCCCTGTTAACATTTAAGTAAGCATATATAATTTTACACACACACACACACACAGAGTGAAGCATAATTATTTGCAGAAATAGGACCCAAGCCCAAAGACCAGGAAACTACAAATGGGTGTCACATGAAGTTGCAGATATGGGATAAAAAATTATGAAAAGGGATTTTTGGCAACCATCAATCCTTCTGGATCATGGTGTATGTCTGAGAGGCCACCCAGACCTTTGATACATATGCCTAGGCAGGAGTTTGGAGACTGCCCAGACCTTTCATGCCCTCTGAGACAGAATCCAGATGTTTGGTATGCCCATGGCTATGGCTGTGGCTGTGGCTGTATAAGCACCCAAAAATCAAATTCAGGTCACTTGTGTGATAGGTAAGGATTCTACTGCTGAACCACAGGTGAAGTGTATCCAATAAAAGATATCACCCTAAGAAATCCTTGCCTCTGAAAAAAAGAAGATAGTGTAACTGTGATACAGCAAGTGAGGTCTGAAGAAAGGTGTACTTTTACCCCCAAAAGCTTGGACCAACCATGAAGTTGGTCCAATAAAAAAATTCACTCATCAAAATTCATGTCCCTGTGATACAGCAGCATATCAATGGACACATTGGCCACATGCATAGTTAGAGAGTTTCAGGCTTAAAGAGTGGCATGGAGGCAAGTGGCTGAGGCAGGAATGAGCAAGCAATGAAAGCTAAGCTCCTGTATGGAGGAAAAAGGCAGAAGATCATGTAATCAGGGCATTTGCTAGCACTACTAACATATTCTACACTGGATCCAAATTCACCAATGCTTGCAGTCAGTCAAAAAATGACTCTTCGCTGCTCCAAACTCACTTAGTAGTACATTCACTTCATAACCCTTCCTGCCATCTTTCTTTGCATTGTCCCATGAAAAGCATGGCATTCTTGCCAGGTGACTCTCTGTGCAGCACTGATGACTACATTGCTCTTCTACTGAAAGACAGCATGCACTCAGTAATGTAGAGGAGTTTCTACAGAGAGAGACAAAATGGCTCTTAACAACCGGTTTGGTTCTTAAACAGTCAAAGCATTTTAACACATTGGGGAAAGGTTTTTGTCCTGCTCTCTCCCACTTCCCCATAGGTTAACTATCTGAATTACAATGTGAAGTACCACTTGAAAGTGCTACTTGGTTTCCTAAGACCTAAGAGTGCTTTATTCCACCCCTCCACTCCGCCCAGTCCTTTTCCCCTTGCTGCCCTATGTTTCCTAACTATTTATATTCTCTCTTCCTCACCAGAGGTTTGTAGGTCAGACAAATAACACATTAACCAGACTAGATCACGTGGACAGAAATCCAGATGCAAGGAATCTCTGAAGTGCCCTTACCCCCACAGTTTTTTCAAGCCATTTCAAATGTTCTTCAGCCTTTTTCTCTGATAAGCTCCTAAGGGTCTTGACAGCAAGGATTTTACCTATTCTTTAAGCAGAAAGAATAACATCATCCTATCCACAAGAATGAAAGTCACCTATATTCTTATATCTCTGCCTCTCTCAGGTTTTGAACAGGGTTTCCCAAATGCTAAGCTTTCATCCCAGCTCATATCATAGCATAGTCCTTTAATACATTATTCATTGCCTAAAATCTGAATGGCAATGACCATATCTTCTTACAGCCTCAGTGCACTGACTGGGCAGAGATGCTGGGTCAGATGTTCATCCTATCATTACATTGTTTGCACTTGACTAGTTATAATGGCCTGGTCCTCTGGTGAAAGGCAATGTTTCTTCAACCCCTGCTAGGGTCTTTAACTGCAGAACTCCCATTCAGCTGAGCAATTGCAGCATAGCTAAATTTCCCACCAGATACTGAGAACTGGCTAGAGTTCCCTTGGGATGTCTATGCACGTGCTCAGCGGGGGGTGGGGCGGGGGCATTTTAATTACAGCAGTTCCCAGACAGCCACTCTAACTGAAACTGCTCACCATCATGTGTATTAAGCCCCTATACCTTTCAAAATGGCTGAAGGATGCTTTATCTAAAGCTCATTTGATGCGGTTGAGCTAAAGTGCCCCCGTGGCTATTTTGAAACATGCAGGGGCTTAATACACATGATGATGTGACACTGGAGCGTTCTAATTAGAATGCAAAGCAGACTGTATTAATCGAGTCCTATGTGCCACCCTCTAATTAGCACATGAACAAGTGTGTCTATGGTGTCAGGGACTTTTGCTGCTAGAAGCAGGTGGCTCTTTGGCTGTTGTTAACTGTCACATGGCAGTTGACTGGGCATGTTTTCATATACATTTATATCGCATTAAATTTACTGTGCAGTAACTTGCACCACCGTAAGCATCTACAAGTGCGGGTGTTAAAGCACATTAATGCTGTGCGTGATCTGGCTTGGGACTAAAGTTAGCTAAACTAAAGTTAGTCCCAAGAACTGAAGTTAGTCCCAAGTCAGTCCACACACACAGTGTTACTGTGCAGTAAGGCATCTATATATGCGTAGTAACTACTCAGGCATAAATTTGAAACCTGCATCATGCAGGTATCAAATTTATGCCCAAATTGGCATAAGTCGCCTTAGTTACTGCACAGTATGGGTGTGTATGTGTAGATGCATGCCCATATTGCTCATTAATTTTAGGTTACTGCACAGTAACTGCACATGTATGTTTAAGTAGGAGGTGTGCATGTTTTGGTCCTGAAAGTCCTCACATGAGCTCCTGGAGGGGAAGTATTCCTGGAAGAGCTTTATGAAAGCCCAGAAATGTAGATCTGTGGTTTTACAGCAGCCATCCTCCAGGGGTTAGCACCAATTACAGACCCCATGCACAATAGGAGCGTTAATGTGGAAAGAGGAACAGCTCAAGTGGATGTGCTCAGGTTGCTGGAAAATTATAAAGAGCATAGTCAGAACAAAGAATTTCCCTCATCATCTTTATTTCATAAAACAGGAATGATGGGTCACTTACAGAAATTAAATGACTCCACATTTAAAGAAAAGCATGTATTTCATGTTTCAGGAAGTCAACTGGATTCAGCAGCCAGATGGGGATAGATTTTCTGTGTTTGCTTTAAAGCTTATTTGTTTTGTTTTGTTTTTCCCACCAAAAAAAACCTGACAAATAAGTGTTGGATCATTTCTAACATCAAATAAATACAATTTATTTATAAATAAATAAAATAAAGTGTTGGATTATTTCTAACATAAAATAAGAACTGGATTGGGGCCACTTAAACACCCCTACAGGGAAGAAGGAAGAGTGAGAACTCCCTACCCCTGTGCCCCATTTTGGGATATGAACACTAGACATGGAAGGGGGGGTGCATGTGCATGTATACATGTACACACACATGCACGCGCACGCACACATATGTGGCACTCCTTGAAAAAGAGGGATGAAAAAAATTGCAGATATTTGAATCTGATACACAAAGTGGATGGAGCAGTAATTTATTGCTGGTATAGGCTATCATAAACTATATCTTCAGGAGCAAGCCACTATCCCAGGAAGAATCAAAGGAATAGTCTCCGAATCTTGATAGCTCTGAGTACAAAATACTGAAATTTAATTCAACAAGAAGTCCCAGAGATGCTAACATTTGGTTTGAACCCAAAATAGAACAAGAAGTAGAAATTTCTCTATAACAAAACACCCCAAATTGTGATCTTATCTCCCTTCTCTATTTGAGCCAAAATTTCACAAGGTATAAAATATGGAATATGGAATTAAAAAGCCATGACAAAAAAGCTCAACACCTGAATGAATTTCCATAAGAGACGTCATTGAAATCAGTGCATTGCATAAACTGTTTTGGTTTCAATAAATCAGCATTTTTCCTAGAGAGAACTGTTTCACTGAAAAATTTGAACTTGTTCCACCCTCTGGGGTTGTTTTTTGGGTTGGATGAATTTGCATGCCAGCACTTGCTTTGGGCATTGCCTTAATTCTGAATGTTGCCTTAGCAGGGATAATTGAATCACATCCCTTATGGCAAAAGTACATTATCTATGAAGTTTGGAAGAAAAAAAAATTCCCTGATGTAAAGGCTTGTGCTTTTAAAAACATCAGTTCATGAAACATAAAATAAGTGCACATGAGGAAGTCTTCTTACATACAGCTCTGCTAAGCTTAAAATCATGTTTGAAATCCAGGTTGACTACCCTCCATAAACTAATCTGAAGACTCATCAAAAAGCCATGTTAGTCTGTAGAAGACATGCAAAATAATTATTCTTAAGGAATAGTATCAATATCTGGTCCCTGCTGGAAAATAATACCCTGAGGATATTCATTAGTTTGCAAATAAATTCACTTTAAAAACTACAATTGTTGGCCCAACACCTTCTGCCATGAGGTCATGGCTTATGACAGAGCCTTCAGCTCTCTGGCAGTACAAATAATAGTTAAAATAATAATAATAATAATAATACAATAGCCCAAAAAACAATTTGATTTCACTGTATTTTACTGGCATTTCTAGCTCTGTCAGTCTTTTAACAGAGAGCTCCAGTCATGTTACATGCCTGGAAAGCATTGTGCTTATGTATGAAGAATAATGGATTATCATGGCAAGGTTTACTTCCCGGAGCTTCAGTTAGGTGAGAATAACAGGAGAAAATGCAGAGGTGCAGATGAGCACTCAGGACAGCAGGAACTGATGGGAGATGCCATAAAAATATTCTGCAAAGATCTAATCACCACTGGGGACAGGTCCTACAATTATTCTATTCACACATTGATTAAAAAAAAAAAAAAAAAGCACATTGATTAAAATTGGATGTTTTATTTCAGCTGGAACCAAATGATAGGAAGTGGTAGGAAAATTGCTTCCATTTTTGAAATGGTAGGAAACCTAGTGAGACTTTCGAATACTTCCTCACTCAGTCCTTTTTCTTTTCCTGCCTTGATTCACCTACTCTTGAGAGGCTCCTCGTTGTGACAGTTAGAAATGAATACGGAACTAGCGGGTTAATGGTACTTCTTAAGGTTTTATAAAGTTTCTATAACACAGTACACATCTGTTGCCCTTTAAGCTAATCTGATCTCCCACACTTTTTCAATGCTTTCCTAGGTCTAATTAAAATTTTTTGGGCCCTGAGGGTGAAATTCTAGCTCTTCTGAAGTCAATGGGAGCTTTGGGACCCAGGATTTTGTCCCAAACCTCTTTTTGTCTAAGCCCTAGTGCTTCAGGTCTGATCCAAGTCTATTAAGGTAAAAACACAAAGATTCCCATTGACTCCCATGACTCAGCCTCATTGCACACTAAAAGCAGAGAATCCAACACCGTACTACTTCAGGGAAACCACTCCTTCCAGCTCCCCAGCTGGAACCTCATTTCTCCAGGATTTTTTAGGATGTGCTCCAGTTCTTCCATCTCGTTTGTTCATTTGCAACTCCCATTGCTGCCTGCTGTCATAAAAGTGTCTCTCTGTCTACACTGTGTCTGCAATCCAGCACATCACTCAGCTTGGTATTGATTCTTTTAAATGGCCGTGTTCACATGTCTCCCTGAAAGGTTTTTAACTCTTGGCCACAAATGGTCAGCGGAGTCCCTTGGCCTCTGCTGGCACACAGTGCGTCTTATTTCTGCTGTTGTTTAAATGCATGGGTCATGTTCCTTTTCGAGATTCAGCATGAATCACATTTTCTCATTATATTAGCCAGATTCAGGTCACCACCTTCCTCAAATTGAAAATTATTTTAAATGTGTCTCACAGTCTCTCTCCTGCCTATGAAAGAAAAAGAGGTGTTTTCTTTGTCTCTCTATTTGTCTACCTGGCCAGCTGAGAGCTCAAACTGGAACCAGCACTGGATTCCTCTCATTTGCTTGTCATAATAGCTGGTAATAAATACTGAGATGCACCTACTTAGTACATTTTGCCTAGGGTTCTTAAAGCACTTTATAGCCATTATTCAGTTTAACCCAATGTAATGCTTTGTACATATATTGTACCAAAGGGTGCATTAAAGCACAGGACAGCAAAGGGTTTGATATTTGGAGGTACTGAAAATTTTTGAGGTGTCTCCCATTGTAGCTTTGGATGATCGGCAACTTGTAGGGGATAAAAATTGGAGTCTAAGTTGTCCCTAAAACCATCTGGCAATAGGACCTAGGGCCAGCTCAAACCACCATAACACTTCCTCTTCAATGGTCACCCACAGGTGTCTTTAATTATTATGGGAAGCTGCATTTATTAGAGATTCCCTTTTGTGTTCTGTGACAGATTATTTTTCCCAGTAACTAACCTCCACCAGGAGTTCTCCTTTGCCCAAAAATATAAGCAATGGCCCAAATTTCTTGCAGCTAGTCCACCAAGGAGACTTGAACCTCCTGAGCAATATTGCATCACCGCCAAGCTCTGGACCAGCCGGGAGACCACGTGCCCACCAAGAAATTCTTTCATTGGGTTTCAGACAGCAATGACAGACTGGCACCAGGTCGCTCAGGTGAGGCATGTTCACAAAGCAATGTGAAGTCAGCATGTGAATGAGGCAATCAGAAACCTCCATCTCCTTTTTCCCCAAGAAGTCATGTGAGCAGAATTTGGGAACAGAGCATCCTCTCTCACAGTTGCCTTCCTATCACAATGGGTCACAGAGTTCACAGCGGGCTGGGATATTTCAATCTCCAGTTTTATCCAGTATCACGATCCATTGTGTCCACATAATACACAAGATTCCTTCTAGCGGCTAGTCACAGGCAGCCCTCCCTGTTTCAATGAACCAAGAAACTGCTCTTTGTAAACTCGTTTAAAAACTGCACTCATATCACTCCTCTGCCTGTAGCAGATGTATGTCATCATCTACTGCCTCTATGATTCATTTTAATCTCCCAAACTGGATAAAAGATAAAATTAGTAAAATAAACTATGAAGCAACATAATGATTCAGAAAAATCCGAGCGAGTAAGATGCACGTCATGCAGAGCTCCGGAAAGCAAGTCATGCCATCTCTATTTTCTGTGAACTTCTTCCATCCCCCACCAACTTCATGCATTGTAAGTATCCCTTGACATACTATATCTTATTTAGAATAAAAGCTCTTCAGGGTAAGAATGTCAAGAATATAAGTTTCCTGCCTATGGCACTGTATAAATAACAATAATGTGTCTCTACTGCATTACATTTCAATTCATTCAGCCATTTAAACAGATGCAGAACATCACATTCAGACTGTGCAAATCACAGAATTTAAAGATAGAAGAGAGCCATTAGGTCATTTCGTCCATACTAATAGTGGGCTGCATCCTATAAAGCATCTT
>JAGPOW010000261.1:9564716-9578208 GCA_030014935.1 Caiman crocodilus
GATTCAGCTGAGATTGGGTCTGATTAGGTGGCTACATCTCCAAAACTAAATTGAATCAGAGGGGTTAATCTCTACAAATTGAATTGGAACTCTCCAAATCAATTTGGAGAGATACAGAAAGATTCAGCGAGTCAGACACAGACACCACTTTAAACATTTTTTCTGCAGACCTATAGGTACCAGGCAGCTCATGAATGCTGTGATGGTGGGGTGGATGGAGTGCCCCACAGCAGTGCCGGGGGCTCCCCGGCACACTTGACAGCAGACCCAGAAGTAGACCATAAGTACTTCTGGTGCACTTCCAGGTTTGCTGATGAGCACGTGAAGGCCCCCCCACACTCCTGCGGGATGCTCCATGCACTGCAGCATCGCACTGTTCACAAGCCACACTGGTACCTCGAGGTATGTAGAAAAAACATTTAAAGCTGTGTCTGTTCAAGTTGCCGATTCTCCAAATCAGCACTGAATCTTCAGATTTGGATTCAACCTAATTGAATTAGGGGCACTGATCTGAATCGAATTGGGCCTGTTTCACAGACTCCTAACTAACAGGTCCAGGGAGGTGATACTTCCCCTCTGTATGGCACTGGTCAGGCTGCAGCTGGAGTACTTTTTCCAATTCTGGGTGCCATAATTCAAAAGGGATGTAGACAACCTTGAGAGGATCCAGAGGAGAGCCACTCGTATGGTTAGAGGCCTTAAGGAAAGGCCCTATGAAGAAAGGCAGAGTGACCTGGACCTTTTCAGTCTCCACAAGAGAAGCCTGTGGAGGGATCTTGTAGCAGTATACAAATTCACTGGAGGGGGTGGGGCAGCAGGGGATAGGAGATATTCTGTTTACTGGGACACTCCTTGGAATAACCATGAACAATGGCCCCAAACTGACAGGGAGTAGATTTAGGTTGGTCATCAGGAAGAACTTCTTAATGGTTATGGTTGCCAGAACCTGGAATGGGCTTCCAAGGGAGGTGGTGCTCTTCCCTACCTCGGGGGTCTTCAAGAGGAGACTGGACAAGCACCTGGTTGGGGTTCACATGACCCCAGCAGTTTTTCCTGCCATGGGAAGGGGGTCAGACTCCATGATCCATTTAGGTCCCTTCTGACCCTAACATCTATGGATCTATGAATTGTGATCAGAGAGCAGGGGGCTGGATGATTTTTATCTCCCACAGCCAGATAAGCATCTCCCAGCACTGGCCCCATGGTTGGGACTGGGAGCTCCCTGCTGGAGGGGGACTGGGAAACTTTTTCCCCACTCAGCTCCATAATTATGGAGCTGGGGGGAGGAGGGGAATAGGCTAGGGAGCTTGTCTCCCTCTCAGCTCTGTGAGCATGATCCCCAGCCTGTTCCCCTCCACCAGCTTTATGCTCACAGAGCTGCAGAGAAACAAACTCCCCAGCCTGTTCCCCACCAGCTCCGCAGTCACTGAGCATATCCACATATGCAAGTATGTGCATTTACAGCAGTCAAATAGAAGTGGTGCAAATTTGAGCTGGGGTTTTTTGCCTCAGTGCGCGTGCCTGAGCGTGCACTTTGTTATGGAGCAAATTGTGCCACTTGGGGCAGACTAACCCTGCCTGGCCTCTCCTGCTCTACTTGGTGGTCTATCTGTCCCCCACAAACCCCTCCCCACCAGAGAACTGGTACCAGCTGGAAGGAAGGGTGGTGGAGCGGCTCTGGGCATGGGCAGCGCTCATGAGATGTCTCTCCCTGTGTGGGAGAATGCTGCTGCTGAAGCAGCTGATCCTGTCCGTGCTCTGGCACTGCTTACACACTCTTCCTGTGTCCCCTGAGGTCTGGTGGGGGACTCCAGAGATGGGCGCTGAAGTTTTTCTAGACAAGACAGCACTCGGTTGCTGCAGAGGTCCTGAGCCTTCTCTTGTGGGAGTGCGGCCAGGGACTCGTTTGCCTGCATGGCCAGGTCCTGGTGTTCCACCTTCAGGCCCTGCAGTAACTGCTATAGTTTCAATATTTAAGCAGCATGGGGCCACCTGGGGTGCACTTTCCTCTGCCACTGTTGGGAGTTCCAACATGACTTGGCCTGGACCCTGAAGGACCTGTAATGGCTGCCATATTTCTACCAGGACCTCCTCTGGATCTGGGGTCTGGTCTCCACCTTCAGGTCCCCCACAACAGTTGCCCAGAGCACTGGCTTGCTCATAGAGCTCCTCCTCTGGAACCCCCAGCTGGAGGTGCTGATGACAGAGGCACCATGGCTGTGACAGAGGTTAATCCTGGGTGGTGTCATGCATATTAGATACCTCCTGAACTATGATAGGCAGGAGTAGGTGGACCCTGCTGCACTGGCCCAGAGCATGGGTCTACCATAACACGTGCAACCTGCCATCTGTTTTAGGAGGTGAAATCTGCCCCACCTCCTAATGCCCTTGCCTTCATTGAACAGATCTTGCACAGTGGTGGTCTCCCCACCCCCACCCATGTTCTCCAGCCTACCAGAGTTTGTCATGGAGCCAGTGCCCTGCCTGGCCTCATGGCTATTCCTGCTCCACCACCTGAGCTGGCTGGAAGACACCTAACCAGTCCACTTTTCCACCATGCATCACCACCACCTCTACTTGCTCATGCACTGAAGTGTCCATCATGCCACCCTTGCATCCCACCCAGACACCAAGTGGCAGGTCCTGGTCAGTGAGGGCATGGGTGGGGCACCCCAGTGCCTGAGTTTGTACTCCACCCTCATCCCACAAGCCACTGGGGACCTCAACTGGCAAGTGCTCCATGGAGCCATCACCATGGGCATGTATGTGGTGAGATTCACAGGCACCCCAGTCTTCTGCCCCTTTCGTGGGAAGACAAAAGACCGTGGTGCACGTGACCCTTGAGTGCACCAGGCTGCAGCCCCTCCATCTCCAACTCCAGAACCTCCTCTTGAGGTTCTGGTTGAATTTCCTCCTCCACACCTTTTTTTTGGTTACCCCATCAGCAGCCTCACCAAGTCCTGGGACCTCCTGGTCAACCTCCTCCTGGCCAAGTGGGCCCTGTACTTGACCAGGAAGGAGGCTCTGGTCAGGAAGGTGCCTGGAGAATGCGGGGCCACTTTTCTCTCATTTGTCCATACACATTTCCAGGCAGAGCACCAGTGGGTGGCATCCACTTGGATATGTTTGAGAACAGGTGGCTGTGGCCCAGGGGGCTCTACTCGGTGTCTCCCTCACGCATATTGATTTTCATGTGTTGACCCTTTGACCCATACAACACTCCTATTATGTTCTTTTCATTAGTTGTCCCAAGAATTTAGCTGTACCACTCACTCATTAGCTCTACACAGCATTACTAGTTAGCCAGGTGAGCCTTAGGGCCCACAGTATGAGTGCTGCAAATAGACAGGAGCTTCCAGAGCCTGGGAAATTACTGGAGACACTACCCCTCGTGCCAAATGGACTGCTGAAGCTGCATCCCAAATTCCTTTTTTAAATACCCCAAAATCCACATTCTTCCACACTTAGAAAAAAAGAGAGAGAGAGAGGGACTGGGCCAATATTTTATTCCTATATTTACACTGTTAAAGCAATTTGGAAGCCTACCAGTATCTCTAGCATCATAATAAAATAAAGCCTAAATATCTATATGTTTTAATGTTTTCTTTTGGTTTCCTTATCACATGGTTGGTGATGGGGGGGATATGCAGTTTGCAGGTGGGGGGTGGGGGGGTGGATGTGGAGGGGTGCAGTTCAGTGTTTGCAGGGACTGTGGGTTTGGGGGCTGCTTAGGAGTGATAGGTTTCAAGTGTCCCCACACAGCACATGGACTGCCTTGCCTCCAGGGCCCCAGCCCTCCCCAGGGACAACAGCCTCTTCAAGTTCCCCCCTGTCTCCAGCACCCTGCTCATTCTTCTGCTCATCTCCAGCCCCCTATTCATTTTCCTCCTTGTCTCCAACCTTGGGAGGCTGGAAATGAGCAGGAGACTTGATATGAGCAGGGGAACAAGCAGGAAGTTGAAGACAAGCTCCTGGAGATGAGCTGGAGATATTCCCCTACTCTCTCCAGCTTTGTGCTCATTCCCCTCCTCATCTCCAGCCTCTGGAGGCTAGAGATGAGCAGGGGAATGAGCAGAAGGCTGGAGACAAGTAAGTGAATAATCAGGAGGCTGGAGATGATTCAGGGATTCCCCTGGTTGGCTCCAACCTCCTGATCACTCCCCTGCTTGGCTCCTGCCCTCCCCCATCATTCCCCTGCATAGCTTCAGCCCTGCAGACTGCCCACAGATTACCAGTAGCAGCAGCAGTGGTCAGGGCTGCTCGGGCCCTCATGGCACTGCCCCCCACAGGGAAGTGGGGCACAGCAAAGCTTGACCCTGGCCACCTGGCACCCGCATTTCAGCAGCCACATCATGCAGATGCAGCCCAGCTTGCCAGGGTGCTGCTTGCTGGCAGCTCAGGGATGCTGTGGCTGTCATCCGGGGCTCAGTGTCACTAATCCTGAGTGGCCCGGAGCTCTGAGATAGCATGCAGCACCCTGCCGTCCTGGACATACCCATGTGATGCGACAGCTCCAGCATGGTGTGTAGGCCAGGAGCTGGGAACTGTCCTGGTCAGGGGCAGGTCCCAGCCCTATGCTCCAATCAGGTAATTGAGGAACAGGGCTTAGAAAGAGCTGCAGAGATGGAGTAGGCCTCTGCTCCAATCTGCCAATGGAGCAGCTAGCAGATAGCTCACTGCCCCACTGGCACATGAGGGCAGGAGACTCAGAGCTGAGACCTGCCCCATCCCTGCAGCTCTCTCCAAGTCCCCTGCCCCTAATCAGGAAGCCAGAGCCAGGAGCTCCATGCCACCCAGGTAGGGGGATATTGTTCCCACTCTGGCAGCAGGCAGTTCCCCCCTGCCCCCCCCCAGGGTCAAGAGACACCTGCTTCCTGGCCCAGTGCTGTCTGCCTGGAGTTCCCCCCAGTGGTGGCAGAGGCCCATTGCAGGGCTGCAGGAAACAGTGCAAAGACCAACAAATCTACTCCCTACTCCCCCCATGTGTAGCTACCTTCTCAAAAACACTTATGCTAGAGTAGCTTACACCAGAGTAAACTTAGGCTGGAGTAAATGCTTGTGTAGGTGTGCCCAGTGATGCCAAGGTGCCTTTCTGGTGACATAAAGGAGCCTCAGTATGGGCAGGTTTCCACTGAGAATAGCCCAGTGTTTCTCCAGTGGTTGTACAGTTGAAGAAAGATCTTTATGCTTGGTTTCATACTTCCAGCCCCTAGATTAGAGAAGGTAACACAGGCTTTACTAGGATGAAATGTTTCGTAACCACAGTCCATGGTGGTGAAGCTATAGGAAACAACAGAAACGGGATAGCTCCCAGACTGCTGTAGTTTGCACCATTGCATACTAGGAAGTGCACAAAACCAACTTACAATCACCTTTGCCTCCCTACCGCATCTGGCCTGCATCAAGTAAGCAGGAACAAAGCAATGAGTCAAAGTGTCACTCACACTGTTTATTGCACATTAGTGAGTGGTCTCCTCCTGCACAATCTAACAGCTTTTAATTGGTCTTTTAATAAAGCTTTGCCTAAGGAGATCACTGTAAACAAATGTCTTGTCTGAATGAAAAGTAGCTTTTTCTTTATCTGTCCACAGCTCATGTTTTCACAGGGAACTCTCATTCATTCATTTCTCACTTTTATAACTTCAAGACTAGGCTAAAATGGCAACTGGTGCAGTTTATTTATGAAAATAATAGGCCAAACTTGCATTTAGAATCCAGCTTCGGGGGGAGATCAGGAAGGGTCTCTGCTTCGGATGTGGTACAGTCGTTTCTTAAGTACCTCAGTGCGTACAGGAAAACTGCACAGTCTGTTTCTTCATTTTTTGCTTTATAAATGATATACAGAAACTGAATCTTTTTGTGCTACCTCTGAGAGATAATGCTGACTCCCTTGAAAAGTGGAGAGCAACTCTGCCTAACAGAATAGGAAAGGAAAATCAAGAAGAATACCACGTCCACATGAAACTTAACGCTTACCACTACGTCAGGGGAGTGCATCAAGAGCTTGGTGAACAACTGCTCACCAGGACACCCATGGGGAAGACCAGGAGTAATGGCCACAAACTTCTGGAAGGCCACTTCAGGCTCAATTCTAGGAAAAACTCCTTCACAGTCAGGGCGTCTAGATTGTGGAACAAACTCCCTCCAGAGGCGGTGCAGTCACCTACCCTGGAAATCTTCAAGAGGAGACTGGACAGCCACCTTGCTGGGGTCACCTGACCCCAGTCGTCTTTCCTGCCTAGTGCAAGAGGGCTGGACCCGATGATCTTGTGAGGTCCCTTCCAGCCCCTTACAATCATTGAATCTATGAAACTGGATGAGGAAGAGTAATAGGGCAAAGGGAAAGGTGCTGCCATGTCTTGTCTAGTATTTGTGAAATGTACCATGGGATCTTCAGCAGTCTCTGGCATCAGCTTCTAGAATTTTCCTTCCTTTCACTGACAATGTTTTGTAATCTGTGTGACCAAGAAATATTAGCAGGTCCACCCACCCTTTTGTGCAGCTCAGAAATGGAACATTTTCTTAGGCCAATTGCCAAAATGCTTACAATTCCAAGAACTACTTTTTATAGGCTCTGTAAAAAGTGGACATGTAGAAATGTGCATGGAGATTTCAATAAATTAAGAGACAGATAAAACAATAGACATCCTTCTCAATGGGCATTAGCCATTATTTCTCTGTGGTCATTAGCACTGGAAAGCTGACTGTGCATGAATTTGTACAGAAGAATTAATGGGCCTCATCTGAAAAAGATAATAGCTGAGCTGTTAGGATAAAAAGGAATGAAAGAAGAAAAGGGAAAGCTGAGAAACGGTGGAGCGTGAGGGAGGCAAGGCAATATTCCACTCTGAAATATCTGCAACAACTTGATTAAAAAAGATTTGGGCTTTCAAGGATCCCAAAATAATTTAGCACAAGAATCCTTCCACCCCCTGTTATAATGCCACTGGAAGGTTTCACTTCATAGCACACAGCTGCATTAACACAGCCACATAGAGGATACTATGAAAAACACCATAATCAAACAGTAACTTAAAATTGGATGGGTGGAACCTAATCACTCCTATTAAAATTTGGCAAGGACACTCAAACTAAACATCCCGCACGTGAAGGAGGTTAGTCAGGTCTGCATTGTTGGAAGGTGCTCAAATACTAACTACAGTGATGATGGTGAAATAAGCAGCTAAGCAGAACATGAAATAAATCTCTTGTATGAAGTGTTATTTAGATCTCTATCAAGGGCTTTGGTACAGTGATGAATACAGTTAAAATACAGGTTCTAGTTAGCAGAACAAAAGTAGGTTCTAGTGGGTGCGTCTACATGTGCACCCAACTGCGCAGTAACCACCCTTACTATGAAGTCCCAGCCATAGGTGACACAAGATTGACCCTCACTAGCCAGGAAGTGGAGGGGGTCAATGGTCAGTAACCCCCCTGAGATTTTAGGTGTGCCAAGAGAAGTGCCGGCAGCACTTCTGGGTTTTCCACCAGTACTTTCTGGTGGCAGTGATTGGCCATTGGGGGATTTTCTCCCAGGTCAGCAATCGGTTGCTGGTGCCCCCGCAGTATCGGGAGGCACCTGTCGCCCATGGTCCCAGCAGCACACAAGTCGTTTCCAATCCTACTGTGCCATAGCTTGTTGCTAATGCACAGTAGCATAGGCATCATGGTTCAAGCATGCCAACACTACAGTAATGTAGTGTCTCTTGTAGATACACACAGTGTGGTATTATTTGAAGATAAAAATATGGTACATGGGGCGGTTTTCCTCTGTATGAGTTGATGTTCAATAGACAAGTACAGACAAGTATTTAATGCAACAGTAGTATGCACCAATAGATTACCAAGTGTTTTGATTTAAAAGACTTTATACAAGTAGGTATATGCACAATTAGGCCTGAATCTTTCTATTTCAATATCTACATCCACTTTGTAAATTGAAAAGTGGAGTATTCTTGAACTCAATGAAGAGTTTGGATTGGGAAAAATGGAGAGATTTGGTACTATAAGTAATTGAGGTCTGTTTGGCCAGCATGTCCGCATTAGGAAAGTCTTCCAACAAAGAAAGCATTTACATGTTTGCTTCAAGTTCAACGCATGCTTAAAACTACTGTATTAAATAGGGGTGGGCTTCACATGGTCATGTGTTTTCTTAAACCACAGCAAAGTGTTATTTCATCTCTTGGTCACTTGCATGTAAATCTGCTATTTACACTGTACCAAAAAATCATTGGCTAAAACCATTGCCTCTTTAATGACCACGATGAGAACCACTTCATCAGGTAGTCCACTGTCAATGGACTACCTGAAAATAGAGGCTTAAAAAACCCAAACAGTTTCTAGATATCTGTCTGTTCAGTGGCTACAGGAACAGAACAGAAAAGTAAATTTTACAACAGTGCTAGAATTTGCCCCATTTGGGGTTTCTGAAGTTTCATGTACAACATGGACCATAACAAGTTTTAGTTGCAGGTGAAGATGTAAAGATAAATGCTCCCTGGCCTTTTCCTTTCCAAATGTATCCTGTTGTGTTATGGAGCATGTGCTATCCCTCCCTTTACACAGGGGCAATCAACTGCCTCTTTTCATTTCTCGCATCTAGAAGCTAAAGAAAGGGGCAAAGTGTTAGGAATTCCTCTGTTCTATATCCCACCTATTCTATAACTATTAGCAAAACATTTAGGTCCCGATTTCCCAGGGCTCCACACAAGCATTCCTATTATGACACTTAATGCTACATTCTTCAAAGAACACAATACTAGGGTTGATCGAGGATTTTCCAGAAAATATTTATCAGAAAACTGTGCTTTTGACCAAACATGATTGTACGTAAAAAAAATCTAATTTCCAGGAAAATGTTTGGGTTTTTTTCCTGAAAAAATTGGCCAAGGACACAAACATTTCAGATAAAAGCAGTTCTGGTTTGCTTGACTTGTCCCTATCCTCCTCAGTTGGTGGGATCCACCATGGTACAACAGAGAGCGCTTGATGGTTGTGCCTACTGGAAGATACAATCCAACTCGGAGGTCTGGCCTGCAGGAAATGAAGAGAGGATGAAAAACTGTGATTTTAGGTGCTATAAATCCTATTTTTGGCCTGAATCTTGAGTTTTTGCCAAGAGTGCACCAATTCTCTAGAAAAATAACAAGAACCAGCTCTTTTCAGTTTGTTGTGCTTTCATTAAAATCTCACTCCTAACTTCTGTATGCCTACAAAAAATCTTGACAACAATTAGGCTAGTGATGTGCTGAGACCTGTCATGTTGACTAAATTGTCTCACTAATACTGTCTCTATCCATTTGTAGTCTTTTGTTTAATAAACAGATTTCAGGCTCTGGGTGCAGGGACTATCCTGAACTCTACGTGCGTGCAGTCCCTTGCCCAGTGAAAGCCCGGTGCATGACGGCCTTCTCTGTGCTAGGGTCACATAAATAAAAACAATTTACTAACCCAAAGTCATAACTCTGGTGGAGGTAACAAATACCTGTCCCAAACGGAGGTTATAAGGATCGTTTAATAGATTCATCTCAAATTATTCAGAGATACTCCAGTGAGAGGTTCTACATCAGAGCTAAGTAAAGACTATTCATTTCTTATCTCTTAAAAATGTTGCTTTCCCTTGCTACATAGGAAGACAAAACTGATATTGAAAGCCTGGTACTCTAGACTTTATCCTGTTTGCTTTATACTTTTAGACCATTTGCTTTTGCAGCTGCCCTAGATTTATTTGTAGAAAGACAGGAAATACCACATAGGGACAAATCAATCTTGTGTAGATCCCCATCTCCCAACATTAGCCGGTGCCAGATGCTTCAGAGAAAGGTGGAAAACCATCATAATTAATCTAATTATGTTATACGGTACCATAGGGAAGAAGTCTTTCTTCCTAACCTCGTCTGGTCACACTATACCTTGAAAATGAAGATTGATAACACTCAAAATTATTTTCTAGCTATGCTTGGGTACTATTCTAAAAGCAATTCCCTCCTATTTCTTGCTTATGGTAAGGTCTAATCTTTTCCTTAAAAATCTAAGGTAATTGAGCCAATACATTCCTGTAGTAGTGCTTACACAGGTGAGTTATCAAGTTCATTACATTAAAAAAGCACATCATTTTGTCCAAGTTAAGAATTCTTTTTAATATAACTGCATATGTTCTGGCATCGTTGTTTTTTTTCCTTCCGGGTTGGAATAAGTAGGAGGAATCTGTATAGCCTTTTCTGTACGATCTATTATTTCACACTGTCCTTCAGGACCAAACCAAATAGTGCATTTGCAAGCTTCCCCGTGCACCTTTACCCCATGCACTCTAATCCCATACAAGTCAGCCCCTCCAGTGCTTCTAGTACAGGTCTCAGCTGAACAAAGACTATTAATTATATTAAATTTCCACATTGTATAGCTGTTCCATGAAGAAGAAAAACTCACCAGAGGGACTGGCTTGGGAAGCAAAACTCAGTTCATGCGAGACAGATGTGTACATAGGTGTCCTGGGGTGCAACTTGAAAGTGTTTGCTTAGCCTCAATAGAGCTTCCCTCAACAAAGAATTGTTGCATGTGGCTGGAAAAATGTATATGCCTATCACTTTGCTATGCTCAAAACTTTTTCATACCGCCTGCAGATGTTACACTCCCTTAAAGCCGACAGAAGTGCTGCTTCTATGCACTACCCCTTGGTACATCTCATTTAACTTTCCCTTTAAGGTCATTTCCCATGCATCTCTGTAAGTTATTCCTTTGCTCCATATCCAGCGTTGTAGATGCACGTGTTCAACCCACTCTTCTTTCCTCACTGCTCCATTCCATCTGTCATTCTTCTCCATACTCTTCTTTATACGACAGGCTCAGAGGCCAGCGCTGCTACAGATCATCTTTCTAAAGATGTATTGCTTGAATGTGTCATCAAGCAAAGTCACTTTAATAGCATAACACAGTAATACATTATCAGAGGAATCGTATTTTGATGATGTACTGGTGCAGTACAACAGAGGAATGCAAAATGGCAAAAAGGCTCTACATGAGGCCCCTCTCATGCTTGTAAACTAACAGGACCAGATCTTTGTCTGAGGTTCGCTGGGGAAGCTCAACCATTTTACTAGGTAGAGATCTACACCAGGTAGAGTGTCACTTCACGACACCCTTTCTCAAAACATCCCGTTTCAACACCCGCTTCCTCCACAAATTTTCTTTAGTCCTCCTTTTGCATTTCCCTCCCTCCATGCAGACACTGATATTATTATTTTAGTTTACTATAGGAGACCTTGTCACACTTTGGACTGGAAGTCATGACATCCTGTTCTAGGCACCACACTAATTTCTTCCTTAACTGCTTGTGATGCTGTAAACTACACAAGAAGCCAAATTCTGTTTGGGGGTCTACAGGTGACTTCAACTAATTCACCAAGGTGAATACCTTAAGAGCTGAGAGCTGAATTATATTAAAAGTATATGATGTGGTCATCTGAAGAAGTAAGGGACTAGAGACAGTGATCCAAAAGGTTTCTTATACTCTGCAATCCTTTGACTTAACGTGGAAAAAGGAAAGGACTATAATGTAAACAAAGACTTTCTCTTCCTGCCACTCTCCTTCAGGAAAAATATGTATATTCAGCTTTATGTACCTATATAAGCACATATGCTTATGTACATATACATATATTTGTATGTACTAGGGCTGTATGAACCTTTGCTTGCTGATTCAATTCACTGGAGATTTGGCCCGATTCAGCAGCTGAATCTCCGAATCCAAATCAAATCAGGAGACCTTTTAATCTCTTCAAATCAAATCAGAACCCTTCGAATTGATTCGGAGAGATTTGACGATTCAGCCATAGACACAGCTTTAAATGTTTTGTCTACTTACCTCGAGGTACCAGGCAGCTCGTGAATGCTGCTCTGCTGGGGCGGATGGTACATCCCACAGGGCACAGGAGAGTCCCCAGCACTCTCAGCACCAGACCCAGAAGTGGACCAGAAGCACTTCCAGTCCATTTCTGGGTCTGCCATGAAGTACATGGGGGACCGTCCCCCACCCTCCAGTTCAGCGACTGGTGCCTCCTGAGTCTGGGGTGGCACGGCCCCCCCCCCCCGCCCTCCCAGCCAATCACTGAGCTGGGGAGCCACAGGGAGGTCCCACACGTGCTCAGAGCCAGACCCCCCCACCCTGTGCTTCAGTGGGATGGTCCATCTATCCCAGCATCACAATGTTCATGAGCCATGCCTGGTACCTTGAAGTATGTAGATAAAACATTTAAAGCTGCGTCTATGGCTGAATCACTGAGTCTCTCAATCAGCATCGACTCTTCAGATTCAGCAAAATCAAACTGGGACAGAGGTCCAAATCAATGAATCGAGTCACTGTTCCCGATTTGGGCCAAATCTGAATCCAAATCAAATATGTCCCAGTTTTCACACACCTAGTATGTAATATATATTCAGCTGTGTCGAGGCTGAAGTTAGACTGGAACAGTTTTATCTAGTGTGAGTGTTATATGGCATAGTCTCCAGAAGTGTTCAAGATAAAAAATGAGTGTGTTAATAAAAATAGTAGTGCTGGTTCCTTCTTATGCTTCTGATATAAGTTGGTTTATTTAGGTGTCAGATTTTGGCATTTGGCTGATGTGGTCAATAATGTGGCCAATAAATGCTGTGTGCATGCGCAGAGCCACAGCGTAGCACACAGGCAGCCAGGAGCACCGCCCTAAGGGAAGGAGTGGGGCTGGGGCAGGCACTGCACAGCTGCGGCAGGGTGCAGGATGGAGCTGTGACTGGCTCATCCAGGAGGTATGGGTCCTGCTGCTGCATACACCCTGGGAGAGCATGGGGGCATGCGCCCCTGGATCTGCACAATGGGTAAGGGTGGGCTGCTGCTGTGGGTTTGGGCCCAGTGTGACACCAAGATCTTCCCAACAGGAAGCTGAGTCAGGCTCCACTCAGGGCAGGTGGCAACTGTGCTAGGAAAGAGGGTTGGGGAGGCAACCCACGCTCACCCCACATAGATCCAGGGGCACATGCCCCGCATGCCCTTCCTGGGTGTGTGCAGCAACAGGAGCCACTCCCCCAACCCACAGCCCCCAGATGAGCTGCTCACGCCTCTGTCCCATGTCCCACTCCAGCTTTGCAGTGCCTGCCCCTGTCCCAGCCCCACTCCCTCCCTCGCTGTGGAGGCCTCTGTCTGCCCCCCACACACCTCTTCCCTCCCTCCTCCCTCCTTCGCCCACAACAGACTTACCAGCCGCATATCAGTAATTGGATCAGTATCTGTCAATATGGCTTGTTAAAAATTGGCCATTGATATCGGCCCAGCACCCCTACTAGTATCATAGTATCTAGGGTCAGAAGGGGCCTAGAGCAGGCCATCTAGTCTGACCCCCCGCCAATGGCAGGAACACGGGCCAGGGTCACAGGACCCCAGCCAAGTACCTATCTAATCTACTCTTAAAGATGCCCAAGGTAGGAGCAAGAACAACTTCCCTAGGAAGCCGAGGGATGG
>JAGPOW010000261.1:9593913-9617394 GCA_030014935.1 Caiman crocodilus
CTAGGACATGGAACCGGCTTCCTAGGGAAGTTGTTCTTGCTCCTACCTTGGGCATCTTTAAGAGTAGATTAGATAGGTACTTGGCTGGGGTCCTGTGACTCCAGCACTCGTTCCTGCCATTGGTGGGGGGTCAGACTAGATGGCCTGCTCTAGGCCCCTTCTGACCCTAGATACTATGATACTATGACCCTTCCAATCATTGCTCTGTAGGTTGATCCACAAAACCCTGTCATCCTCAAGATTCATGGCTTCTGCTCAGTTCTCCATCTCCAGCTTATAGCCCACTGAATGCTTTAGCAAGGCCTGAGACCCTGCTACCTTGCATTGGCGCCTTTGTAGAAGATCCATCATAGCCTGCATTGTGTTCAGTAGTGGTATCTCTGCACTGTTGAATGCCTCCATTCTCCAGTTGGAGGCCTCTTGGACATCCAACAGTATCTGGTTCTCCTTGCAGATTCCATCAGGATCCATTGAAGCCATGTTGTTATGCAGGACACAACAGTTTTATTCAGACCACCACCCACTTGCACTAAGAGGGTTGAATAAGGGACTGGTAGATATAGAATTGCTCGTATTATTTTTAGCCGCTATCACTATGTATCCATAACATTTACCTATTATCAAATGGAAAGGTCACGGTCAGTCTGAGGGTTTGGCTCCGCCTGGACCAAGGTATCTGGGTCATAAATCCAATGCCAACAGTGATTGTCCACGCTGCCTGTCCTTAGGGCATGCAGGTTACACTGTCTTTCCCAAGGGAGAAGACAGGGCAGGCCTAACCTGCCAGAGTCTGCTCTTTTCCAGGTTAAATTTTCCCTATCTACTCCCCTGGAACAGACTGCACAGGCAGACACAAGTAAGCGGGGAGAAGGAGTGAGCAGGAATCTGGGGTTCAGGGGAGGACAGGGTGGCAGTGGGCTCAGTCTAGGTGAGCAGGGGGTGGGGGGCAGGTGGGGTGTTTACAGTAAGGTGTAGCCTAGAGCACTCACAATTTAGTGTAACACGTGCAGGGTAATCACCTAACAACTGTTTAAAACTAGTTCCAGGTGTTATTGTGCAGACAATCCCAGTGTTAAGGGCTCCAGGAGCCATCCAAAATTACTGTGCAACAAGGCCCTAACTCTGATCAACATTTGCCCAGCTCCAAGTGCAACGTATAACAAAGCCCTTAGCTTCCAACCTAAAAATAACATCTATTTGTATTACCAGAGTGTAATAATCTGCCCCTTTTTTTCCTTTTCTTTTATACATTAGGAGATGGAGCCAATGATGGAGATTGATGGACTGTTACATTGCAGCTTGCCAAAAATCTGGCCTTTGACATACTTTTTAAATAGGAGTAACACTCAAGTGGCACAGGTCTGTGCAAAATAATCAGACTAGAGGATCAGACACATATATTACATTGACTGGAAAGAGGGGAAAAGATGGAGAAAAGGTTTGAGAAAGGAGTGGGTCTCTGATCTCATTTAACTGGGAAAAGAGAAATCACGTGAGCCAAAAACAAATTTGAGGAAGACAAAAAATCTAATTTGGTGAATTAGCAGCTCATCAATTTCCATCTTTCCAGCATCAGTTTCCTCCTTCACTAGACTTGTCCCTCACACTCCATGGCATAATGTATGGCAGCAGTCTTAAGTTAATAGAGCAAGAGGACAGTTTTATTTCTATACACCATAACAAATCAGCATGCTCATAAACAACTGAAAAAAAAATGTAAACTTAGCCACACTGGGTTTTCTCAATCTGTACAGAGCAGCCATCAGATTCTGATTAACTGTGATACAGAACTAATCTTTTCAATTAATGGAAATGAGCTGCACTTTTATGTAGTCTATTACCAGAGGGCATTCAATGATATTTTTATTCACCACATTTGACCTTAAAAATATTTTGTAGTTGTCAAGGATACAATTTTTCACACAGTGGGGATGTAGGAACAGCTAATTAAGTGATGTTTAATGACATTTGTTCCTTAAAGGAGGGCTGATTAAATGTAGCATGTAATTTTTTACCAAATCAAGCAATTCAGCCAATTTTCAAATGTGCTTAATAAGCTAAGCCAAAATAATTAGACATCTTCTGTACCAGCGCCACAGTCTCAATGGTTTGTGGGCTGGTACGTTTAATATCACTTATTTGTGAGTCTTTGTAGGCTAGAATGCAAGGGTCTGATCTGCTCTAGCTTTCTCCAAATGTAGTCCCTGCCAAAAATGTAAGAAACAAGGTCAGTTTTAGAAAGTCATCTACACTGGAAGCTAATGACTAAAATTCACTTAGGCAGAAGTCTGGAAAAATATTTTAGACACACTCAAATTACCTAGGCTCTCAGTTAATACAGTGAGGAGTGCAGCAGAGATCATAATTTACATCATAATAAAATCCCACAATCAGTGTCGGGGCTTCTTTGTGCTGGGTCATGTACAAATGTAGATCCAGAACTGGCGTTGTGTAGCACAAGGAAGTCATCGCTATGCCTGAACTAATACAATAGCCTGCCTGTAAGAAAAATGGTAGTAGATGCAACAGTATTTGAACATTTAACATTCCTGACCTGCTCACAGATACCCTTGGTACATGTTCTTTAATTTCTTCATCTTTCATGTAGCACATCCACACAGAGATAGCTGTACCCGTGAACCAGTGCTAATGGAGCTAGTTTCTAGGTTTGGCCAGGAGAATCTCGATCTTCTCCTGACATAAAATAGCAGATGAAGATGAAAAGAATCAAGAAAAAGAAAAACCAGTCACTCAGCATCCATGTTTCACTGGCATGCAGAAAGCTGGTATAGGCATAGCCCTGTGGATCCACAGGTTCATGGGAACCTTGGTGTCATGACATCTCCACAAAGTTCACTGAGGAACCCACATCATAGTGGTAGGCTGCTTTGTGTGTTCAGATCTTCTGAACAATCTCCCTTTTTGCTCTTACCCTTTTATAAGCATTTGACAGATGCCTTTTGCTCAAGTTTATACCTGAGCAGGGAGAGGTAGGCAGTAGGGCTGTGTGAAACAGCAGCGTTCCATTTCAACGAGTGTGTCGCCGTTTCGACAGAACAGCATTTTGTTTCAATTTGAAACAGCTGTTCCATTTTGTTCCATCGAAACAGGGTCGAAATGGTGAAACTGTTTCAACGTTGCGCCCATAGGATATAATGGGGAAGGACAAAACAGCCTATACCTTTGTCATTTCTGGCTAAATTTAGAAGAAACATGCAGAGATGGTAGCCCCTTCTTAGGGCATGAAGCCTACCAAGTTTCAAGGAGATAGGTTCAGGGGGTTTGAGGAAACTGTACCTCAAGGTGCGGATCAGCAAAACTCGTGCCATGGGTGACACTGTGTGTTAAGGCGCAGCAGGGTGAAAGCTGCAGGGATGGTAGCCCCTGCTGCGACCACGAAGTCTGCCAGCTGTCGAGGAGATGGGTGCAGGGATTCTGGGTTCTGGGGCCCTGCTCCTCTAGCTGCTGACAGACAAAACTCGTGTCGTGCTGTGCTAGCACAGGGGGATTTTGGCCAGACTGATAACCTAACCACTGTCAGCTGTTTCTAGCCTGATCAAATTAGCCCTCAACTGTAGCAATTCAAATGGAGAGAACTATCATCCATACATTTTAGGTCTCAAAGCAAAACAGTGCTCAGGTCAATGCCACTGATAGCTGTCCTTCTAGCTTATCCATCCAGAAATCAATATTGATATTGAATGACAGCAGTCTGACACAGTCTTTCTGAATTCCCATAAAAACAAGAAACCATGTCATATATACCCACAGTTAATTCAGGCACAGATTTTCATCCTCTACAGAGCTCTTCTATCAATAACACCATGATCCCACGGTTCCTGAGTGCCTTCATCGGACCCCACAAGCTTACTCAAGGTATCGGATCAAAAGCCTGGCAGATTTCTGTTAATAGGACTGCACGTAGCTTATTAAATTCACAAAAATCCACCTTCACAAAAAGCCATCTTAAAATAAAGATCTGGCCGACAGCAGAACAGTCTGGTCTAAAGTTGCCCTGACATCTTCACCTTTGTCATGAAATAAGTCCAATTCAAAACATTAACACAGAAAGAAAAACTTTCTACTGGATCAGCAACAGCCCCACAAGAATTGTTCCGGATGTCAAGAAAGAGCTTTTGATAGTGGGAGCAGAAAGTTGTCACTGAAGTTTAGGCACAATACACTCTTCACCCTTCCATTAGTTTGAAAGCCAGTTGTGATTTTCCCCATGCTCTCATCTGAGTCTGTGGTGCAGACCAGGTAGTAGATATTACGGATACAATCAACCGACGGGGTGGGACAGGAAGGAAATTCCATCATTTCAGAGGTTTCTATTTTAGTTATCACGCATCTATAGTAATTGCCCTGTATTTTTCAGAGAAAGATCAGTCTTCTCTCAGCCCTTCCAATCAATCAGAATGGTATTAATGTGCCAGATTAATAGATTGTATAGACGAGACCTGGCAAGATCATCGGGTCCAGCCCCCTGCACCAAGCAGGAATGACAGCTGGGTCAGGTGACCCCCAGCAAAGTGACTGTCCAGTCTCCTCTTCAAGATTTCCAGGTTAGGCAATTGCATCACCTCTGGAGGAAGCTTACTCCGCAGTCTGGACACCCTAGCTGTGAAGAAGTTTTTCCTAATGTTGAGCCTGAAATGGTCTTCCAGGAGTTTGTGACCATTGTTCCTGGTTTTCTCCTAGGGTGCCCTGGTGAACTGTTGCTCACTGAGCCCTTGATGTACTCCCCTCGTATAGCAGTAAGCTGCTACCAGGTCCCCTCTCAGCCTTCTCTTCTTCAGGCTAAAGAGTCCCAGGTCCCTCAGCCTTTCCTCGTATGGCTTGCCGTGCAAGTCTCTGATAATACAGGTGGCCTTTCTCTGGACTCTCTTGAGCTTTTCCACACCCTTGCTGAAGTGCGGCACCCAGAACTGGATGCAGTAGTCCAGCTGCAGTCTCACCAATGCAGAGTAGAGCAGAAGACTCACCTCCTTTGTTTTGCTGAAGATGCTTCGATTGATGCATGCCGGAGTAGTATTTGCCCTGTTGGCTACAGCATCGCACTGCTGGCTCCTGTTCATACGGTGGTCTGTTATTACCCCCAGGTCCCTTTCATTCATAGTACTGGTCAGATTGGCATTGCTAAGCCTGTACGTGTGCAGGGGATTGTTCATCGCCAAGTGGAACACTTCACATTTCTCGATGTTAAATCTCATCTAGTTCCAATCTGCCCAACTTGCTAGCCTGTCTAGGTCTGCCTGCATCTGCAGCCTATCTTCAAGCGTGATCATGCTCCCCCATAACTTGGTGTTGTCCGTGAACTTGGCCAGCGAGCTCTTCACCCCCACATCCAAATCATTGTCTGTGCAACCAAAACAAGATACTACTCTTGAATTCCAGGGCAGTGTTACAAACCTTCCTAGTCTCCTAACTTATGGACCACAATCCAAAGCTCTTCTTGGCTGAGGAAAGGTGGCTGTCCCAGAACCTTCTGCCCCACCTGAAGCAACAAAGGAATAGAAGACCGGAAACAAGAAATATCTAATAGACTGACATGATGATGTTGCAAAGTCCAACATATTCAGCCTTTGCTTTTGTTCTTGAAGGATGCGTTTCAAAGACCCCAATTGTAGCCTCCACTTTCCTGAGCCCCAGTGCTATAAGCATCTCCTCATTGATTCAGGCTTCAACTTTAAAGGGCTCATTCACAAGTTGCCAATGGTCAGTGCTAGTGACCTGAAATGACATCATTCCTTAGACTGATAAAGGATGCGAGACTCCCATTTCTAATGCCTCCATGTTCTTAAGCAGCTGAAAACAGAAAGCTGTCTGGGAGCTGAGTTTTAATAAAGTCTTTGGGTTGACTGATTTTGGTTTGTTAACTGCCTGACATCAAGGTTGGAGATTCACTTTTGTCAGCAGAAGCTGACTGAGAGTGTCATGTTCAGCACCTCTGCTAACTCATACATCAATGACTATTGACTACCAACAGTTGTTAACAACAACGTGATTAATAACAGACTGGATCAGGTCTGCTTGGGAATTTCCAGGTGCCAGGAGACCTGTATCCCTGTCGCTGGCAGCTGCAAATTCCAGCAGTCGCTGATCATACTTCCCTCCTTCTGCCTCAGAGCAAACTTCCCAAGTATACTTGCCCGGCTGTTCTCCTTTCTGAACTGAGTGATAATTTGTCCAGGATTATGACAACATTGATTGTTTCTCTTTAATAGATTATGGGGTGATCAAAATGTATTGCTTGAGCCTCCTTTAAACTGCTGGTGTGGGATCTCCTTTCCTCCCCTAATCATTTTTATGTAATTTCCTAATGCAGAACACTGGAACGTAATAGTCCTATATTGCTTTTGTCCCTTCCCTATATTGCAAACATTGATTTTCTTTCCCCCTTTGCGTCTCACTTGGCTGCACAAGTCATTGCATGGCTGTGAAATATGATTTTTTTTTTTTCTTCTGGCTGGCAGTGATGTTTTTGCTCTAGCCATTAAACATATACATATTTATATATTTCAAATATATGTATGATGAGAAGGGAGGCAGGAAAGCTATAAATATAGTCACAGAAGATGGAGATGGGGAAAGACCTCGTAGGTCAGCCAGTCAATCTCCCTGCCAAGGAAACACTGCTCTCCATGGTATATTTTCCTAGCATTTTGTCCAGGTTCCTCTTAAGCAGTAACTTTTTCAGCCTCTCCTTGGTAAGATCATTCCACAATGAAATAGATCTTGCTGTTGGGAACTTGGTCCCAATATTCAGACTGAATTTACTTCCCCTGGTTGATTTGTAGAAACTTCTTACACGAACCATTTGTGTGAAGTGATAGAATATATCAAGTTGCTGGTTAGTTCATGCCTAGTAGGGTAGGAGAGCGGCTCCTGTACCATTGCTATTCTTCTTATTTATTACCTGTTATTCTTTTCCCATCTTTATTTTATTTATTGTTTCTTTGCCTCTTTTGTTCTCTTTATTGTACTTATAGTCTCAGGTCTCCTCTCCCAAAGCAATCTACACAGCTAAGTCAATACTGCCAGCCTCACCAAGCTGACTAGGCACATTAACTATCTTTAAAAGTTTGCATTCCAGCAGCACAGCAGGTCAGAAGGATGTTGCTGGAGCCAAGGGACGGCATTAGGACTTCTCAGATCTCGATTCTAACCCCACATTTTCTTCATCTCATTCCTCACTTATTACTTTCTATCACTACCTTTTCCATACAAATGCTCCATTCATCTGGACAAAAATTATTTCTCAGCATGCTGATTAAGTGCCTGCTGCAATGGGACCTTGATCTACATTATTTCTTATTTATTCTCTGTATTTCATATGAAGTATTTGCTTCTTACCGTGAATAAAAAATATTTGGATTACAGAAATCAAAGACATCTCTCCGGCAGGTCCTGGTATCTAAATTTCATTATTTTACAAATAGAGAACATATCATAAAGATGTGTTAATTTTGTAGCAAAAATACCTCAGGGCATAACCACCTGTGCAAATGCTTTCTCTCTTTGTACAGTGATCCCCACACAGCATTAACAGCTGCTAACACTAAGTAACGGCTAGCCTGCAAGAACAGCATTCTCCAATAAATTTAGGCTAGGAAAAACAACAATTGCTGCTGCGGTGTGCTGAAATGAGCAGACCACCATTTCTGAGAGTTCACTGGTGATACACCCTTACTGGGCAATTAGGAAAGGTATTTAGTTGATTTACTCTTTGCAAACCACCGTCTTTAACTATATGTATATAGCAAAAGTTTCATGCGTAAGGGAGCGGAGCCAAGTTTTTCACGTACTCATTTATTCACGGAGAAATAGAACTTCTGCTTTTGGGTTAGATTTAACCAGAACGTACGGCTGAAAAAAAAGAAAAATTCGAGATATTTAGCTTTCAATTTGAGTTAATTTAATTTTAACTTAAACAAACAAAACAAGCCCCCAAAAGATGAAAACCAAGCAAAATGCTTTGTTTGTCGAATGAAATGTTTAATTCACCCCCACCCCTACCTCTAACGTTTTCTTCATTTTATTTCATTCTTTTTGCAAGGAAAAAAAAATGAAATAAAAAAATCATTTATCATTAACCTGAAACCTTCCCTTGCTTTCACAGAAGTTTTCATCTTGGTCAATAAACACACGGAAATGATTTATTCACATAGTTCAATGTCAACACGGGAGCTAGATAAATTCTGCTAGATCCATCTCCCAATATTTATTCTTATTCCAGTCAAGAAGCAGAAAGACAATGCAAATGAGGTGACCACGACTCCTCTGATGGCGAATATTCAAAGTGACCGTTTCAGAGACAATTCACACACCGACGTTTGATTTCCTTACTTAGACTGCAAGGTCTTTGGGGCAGGGGCTGTAGCTTGCATATATTTACAACAGGACAAATGAGGCCTCAATGCAGCAGTAAGAAGTCTCTAAGTATATTATCATGCAAACTAATTAAACGATTAAACAGTTGCAATGACTTAGCTCTTCACAGAGTCACAGGAAAGTAAGGATGGATGGGACCTCTCAAGGTCCTCTTGATCAGTCTCCCACTCAAAGCAAAACCAGCTCTGACTAAACTGAACAAGCTTTAGTTCAAAGTGCCCTGCCACCATTTTCTTGGCACAGGGACACTGATACACATGGCACTCGGGTGCTTTTAATTAGCATGGCTCGCTAATTAAAGTGCCCCTCCCCCTACACACACACACACCTTCTGGAGCATGCCTATGAATGCCCAGTGTTCCTTGCTCCTTCCTGCCCTTGCACAATCATGCTGCCACTGTTTGAAATCCCATGTCCTCTATGACCCAAGGCAACTTTTGGCCGCATGCCCTTCTCCTAAAGGGACTGAAAGGTATATCTATGGTAGATTCCTCCCACTTATCATGCTTTGAGCCCTATCTGACGTTTAAACAGGTTCTGCTACTTAAAAGATGATATTTCACAGCCATTTTAAGAGGAGAGGTGCCTTTATCGAAGATGAAGAGACTTTGTGCACTCCGGTCTGCCCACAAATTATATCTATTGTCCCTCCCTTTCCAGCTGCCTCTACCCAGTTCAAAATCTTTCTTGCGTCTTCTATGCACATCACCAAAGCAATGGTTTCTGTTAGCACAATAAATAGCATAATGTAAAACGAATGCACCAATGATAACCTGGCAAACAGCTTTTCTCAGGGCCAGGCCAATGCTCTGAGTAATACTGATGAACAAGTTTGCTTCTATCAATAAATCCTTGCTGCAGCCCCTTATCTACAGTTGTAGTACAATCCCAGTTGGGATACCACTCTCTTACTTTCTCTTCTATAACCTTATCTATTGACATGCTTTCCTTGCCCCTGTCTTTACTCCAAGTTTAAGAGAGATCATCACGTAGGACCATCTGTAGATAGGACATGTTTGATGTCAATCCCAGCTGAGGTATGGGACTGTCTTCAAAGTTCCCTCTTTGGTTTTTAAAAGGAAACTTAATGAAACTGTTTCAGCACTGACTTTTTTGGCAGCCATCACCAACAGTTTTGAAACAGGAAACAGGTGTTCCGGCATGCTTCATTGGGCAGAATGAAGAACAATGCCCCCCTCCCAAATGTCACTGTATATGATGTATTCAGTGATTGCTGCTTTTTGATCAAGACTACATTCACTCATATAGCAGGGAGCAATCCATCTGTTTTGTAATCTGGAATGAGCCGTTGAAGTGCAAAGTCATTAATTTTAGGGGGGAATTGGAAATAGAAAATGGTGAACACATAGTGCTAAATTTCAAAGCTCCCTTGAATGCCGGAAATTTGATTGGCTAGAATATTACCAAGCTTGTTTTCCACACAGGGGAAGTGTGATAGGTGGGAGGGAAACAGAAGCAGATTCTGAGAAAGAAATGTTCTAATTAAAAATAAAGTAGCTCCTCTGGGTCAGATTCTCACTTATTATAAGCATTACTGAATCACTGAAGTCAGGACCAACTGGAGTTCTGTTCACACACAGATCAAACCCTAGCCTTAGGCTCTTTGCTTGTTGACAAAGCAGTCACTCTTAAATGTTCAGGTTACTATATCTGGAATCAGCTTTTGGTAAGGCGAATTTATTTGAGAATTTACACTACCCGGGTCAAAAGAATCCCTAGTCCATGACTGAGACTCGTTGGGCCTTGTTAGATCTTATGCTGCAAGTCGATTAATGTTTAATCGGCTTAGTGTTGTTCGGCTTAGTGGTCACGTGGTAACACAAAAAACCTGCTCTGACTGTTCTTCACCCGCATAGCTGTGACTTGCCAGCAGAGGCTTGGTGAGAAGGGGCAGGACGAGGACCAGGGCCCACTCTGCTCCTGCAGGGCAGAGAGCCACCACCATGTCAGTTGTAGCAAAAGAAGCTTCCCTGGGGCTCTGTGGTCTCGCTGCAAGGGACGGGGGGCTCCACACTGAAAGCGGGGCTGCTTCCCCAGGTCTCTGTGGTCTTCCTAAATCAACACAGCAGCTCGGCACTCCCAGAAAGCAGCAAGCTTCCCAGCTCCCTGCATGTGTAGAGGAGTCCTCCCTCCCAGCTTGCAGCTCTCCAGGAGACTGGGTCTCTGCTACAGCTGGGCACAGTGTCCCTGGGTCCATGCATCAGTGGAAGGGATTTTATCCCCAATCCCCTCCCCTTTACCCCATGCTTCCCACAGCCCTAAAGTTGCCTGGAGGCAGCAGCAAGCCAGTGCTTCCCTCTCACATGTCCACAGAGCCAGGGTCACCCTGTCTGGCCTGGCCATGGGCAGCAGCCCTGTCCCCATCCAGGGACATCCTGCCCAGGTCTCATGAGCAGCAGCAAGTGTGAGGGCAGGGTGATTGGTACTTACTTGCAGAATGGGGCTCCTTTGCTTGCTGCCTCCTTGCAGAATGGGGCTGTTCTGTGGCCAGGCAAGGGGCCTGAGGCATAGAGTGCAGCCCAGAGAGCTTGTGGGACCAGAGGGGTCCAACACCCCAGCAAGGGGCTGGGAATAGAGTGCAGGTCTGGATAGGGACCTGAAGATGGCCTGGACAGCTGCCCAGAGAACTAAAGCAGAGAACTAAAATGGTCTAGAAGGAGGGACCAAAAGGGTCTCACAGCCCAGAGAGGGGCCAGGTGGGAGACCAAGAGACCTGGTAGCCCAGGGAGTGTTTGTGTGAAAGCAAGGGCCAGAAAGGGGCTGGAAGAGAGACCGAGGGGTCTGGCAACCTGAATGGGACTGAGAGGGAGAGCGAGGGGTCTGGTAGCCCGGGATGTGCTACGACCCAGAGATCTGAAGGCCTGGGGGCTGAAAGGCTGAAGGGTCAGAAGCCCATAGATGGGCTGCATCAGGAATTGGTAGAACATCTCTAAGGATGTCATCTGTGAGGCATGGAGACCTGGTGTGAGGAAGGTATGGAGCCATGCATTTGGTCCATAAGGCCAGAACCACAATCCAGGTGGCCATAATAAGACCAGGGCAACCTCCCACACCCTGTACAACAACTAATATCAATGCATAACAGGCAAGAGCTGAGCAACTGCCCATAGAGCGCAGTATCTCAATTTTTGGGGGGTAACCTGTGACAATTAGCACAACACTAAGATTTGTGAACCAAGCAAACATACAAAATAATTTATAGGGATCAGAAAAATGTGCTCCATGAAGTTAGCCAATTCTCATAAGCTTTCTGGTGAATGCTTTAGAAAATTTGCCTGCCCTACCAGCCCTGGTCACCAACTGAGGATGTCAGTAAAAATAAGGATCCCTGAATAAACCTTTTAAGGCAGTGAGGTACAGATGTGTTAAACTGCATACACGTCCATGGAATCTGCCTGCTAGAAGCCTACTGAAAGACTCATATTGATCAGCTCCTAAAGCAAAATCAAGAATGAAAGATCAAGAACTAGATTAACAACACCAGCTTTAATGTTAAATAGTGGTTCAGCCATACTCAGTAGGCTCTGTGCTGTGACTGAGGCACTGATAACTCAAGTAGAGTTTCCTCCTGTGCCCATAAAATTCAATGGGACTTTTGCCATTGGCTCTAATAGCAGCAGGATTGGGCTGTTAACCCTTAATTAGTTTATTTATCCTATCTCTAGCACATGCCGAGTAGAGTAATTAAGGCATTTATAGCCTGTAAGTATCTTCCAGAAAATCATTAGATATTCTTCCTTAAACAAAACTTTAGATTTTCCTTCTGTTTGTCTAGTGTGACTGCCTTCAAAGGAAGAGGAACATTCTGCTTCATCAGTTAACATTTTATTGTAGAATAAATTTGGCTAAATAGATAACAGGAGAGGACTTAGATTAAATTTTTAATCTGAGAACAGCAGCAGCAGATGAAAAAAAATATTTAGACTGCCATTTGGGATCTACATTTCCTTTCCCATCAACTTTTCAGCTCATACTAACGCATGTTTATCAAGGAAGAACTCGATATATCTATAGCAAGGAATTTGAAAGTGTGATATGTGCTATATAATTTATTTCAATTGCAGAGTGACTTTATCCTTATGCCTCATAATTTGCTTACTTTTTTAAGCACAGGAAGATGGTTGATCCTTTAAAGCTAATGTTAAGAAATATAAAAAGTCTTTTTTGCTTTGTTCATTGGGAAGCCATAAAAGCCTACATGGGATGTACCAAAGGGATCTATATGCGTGTAGCATCTACGGCTGCTTCACTGAATGACTCATGAAATGTGCATTGTGTTTACACTAGCCTTTTCCTGATATAAATGAGCAACTGGAACTGAACTAGTGAGACAGGTTCTGTCTGTTCCAGTTCTACTCACTCACATTCCAAAATGGAGATCTTACTCAGGCAAGCTAGAAACTCTCCAGCAGAATAACCAATTAGCTATGAACCATTTCATTCATTTCATTTATAGGCTGGGGGCAGGGTTTGAAATATGGTGAGGATCCGGGGGGCTGAGCTCCCCACCCCAAAAAAGATGAGCACTCCCAGCCCACCCCACGCCCTTCTAAGAAGCTCAGGCTGTGGTGGCAGTGGCTTCTTCCAGATCCAACCACCACAGACCCCACGCCACCCCCCAAGAGTTGGAGTGTTATTTGAACACTGGCTGGGTCAGGGGATGGGACATTTTATCCTCCCTTTCTTCTGCTTTTGTTTTTTTATCTCTTTTCACCCTCAATGATATTCTCAAGGTGACACACAAACATACAGTAAAAGATTTAGGGACTGATTTCTGGAAAAATAAAATACAAAGCAACTGGGTCCAAGTCTAACAGAAGTAGTCTATGAACATTGCAGGTTCAGTTGGCAAGACAAAAAATAATTTTCCCTGTATGAAATTTCTTAAAAGAGGAAAGTGCATAGTCCCTCCTTTTTTCCTGTAACAAGAAGGAGAAAGAGGGGGAAAGGGAGTGATGGAAACTCCTTAAAAAAGAAAGAAAGATGTCAAAGGGAATTTTTTAAAAAACTAACATTTTCAATGAAAACAGTCATTTCAGTTGGCAAACCATTTTCAAAAAATCTTCCATGATTTTTTACTAGTTGTAGTCTTTGGCCGTGTGTACATGAAATGAGAGATATGTGCACACACTTTAAAGTGGAATAAATGCTTTTACAATAGTTTAATGGTGTCAGTGTGCGTGTATAAATTTCATAGACTTCATAGACATTAAGGCTGGAAGGGACCTCAGAAGATCATCGAGTCCAGCCCCCTGCCCAAAGGGCAGGAAGTCAGCTGGGTCCCAGCAAGATAAGCAATCCAGTTTGCTCTTGAAGGTGTTCAATGTAGGTGCTTGAACCACCTCCGGTGACAGGTTGCTCCAGACCTTGGGGGCTCAGACAGTAAAGAAATTCTTCCTTATGTCCAGCCTGAAACGGTCTTGTAGTAGTTAATGACCATTCAACCTCGTCATCATGCCTTCGGGCGCTCTGGTGAACAAACATTCCCCCAGATACTGGTGGTCACCCCTGATAAACTTACAGGTGGCCATCAGATCATCCGAGCCTGCGCTTTTCCAGGCTAAAGAGCCCCAGGGCTTTCAGCCTGTCATCGTAGGGTCTGCTTCCCTGACCTCTGATCATGCGCGTGGCTCTTCTCTGAGCTGCGGCCTCAGCAAGGCCAAGTACAAAGGGAGAATGACATCCTGGGATTTGCTTGAAAAGCATCTATGGATGCAAGCCAGCATTCTGGTTGCTTTACTAGCCGCAGCATCACATTGCAGGCTCGTGTTCATCTTGTGGTCAATGATGACCACCAAGTCTCTTTCTTCCACAGTGCTAGCCAGCATAGCACTGCCAAGCCTATAAGGATGCTGCGAGTTTTTCTTCCCAAGGTGGAGAACCTTACATTTATCAGCGTTGAACACCATCAGATTCTCATCCGCCCACTTGCTGAGCCTGTCAAGGTCAGCCTGGATCACTGCCCTGTCTTCTGGTGCGGATGCTTTGCCCCAAAGTTTAGTGTCATCAGTGAACTTGGTCAGTCCACTTCTGACTCCAACGTCCACATCATTAATGAAGATGTTGAACAAAAGGACAGAGCCTTGGGGGACCCCACTGGTCACAGGACACCATGATGAGTAACTTCCATCAATTACTACCCTCTGGGTCTGACCACGGAGCCAATTTTCCAGCCAGTGAATCATGGTGGACCCAAGGTGACAATTGGTCAGTTTCACCAAGAGGTGATCATGGGATACCAGATTGAAGGCTTTTTTGAAGTCAAGATATATGACATCAATCTCTTCTCCCCTTGTCCAGGTGATAGGTCACCTGATCATAGAAAGAAATGGGATTGGTCAAGCAAGACCTACCCACAACAAAGCCATGCTGACTATCCCTTAAGATGTTGGTGTCGGCCAGTCCATTAAGGATGGCCTCTTTAATAAACTTTTCTAAGATCTTCCCCGGGAAAGAAGTCAGGCTAATGGGCCTATAGTTAGCCGGATCCACTTTCCTCATTTTCTTGAAGAAGGCACCACATTGGCCTTCTTCCAGTCTTCGGGCACTACACCAGAGCACCAAGAGTTTTCAAAGGTCCGTAGTACAGGCTGGGCTATGATGCTCACCAGCTCCTTGAGTACCCTGGGGGGAAGATTGCTAGGGCTGGCTGACTTGAAGGAGTCCAGCTCCTCAATAAGTTCCTTCATGAGGTTAGCATTAATGGAGGGCAGGGAATCTCCCTCACCCAGACTTCCCTGTCCCGTGAGCAGGCATGGGTGTCCCATGGGACTGATGAAAGACCAATGCAAAGTACCCATTTAATAGGTTGGCTTTTTCCTGGGCATCAGTTGTCAGTTGTCCCATCTGGTTCAGCAGGGGGTCCAATGTTGCTCCTGCTTTTCCTCTGGCTCCCCACATATCTGAAAAAGGACATTTTCTTGTCCTTCGTGCTCGAAGCTAGAGTTGACCAGGAAGGGTCCAGAATAAGCGTAGACCCAGTCGGGTAATTGTCTGGCTACTACCCTGCTAAGGGTCACAGGACAGGCCCAAAAGATGGTACGTCTGCCACCCAAGGTACAAACTAGATAAAGCCTATGGCCTCAGGGGCCCACTTCAAGAGGGAGCAAGGCAGAGTAAGTTGTTGAGGCATGACAGAGACCCTGTGAGAGGAGGGCGGTATGAATGTGTCCGTGACTGAGACCTGACGATAACGCCTAAGCTTGGTCCAGCTGTAGGCTGGGAGCACTGTCATCTGGATGCCATCTGCGAGGCTTAGGCTGCAGTGCAGGGGAGGAACAGAGCCACAGATAGTGCCCCCTGAAATGGGCTGCCTCTCACCTTAATTAACATTGTAATTAATTAAGATAAGACATGGCTGGCAAGTCAGGTAGACGGCGTGCCCAAAGGCAAGTGGGGAAACTAACACTGTGGCTAGTCAGGGAGCCCCACTTTACCACAGACACTGTGATGCTGGAGTCTGTTGGAGTGCAGTAATTACCATGCCCCAGCAAACTCGATTAATTGAGTCTGCTCCAATGTGGTGTAATTACAGCATAACACAGCATCCTCACAGCACATTTACAGGTGCCTCTAATGGCTAGGGCACTTGCCAGGAAAATGGACACCTGGGGTCTAGGCTTACCACAGCCTGAAGAGGTTCCAAACCACACCTCCCAGGACAGCACCCTAACCAGCAGGTTACAAGTGAAGTAGAAGTGGGGATATGGATATCCTCCATGAATTCGATCAAAGCTGTGCCAACGCGCAGCCAAGGACATAAGCTACATAATATGTATAGGGAGTAGAGTTACGGATGTTGCTCCCTGTTCCTAGGGCTGTTAATGTATTTTACATTTAACAGGCACGGAATTAAATAACCCTTTTAAAATGTACTAATGGCAGTAAGCAGTTTGTCAGCTTCAGCTAACACTGGCCTGCTGTAAATAAAGACACTTTAGTATGCCCATGGACTAAGGCCAATGCCTCCTGCTCTATTTCAGTGAAACATAATTGCCCTCAGCATGCCTGATTTTAGGTTTCTCCTTCCCAGTTCAATCAATTTCAAACAGTGGAAAAAAAAGAGGTATGTGTTCCAACTTGAGCAGTACAATTCATTCTTAAAATGGTGATACACCAATGTAGATCCTAGCACTCTTCAGCACCAAAAATCTTATCTTTCTGTGACTCACTTCAGACTATCACATGGGTTTTGTCTGGCACAAAAAGAAACAGTGGTTTTCCAAGGTGGTGCTGAAGATGTACTAATGTTGTTTTAAGGTCATCTGTTGCAGCCCTGCAGACACATGTAGAAAAAATATTTGGCATCAATCATCTACATCTGCCTTCTCCCCTCGTAGGAAGCAGAAAGTAACTGAATGACCAGACGCTGGAACAGACTCCCAGCAGGGGTGGTGCGGGCAGCTACCCTGGAGATCTTCAAAAGGAGACTGGACACAGACTTTGCTCAAGTTAGTTGACCCCAGTAGTCTTTCTTGCCCAGAGCAGGGGGGTTGGACCCGATGATCTCCTGAGGTCTCCTCCAGCCCTAAACTTCTGTGAATCTGTATGAATCTGTGCATCCCATTTTAAAACATGTAGTTTGGGGTATAGCTATCAAATACAGATATAAGGTGTATAGATGTATGAGCCAATGGTGTGTCCTTGTTATGAAGAAGTCCGATGACACACTGGGCTGTATTAGTAGGAGCATTGCCAGAAGATCAAAGGAAGTGATTATCCCCTCTGTTCAGCACTACTAATACCACATCTGGAGTATTGTTTTCAGTTTTGAGCCCCCCACTATAGAACGATGTGGACAAATTCAAGACAGCCCAGGGGAGGGCAGCAAAAATGCTGAGGTGGCTGGGGGACATGACTTGTGAGGCTCTGAGGGAACTGGGATTATTTAGTTTAGAGAAGAGGAAACAGAGAAGCAATTTAATAGCAGCCTTCAGCTACCTGAAGAGGGTTTGAAAGAGGATGGAGCTGGGCTGTTCTCAGTGGGGGCAGTTGACAGGACAAGTGGCAATGGGTTCAAGTTACAGCAAGGGAAGTTTAGGTTAGATATTAAGAGAAACTCTCTCACTAGGAGGGTTGTAAAGCACCGGAACAGGTTACCCAGAGAGGTGGTGCAATCTCCATCCCTGCAGGTTTTAAGGCCTGGCTAGACAAAGCCCTGCTGGACTGATCTAGTTGGAGAGGGTCCTGCTTTGAGCAGAAGGTTGGACTAGATGACCTCCCTGAAGCCCCTTCCAACCCTAATGTTCTATAATTTCTATGATAGGAAATTCCTCACAAGCCAGAATTAAGCCCTGACTAAGCCATCCCAGCACCGTGCCTGTCCAACCCACTCTTGAAAATGTCAGGGATTGAGAATCTTTGACTTCTCTGGGTAGCCTGTTCCAATGCTTGACCACCCTCAAAGTCAGAAAGCTCCTCCGAATCGCCAACCTAAATTTCCTCTGCTGAAGCTTGAGGCCATTGCTCCTAATCCTGTCCCCCACGGCCACAGGGAAAAACACATCTACATCCTCTCTGTAGTTGCCTTTCAGGTATTTGAAGACTGTCACCATATCACCCCATTTTGTCTTCTCCAGACTAAATAACCCTAGCTTTTTTAGCCTTTCCTCATAAGCCATGTTTCCCAGGCCTCCAATTACTTTTGTCACTCTCCACTGGATTCATTCCAGTCTGTCCACATCCATCTTGAAGTGAGGGCCCAAAACTGGACACAGTGCTCCAGCTGAGACCTGAAGCACTGTGATGGCCAGTTCTGAATAGTGCAGAATGCAGTGGAAGAATCATATCCCTTGACTTACAAATGCAGGTCCTGGTAATACAAGTCAGTATATTCTTGGCTTTTTTGAAACAAGAACGCACTATTGGCTCATATTCATCTCATGATCTTCTGTAATACCTAGGTCCTTCACTGCAGTATTGCAGGTTAAATGGTAATTCCCCAGCCTAACTGAGGTAAAAACACAAAACATTGCAGCTCCTTGTATAATATTTTTTAGGTTGAGGTCCAGTGCATTTTTGCAGTCTCATATTCCATGTGGATGCCAATCCAACCCCAGAGACTGGGCAATCCCCAGACTGAGCTCCTCCCCACCCTGCTTCCTCCCTCCTATACTGAACACAGCACCAGAGTCGGGCCATGTTGCATCAGCCCAGCCCTGCTCCTGGGCAGGACTGACAGAAGTTAATAAAGGTGCTGCACTTTGGAGTGCCTTCAGCTGAATCCTCATGTAATTAGGGTTCATTTGTCATGTGATTGGGCCCTTCTGAAGTGTTCTGGAGCCGTGTACTTCTGTCAAGGGGCTCGTGGCACAACAAGAATATTACTTCTATCAGCACCCTATGTTCTTCAAGATTATCTGTTCCCGAGTTTGTTCTGAGCGCCTACTGAGTCTCTCATTCCTAATTCCACTACCTTCAATGAAACAATGTCAATGACACCAACTGAGGATCAAGCTTCCAGAGTTCATGGCTTTCCCCTCTTTTACCTTTTGAGATCACGGCCCAGTTCTACAGAAATACATCAGTTCAATGCAAGTACCTAAGTCCAAAACTGTGATTCTCAAAATCTCTGCTGAACTGCTGCCTAAGCCTGGAGGTATCTAAATTCTGCAGATGCTTTAATTTACAACAAAACTTTCCACCGGCATCTAAACTTCTGCTTCTGAATATGCCTCCAAATGGCTCAGACTTGAAAGGGTTACCCCAAGCTCAGCCCAGCGAGGAGCCACAAACTAGGCATTCTTCAACCTGTCTCTTCTGATGCACTCTTCAGAAGAGTGTAGGCAAAAAAAAAATTCAGACAGCTCTCACTGCTTTTTTTTCCTTCAAGACAGACAGACCACGATGTGTTGGTAGTGCCTCCCATCTATGGCGCACAACCGTGCTTAAAACACCCAGCCAGGACCTCTTCCCTGTTTAGGCAGGTAGCTATTTGGTACAGTGCACATCTGATTTCCTACAATTCCTAATATAATCAGAGCCCCAATATTGACTGAGGTTTCTAGGTGCTAGCACAATACTAATGATTAGTAATTCCTTTCTCTCCCTCTCTACCTTCTCCCTTTTGGCAATCTTTTATTCTTTTTTCTATTTTTTTTTTTTTCATGGCAATTTTTTTTAATTGAGCATTTGTCAGATAACAGAGCTTTCAACGTTTATTCAGAATTTGATTTGTCTGTCAAAAAAAAAGTGGGGGGGGGAATCCTATTTTAGGCTGTCTCCTAGTTTTTAAAAAAAAAAACCAAAAAACCAGAAGGGGAAGCATACAGCAATTTATGCTGGTATGCACAGCAGTGCTGTAGAGGTTACCAAGCAACGAACAGGAGATGTGTCAGAGGGGCAAGGAAGATTGGAAAGATGAATAGAAGTGTGGGCAAGAGATTCCAGAACGTGGAGAGAGGCACTGGAGAAACCTGGCTTCTCACTTCTCCCTTATGCTGGGTTTTAAGCAGCATCCCTGAGCAGAGTTTATTTCAAGTGGATGCATTTGTTTACATGGGGGCTTCTGGGAAGAGACAGCCTCCATGTAACTTAATGATCAAAACGAACAAAAGATTAAACTGTCAGTAGCTAATTAGATGAAGCTAAGGATGCATGTGTGTATGTGTGTGCGTACGTCTAGAACAAACAAGCTTGACACTGTAATAGGCATAGTCACATCTTAACAAGCCAACGGGAAATAATATTATTAAAACCACAACCGGAATGAGGGAGATGCTGTTTTTATTTAAGCGAAAGAGCAGAGCTCAGATTCGATCCTGGAAAACAGACTCCGTTTCAGGTCTGATGTAACTGTGCTAAAAATCACAGTTGTTCTTGCACCGTTTTCCACCCTCTTCATGCCGAAACAGGCAAGTTTAATGAAAGTGTCCTTTTATGAATCAGAGACAGAGGGAAAGAGCTTGGATACCAGATTCAAAACATATAGTCCTAGGGAGGTCATGGGAAACTAGGGGTGGAAGAGGCCTCGAAGTCATCTAGTCCCACCCTCTGCTCAAGGCAGGATCATCCCGTCCCAGCCAAGTGTCTGCCCAACCTGCTTTTGAAAGTTTCCAAGCATGAAGATCCTACGGTTCTCTGGGTAGCCCGTTCCAGTGCCTGACCTCCCTCCCTGTGAGAAAGTTTTCCTCATCTCCAACCTAAACTTGCCTGCTGCAGCTTGAGGCCATTCTTCCTAGTCCTGTCCCCTGCAGTCACAGAGAAAAGCCCATCTCCGTCCTCTCTAAAATCACCCTTCAAGTACTTGAATACTGTTACCAAATCAATCACTCCTCAGTTTTCTTTTCTCCAGATCATGGGCGGGCACTTATTTTGGGTGGAGAGCCGCTTACTGAATTTTGGAAAGCCATCAAGGGCCGCATGACAGGCAATCAGGGGCAGATAAATAATCTTTTTCTTAATTTTGGGGGGGCCCCGCAGGCCAGATGGAATGGCCTGGCAGGCCAAAACTGGCCCACGGGCCGCATTTTGCCCACCCCTGCTCCAGACCAAATGACTCTAGCTCTTTCCACTGTCTCTCATAAGTCACATCTCCTGAACCTCTAATCATTGTTGTTACTCTCATGCTTTCCAATCTGTTCACATCCCTTTTCCAGTATGTGGCCCCAAACCGGACATAGTGGTCCAGGTGAGGCCTCACCAGTGCTGAATAGAGAGGAAATCTGCCTTCCTTGAAGTCTGCAGGGTTTAGGGGCCTTCTCTGCCTTGGGTAAATTACTTAAGAACTGTTTTTACTTGTCATGTGCTTGGGCAGAAGATAAAATGCCCCAGAGTTCGAATGACTATTATTACTATTATTAACATTAACGTTAATAATGCCAGGGATGAGATGGTTCTCCTACCTATGAAATTATGCCTTATCCTGTAAAAATCTTCACTAGCTCCACCTCTCCTTTAGCTTATGCACTAAAGATCTCTGATGTTCAGCTGTGCCAAATGTAAGATGTCTACTGCTATAGTCTGAACTAGTTAAACTCTTCATAGGATGCATCCCAGGGATGAAAGAAAGAAAACAAGAAAAAATGGAGGATCAAGTTACTATAAGGCAGAGTTATGGTGGGTTGGGTGGCTATTTTGCCTGTTTCCATACTCGATTCTCTTCTCACTCTCCTTAACACTATATTTCTTGTTTCTAATCGAAGTTCAAAAAATATAACCTGCAGGGTCCATCACCTGACACTCTCCATTTCTCCTTGTTTTGGGAGCTGCATTACAGATAGGGAACATTGTACAGCCATCATGGTGGGAAGTACAACAACACTTTAAAGGCCGTTCAGCAGTACCATTCTGAAATCTGGCTTAGCTTTTTACCACTCTACTTTTTGGGCAACCTTTGCCAGCCTCACCATGCTCAAGAGTTATTGGATTTTGAAACGCACGTTATTTTGCGGCACTAATCCAAAACACCACAGCAAGTCCTGTGTACCAGACAATTTCAGATCATTACTGCAGAGTAATATTTTTAGAGGATGGGGACACAGGAGTAGGAATAGGAGCAACAAGGCAATGCTCTTGCAAAAATAAAAATGGAAAAGTAGGGTGGTCAACCTGAGCGCATGCCTTCCCTCAGCAGCTTTTTTCTAGAAAAAGTTTAAGTAAATAGATAGATAGATAGATTTTAAAGAGCCACTTTTGCTATCCTAGATGGAGTTAAGTCACTGCTTGAAACACCACTGTCATGTAAAGAAGTGCCTTCCTTTTTATCCTCCTATCAGTTCAAAGCCTCTCCCCCAAGGTTAGCTCGAGGGTAAGACTGCAGACTGCACTGGCAGGAGACTCTATCGTGTTATGGTCTCAGCGTTTCTTAAGATTAGAACTTGCTGGAAATTCATGTCCCGTCCTATTCATTGTGAAGCTAGGGGACTCCCAGATCTGCCAACTGCGTGGTGTGCAATCTGTCCTTATAGGCAACAGAAGCAAGGTCTCATGTCTGAGACCATCTAAACTATCTGTTACCTCTTATACCCAAATCAGTTGTCATCTAATCACCCTCAGGCTAGATTTTCACATCATTTCCTCGAGGGGTGAAAGCTTCCTTCTCTAGAGAGCGTATTATTTCATTTCACTTCTCGCACCTTCTTGCTTAGCATTCAGAAGGGATCATATCAGAATGAAACATGATTCATCAATATGAATTTTAGATTTGGGGATAAAAGAGAGAAAGCCTGTCAGTTTCGGTTTTGCTTTACCAAGTTTAGCAACCCAATTCTTAAGCGTCCCATTCAAGACCCCAGTGCCCTTACCTTTACCAAGAACAAAACTGGTCTGCTGTGCATAACCACAGCAGACATGCAGCGTTGTTTCAGTCGGCGAGGAGAAAACTTCAAAGCTTTCATCTAGAAACCATAAACCTATGGTACCCGAGCTAAAGCAGGGAATCAGCTGCAGGAGGCAGGCTCTTCTTTCCTGCAAGGAGAAATGATTATTAAGTCATCAGACCACACACAGACATGTTTCTATTGCTCACTTTAAGTCCTGGACAGGCCGATTTTAATGAAATAAGAGCTGGGGGCAGGGCAAACAATATACTTAAGGGGTGAGGAGGCTCTGTAAGGCCCAGAAGAAGGCAAATGGACTGGTGGCGGCAGGTCCTCCACCTCTTCTATGCGGCGGAGAGGAGACCTGCATTCAGAGGGACCTTTTCAACAGGAATGACCCATTAGCATCACAGTGCTGCTGCTGTGTCCGGCATGGGCCAGGGAATGTGAGCTGTAAGGTTTGTGAGGTGACGTCGTATTTTTACTGGCCCCATTTTTATAGTTGGGAGAGGTGCTAGACAAGCACCAGACAACTGTCACTAGGAAAAGGTGCTTGTTGCCAGCACTCGCAGTTCTTCAGGGAACTCAAATTTGTCAGATCAGGTCCTTCTCTAATAATGACTGGGGTGTGCAATTAGGGATGGCTTAGAAATGGTATTTAAAGGTTTGTTTGGGGGGATTGGCTTATGAGGTGGGGGTGTATACACACACATGCACGCACACACCTCTTAACCCCTTCTGCCCATCCTGAACCATTCTAATATGATAGATAGATAGATAGATAGATAGATAGATAGATAGATAGATA
>JAGPOW010000261.1:9617494-9632149 GCA_030014935.1 Caiman crocodilus
GATAGATAGATAGATAGATAGATAGATAGATAGATAGATAGATATTAGGATTTTTTATTTATTTATTTTTAGAATGGTTCAGGATGGGCGGAAGGGGTTAATTGATTTCTAAAGGTGGTCACAAAGTTTCACACAGCCTTTCAAGCAGGCGGGCTGTCTAACACAAGGCCAATGGATACAAGTGCAGTCTGGGAAACTGGGGGCGTATGCTACACTGCCCATAACATGAGATAAGGTGGCACCAGCTCACAAGGCCAAAGAGGGGGGCCTAGATTTCCTGTTTCGGGAAGGGCATGCACATGATGGGTTTGGATTGTGCTGACAACACAGGGCGTGAACAGTGTGATGAACACGCAGAGAGACCAATCAGCAATAGCCATGGATAGAGAGTCATCAGGAGGGAAGGAGAGTACAAAAGCAGAGACTTGAGAGTAACAAAGGGTCCCACCTGGCTCCCTTCCCTTCCTCTTCCCCCGTCCCTTGGACCACCATGGTCAGAGAGCACACCCCCAGCCCATCTCATCCACCCCACTGGAAGGAGAGATGGGCCTCGGCATGCCACCTATGGGCTGCTCACATCCGACACCTAAGAAAGAGCCTCAGCCTGAAGCCTGTGTCCTGGCCAGATGTACTTCGACTCTGATGACAGCCCTAGAATTGGTCGATATATAGAACTGCTTGATTGCTTGTATTGTCTCTATTCTGTTATTACCATGTATCAAGAAATTTGCCTGTTATCAAATGGAAAAGTCATGGTCAGTCTCAGGGTGGGTCAACCTCACCGCCCCTCCACCCTCCCCACCCCCCGTTCACCTGGAACAAGGCACCTGAAGTCCTAAATCAAGAGCCAACAAATAAGGATGAGAAAACCTTCAATTCTTGTCCCAGTCTCTAACTCCAAGGGCCTGGAATAAGAACATAGAAGGGGTTGGGTGAGAAGGAAAGAGATTGTATCCCATGACAAATGTCTTCAAACGAAGGGACAAGAATGTGGAGATGGCTGCTCCGAGAAACAGGTAAAATTTCTGAGCAGCTCTTCTAGGAAACCCAACCCTTTTGTTATCCCACATGTTCATGCATACAACATACCCCGTGCACCTTGGTTTTGAACAGCAAAATGGAATTTAAAAAGAGGTTTGCCTTGTAGTAAGTAAATGAGTTGCAAGAGGGAGGGAGAAGCGCCTGCTCCCTGTTCTGTTCCCTGTGAGTAGCCAGCACATTTTCCTTTCACTTTTGCCCATAGCCATCAAACTGTTCTTACCATATTTCTCATATATAATGTGCTTGCAATTTTCAGCAGCCAGTTGTGGGGGGAAAGGTGTGTTGTGTGTAAGAAAATACAGTTTATTATTGCATCTAGTATTATGCATGCCAGCAGGTAGAACTACATGCCGCGCTTGTCTTCTGTTGCTTCCTGATGTCATGCTTGAAAAACATTTTGTTAAGCCCTTTTTTTTTGTTAGCGTTTGATTGTTCTGCTTAATCCTGCTTGATCTCACTGGAACAGACAAACCCTGCAATACAGAAACATTTTGTCATAAAATGCTAGCTAGTCAAAGCTGAAACTTTCCACAGCAATGTAACACTCTCACTGAAACCTCCATCAGGAAATCTCTCTCAGGTCCAGGATGGAAAGGCTGGTCGAAGAGAGATAAATTCTAGTCAATGATCCAATGGCCAGTGTCTTGGGATAGAGGAGACAAGGTTCAAGTGTCTCATGAAATCTTCATATTTGCCCAAGCAGGAAGCAACTGTGACCACCTGAAACCTGAGATCCTGCTCCTACCTTTGTTTTAAGATAACTTCCATCTTCCCAGATCCTCACAGGAGGTGTAAGGCTTCATACCAGCTATGAATCGACTGCCCAGAGGAGTTTACCATCTATTGACTCCTCTGTGAAAGCCTGTGATACATGAACTTCAATTTCTACCCAGGAGAACTTTTAGAGTCTTTTCTCCAATGCCTGATGAAGGGTGTTTGTGCCTGAAAGCTTGCAATTAAAGGATTTTTTTTGCAAAAATCTTGTTGGTCTAATAAAAGCTATCATCTCTGCTACGAGCCCTGATTGTCATTTGTTTGTCTGCATCAACCAAGAGTCCTAACCACAGAATTAAAAGAAAAACCTGATGGCTCCATCCTGATGCAGAGCAAACAAGTCTCCAGAAGTCTTTGCAGGGGGTCGAACTCAGTCTGCCCATGCAGGGAGTCGGACTCCATGATCTATTGAGGTCCCTTCTGACCCTAACATGTATGACTCTATGAATCATCTATGAACCTCACTTGACACATTTCCATCCAGAACTGGAGACAAGATACTTGACAACATGGACACTTCTGATTCAGTGTGGCACATTAAAACCAACCGGGACTCCTTGCGCAGCCTCGGGAAAGTTACTTAAACCCTATGCCTTGATCTCCCGATCTGTAAAAGTAAGATGGATTTTGATTGCCTCTCACGTACTACAGTATCCTAGGTCACAATTAGGCCCTTTCAACTACAAAGTAATATTCAACGCCAGGAATTTTGGCCCCCAGTTTTATGCAAGGATTCACTTAATAGACAACTGTATCAGATAGAGCGCTGTGTATCTAGGCCATCTAAAGTACTATGACAATGACACAAAGGTCTCTGGCTCCGAACAGCTCGAGGAATTTAATAAGCAAATCCTGAGTGCTGCTTTTGAGACACGTCAAGCTGCTGTTGCTCGTGTAGTAGCCAATTTCAATTTCACATTTGCAACTATTGTTTTTAATTGCTTTTGTCTGCCTGAAAAAAATTACTTTTAACCCCAGTCTGATGCAAAACTTGCTTGAGGGGGTGAATCTTGTTTCAGCTAAACCAGGTTATTTCCATTTGTTCTTTACCATTGTTAATCATTCGACTGCTCCTGTTCAAAACAATCTTCCGTGAGTTATCTGGACGCCAAAAGACGTGTCTGAAAGCCCTCTACTAACAGCAGCACAGCACACACAGGGCACGACTCCAGAGTCCTGCTAGGTTGTGTCACCATTGCTATTCTGGTTCATATAGAAAAGCCAATTAATGAAAGTGTTTCACTGTGCAAGGCCCCATTCAACATCTGCTTCTTTCCTTATATATGTATATTCAATATCAGTTAGAGTTAAGAATGTTAGTTTTGCCAAATTACGTTCACATTTATTTCCCAGCTACACTCCTATTGATTTCAGTAGCTCTAACAATCTCTCATTTTACTCACTGAATTTGGCAGAATGGCTGATACCTGGCCCGTTGATTTATAGGCGAGAAGGGACCTCTTTCAACAGTGCCTGTTAAAGCTGCGTTAATTGTAATATTTTACAACAGTATCATAAGATTATTTATTACTTTCACTGTACATTTAACTGTAGCCAGCATAAGCCCTGATCATTATATCTGATGTGTCAATCACACGGCAGCGTTTCATTTATCCCTTCTGGCTCCACCTGTCACCCGTATTTTTTCCTTTACAGTCTTTTAGGGATGATTTTTCCATTTATAGCATTTTCTGAAATCTGTGTGATATCTTTACCTGCGTGTCTTGGGCACAGCCAGAAAGGACAGAGAGACAGAGAAAATGCAAATTCACTATGGCACCATTGCTCATGAAAGTCCCAGGTGAGCAGAACAATTAGACATGTACTTATCTTTGAATTCATGAGTCATCAATTCGAAAGGTAAGTTTTCTTCTGCCTGCGAGCCTCAGAGATTCAAAGAAGCTCAAATGAACAAACACATGCATAAAATCCTTATTTCTGCACATTTTACTTTTAGATAACATTCATTGGCTAAATTCCACTTTTACTTAGACCAACTGTCTCCGAGATTATTAGACAAGGGTTTGGTCCGCATTTTCCATTAAGAACTGTTACCCTCCATGCAACTCCAAGGATGCTTTGAGCAAATTATTACATTATGCAACATTCAATGGATTTACTACTACTTTTTTTTTAACCTACGCAAAAAAAATATGTTTTTGAAGCATCATTTTGTTGCTAAAGAGCCAGACTAGGGCTAAAGAAACCTCGGTTCATTCCTTGACCCAGCAACAGACTTTCTATTCACCCTCAGCTAATCATTGGCAGCCAAACTGTGAGTGCTGAGCAGGGCCTGGCATCATGGCTATTCTCTACAACCAGCGGAGCTATTTGCAAGTTGCTCATAGTGTAGCAAACCCCCCAATTTTTCTTTTTTTTTAATTTAAAGATACATTCCCTCTCCTTCCCCAACCATTCTGACTTTCTCTCTGCCCTCTCTATCCCTAATAAGTAGCGATAAGTAGTCATAGATAAGCTAAGCTAAGTTCTTGCATGCCATTATTTGTTATGAGCCCCTTTTTTATGTGGTCTATAGTGTGCTGGTATTTTGTATAGATTTTTACTGTTTAAAATTGTATTCCTGTTAAGTTTGTATTGATTGTTACTGTTTTATATTGATATTGTATGATTTAGGCCCATTCCTATGAGTTAACCAAAGTAATGTCAACCCTCCATCTTGTAATGTCAAGTCTCCATTTTGTGTCCCCTGCCCGGACCTACCCTAGTGTAACTGTGTTGCGACTATGACTCAAACCTACCCCTCCTATGTAAATTGGTTCCTGGGTGAATGAGGATGAATGAGGGTGCTTGAGACATAATGGTAGCAGGCCTACAAATAGCTCCTGCTCAATAACTGGACCATCAACTCAATGACTGGGCCAGTGCAAGATGGGCTCTTTCAACAGGTTTTGACTTCTGGCCAACATAGCTTGCAGTGTCCCAAAGGGTGACGTTTTTCAACCATCCCCTCGGAGGCTGCTCTAGGAAGCTCCTTTTGACAGTAGCAAGCTCTGACTTGAAAAGGCCCTTCAAGAATTAACCCTAAGGAACCCAAACTGGCTAGGGGAGTGCTCCCACTGGGGCCCAAGAAAGACCATTTGCAGCCTTTCCCTTCATTTAGGCACAGTTACTGAATCCAGGCCAGACACTTAACTGGTGAAAATCCACATTGCTCCATTAAAGGCAATAGAGCAGCGTGGAGCTGCATCCTCTGAGGATCCAAGCCACCAGTTCCCATGTGGGGCTGTGCAGCCGACCTTGGTATCAATGATCTCCGGTTAGATTAGCTAAGTTGGAGCCAGCAGAAGCCATTACGTCAGGCCGAATCAAAATATTGTCCGCTGGATTTATTAAAAGCTGCTTCTGCCGTTCTGTATCGCTTCCCAGTTTCGTTGAAGTCAGTGCAAGGATGATGCATGTGCAGGCTTCACCTCTGGGCATGATGGACTGAATCCCATTCGGGGTTGGGGGAGAGGCGGAAAAGGCCGACGGCACAACAGTGTGCAATATTCTAGGCTCTTTGATGCATCTTGAGAGGCAACTGTCTGGGAGTTACAGTTTTATGAGTCTGTATGATTAGGAAATGGAAGCACTGAAGTACTATCTCATGGGTAATGTTGTGAAGCTGCAACTGTGCTAAACCAAGGAAAATGAATGCATTTTCCATTTTCTAAATTGTCATTTTCCCAGATGAGCCCTTAAAGATGCTCTGCAATCTAAAAAGGTAAAAGAGATTCAGTGGGCTTCAAAGGTCAATGATATTAAAAAATGCAGAATCCTTCTACATTAATGCCCTAATTGTTTTTATTGCAGGGTTTTCACTCAGATGTCAAGCTCAATCTCTGCTTTCCTTCTCCTAGGTCACAGATGTTTAATATTTCTGACTAAGACATAATGAACCTTTTTATTTCCCTGAAAGATTTAGTCTCTTTGAAATTAGTATCTTTAAATGATTAGCTTCATCTATTGTTCAACGGGAGGATGAATAGACTTGTTGGTGCCAGGTTGCCACTAGGTGCTTGTTATTACTGAGTCATGCTGAAGAAGACATTAAAGTAGGCTGAGGCTTTGAGTGATCAGAAAACACGGCAATCTCTCAATGTTTGGAACCCCGTTCGGCTTTGTTTTGAGGGCAACCTTCCCTTCCTCTAGTACCAGAATAATCCACCAGTGCCTGGGAAGTTACACACCTGCCTTGAAAGACATCCTCTTCCCAGCAATACAAGTGGTTCAAGCACCAGGATGAAGCCTCAGAAGAGGTAACCAGGGTAAATCATCCTGATATTTATCCTAAACAAAAGAGAAATCTCCGAGAACAAAGAGACATGGCTGAAATGCTGGAGATAGCTTCCCAGCATCCTCAAGAAAAGTGGCGTGCTTTTCACCGTGACAAATACAGCACTGAAAGCATCTAGGCAGCTTCCGCTTGAAAGGTCTCTTCCCCTTCTAGATATTTTCTACAGCTAAATTATCAATAAGCTAATATTTTCTACAGCTTATTGCTAGCTGTGTGCAGGCCCCTTTTCACGCACACATCAAAAGGATTGAAGCTGCAGGACAAAGGAGAGAATAGCAGAGAGGTGCTCGGCTATGAGAAATAATTCAGGAGGCTATGAATGGAGAATTGAAACAAGCGCCAAGGACACTTATCCTGTTTATGCCCGGTACTTTATACTGGCACTTCTCTCTTCTGTGTCTAACTTGGTAGATGCCATCTGATTTTTTTCTTCCATGAAGTGTCTGTCTTCCACTTTGTATTTCAGTCCTCAAGTCCTATTATGTCTCCTGCAGCATCGACACTGGGAAGCAGGCATCCCATTGTGCTATGGCACATCGGCCATGAAAACAGAGGAGGTTCTTGTTCCAAACACACCGATTCTCAGAACAAACAGCCTCTGCTGATGAGTAGAAAATATTGTTGGTAGCTTCCAGATGAGTGACTCAAACTACTACCTCAAGAGATGCAAAGAACACCTGTTACTATCTGAATGGCTGTTTAGAAATGAACTGTCGAATGTCATGCGTGTCAGTTCAGTATGACCACGCCTAATGCAGTCTCTCCACTGAATTGAATTAGGGCATGCCCATTAGGCTGGGTATTCCAAAGTGCTCAGTACTGATCCGGTTTAGTTCACATGGATGTCGGTGGCAGAACTACCACTCCATTGACTGCAAATGTCAGGTCAATTGTACATGCTCTGACAAATCCTTTACCACCTTTACCACTAAAAACACCTTTACCATTAGCTTCCTCCAGGTTCCTATCTTTGTTGACGGTCTCAGCACAGAAGCTAAGGTCCAGAATGCTCAATTGACCCTTCAACTCTTGATCATCTTCACTAGGCCTGTTCCCTTCAGTGGGGCAGTTTGCCACATCAATAAAGCAATTTGGTGACATGAATAATTACTGGCCAAACGATCCATATTTTGTGAATGGAACTCATTTATCAGGGTTATCAGGCCAGCATTTTTGATGAGCACCGAACCTGCTTTTATACAAATAGAAAGACGTGAAAAAAGAGAACAGTTACAAATCAGTATGTTAGTATTCCTAAAATGCTCATTGCAGTAAATTTAAGGCAAATGGGATGACCAGCCAGAGTGAGACTGCATGTGCACTTCCTGCATTCCCTTATTACAACAGTCACGCACTGGGGCAATATCTCTCACTGAAGGCTTCCAATGATATACTCCTCTATCCTTGACCTTGCTCTTGGGTTGGACAACTTGGCCGCAGCTACACGAGATACTGAGTGCACAGTAGCTCATTAGTACTGTGCAGTAACATCACATGGCACAGAGTGTGACACAATGCTACTGTGCAGTAGTAATGAGCTACTGCACAGTCAGCATCACCTATAAGCTGTTCAGCGACACTACTGTGCAGTAACTCCGGTTACTGTGCAGTTATTTAGTACTTGTGTATGCAAGCATAAAATGACTGTGCAGTAACACCTGGCAGTCAGTGTCTCGTGTAGACACAGCCCTTACATACAAGATAGTTACAATAAGCTGAGAAGGCAATGTATCACATTTTTGTAAGCAAATGCCACTGTTGCTGAACTTTATACATGTATTCATACAAGCTTTTTGGAATGACTTACCTGCTCTTCAAGGATGAAAATAGGCTTATGGAGATGATGGTTCCTCAAGAAGTTTTGTGCTATTTGTGTCCTAAAGCAATTTATGCCACAAACTAATATGATGAAGAGCTCAACCTGTTTTGCCTGTTCATAGCTCTTGCATTACTTGGGTACAACACAAAGGAACGGATGGTACTATCTAGAACCAGGATTCGCGTCTCCAGGCAGATACTTCCACACAAATCTACGCACAGGGCTGCTAATACATGTGGATGGGCATACCCTTCTTTTTTCTCTCTCAGTTATCAAGGCAGTTGGTTTAGAAAGCCAGAGATATTATGCAAAAAGCATAATGTTCTGATTTGTATTTTATAGGAATTTTTATTGCTTTATTTCCATAAATTCCCACAGTGAGATATTTAAGTTCCCCACACCTCTGCCCAACCAAATTCATCCTTCCTCCTCCTCTTCACGTTTCCCCTTGTTCTCTCACTGCCTCCCAGGGGTTTTCCTCAAATCCCTTTTAAGTTTCCTCTGTCCCTCGCTTCCTGTGCCCGATTCATTTCCTTCCACTTCTCCTTCCCTATCCCTCAAGCCTCCCTTCTTATATGTTTCTCCTCTCTCTACCTCCTATCACCTCCTACCCTCCATCCCTGCTCCCTGGATATATTATCTAACACTTGGCACTTCTTCACACATACAGCACACGCTCACACTAACTATGGACGTGGAGTGGCACCCCACATCATGTCTTACTGACACTAGAATGAAGGCAGGAATGGGTCCTCTAAAAGGATTAAAGCCTATGATTAGGCTCTAGCCCGGCTCTTTCAAAAGCCTTTTCTGTGCAGCAAAATGCCCAAGACAACATTGTTTCTGCACACTGTGCAAAATAAGGCACTGTTCAATATTAAACTCTATGGCTACTAATAAGATCCAAGGCCACTAAATATCACTGACAGGGATGGAGAGGACCTACTAAGTGTCCTAGTTCAACACTTTTCCAATACACAATTGGTCCCTTGAATTTTGTCCTGTCTGATTTCCACTATCCCAAGCACTTTCCTTGGAAGCCTATTGTACTGACAAAGAAACCAATACAAAAAAGTGTTTCCTAATCTCAGACGTCTCCCCACTCACCCCTGCCCGCTTTTCTTAGTTTCATTTTATCTAGGGAAATAAAACATTCTTTAAGCCCTAGTTATACTTCCAGTGCAGTGGTATTGAAAGGAGCTATTTGGTAATGGCACAGACCTTTGCAATGTGAGTGACCGTTATCCATTATTAGAGCACAAAGATTTGTACTTTATGTGGTTACTGAAGTAGATGTATAGCCAGGAAACCATAGCCATGGTGCAGAGGTTTTCTTGATGCAAAGGTTTGCCTAAAAACGGGGGTAATTCAAAGAGTTTTGCCATTGACTTCAGCAATCGATCTCATCCTCAGTCAGGCAGCAAGGGAATATAATCATTCTGCTTTCACTACCCCACACCCTCCCTGACCTTGGAGATGCTAAGACACTGCCATTTCAATGTAAACCTGCGGTTGGGCAGAGAAGCCAGTTATCATAAGATCAGTGGAAATAAAGGATTTATCACACTGCTCCATGGTAAGTATCAGTGGGTACGTCTACAGAAGATGTTTACTGCGGTGCAGACTAATTAGTTCTGCAGTAAAACATCAGCATCTACAGGCGTCTATACACGTGCTCCAGGATGGGGTGCTTTAATTAGAGCCGCTTCAATTAAAGCACCTGCAGCATCACGTGTAGTCAGAGTCCCATGTTTCAAAATGATGGCAGGGGCACCTCAACTAAAGTGCATTCAACAAGCTTCAGCTAAAGTGCCTCCATCACCATTTTGAAACATGAGGATGCTGAATACATGTGATGCGGAGACTGATGGAGCGTGCTAATCAGCACACTCCAGAAGACTCAGACCAGACTCGATTAACCAAGTCTGCTCTGACGCATGCTAATTAAGATGCGTCAGAGCAGAGATCCATCATGTGGAGGTCCATCCTACGTGTGCAAAGCTATTAGGCCAGAATAAACTAATTAAGTCTGCCATAGGACAGTACTGCCAGACAGAAGGACTATCCTGTACTGGAGAGTTATTCACTCTGCGACAATGCACGTGTAGAGGCTGATAGGGCTGACTGGGGCATGAAGGTGCTTCGGTGCAGGGGCTGCCTGCTGGCTAGGCCCGCACTGAAGTACCCTTATGCCTCAGCCAGTCCCCTCTGCAGCACATTGAGGTGGGGCTGGTGGGGGCAGCCCCAGATGAATGGCAGTCTGAACCCCCAGGCTGCTTGCCAGCTGGGGTTGCTCTACCCCAGCTCACCGGGCCAGTCCTGGGAGCATGAGCAATAAACTCCAGCATGAACCACACCGGAGTTTATTGCTTCACATTAACTGCATGTGTAGACGCGCCTAGGGTGCACACTGTTGTCCCATGGTAAAGGAAAGTTGAACTGTGCCAGTTTATCCTTTAATACAAGAGAGCTAAAACCATGCTTTATCTTTCATCTGCAAGAAGGGAAAAGCAGTTGTAGAGAGCTAAGTTATTGTGGCTTAGTTTGCCACAGTTTACGTCTGTATCCACTTGCAGAGATACCCAGTAATTCTCTACCCCTTGTTACTAGGGCTGTGTGAAACAGCAGTCTTCTGCTTTGACATCATTTTGATAACAGAACAGTGTTTCATTTCGAGTTTTGTTTCGATTTGAAAACTGTTCTGTTCCGATTCGTCAAAACAGTTTCGCTGTTCTGATGTTTCAATCAGGCAGGGGACGGGAACTCACCCCAGCCGTAATTGGGCTGGGGAAGGGAACAAATATGGAATTGATATGGTATATGCCAAGATAAACATTTAAAAACCTGATTGCCTAAAGCAGGATAACTAAATCTATACTTAAGATCCTCAATAAATGGCTTGATTTTGAGAACACCTGCTCTTTGTATTGAGCTAAATGGGAGCTGTAGAGCCTCGGGAGTTAAAAAAAAAAATCACACCAGCCTGCTTATGTTTTTACAGTAAACAGAGCCATACTTGGCTGTAGTCCTTAGGTATTGTTAGCATGATGATATAAACAATGATGATAATGATTATGATATTTAAGATTACTCAATACCATCCTAGGAAGCCTTGCAGGAGTTATCCATCAATATCTTCGGATTACATAAGTATATTAACATTTCTGTAGCAATTTTGGGCACGCATGGTAGCAAATAACAAATCAAATCAAACGAGATTGGGCTAGTGAACGCACATTTCCATTTTGCATCACATTTTTTTCAGTACGTGCAATAAAATAAGACCTAGGCAGAGATAATGGAACATGTGGCTTTTTATATACATTGTGAAAGCCATAAACGTCTACGTTCTCAATGGGGGAAGAACTTTTTATTCCTCTTATTTTTTGCACTATATGCCTTGACTTTTAGTCCACATCACTTTCCTTATTTTAAAACAAATGGACCCACTCTTTCTAATCATTAGCTGTTCTTTTTTGCTGCAACTGAAGTTTGAGAATAACCAGCTTCATACACGAGAGTCGTAAGCTCTTACACTCAAATTCATTGCATGCAATAAGGTTAATATTTCTAATTTGCAGCTGTCACCCATGCCCAACTCTACTGTTTTTCTTGGCATTGGGTCTCATGGTCTTTTTACAAAAGCAGGAAAAAGCTATTCCATGTTCAGATGTTAATTATATGAGGATATCAAGAGAGCATGTCATTTGTTCATGTGGGTGAACCGGGGTTGTTCATGTCACCTTCCTGTAATTATAGGAAGGCAGGGGTGGAAACTACTGAGACATGGCAAGCCAAAGTGATCTTGAAGAGGGTACTGGTATAAAGGATCAGTGAAATATTTACCACTCATCTTTGACCTTCATGCAGTAGGAAACAGTGAAGCAAAAGGCTCTGATTTAAGAGCATTTTTAAAAAAGAATTAGATAGTTTATGAGACATGGAGTATCTGGATTGTGACTTTCCCTGCATGGGTGCACAAGAGAGGGGAGAGAGAGAGAGAAAGAGCTCGGAAGAATCCTTCCTGCTCCTTGCCTCTTCAGACTTGGTCCTTGGGCTTTCAGGCAAATAAGGACTGGGAAGGCCTAGGCACAGATAGTGGCATTATGCACCCTTAAGCAGGTTGAATAGGGAACTAGTCCCATTAATGTCCTCATCTTGCTTTCTATCAAAGCAAAACTGGGGTGGAGGGAGAGCGTGCTGAAAGTCTGCGGGCCAGGTCTGCTTTGGAACAGCTGTGGCATATTCCCAAAGGGAAGTTTCTCAGAAACTACCACTACAGAAGTCAAATTCCCACTCTCCATCATTCCCTGGCACACAGGGCATCGAGAAAAGGAAGTAAATGTCGTTTCTTACCATTAAAAATGAATGACAATTTATAAAAAACTCTGTAGTATGTATATGCCAGCTATATATTTTCTAGATCTCCTTTGGGAGGGAAGCGTATTTGTTATAAGTGACATATAAATAATAATAATGACCAATATTTATTTAACCAGCCCTAAATGCATGAGTAAACTCACCAAAATCTCCCCAATAAGGTGACATGCCACACTGAGTCTTACAGCGTTCAGCAACCTGTGATTTTATATATTGTGGGTCTGTAACCAGAATGAGACACGCCGGACTGAAATTTTGGCATCGCAGCATGGCAGCCTATCTTCAGTTCACCTATTACATCAGCACATTCATCTAGTAGCTAAAAACCACCTGTTACCATTGCGGAAGTCTAAAACTCTTGGTTCAGAGACGATACCTTGTATTAGACCAACTAAGAAATCGCAACCAAAAAAATAGCTGGTCTACTAAAAGGTATCAGCTCTGAACCAAAAGTTTCGGAGTTTTGCATTTCTTTTTGTCTCAGACTAACACAGCTATCAAATACCTCCCTATTATGGTAGAGCATTTCTGTCAGGTGGGTTTCTTTTTTCTGAGCCATTCCAGATAGGTGTTTTACACGTATCGGGTACCCTCATCATTTGACCTCGCATTGCTATATGTGTTGTTTTACAGCCAGGATTTCACCTACAGCATTTGCTGCCTTGACCTTCCCCTGCAACAAAGCCATTGGCTGACAAACGCTGAATTCCCGAACCTTTATGGCATAGGTCAAACCCTTAACATAGGTTCGATCTGGCTGTGTCTGTGCTGCTTTAATACCTGCCATGGAAATCCAGCTACTGAATGTTCCCACTCTCCTTTCCCCCTTGGTTCTTAACTACAGCCATAAACAAGCAAGCACATTGAAACCGCTGCAGTCGGAGACGAAAGTATAAATATTTCATCACACATTGGCTCCTAGAAAAATGTGAACAAATTAAGAATACCATGTCTCACTTGCACGACCTGTATTTTATCTTATCTCTATTAAAAAAATAATAATCAGAGAGCGGCTGTAAACTAACACGAGGTCTCCTGAGCAACATGCAGCTTGTCATTAGTCTGCTATTTATATCACACGTATGGCCCCAGAAGTCGCAGTATAAGGAAAGGGTGCGCAATAATTAGTGCCAGTAGAGTACTGAGTTCATTGTGCAAATGAAACAAGTACTAATCATCCAGATGGTGTCATTTCTCAAGAGTTGCAGTCTGCCAAGGGAATATTTTGCTGGTTTTTATTCTCGTTCAGGCAGCCAATGGATAGAGAATACAGAGGGTTAAGAAGCATTACGGTATCATTTGTTATTGTTGCTAATTAGTTCCATTATGGTAGTACCTGCAAGGCCCCATCTGAGATCTGGGCCCTGTTGTGCAAACGTATAGTGAGACAGTCCCAGAGAAAGGATGAAGGGGGAGAAGCAAAGACAAAGTGATTTGGTAAAGGTCACACTCAAATTTAGGCATGCAGTTGGGTCTGCTAATTCCCCAGCCAGTGCTCCATACAATATTGCCTCGTTCACTTTCCTGCTGCATTGTCCCCTTGCCGCTCTCCTCTCCCTCTTCGCATCTATCAGGCTTCTCACCTTATTACTGTAGTTTCTTCATCTCTTTAGTTCATCCCTGTAGTTTCTTCATCTCTTTCCCCGCAATCCTGTTCCCTGCTGTTCAGGGTTCCTAGAAGCTTCTTGGTTCTTATCCACCGAACATCTTCTGCCTCTCTTTCAAAATTTCTTCCCAAAGCATCGCTCTTAACGCAGTCCTGCCTCCCTCACATAATACCCAGACCTATTTTCAATTTATAGCACTGCACAAGCATAGAACGACGAGCAGTCTATAGGTCAAACTCTTCGCTTAGAAACTATGCAGCTTGAACTGCCATCTGTGAGGTTACATAGTTTTAAAGCAGAGCAGAATTTTCCTCACTGGTTTTTCTATATTCAAACACTTCCACGACCCAGACATATTCCTTCTATGGTGGTACCATACGGCCAACAGCATGTAATGCACGCAGGGATCTGAATAGGATTCCTCAGGACATTGGGTAAGCAATCATATGCTATGAGATGTAAGGTTTAGCCCTGGTAGCATGATAAAACAGGACAGTGGAGCTTAATAGTTTGACTGATCAATGGCACGATGGAATTGCATCATCATAACTTGTGTGGAAGATTTGCCCTCTCTCTCTAAAGTTAGATTTTTTTTTAATTTGAAAATTCTGCCCTCACATCATAGTATCATATTATCTAGGGTCAGAAGGGGCCTAGAGCAGGCCATCTAGTCTGACCCCACACCAATGGCAGGAACGAGTGCCAGGGTCACAGGACCCCAGCCAAGTACCTATCTA
>JAGPOW010000261.1:9635190-9647317 GCA_030014935.1 Caiman crocodilus
TGAGCAGTCGCACATTAAGGGCCAATACCGTTTCTTGCCTGCACAGCTCTGACTTGCTTTTAGAGGGCTAATAAGCAGAGCAATGACTAGGAGCCAGGAAACCTGGACTCTATCCCTGCTCTCGAAGGTGGGGGTCTAGAAGACTGCAAATTACTTGTTTTATCTCCATGGAGCAGACTGAAGTTACCCTAATATGAGCCAAGTAGTATAGCTCAAAGTTAACCCTCCCTTGAAGTGGTGCAACTTTGAGATGCTCAGAGGGCACTTAACACAAGTTAACAAGTTCAGTGTGTGAATGGTCACATCTTAAGCATCCTTATTGCCGTCTAAATGTAACGCGTAACTTTAGCCTTACAAGCATGTCAATTAGAATGCCTTAGCCAATATTTTACATAATCCTCTCTTTCCCTAGGGGAGACATGACTCCAGTGCTCAGTGCAGTCATTGATGCTCTTTATACGCAGTTGCATAGCTCAAGCCTTTACAATCTTTCAGTGTAGAAAGATGGATACACCAAACTCTCCTACACAAGGCTCAACACATAATGGGCATGACGTCCACTGGGGTTAACCATCACAGCTCCATCCAAGTCAGAGATGCAATGATTTACAGTAGCAAGGATCCAGCCCATGAGATACAATCTGAGCCTGGTCCATAACATTTGCATTAGACTAAATGCTCTTTGAATATGTCAAGGGTCTCCTCATCCACCCAGGTGGGAAAGTGTGGCTTTCAATACTAACAGTGACCCGCCTAAGAGGATAATGGCTCTTTCTAAGTACAATGCACAGAGCTAGCTACTGGATTAGGGTATGAAAAACTGATCAACACGATGTACTGATGCTGCTGTTCCTGATTAGCGGTGCCATGAACTGTTCACCTGGACAATGAGCCAAGAAATACAGAAGTCCTTCACCCAGGGAGATTGTTTTCCATTGTCAAGCCTTATTTGTACCTATTGTACACATTAGATTTAATCGTGTGAGGGGCAGCATACCCGGAATTCCCTTTGACTCCAATAGGATTTGAGAGATCCCAATATTAGAGCTGATCAGGGATGCTCCAGCAGAACCTTGTTTTTCTCAACTCCTTGAAACCAAGTTTTTTCAAGAATGTACCACTTTGGGATAAGATTTAATCTTTTGAGAGGGTGGCGGTCAGGTCCAGGATGGGATTTCTGGTTAAAACCACTGAGAGCAAGCCAACTCAGAAGAGTCAGATGGCCTGAGGACTTAGGTGAGAAGGATGAGACCGGGGTCCAAGTCCTTTCTCCAAATCATTCACAGGAGGGCCTTGAGCCAAGGTCTGCTGCTTCCTGAGGAAGTGCTCTCACACACAGACTGTTAGCTATTTCAGGCTGCTCATCCCTCATACACACTATTTTTTCATGTTAAAACATCAAGCTTCACCCTGATTCAGAATAGGAGCTGGATGCGGGCACCCCCTCCAATTCTACTGAACAAGATGAGTTCTGCAAAATGTCTGGGGGAAAAGCAGAGCTCATTAAATGCCTTTATGCTAGATCATCAAATTATGGCTGGCACTGAGGGTAAGGGTTTGGGAACTGGACAGAAGTCAGAATCCCTGAGTTCTGTTCTCCACGCCGCCGCTAGCTCATTGCATGCCCGTTGACAAAGGCATCCCCTGCTCTATGCCTCAGGTCCCGCAGGTTAAAGATGGGGTTAGTGCTTTTGCACCTTTGTAAATGCTGGGAGATCGTGAAGAAAAAAAGTTTGCAGGCTGTTGTTTCTCTCTATCTGTGTAAGCAAAAGTGAACATCAGTCCTGAGACTGGCAAAAACGTGGCTTCTGCCAGGTTCTTATTCTCATCTCTGGAAGAATCGGCAGACAGCGGGTCTGTGTTCTGCGTGCTCCGGCATCTCCGGTATTTGTTTCTAACCATGTGGTGCCTTTACTCTTTTGGTGCCTGCCTGTGCCAAGAGCAGGAACTAAGCATTTTCCTTTAATGTTCGCTCAGGCAATAACAAGATGCTGCACAGATGGAAGAGAAACTCGCTTAGACAGAATGTGCCAGAAATATCAATAAAGGACATTTCCATTCCTGTCTGAATAACACCCTCTCTTGAAACTGTGAGCTGGTGCCACGAGTCCTGCTCTGAGAACAGCCTTAACTTTGCATGCCACTGACTTCATAAAACACAGATGTCAGCCACGTTTCCAGAACCTCGATTTCTTTTCATTTTTATGCTTTTCTTGGCATCCCACATCAGTGATCAGATCTAAATCCTCCTGTTGTAGCCACGGATCCAAGAGGCTAGTTCTCCCTTTTAGGAAAAACTGCATTTCTGCTATATTTCCTTCTCACCTCCCACCCCAAAACAAAGCTTTCTCCATCTCCAACTGGAAATCAGCAGCAAAATTAACTATTTAGGGACCCCATGATGAATTTCAGTTGTGGGCCTTTCTCCAAAATAATGCTGCAATACACCACCATACTATAATTGGGGGGAGGAGGGGGAGCAACAAAATGCAGGCCCCATGTAAATGCATGGGTTGCAGTTCCCTAAAATTTCTCTGCTGGAAGTGACTTCTTAAAGCCCACCTATTCTGTGAACTACTTAACTAGAAAGGCTTCAAAGCACACTGATCAGTAATTTATTGCAAGAGCCTATACACGCCTGTTCCTTAAACATTATGGATAGGGACAGACATTCCAAAAGCCCGAGCCTGAATTAATACAATCTTTGCAGGTTAGTTTAACCTGGCCAGGCGGAATCACTTTGTTACTGCTCAGACATCCCAGCAATGCAGGCACATGCCTACAGTGGCTCAGACTAGAAGCCAGGGGGTGCTACAGCAATCCTCCCTTCCCTTCCATAGTTCTGAGCTGAGGGGGGCATGGCCAGGCTCCAGCAAGATTAGGGAGGGGTCCCCCACCTTGATAACAGAGCATTTATCAGATCTGTTATCAGCGTTTACCACCCCACCAGAAAACAAAACAGCCTCTCTCAGTAGTTCAAGCTCTTCTTCGACAAAGAAGGAATGGAGGGACATTGCTAGCTGAGCTGTTGATTAGCTCCAAAAGCCCTAAGCTAACACTGCTGTCTGCCACAGCATGGACCATAGCCAGCATGTGGTCTGCTAGGTATCTTAATGCTAGGTATCTGTGTAAGGCAGAGGAAACAGGGATTCCTGCTTTGCAGAGAATGGGGAGGGGAAGGGGAGAGTAAGAGGAAAGCAGGAGGAAGCCAGGCAGACCCTGCTGTCCCTGCAAGTCTCTGCTGGAGCTGCAGCCAGGGAGCAGAGGGGAGCGGCCAGCCCTGCTGTGGAGCAGAAAGCCCCACCCAGCCCAGAGAGCATGCAATGATGCTGGGGGAGTCTGGTTTAGCTTAAACCAACAAGAGGTCTGGGACAGATATTGCATAAACCAGTTTGACCTAAATCAGTTAAGTCTGATACTGCATTCAACCAGGTTTGTCTCAAACCAGTTTCAGCCATCTTCAAACTGGTTTATGTACACTGAACATTTGCTTTGTTACAGTTTTAAACCAGTTTCTGAACACTTAAACCAATTTATGTGTAATGTCTGTCCCTAGGAAGTAGGACAGGGACCCTGTTCCTTCTGTCTAGATGCCCGGGTGATGGGCAGCACAACTGACAGATATTGGATCAGCACAGGTTCCTTATTGCACAATACAGCATCAACTGACATCATAAATTTAAATAATAAGGAAACATAAACACTATATTGATCAGGGCTATAAATTGTCTCACAAAAGTATAAAAAGTTTCAGATCAAAGGAGAGTCTTTTCCACTGCATGTGTCAGGTCGCTATAAATATATCACTGGCTGGATTTGGGAAAATATAGGCAAATATTCTTATTTACCAAGTAATACCTCATTGACTAGGAGTCCAGACTCACCACACTGATCCCACCCTTGGGAACTTCCTTAAGTGGCGATCTATACTTTTGCCTCATTATATGGTGGCTTGGCAACAGAGAACAGTCCTTCCCATATTTTCTCCAGGCTGTCTGGCAGTCCCTCCAAGCAACTTAATCAGGCTGTCTGGCAGTCCCTCCAAGCAACTTAATCAGGCAAAGACACATACCAACGAGTAATGCAAGGTTTGCAGATGCGTCCTGCATGCCAAAGACATCATATGAGTTATACCCAACAGTTTATGGTCTCACCTCAAGCCCTGAGTTAGAGGCAGTGCCTAGTTGTGTTGTCACAGGTGCACAACGTGGAAAAAAAGGTGAGATTTTGAGGGTACATCTACACCAGGGTGGCATAGTGGTCAGTCACACTTCCCAAGCAATAAGCCCAGCCTACCCACTTTTGATCCACATGCAACAACCCTGTAATGATGTGCTAGGGATATCCCCAGCACTGTGCTTAACCTGGGTACACTGAAAACCCTGGAGAAGCAGCTTAGGGTCCCCAAAAGGTGTCTTTGCCATCCCATTTCCAACAAGCATGGAGTAGGAGAGTGTGGGCAGGTTGGTTGCTTTGGGCCTACGACCAAGGAATATTCTGCCATAGTATAGACAACCTGAGAGTCAAGCCTGGTCCTTGTTTTCCTTTTTACTCTACACCTAGAACAGATGGATTTCACTTCCATGTTAGTTCAGCTGCTCTGGCCTCAACACTGTGGGACAGAGGTCAGCCTTTACATATTCCTTTCCCCGAGAGCCCAGCCCTACAAGCTCAGGATGGGCAGTAGGAGCTCCAAGACAGGTTGCTTTGTTGCAGGTAGATAGACTGTTGATGCAGGAGTCCCCCACAGTGGAGGGGAAGCACAGGTGAAGAAACAGAGACCTAGCAAGGCTGGGTTTGCAATGCTACCGACCTAGGATAAGATTTATCCTTATCATGGCATGTCCTTCTGCAACACTTCCATCTTCTGACCACATAAATGAACAAGGCCTTCTAAGCCCCGTCTACCACAGGCAAGGACTTCTAGCTCCATTTGCACCCGTGCAGGGTTTGGTCAGCTAGATCTTCCTCCGCTGGAGATGGAGAGGATGAGGCAAAGTGGACAGACTCCTCTATGACCACCCTCAGCAAATCTGCAGTTGAACGCATTACCACGGGAGCTTCCTTTCTGTACTCTCACCTAAAGCTCACTGAAATCAGAGCAATATGTTCCTGTCATTCCCGTGGACTGGGAACCAGGCTGTCCGGAAATTTCATTTTCTAACAATTAACATAACAGGAAGAAAACAGACAGACTGCAGCGTTAGCAAGTGAAGAAAACAGGCTTTTTTTCCGCTCCTCCTTCTTCCCCTGCTGAACGGGTTATTGCAACGCCCTAGCTTTTCATGTTCCCACTGTTGGCACCACTGCCGAGCTTCCGCTCAGAATCATTCTGGGGCAGAAATACAAGAAACTGAAGCTCCACGGTGAAATATTCAGTCCTGGCATATCAGACCCATTGGGGCATTTAGCAAAGAGCAATTGTCATGAGAATTGTAATTTGGTCTGCGGGAGAATCCTAAGGAGATGGCAGCCAAGTATAAGCCATTCTCGTTGCCGTTTGCCTGTCTTATGGCACAATCTGCCGGACCCCATGTAGGGGCTGGGGTTTATACTGGGCGCAGGCTTCTTAAAATGATGGACCTGCTCCAGAATCCTTAAGACCAGCTTTTTAAATGTTAAGTCCTGAGGTGCTTACACGTCTTTGAAATGGAGAGCTCTCTCTCCGGGGCAGCTTAAAATATTAATACAAGGGATCGTGTTTTGCAGCTGCCTGTGATATCAAAGGACTGGATCTAGTTTTGGAGGTCTCTTTAGTCCTACATTCCAGTGGGTTAGATACCCAGTGACCTCTGAAAATCCCACGTGGAATCACTTTGCATCTTTAGGCATGTAGTTACCTGGCCTTTACCGTCAAAGTCAGTGATTCTCAACCAGGATGACATTGCCACCATGGGGTACCACCAGGCCCCCTCAAGAAGTGTGAGGATTTGAACCTGTAAGTGCAAATTCATGCTGATCCCCCAGTCCCACTGACTGGTCCCTCTGCAAGGGGGGGAGCACTGTAATACATTTATTAGTTGTTTTTTTTTAATTGGGTGGCAGTCAATTCACAACAGTTATGGAGGGGTGCCTTGAGTCTAATGAGGAGTGCCTCAAGCCCAAAAAAGGTCTAGGCTCTTCATTCCTAATGCTTCTTGTCATGCAAGCACTGATGCTAAAATTCATTGCTCTGTGAACAGTATGTTAAGACTGGGAAGGCTAAGGAAAATCCCAAGCCTGTGTTGTATAGCTATAGTAAGCAATGCAAATCTATCCACAACTGGAAGAGTGTAGCAGGATACTTATAAGACCTCACACAAGAGTCCTCCTGGGCTCTGACGGTACAAAGTCTAATATTTGTATGCGTACCCGTGGGTTAGAAATATACAGGAGCTTTCTCAGTTGTTTGCATCTGCAAATAGATGTGCGTATGCTCAGAGAACGTGGCAGTCAGAGCAGTATAAGTAATTAGACAGATCTGTGCGTGCATATATATGTGTGCAATACTGAATGTGCAAGAGTGGAGGCTGGGCAGATGCCCACATATGAAGTTGGCCTCAATGAGAAGAGAAATAATCCCCCCCTTGCCCCCCTTCCAATAACAAACCACGTGTATTTGCATTATGATTCTCTCTAATACGTGAGCAGCTGCTGGTCAGTTTGAAACAGGCAGCTGCTATTTGCTGTTCTTGCACAATGAAATGTGCATTCATTTGGACAAAAAATATGCTCTTCCTAATAGGAACCAGAGATCAGTGCGAGTAATCTGAATATTTACTGAGCAGCTGCTATTTGCTGCTTGAAAAATGCTCCAAGTGCTTGGACACTCATGTCCCTGTCGAAAGGGGCACGGGCAACTCCACACACCGAGCTAAGTATGATGGCCACCAAGCTGTGGGAGTCTGACGCTAAATCAGCAGTACTTTGAAAATCATGGCAGTCTGGTTTCCAGTTAGACAACAGCGGTTGCAATGATTTGTGCTGCTGTTATCTTGCAAGGCATTCATAATATCGTTTAGGTTATGGCAGCAGCTAGAGGGCAAAATCAGGGATAAGGCAGACAAGGTTCTTTGAATAGATGTGACATCTTAGTTGGTCTAATAAAAGGCATCACATCTAGTCAAAGAACCTTGCCTACCTTAGACCAACACAGCTACAACAAAATCCCCCAAATCAGGGATAAGGCATCCTTTGCACTTGGCACTGCTCATAGCTGCAGAGTGCAGAGCTCAGTCTAGCACGGCGAGCTAGGACCTGAGCGGTCGAACCCTTCTCTGCGCTTCCTGTATGTCACGTTAAATCGTCAGTGGATAAACATGCAAAAGTGTGTCTGGCACCAAAATGCAGGTCTTTCTCTTCCGAAGGGTGGGTCACGGCCAATAGACAGTCAAGCTCCCCCTTTCCAGCCCAGTGAATCCTGCAATCCTTTCCGCATAGAGGGGCAACTTCATAAAAAGAATAGAGACCTCTCCCTCCTTCCTCCCACCCAGCCTGGCCTGCAGCTCAATGGTTAGGGCATTCTCCTGGGAGGTTAGAGAAAAGGGTACTAGTCTCTCAGGCAGAGGAAGTAATGAAATCCTAGTTTCTTGTATCCTGCGCCCTTGCCAGAGATCTAAACGGGTGGAGAGGACACCACCTCCTTCAGCTGTGCTGAAGTGCGTCCTGCTCAGCTGTTAAAGAAAGGGTATGAATGTCAAACTTCAAGAGAAGGCATAGGGCTATGGATCCCGAGCATTAAGCAGTCAGAAATCTCTCTCGTAGCAGCCCCAGGGTGAGATTGAACTCAATCCTGTTCTCAGTGTTTCCTATATGTGAGCTCTAAGCAGCTGCACACTTTTGATCTCTTCAGAGGCACCTTGATCTCCCCATGCCTTGAAAAGGGAGCCAAGCAGCTTAACTCAAAGACCTAGATTCCTGAGCTGCCTAGCTGGCGCAGTCCTGTAAAACAATGGTCCAAGGCACAGCAAGTTACGTGCTACCTCTGGGTAGCTAAAACCGGTGCAATTCTCCCTCAGCCTGGAAAAAGGTGAGCGCTGCACCCAAGCCTCTCATAGCCGCCTCCATCTTCGCCCCAGGCACGATGTTTTAACTCCCTCATACTCTATATTTAAACATCCACACAAACCATGTCTTCTGCCCTCAACTGGCTGCAGCTTCAAGAGATGTTTTTCTCCTTGCCTCTGTCAGGGCTGAAAGGAGGATAAACCCTGCTCCTCAACGCTGCTGGATGCAAGGTCTAGTGCATTTCTACCCCAAATGTTGCCCTTTGTTGCAAAGAAAGCCAATGGCAACCTGGGCTGCATTAGAAGGACCATTACCAGCAGATGGAGGGAAATTATCGCTCCCCTCTATTCAGCACTGATGAGGCCACATCTGGAGTACAGTCTCCAGTTTTGGGCCCTACAGAAAGGATGTAGAAAACTGGAGAGAGCCTGGTGGAGAGCAGTAAAAATGGTTGGGGGCTTGTGAGGACAGGCTGAGGGAACTGGGCTTATTTAGTCTAGAGAAGACTGAGAGGGGATTTAATAGCAACGTTCAACTACCTGCAGGGGGCTGTAAAGAGGATGGAGCTGGGCTGTTCTCAGCGGTGGCAGATGTCAGGACAAGGGGCAATGGGCTCATGTTGCAGCAAGGGAAGTTAAGGTTAGATATTAGAAAGAAACTGTCCCACAAGGATACATGGTACAGGATACCCAGATAAGTTTTGATCTCCATCTTTCGAGGTTTTTAAGACCCAGCTAGACAACGTTTTGGCTGGGATGATCTAGTTGGGCATGGCCCAGGTCCGAGCAGGGGGTTGGACTAGATGTGACCTCCCGCAGCCTCTTCCAACCCTCATTTTTTATGATTCTAACGCAGCTCAGAGACTTCCCTATGGATCATCTGAGCCTCTCCCAGCGGGACCAGCTACCTGATGGGGGGCGTTATTACGCAAGAAACCTTCAGAAAGCCTTGAACAGCAGCAGCGGGATATTTTATTTATCCCAGTAAGATACGAACTCATCTTTAACTACGTCAATCGTATGCAGGAAAGGAGAGGGAAGGTCACAGTGCTGCACAACTTACTGTGACAGACAGTTCGGTGTAAGCACTTCATTTGTTTTACCCCTCAACAAGCCAAGGAGTCCACTTATATATTCAAGCCATGCCAAGGGGAGCCAGGGTCAGGTTGGCAGAGCACTTACATGTCCTTAGCTTATTCTGCAGGTGAAAGGTGGAGGAGTTCCCTCATCTGCTTCCCCGCCGGTCCTCCCCCAGGCCACGGGGAAGACAGTTGAAGGAGTCGAAAGAATTCTCCTTAAATTCTTAAATTGTCAAAAAAAAAATAAAATAAAAAAGAAGACCCAGCTTTGTTTTGTATAAGGCACTGCCGCTTTCATAGCACGAAAGCTCACGTGAAAAAAAAGTGTCTTCTCACAGATGCGCATTTTATAATAAGCATTTCAAAGATGCAAGGACTAAAGGAAAGCATTTTTCTCTTAAGTACACTCATCTCTCAGATGACCAGTCAGCATATGTAGACAAAATATTCAGTTACTGTAATTTAGTACACTCCAGAACATAGAGTACTGAGAAGCAAAAGTCAATAAGAATATTTAATAAACAGGAGCAGAACAGGAAGAGCACACTGAATTATTGCCAGCTTGTTATCCTTAAGGGTCCTATTCTATCCAATTTACTCTCCTTAAAAACTAATTTTCCTTTATTTCAGTTAGATACTCACCCCTCTCCACCATTCACAACAATCACCTCTTCAGCAAAGAGACAGAGGAAATAAATGAAAACAGAGTCAGACAGCAGAGGAATAACATAGCTAAAGTGAAGACTGAAATTGCAAAAATGAGATGAAACCACTCAGCTTTAGATCACTGTATGCCATTGAAATGATGCTGGTGCGATTCCTTTGCTTGAAGCATTATTTGCGCTGTACAATTTACTGATGGTTAACACTAAAGCAGAAATACCCCCTCGCCCAGCCTTCCCTCCTCTTTGCTCCTTCTCTTCCATTACAATTGACTTTTCTCTATACCATCGTCTTTAGGCCCTTAAATATATTCTTACTGTGCTAATGGCTGAGGGTCAAAGGAGGACTGGGAGAGAAAGTCTGAGCAACATGAAGTAATAAATTATCCACCAAAATGAAGGATAATAATTTGGACCTGTCCTGATCGCTCCGTGCCACTATGTCAGTCTCACTCAGTTTCTCGGGTTTCACGCTCTCCTTGGGGAGTCAATGTTCATTACGGATGAGGACGAAGGAACTTGCTACTAATCACAGTGGGGATTTCTGATCTTGCTGACAGCACCAGAGGTCATACAGCAGACCTCAAGACCCATCTGTTACAGTCTGTGTTTGTATTAGAAAAGCAGACAGAGTTTTTGTGAAAGCAACAGCCCTTTATCTCCAAAATGTCTGCTTGCTTCCCCTATGGACTTCCACACCTGGCCCTTCAGAGGCGTAGTCAACTTGTGATGAGACACCTGCAGTAGACAGATGACCCTCTAAGGTTGAAACTCCAAATTGAAATGGCAAAAGCAACTTTTACTTACTTGCCTAGATAGCCAGACATTGAGGTGGTTCTTTCAGACACTGCAGGCGCAGCAGCAGGTTTCAACTATGCTTCCTTTCCGGCCCATGCTAAATCAAATGTACGATGAAAAGAAAGAAAGAAGCGAGCAGTTTCCATTTGCATGGAGGCTTTCCTCTGCTGTTTAGCTCAGCTGGCATCTATGCCTTTCTTAGATGTGAGGAAGGGCACTTGATGCATGAAAGCTCTCCTAACTATGCAGTGGGCACAATAAAGGGTCTCACTAAAAACCCTTACCTTATGAAAAAAAAAAATGTCAAACTCTGCTGCCTAAAAATGCACAGGTCTCAGCAAGCCACACATCTGAACCCATAAAATGGGAATCTGCAAATGCAAGCAGGTATTTGTGAGACCTGACACAACTAAAACAAACGGGGCACTGCTGTACCAAAGGCAGAGACAATGCACTTTAACAGATATTGCATCCTCCGGGTGTGGCTGAGGAAGCCAAGGGCAGCACCCCTCTTAAACCTTCATGCAAACAATGGCTGATTTCATTCACCATTTCCTAGAAAATGAGGGTTGGCAGGGACCTCAGGAGGTCATCTAGTCCATCCCCAACTACATCATCCCACCCAAGGTCTTGTCTCTAAAGGCCTCCAAGGATGGAGATTCCACAACCTCTCTGGGTAACCTCCTCCAGTGTGTAATACCCTCCTCATGAGACGGTTTTTCCTAACCTAGAGATGCTCAACAAGCCTATCTCCAGTTTCATACAGGAGCTCTGAGCAATCATGCATCTCTTCTACATAAAGTGCAACTTCCTCCTCCTCTTCTCCCCCGCCTGTCCTTGCTGAACAGTTTGTCCCCATCCATGACAGTGCTCCAGTCATGCAAGCTCCCACCTTGTCTCTGTTATTTCAATCACATCATAGTGCTGTGATGGTGCAAGGTCTTCCAGGTCTTCCTGCTTGGTTGCCAGGCTCCATGCACTCATTTATAGACACTTGAGGTAACTAGTTGATTGACCTACTTTCTCAGGAAGACTGAGATGGCCTGTGCTGTTGCCCTCTCTTGCTTGTGCTTCTTCCAGGTCACCCATTTCCTCACTTACCTCAGGACTTTCCTCTCCATCCCCCATTGAACCTAGTTGAAAGCCCCCCATCATCAGGTTAGTAAGCCTGTCTGCAAAGATGCTCTTGCCTCTCTTTATCAGGCGGGTCACATGAAGCACGTGCATCTGTGCAATTACTTCTCTGGAAATGCACATATGCATTTGTGGGCGACTTAGCTAGGAAAAAATGGACATTAGGAGATGCCTTGATCTTCTGTCCTGAATTCCACCCAAAGGGTTTAAATCACTTGCAAAACAAGGGAAGTGATTCTGCCACTCTATTTGGCATTGGTGAGGCCTTACCTGGAGTCCCATGTCCCGTTCTGGGCTCTACATTTCAAGAAGGATATTGATAGATTGGAAGGAGTTCAGCAGAAAGTGATGAAAATGATTAGAGGCCTGGGAAACTTATAAGGAAAGACTGAAAGAGCTAGGATTATTTGCAGACTTCCCTTGATTTATGCGGGTTCTTTATATGTGAATTCGCTCTTATGCCATGAGC
>JAGPOW010000261.1:9647417-9658701 GCA_030014935.1 Caiman crocodilus
CCAAGCAGGTACGTTTGTGGGGGAAGGGGAAAGGGCCGTGGCCCCACATACCCCAGTGCTGCCTGCATTGGCCCTGGGAGCAGGTGGCACCAGCGGCCTGTAGCCACTGGGCTGAACCATGCTCCCCCTTCCCCACCCTGTGCCTGGGCTCCAAGGCAAGTGCCATGCCCCACGCCACCCAGGGCTCCACTTGTCCACACTAACCTCTTCTCCTAGGCTGCACCATGACCCGGTACAGAAAGCTGGTGTCAACTGCTCCCGGGGCCACTCCAGCATGGGAAGGGGTGAGCGGGGACTGGCAGAGCCCCGGGGGTTTGATGCACAGTGCAGCCCAGCAGCTACAGGCAGCTGGAGTCAGCCGCTCCCGGGGCCGCTGCAGCCAGGGCTGGGGTGAGTGCTGCTTTGTTCCCTCTGCTTTGCTGCCTTGTGGAGCCCCAGGAGTGGTACCTCCCCCCCCACAGTCCCAGCCTCACTCCCTCCCTCACCACCATGGGAACCTATCCCTATTTGTTACATTAGAAAGTGGGTTCACTTCATGCAAATTTGATTTACGCGCTGTTCTCCAGGAACGCATGTACCGCATAAATCATGGGAAACCTGTAGTCCGCAAATGGGAAGGCTGAGATGGGAACTTGATAACAATCCTCAGATCCCTGAAGGGTGATTATAGAGGATGGACATGGGCTTTTCTCTGTGGTCGTAGGAGAACAATGACTTCAAGATGCAGCAGAGGAAGTATCAACTGGAGATTAGGAAGAGATCGCTGACTGCGGGTGGCCAAGCATTGGAGCAGGCTACCTAGAAAAGTTGTGGAATCACCATCCCTGGAAATGTTCAAGAGCAGGTTGAACAGACATATGGTTGGGATAGTTTACCCAGGGATGGTCCTACCTTGAGCAGGGGGCTGGACTACATGGCCTTGTGAGGTCCATTCTAGCCCTATGTTTTAATGATCCTGTGATCTAAAATCAGGACACTTTGTAGCCAATAAGCCGTGCCCAAAATATGATTTTTTTCTTCCAGGGATAGAGAGGATCCTGCAAGTCACCTTATATCCCCCAGCAAGGAAACAAAGTCCAGCAAAATGGCCTTCCATTCTCTATCCCAGGGGCGGGCAATTATTTCAGATGGGGGGCCACTTACCGAGTTTTGGCAAGCTGTTGAGGGCTGCATGGGTAGCCCCACCCCCCGACAGGTGCCCCACCCCCTGGTCACCACCTTGTAACTGAAAGTCCTGTCCTCCAACCCCTGACCTTTGCCACCAGAAGTCCCTCCCCTTGCCCCTGGAAGTAGTCTTTTCAGCAAGAGGGCTTGCTGTCCCCAAACTAGAAAAATACCAAATTATATTCTAAAAATCAAACATCTACAATACTCATTAATTTGATTAAAAAAAAATGTATGTACCTTAATGTTACTGTTTATTCACCTGTACCCGTTCCTTTCTCCATTGTTCGTTGGCTTGCGATCCTAACTCTTAGCATTTTCTCTATAAAAGTGGAAACTTCCCTTTTTGGTTTCCTGTGCCAGTTCCTCGGGTTGTGAGGTTTGGTACACAGGCTGCATATATTAGTCAGAAAGTGAGCAATATGTATCTTGAGATATATTCAACCAGAAGCTATTCTGTGTCCTGAGACTGGACAGTGTCAGTGGAGATTTAGTCACCGTGGGAGCTAAGTACGTCTCAAAGACTAACCCCCCTTTGCTGCTCACTGCTGAAGAAGACTGCGTCTGAGCTCCAGGGGTAGGTGCCAGACCGGGGGATCTGAGTGTGATCCCTCGAGGTGCTACGGGGTTCCAGATGACTGGGTGCAGTGCACTAAGAATCATGAACTCAGGTGTTATATAGACCCAGCACTGATCTATCTGCATTTGTATGTGGAGACAGAGGCAGAGATGAAAAATGCTTGTGAAAAGAAAATCCCTATCTTCCCCTCGACTCACTTCACCTCCCTCTACTGCTACTTTTATACAGTAAGTGTTTTTTCTTATTGGTTTTCTTCCCCTGAAACTCCCCATTCTCTTTTTTTATGGCAGACAGTGTTTTCCCATTACTTCTCTCTGAAACCCCACCAAGGTTTTTCTAACCCATTGCCCTGAGTGACCCTAACTGAAAAGTGAGCTTTGCCTGCCTGCCTGCAATTATGTCTGTGGAGATGCACTTCCTTATTGACGAGATGAGTTTGATTCATTCTTTCTCTGTGGGCCAACTTCTATGCTGGCATAACTCCTCTGACTTTTACTGTGCAAGAAACTCAGTTGAACTGAATGGAGTTCTGTTATCAAAGAAATTCACCCCATGGATTTACTGTATCCCACTCACCCCAGTGCTCATTTCCTAAAAAGTCTACCTATAAAAAGCTACAATCTAATGCTCGGCTGGACTGGGAAAAGTCCACCAATTAAATAAACCTGGATATAATAGAACCTAACACTATTGGTTACACAGAGGTTGATCTCAATAAATAACGCTTATTAAAGCCAATGAAAAATACATGCATGAGAAGGATGCGTTTTTAAAGGATCAACAGATTGCAGATGAGATTGATAGGGTAGCACCCTTAGATTTGGCAATAGCAGGCCATCACCCTATTAATGTTACCTACCTTTCACTGAATTAGATTAGAGTACATGGAGGAAAAATGTCCTTCGGTTGGTTTTTCTGCAGATTTACAACCGTGCTATGCAGTAGTCGAGGATAGTAGAGGGGTGCTGAGACGCTGTAGCATAACTCAGGGAGAGGAGGAGGGCATCAGCCCTGGGTGCCAGTTTAGAGCACCAGAATCACCTGCAGAGATCAAACCCCAGCGCGAAGCAGCCCCATGGCGTTGCTCTTACAGAAGCAGCTGGGTGCATGAACACCACGCTGCTGCTCTAACAGCAAAAGCCAAGGCAGAAGGACCATGTTGTGATGGCAGCAGTGACAGCAGCGCCAGCCTGAGAATGTCTCTGAGTTCAGTGCAGGTGAGACCCCTCCACACCCCCTTCCCAGTCTCCAAATCCCTGCCTCCCGGCACTCAGTGGCACCCGCTGCCCACCGCTCTCCCGCAGGGTTTGATTGAGGCACAAACCCTGCTCATTAGACCTCTGCCCAGGCCTTGCCGAGATGATTCACGAAGCTATGGCTTGCAGAGGTCCTAGCATGTGCTGCTTTGGTCTGATGCAGGTGATGCTGTAGTCTTATTGAAGGAAGCCACAAGCCGTAGTATAAAATGCACCTTTGTATATCTGCATCTACAGTAAAACAACTGATTTAAAAACAAGTCCGTGTAAATCTGGGAGAAGAAAGACAGGGGCATGCTCTTCAGTTCCACTGACTCCGACTACTTGGAAGGATACAGCATGAAATATCACTAAGCCCGTCTCTGGACTATGCCGCAGACAGACTACATCACCAAGCCGTCCATTGCTCCACTAGGTGTCAGATAAATACTGCAAGGTCTGCCGTAACCCAGCAGCCCACTAGGCTAACAACGTTAAGGCCCACCGGTGCCTACAGAGTGCAGTGATGTGACCAGCGTTAGATTCAGCCACTTGGACGCCCCAGCACAAAATGGCCATGTGCCTCTCTATATCTGAGTTGACTGGAGACAGGAGGCAGAATTTGGCAAGGTTTAAACTGGTGCTTCTGGGGCCATAACAAGAGGTCATAATTGCTTTGCCATCAAACCCCACTGATCTGGCGATTGTTTCAGCAGGATCAAGAGGAAGGAAGAGAGACAGGGAGCGAAAGAGAATGCCACAGGTCATTTAAGCCACCTTACAGCTGTGTGCAAAGCTTTCAACCGATGGAAAGCCCACTTTGACATGGTAAGTCTAGGCACTGACATGAGTGACATTTGTCATGCAACAAGCCCCTGCAAGTGCTGTACAGTCATGCCCTGACAGAAGTGCACAGCTGCAGAGTGCTTTAAAAGTGCCCGATTGCACGGCAAATTAGCCCTCATCTAATGAGGGTTCAAATGAAAGCACTCCAAAGAAGAGTGCCTCCATTAACTTCTGCCAGTCCTTGTGTGCAATTAGGGCTGGGATCCCAGACCCATCCCCAATGTTGCCTGTAGGATGGACAGGAGAGAAGGGAGGGGAGGGGAGGGTGGGGTAGCTCTGGCCTGGGGTTTGCCCAGCTTGCACTGGGAGTGAGGAGCATGGGTGGATTGGTGTCCCCTCCCCTCCTCACCCCCCACCCTTCAACCTCTTTCCCCTACTGCTCAGGATGAACAAACCTCAGCCCAGAGCACCCTCCCCTTCCTCCTCCCCTCTCCCATCCTGCAGCCAGCGCCAGATCTGAGAGGGGGGAGGCAGGGCTGGGGAGAGAGGCTTTCAGGCAGCCAGCCTCTCTCTGATAGATCTGCTCCAAAATGGAGTTCAATTCCCGTTCCCTCCACCTCCCCCAACCAAACAATGAATGTCTGTTAGGTCAGGGGCAAAGCTCTAACTCATGGCACTTTCTGTAAAGCTCCACGAGTTAGAGCAGGTTGCACATCTGTCCGCACCCTCTTGGGATCACAGCCTTGGTACTTTTGCATACAAACGGGGCCTGTATCATCAACTTTCTACTTGATGGTGAGTTACAGGAAAACTTCTCAGTATGAGACAGCCAACTCTTAACAGTCTACCACAGAGCCTTTTCCCTTTCATCTGAAGCATGTGGTACAGGCCAGTGAGACAGACTACAGCCTGAATAGGTCATAGATCTGGTAGGGATGCTTCTACCTTCCTGGAGTAAAGAGGAGGGAGAGAGATGTCCTACATGCTACATCGCAGTAGTCCAGGCTCTTTTGAAAGGAATGCCCTTCTGAGGGTGAAGAGCAGCTTTTTTATGACTGTCAAACCTCATTCATTTGTACATAATTCATCACCACCCCATTTGGTGGAGGGGAAGCCGATTTGTTTCTTGAGGTTTGATTTTTTTTTTCCTGCACACCCTTGGAATTTGAATGTTGTTCTAGAGGAGCATGTGTTTTTTTATGAGCGGGAGACGGTATTGTCACCTTCCAGACAACAATGAAACACCTTACGCCACCTGTGAAAAGGTGACTTAAATAGCATTCTGCCTCTGAAAAGAATTGCTAACTTCACTTTGAAAGGCTGACCTACATACAGAAATGCAAAAAAGGGGAGAAATATAGATCAGTGAATATTAAGGAACCCAGGCATTTGTTTGTGCACTGATAAAAGCACCAAAATAATGGCTTTGATACCTTGCACTGTTCTTCTCCCCTACCACACTTTTTCATCTTGTTTAGGGGTCAAAGAAGAAAAGCTGCACTTTTGAGGTCTGATTTATTAAAAGCTGTTATACTTTGTTTTAAGCACGGTTTCAGGGAAACTCATTCCCAGTTTAAAAGTCTATCATCAGAGAACGAGAATTACAACAGACTTAATCGATTCTGATATAATCAGACTTCTTTTTCCCCCCTTTTCTATCCCTCAAGGCTTTATTAAAAACCTTTTCAGAGTCAGCATAAGGTGTATTGTACTGAGGCAATGGCAAATGAGAAACTTTATCTCTTAACCTCTCTTTGTCTGCGTATGTCTGAAAGGAATCAGAGGTTTGTGGTGGCAGATGAAAATTGTTGCTGAATGAGCAGGTTTTCTTGGGCTGTTCCCAATGCAGAATTTGTGAATCCAAAGGGGAGAAAGAGGCTGACAAAGGGGGAGAGGAAGGGGGAGAGAGAACAAGAAGAAGAGAGGGAGAGAGAGCTGTTTTCAAGCCATTATTTAGCCATGCACAAGTGGAAAAATAAATGGCCTCTTGGCGTAACAGACAACCTGACAGGTTTATACAGGATAGGAGATTAGACTAGCTCTGCGGAAAGTCAGAGACGTAAAAAATGGTACCAGTCGATGCATCTCTACAGCCACTTAGAGATACCAGTGGTACCAGTATAGTTGCTTAAAGAGCCAAACACTGACTCACTTTGCTTCTGACGCCCTTCCTAAATGGTTTCAGGTAAATATAAGAACAGCTTTAATTCACACCCATATTCAGCCTGGCTCTCGTCCCTGCACAGATTGCTGGGGGCAGTGATGGTGTTACAAAGCGTACATGCGTGCCGACTCACTGATGACCCCAGGACTGCTGCTGCAAAAATAAGCCCCAACCACTTGCTCCCATCTGGCACACCAGACACCATAGATGGCTTGGTTGTGGCTCTGACCATCCCAGAGTGGCTCTCAGGCCCCATTTTCTGGTCAGTAGTTTTAAAAGTAAAGAGTGACTAGGCGCCTAAGTCCCATTCTCCAGAGTGAATTAGACCCAGCCTCTGCCAGGTGCTTAGACACTGCAATGCTGCATGCAGTGAAGCCTAATCTTGAGGCATCTGTTTCCACAGTGGGACCTGGAGCTCCAAGCCCGGTGTCCAGCCCATGCATGGGGGGAGATATGCATCTCAGGGGCACAGCCAGACAAGTATGCACAGGCAATTTGCAGCGTCTCAAAGGCTTTCGAGGTGCCACAAAATGCAGGTGGCACACATTAAATGGTTCTCCACGCCGCAGATTTTTAGCGTGGAAAAAATGCTTTTAAAAAAAGGGCGGTAGTGCATGTGGCTGCAAAGTGCACTGCCGGAAACTGGAGCCTGGCCTCAGCCTCCCCTACCCCACCTGGGACAATTTGGCACACGCCAAAGTGCACATGCACAGGTGTTACCCGGGGACAAGTAGCTGTGCCACTGCTATATGTCCCCAGGGAAGCACATGCGAGTGCTCATCTGGACGCACTCCAAGAGGGGTTTTCAGAAGATGGAGGTGCCCAGCTGTGGGGGGTAGGGGTGCCTAAGCCAGCCATATTTCTATTTCCCTCCCCACTTTAATATGGAAGAGAAAGTACCACGTTCATTTATCAACGACTTACTTTTCACTTTTAGAAGTACCACTTCTCAAGCAAAAGTATTCACCTTGCATCTGTGTTGCAAGGACCCCACAGGGCACTGAAGACTGGTCTTGATCCCCTGTAGCCCCTCTGCCTCTCTCCTCTGACCTGCCTGCTCCTCCACCCCCACACCAGATGGCAGAGCTGGCTGGCAAAGCTGACAGCACACCGCAGAGCCAGATTTATGCCAGCAGAGATTTTCCATGCCCAGGGAAATTTCCAGTGCTGATCTCTTCCAATTTAAGTTCAACTTTGCTCTGTTTAAACAGCAGAAAAAGAACTTGGTGGACCAAAGCACCTGGCTGTTAAAATATAAGGAGGCATTATCAATAGAAAAGAGAATCAGATTAGCATCTGTAATTTGAAAAGGCCGATAGGGATTTTTTTTTTTCCCCTTATCATCACATTTGAAATTTCTAAGGCTCTGTTTCAATGTGGTAATTCTCTCTCTTATCTACATGCATGTAGGGTAAAAGTTAGTTGGGGGCAGGAGGTTACTCCTCTTAGTATTTTAGTTTAACTTGCGTTAGCTCCTCACATATGAAGGGGAAAGAATGCGTTTACCGGCATCAAAATGTTTATAAAAGTTACATGAGCCAGTTATTCCAGTCTGACACATGGTATACAAGAATATTACTTTCAGTTCAGACACTGAAATGAAGCTTTGCTTTTGGTGAATTGGATTATCGTGCAAAAGAGTGCTTCCTTATTATTACTAACAAATATTCAGCATAGAAGACAAAAACGCACCCATTACACACCAATTAAAACTAAGATGAAATGGAGGCGGGTAAAACACAAATTCCAACATTGTTCCATTAACTTGCTGCATCCATGTGCCATATTGAAATGGGTGTCACTCATTTTTATTCCCAAATATATCAGAAGCCCTGTGTCATCTCAGTGCTGTATTTGTGAGTTATGGATTTTTTTATAATAAATACATATTTATTATTATACAAAAGCCGAGATGAACGGTCTGCTTAAGCACTGGGAGGTCCTCAGTCCTAAGTCTGTGCTCTAATCATTACAGATTTCTATACAGTAAGTAAACATATTTTAGGACAGTTAGGCTCTGTGCCTCCTGATTATAGATTCACAGATGCTAGGGTCGGAAGGGACCTCAACAGATCACCGAGTCCAAGCCCCAGCCCCGAGCAGGAAATACTTCTGGGGTCAGATGACCCGAGCCAGATGCCTATCCAGCCTTCTCTTAAAGACCCCCAAGGTAGGCGAGAGCACCACCTCCCTTGGAAGCCCATTCCAAATTCTGGCCACCCTTACCGTGGAGAAGTTTTTCCTGATGTCTAGCCTAAATCTGCTCTGTCAGTTTGTGACCATTGTTCCTTGTTACCCCAAGAGGTGCCCTGGTGAACAGAGCATCTCCGATCCCTTGCTGCCCACCCTAAAGAATTTATAGGCAGCCACAGGATCACCTCTCAGCCTTCTCTTGTGGAGGCTGAAGAGATCCAGTTCTCCTGGTCTATCCTTATAGGGCTTGGCCTGCAAACCTTTAACCATATGAGTGGCCCTCCTCTGGACCCTCTCAAGTCTATCGACATCCTTCTTAAAGTACGGCGCCCAAAACTGGACACAGTACTCCAACTGCAGTCTGACCAATGCTGCAGAGAGGGGAAGGATCACCTCCTTGGATCTATTTGTCATGCATCTGCTAATGCATGAGAAAGTGCGGTTAGCTTTGCTGATGATTTTGTCACACTGACGACTCATGTTCATCTTGGAGTCCACTATGACTCCGAGATCCCTTTCAGCTCCTGTGCTGCTGAGAGGGTCACTTCCCAGCCACAAGGAGTGCTGGATATTTTTACACCCTAGGTGCAGCACTCTGCACTTGCCCTTGTTGTACTGCATCCTATTGTGTACTGCCCACTTTTCCAACCTGTTCAGGTCTGCCTGCAATTGTTCCCTACCCTCCCATGTCTCCACTTCACCCCACAATTTAGTGTCATCCGCAAAGTTGGACACCTCACTCCCACATCCAAGTCACAGATGAAGACATTGAAGAGTACCGGTCCAAGGACCGAGCCCTGTGGGACCCTACTGCACATGTCCTTCCAGGTCGATACCGATCCATCCACCACCACTCTCTGGGTGGGATCCCCGAGGCCAATTTGCCACCCACAGGGCTGTGTAATTATCTAAGTCACAGTCTCTTAATTTATTTATGAGAATGGGATAAGATACAGTATCGAAGGCCTTCCTAAACTGCAAGTAAACAACATTCACCGCTACTCTTGCATCTAAGTGTTTTGTGTCATAAAAAGAAACCGGGTTAATCAGGCACGATCTACCTGCTATGAATCCGTGCTGGTTGCCCTGCTGCATTATTTATCCTGCTGGACTCACACAAATATGATCCTTAATAATTTTTTCAAAGACTTTTCCAAGGATAGAGGTGAGACTAACTGGCCCATAATTACTCAGATCCTGCATCCTCCCATTCTTGAAAATAAGGACCGCATTGACCCTTTTCCAGTCCTCCGAGACCTGGCACGAGCACCACAAGTGCTCAAACAGCCGTGCCAGTTGTTCTTCAATGACACCAGCCAATTCCTTCAGTACCCTCAGATGCAGCTCAGCCAGGCCTGCTGACTTAAACACATCCAGGCCATCCAAGTGACTTCACCAAGTCAGCATTGACACTTCATGAGCTGGCACCCCTCTGATGGCCGTCTAAGAACACATTAGGAGACTTGTCTTGACCCTTGTTCAGGAACACCAAGGCAAAAACTCATTGCAGAGCTCAGCCTTGTCCCCACGTCTGTCACTAACTACTCCTGCTTGTTAAGTAGGGGTCCTATGGTGCCCTGCAACTTCCTGTTACTCCCTAAATACCTAAAAAAAAGACTTTGTTGTCTTTAATTTGTGTTGCCAGTCTCAGCTCCATAGTTGCCTTGGGCTTTCTAACTGCCTCCTTGCAAGTGCGGGCCAAGTAGGTATCCTCCTTGGTAGCTTCCCCCTGCTTCCACTGCCTATATGCCTCTTTTTTTGCCCTTCAGCTTCCCTGGATTTCTCTGTTTAGCCAAGGAAATGTTTTGGCCCCTTTGCCCACTTTCCCTCATCTTGGGATCGTCTCCCTCTGCGCCTGAAGGATTGTTTAGTCCCATTAGACTGTCAGTAAGGGTAAGTGCCCATCAGCTCCTGCATAACCCACTGTTCAGGTTATGTGATGCACCCTCCACCATGCCCAAAACACAGAGGATGAGTTGGCTGCACCTGTATACGTGTCGGTATCCACTTTGAAGGTTCCTGACTCAAAACTCACCAAAACAAAGGGCAACATCCTTGCTCTAATGAAGTCAATGAGAGTTCACTCTCCAACTCACCCAGATTAGGACCCCAAGCAGTGAAAAATTCAAAATACTAAAAAAAAAAAAAAATCTAGTTCTTGCACAGTGGGGGGTTTTATAATCATTGCATCTCAAAGCACTAAAAGATACTGCTTTCCTGTTGGTGTTCAGTTCTGAGCCCTGTAAAATCGAAAATACTTTTGTCTTTTTTTTTTTTTAAGGCAACAAAATGAAAAACTAAATATTTCTACTTTTTGAATGTTTATGTCCCCTCTTCTTCTCCGTCTCCCTTTTTGCTATCCAGTGCAATAAAACAAATAATAAACTAATGCTCAGTTTCTGAGGGAGGGATTACTTTTTCATTTTCTTTTTACCTTTTTCAAGGTTCCTTTCCAGGGTCAGAGTAACACAAGAAGAAAAGGATGTTTCAAATCTCCTCTGCCTTGGTGCTAAAACTAGTGTCTTCAGCCATATGGAATAGCAAAGGCAAATCAAATCGGACTTCCCCTTGCTATGCAGGAGTCTCCTAGATGAGAAAAGCAAGTCAAGGTCTTGGTCTTTGTCTTCAGTGGTCTGGATTGAGGCTATCCAAAAGATCCTCTACAACTGAGAAGAGAACCCTGGACAATATGTTCATTCCTGTGGCACGACAATATATCTTTCTGACAAGGGAAAGCCTGTTGTGCTGAGACAGAGCTTTCTCAGGCACTGCACTGAGACTATGAAAAAAACTCCCACAGGAAATAAGGCCCGTCGTAAAAGGACCATCAGGCCTCGTTCCCTGATCCAAGTTCAAGGCACAGTTCTTTCTACCTGATACAAACATGGTACGTGCCCCGTTTGTTTAAATCCCCCAAACCAAAACTTTATTGAAATCAAACACTATGCTGCAAACATCATTCCCCCAAGGAGAGGATGAGAGAGAGAACAAAGCACACAGGAGAGAGGTTAGCCACATTGCTTAACGTGATTCTGCCATGATGCCGGCCAGATGAAAACCGAAGCAGATGAGAATAGGATGGAGTTCAACATTGATAAGTGCAGAGTGTTGCACATGGGGAGGAAGAACCGGCGCCACGCTTACAGGTTGGGGAACTTCCCT
>JAGPOW010000261.1:9658801-9676547 GCA_030014935.1 Caiman crocodilus
TCATCTGACCCCGGTGCTCTTTCCTGCCAAGGCAGGGGGTCGGACTAGATGATCTGCCCAGGTCCCTTCCGACTCTAGACACTATGATACTATGAAGCAGTTCAGAACAGACTTCAGAAAAGTTACAAAACAACAGAACTACACACTGTCATTCTATTGCTTGCTGTACAGTGACTTCTCCCCAAGCCTGAGGAAGTTTTGATGAGGTTTAGGAGTCTCAGAAGAAAAAAAATAAAAATGAAATGGGCGAGGAAAAGTTCCTAGCATAACTAATCCTGTGGAAACCACTGAGAAGGGATATAAAATAGTATAAAATAAGTGAAAAGAACCCCTTCTCCCCAACACCTCAGTTTTGTTTCTTTGGTTTTTTGGAATTGATGCAAAACCAGAAAACTTCTAAAAACCCCAAAGCTTTTCATGGAAGCCTATAGTTTGACTAAAGTCCATTTCAATCAAGAAGTAAGTATGGAATGAAAATTTTTTACCAGTTCTAATACTTCAGGACAAGAGACATGCTCGGGTGGGATGGGCTTCACCTGTCCCCCAAAGGCAAGCGCGTGTTCTCTTTCAGGTTGGCCAGTCTCCTCCAGCCGGCTTTAAACCAGGCTCATCGGGGAAGGGGAGGATGAGGACGGAGGGAGCCATGGAACACCAAACCAAGAGTCACCCACAAGAACAGCCCAGCCAAGACAAGCAACGAGGACAAGAAATACCCAGGTAAGAGACAGAGGCCCAGATAATCCTGGGACTAGGGAGGCAGTGCATGCACCTTGAGGAGGCCTTAAATGCCTCTACACCAATGCTCGCAGTATGGGGAACAAGCAGGAGGAACTAGCCCTCCTGCTAGCTAACGCTAACCCAGACATAGTGGGGCTCACTGAAACTTGGTGGGATCCAACGCATGACTGGGCCATGAACATCAGGAGCTACGGACTGTACAGGAGGGATAGAACGGGGGAAGAAAGGCCGGGGTGTGGTGCTCTATGTCAAAGATCAATACACGTCCCCAACAAACAGGACTGGGTCAGAGGAGGGGCAAACTGAAGTGCTCTGGGCAGAGGGAAAGGAACCTAACGGTGGATGTCTACGACAGGCTACCCAACCAGGGAGCAGAGCTAAACCGGGAATTCTCAGGTCAGCTTGTGGAGGCAGTCAACTCAAAGGATGTGGTGACCATGGGCAAACTGAACTATCCCGACTTCTGCTGGGAAGAGCAGTCAGCCAGGTCTGACCGCTCACATAGGTTCCTAGCCGAGTAACAGGACCTCCATCTAACCCAGGCGTTGCACACTCCCACCAGGGGAATTGCCTTGTTGGACCTGCTCCTGGCCACAGGCGATGACTAGGGAAGGGGATTGCAGGTGCTCGACCACCTGGGTGACAGCGATCATCGCCTACTGGAATTCACCATCCAGCGCAGGGTGTCAAAGGCCTGCAGCAAGGCAGCAGCCCTGGACTTCAGGAGGGCAGATTTCAATGAGGTAAGGAGACTAGTTGGGGAGGCTCTGAGGTCCCAGATGGGACGGAATATGGGCTGACAATATGGGGACGCTGTCAGGAAGGCTTAACCACACATTGTCGTGCATCCATAGATGCATCAAGAAAGGTCCAAGGAGGTGATCCTTACCCTCTATGCGGCATTGGTCAGGCCACCGCTAGAGTATTGCATCCAGTTCTGGGCACCGCACTTCAGGAGGGACTTGGACAGCATCGAGAGGGTCCAGAGGAGGGCCACTTGCATGATCGGGGGTAACAGGGCAGGCCCTACAAGGAGAGGCTACGGGACCTGAATGTGTTCAGCTTCCACAAGAGAAGGCTGAGAGGGGATCTGGTGGCTGTCTACAAACTGATCAAGGGAGACCAGCAGGCAATGGGAGAGTCCCTGTTCCCACGATCACTACTGGGAGTAATAAGGAATAACAGCCATACACTGATAGAGGGCAGATTCAGACTAGACATCAGGAGGCACTACTTCACAGTCAGAGTGGGTAGGATCTGGAACCAACTTCCCAGGGAAGTGGTGCTCACTTCTACTCTGGGAGTCTTCAAAAGGAGGCTAGCCAGACACCTAGCCAGGGTCATTTGACTCCAGCACTCTTTCCTGCCCAAGGCAAGGGGTCAGACTCAATGATCTGCTCTGGTCCCTTCCAACCCTACCATGAAACTATGAATAAAAAATACCGTGATGATTCTGACACTTTGTTTGCTAGGAAGTGAACACAGATAAACACACACTCACTTCCCATACACAACAGTTCAGGCATCAGCTGCTAAAAACTTTCAGTTGCATGCACATACCAACAACCTGCATTTATTCTGAATAGGGTTGTGTAGCCTCTTTCTGGCCGTCTAACTACATTCAGTACCCAACTAGTGCATCTCTAACGTCTGATTTTAAACATTGCCCTTAGTTTGATTCCGCCTCATTTGATGGAATTTCAAATGCTGAGAAAGCAAAATTGCTTAAGTTCATTAGTTATAAATATTAAAACAAAGGTTTTTCTGGAGCACCAAGCACCAACTTGGAACACAAGCAAATTCTGTTAGATCACTTCACACATTTAACAGATTTTCAATCACCTGCAGTGGCGCAATGGCAATTTCCTCCAACTGAAGAGGTGGTGGGCCTGATACAAGGTCAAAAAGATAACAAAACGTGTGTGTGTGGGGGGGTGTATCTATATATGTATATGTGTGTGTGTGTATATATATATATAGTGTGTGTGTGTGTATATAAACAAGTTTACAGGTATGTATATGTACATATACATCTGTTTTATATATGTATGTATGTATGTATGTATGTGTGTGTGTATGCATAAAACAGGTTTACAGGAAAATAAGAGATAAAAAAAAGATATTGTCCTGGATTCTTTGATTACTGATACTCTGAGCAATTCCACAATACCCCCTTTCTGGGTCTCACAAAACACTTTACAGCCATGAACAAATGAACCCAAACTCACAGCACTTACTGTCTCCATTCTGTCAATGAAGAGTAGGAGGCACAAAGTGGGTCAGCATCTTGTTTTATGCACTACAAAGAATCAGAGACAGAGCTAGGGAGTGAACCTCTCTCTCTCTTTGCTCTTAAACACCTGCTTTAATCACAAGAGCATCCTTTCTCCCTGAACCAGAGGGGTTAAGTAGCAAAATACGGCTTTTAGAGCCGTAAGCACAATATGGCTGAGACAGGGAGGCAAAACTCCTTTCAACTACTCACCCTAGAACAGGTCACTGCCTTTAAAGATGTTGGACCAAACCTGGCTTTCTGTAAGAACAGTTTCACAGTAGCAGTGTCAGATGGGGGTTACATCTGTCTAACAGAAGGGGAATGTAAACCAGTCGCTTTAGGGATGTTGGCAGGTGTCAGCACTCCAGATGTTGTGAGGATTTGGCGGCCAGCCTGCATGTCTTCCTTAACATTAAGACTACTGTGAGTAGAGCCCGGATTCTTACCCTGCAGGTTGTAACCGAGCGACAGGATGCTGCAACAAGCCTGTGCTAGCCAGATACCTAATTAGGAGAGAAAACAAAGCAGAGAAAAGGAGAGAAAACAAAGCAGGGCTACAAATTACTGGTGGGGGGCAGTGTGAAAAACATTGAAAACCAAAGAAAATCATTATCCACCATGGGAAGTGATCAAAGGCAGGAGGCAAGTGCACTGAACAAGCAACAGGAAGTGAGGTAGGAGCATGGAGGAATGACAGCAAAGTTGCTGACATAAGCTAAACATAGGCCTGAACCCAAACCCAGTGAAGTCAGTCAGGCTAGAGCCAGACATTACACATAAGCAGGTTTAAGTGATCAGAAACTGGTTTAAACCTGTAACAGAATATACACTGAGTGCACATAAGCCACTGAATATGGCTGAAACTGGGTTGAGATAAACCTGGTTGAATGTAGTATCATACTTAACTGATTTGGCTCCAACTGGTTTATGCAACATCTGTCCCAGACCTCTTGCTGGTTTAAGTTAAATCAGACTACCCCAGCATCCCAGCATGCTCTCTGGGCTGTGCAGGGCTCTCTGCCCCACAGCAGGGCTGGCCCCTCCTCTCTGCTCCCTGGCTGGAGCTCCAGCAGAGACCGCAGGCACAGCAGGGTCTGCCTGGCTTCCTCCTGCCCCCACCTCCCCGTAACTGCTTGCTGGACAAACAGGGATCCACCTCTCCCTCCCTCCTATCTCCCCCAGCATGGGCCCTAGGCATGGGGTATGCTAGCTAATACCAAGAGATGTCTACGTGTGTCCAATTTCACTGGGATAGACAGAACAGTGACCACTTAGGGCTGTTTGGAGCTAATCAACAGATCGGCTGGTAAGCTGTTTAAGAAGAGTTTGAACTAACAGAGAAAGGCTATTGTTTTACATATCATCCCCCAGGTGGCTTGCTTGCCTGTCAGTTTGCTGCAGACAGTATAAAGAAGCAGGGAGGGAGATTGAAAACCTCCGTGTCATCAACAGATGCATGGATTGCACGCTCTCCCTTGCCTCAGAGTGCTAGCAGGGGTCTGGGGTCTGGAACCACTCTGCCCCTTGAGCAGCCAGTGCGGGAAAGCCTGGGATGGTGTAGGAAGACCTCCCTAATCAGAGGTCCTGCCACAGCCTGGCCACGCCATCCCCCTCAGCTAGCACTATGGAAGGGAAGGGAGGGCTGCTCCAGCATCCCCTGGCTGCTAGCCTCAGCCACTGCAGGAATGCACTGGCATTTCTGAGAGGTCGATGCAGTTACAGAATGATTTACCATATCCAGGTTAAACTAACCTGCAGAGATTGAATCAATTCAGGCTCAAGCTTTTTGAGTGTCTGTCCCTAGCCTCAGAGTCTTCAGCATTATTAGTGGGCTGCAGGTCAGGCTGAACCTGTTCAGCTTTCAACTCCCCCCTGCCCCTCGTGCAGACGATTGTGCTTTGGATGCTGAAGGTCCCCAGTCAAGTTCCCTCAGCGCCATTTCTATGACTGCAATGACACCTGGTGACTAAGTGCCCACCGGAGAGTCTGGGTCCAGCAGAGGGTACGCAGCGGTCAGGACCTGGCCACCCCTGTTTCTTCTCCCCTGGAGAGATTGCTTCCCTTGCCTTCTTCAACAGCAACCACAAAAGAGGATCCAGGTCTAGGCCTGTATTCCAGGAGTTATTTCCTACAGACAGTCTTCATGTAGTGCATTCCCAGTAGGAATGCTTGGACCAAATCCTCACCTCGAGTAATTTAGCGTAGCTCCACTGACTCCAGGACCCATTCACTTCAGTAGAGTTAGACTGATTTGCACCAGCAAAAGATCCCAAGTTCAGAGGGGGAGATAAGCCTGGATTACCTGCCAGCTCTACTCTGAGCTCATAGGGCTGCTGCCTTTGCAGGGTGCATGGGTGCTGTTTGCCAGGGCCTTTTTGGGAGACCCGAGGCTGCGTGTTTAATTGTTTATTACCAGTCTGAAATCTCAACCCAGCACAGTCAGAATAATGAACTTGCAAACAAAACTAAAAAGAAGGGCAGCAAAATGTGAGCTCTTCTGCAGGGCAGTGTTGGAATCAGTCTGGTATTGATGTCAATATTATTGCTGCTAGCTTGGTTTTTTTTAGCATTATTATTATTACTATAACTGCTCCTGTGCCCAATTGTACTGCACATGTGAAAATTTGGAGTAAATCAAATGAAATTAACAGCATTACTATGTGTAACTGAGAGCTGAATTCGGCCCATTTTTATTGCTGTTTTGATTCCCGCCCCCCCTCAATTTTTTAATTACAATATAAAAATGAAACCTGTTTTCATTAAATCCTTATTTATGAAAACTGCTCTAAACCATGTACACAAAAGCATAGGATGATCGTTCATTTTGCCACGGTTATAAATATTGGATTAAATTAAATATGACAGAGAGCAGGCAGAAAGTTAGGTAAGCAATAAAAATAAAGAGAGGAGGAATGCTAACTGCAACAGTAAAAAGGCAACCTCCCCCCCCCCAAAAAAAAAAAAAGAAGAGGGGAAATAAAACACTGAACATTTTAAGAATAGAAAAAGAAATGCAAGACTAATACAATGCTCAACATTTATTTTCTTATACTGCTGCATCATAAAAGCTCAAAGCACAGCACAGCTACAGAATCAATGGAGGCAACACACAGCACGTATTGCAAAACAAAAATCCATGAAACAAAAGCACTATATTGCATAGCTCAAGGTTTATAGGAGGGTTTTTTTTTTCCTTGCTTTCTTTTTCCCTCAGAAACTGAGAAAATCCTTCCTCAGACCAATAAAGCCTCTGAACCCAAATAAGCCGAAACACTAGTTGTTCCACGCACATTGCTGACAGAAGGGTAGATGCAGAGAAATCAGCAGTCTTCCAGGGCTGTTGAACCCTTGGGGACTGTGTAAAGTCAGCTTTTTCTTTCCAATTCTGGCCGGGGGTAATTTGCCTCATACTGGTAATTAAATAATAATAGTTTTTAAAAGCCAGTATTTACGTATTAAAAACTAAACCATATGTACAGGCCTCTGTTTCGGTCCCACTTCGATTTGTTTCCATAATGAATGCCTACATAAAACCGCACTTTCTACTCGGTGCTGCTGAACCAAAGCTGAAAGCAAGTCGTTCAAGCAATTTACGATGATAAATGCGTAATGGATAGATTCCTGCTTGACCCACCTATTAATTTATAATTTTGCTGCTACAAATGTCAGAAGGGGGAAAAAAAAAATCCTCTCTCCTGCTCACATTGAATCCTTAGCTGTCTGATGATGTCACCCCGGCTAAAAATGAGCAGCACGCGCTGCCTCGACGACTAGTCAGTTGAACACTTCCTTCAAAGAAAAATAAGAGGATGGCCTGATTCTTGGATGTGCTAAAAAATATTAGACCAGCGGGCAAACCTGTGCTGACCGGCACCGCTCAAAAGAGTGAGAAAGGGGAAGGATCGTCTCAGTGACCGAGGTGCGACCAGGGATTCAAGAAAGCTGGAAAATGGGGAGAATACCCTCTCTCCCCGACAGGCATGCTCTGAGGATAACAGCCATCACTGGCTGCGAGGTACATGTGTAATAGCTATGATGGAGGTCATTCAAGTAGATTGATATGCCACGTCAAATGGGTCCGTACCGGTTGCCATTAGAAAGCCAGCATCTGTCATTGATCCCCACGCAGACCGATATTATGAAATACAAGCGTCCTGTAGTGGAAAACTTCCCTGGCATAAAGGTACACAATGACCCCAGAGCATCCCTATACAGTACAAGCATCCCTGTAAGTGCCTGGCTTGCTGACAAACTTCCATTGGAAAGGGTCCAGAAAGGGAGGAAAGCTGTAAGTCAATGACAGTTTTGTCAATACTTGACAGTCGTTATCTGCAAATCTTGGGCCCCGTTTTCTTTGCCCTATTGCATGCAGGGGTCTCATTCCAGATTTACACCAGTGAGAAGAAAAGCAGGCCCTCTGTTTAGGATCAGCTCCCGTCGCCCTCACCCTTGTGCACCGGCACCTTTTCCAGTGAGACGTTACATTGGTTTGCAATTGATTCGAACCACAAATTGCACACAAACTCAAAGTGAGTACGAGTGAAAGACATAACCCTCAGCTCTTGGCAGCATTACCTCTGTCCTGTGTACTACAGAACATTTTTTATAACCGTTAACAAATAGTGGGCCAACTCCTTACCTGGTATGAATCAAGGTAGCCCCATAGACATCAGTGCTGCTACTCAAATTAATACCAGCAGCCTGCTGAATGAGATATTCAAAAACCAGGGGAGCTTGCAACCCTAATCTTCCTGAGCACTTTTTTTTAATCTTACCAGTTGCCATTTTTCCAGTGAGTGCTTTCAGCTCATTGATTTATTGAAAGCTACCATGGTGGAAGTTAGCTATAATAAGGTCAGGGTTACATAGACGGTATTTATAATTGAATCAACAGCTAATAACCTTATCTATGAGGGTACCCTATGCTAGTGTTTTCATGCGAGTGAGACAGCGAAGAGCTTTTTCACTGCAGTAGTTCAAGAATCCACAAAAGTCCAATTCCATTCAAATTATGTGGGCGCAACTAAAGATGGACCTCGGCTTTATTGAAGGCACACTGATAACAAACGGGCTTTGTGCCATGAAAAATGCGGATCGACTTGACTAACATTGACTAAAATGTCAAGACTTTTTGTAGCAAATGAAGCATGAAACACATTGCAAACCAATATATATATATATATACATGGGGCTTGAGCAAAATCCGCTGTTTTTTTCCACTATTCCTACAAAAGAGCAGCTATTGCAGGGTGTCACTCTGGCGGAAATATGAGCATATGTATGAAATTGATTTAGGGCGAGCTAAAGGGATATTAATCTAACTGCAAATTTTCACTGCAGGGACATGACGCAGTAAATTTCTGCTACTCTAACACCAATGCTGATATCACATGATATATGACACATCCATTTAGAAAAGAAAAGAAAACTTTTCTTCCACACCTTAATTGACTTGCATACATTTCTGGTTACAGATTGTGCTAGATAATAAAGCCAATAACTATAAAAAGTATGCATTTGTTTTGCAAACACGCTGAAAGATACCCAATTAAACTATATAGTTGACTGTATTCTCTCCATTCCTATTGTAATATCCTGAGTTAAGAATCTTAATTCACATTGATTTCCTATATGGAGTTTTTTTTATTATTAATATAGCCGTGGGAGAAAAAAAATATAATTACTTCACTCCCAGAGACCCTAAGGTATAAAGTGGAGAATCTTATTGTCTCACCAAAATTTCCTGAAAGTGTTCCAGGTAAGAGAGAATGTCATTATTGTGTTAAACCAGTTTGGAGAGGTCCTTTTAGGCCTATTTAACATGCTGGCAACCAGAAGTATAGGAATGGTCGACTAAAACCAAATCTTCATCACATGAGCATCTCGTGGTTTCAGCATGCACTAGCTGTATACAAGGGTCATACACTAGACGGTCAGAGCCTTTATACTATCACATCAAAGGGAACAGGGAAATTAGCACAAAACGACTTCGCTCCTTTCCTGCTCGAGCCTGCTTGGTCTATAGCTCCAGCCCTGCAGAGGACACTGTCTGTCCCTCAGCCTCTCAGCAGCCGCTGACTAAAGTAGTTGGTTAGTCTTATTAAAGGGGACTGAGTTAAGAAGCAATGACATGACACAGGGTATGTGCACGCAACCTAATTATCACAAGGCCGAAAAAAAAAAAAGTCTTCTCGGCTCAAACTGTCTGTATGCACATTCCTGCCTTGCAGCGGATGAAAGCCACATTGAGATAGGGGTGTAGGTTGTAGCTGTGTTGGTCTCGGGACATAGGCAGACAAGGTTCTTTGGGTGAAGTAGGGTATCTTTTCTTAGACCAACTTAAATAGTTGGAAACAATTTTTTTCCAACTATTTAAGTTGGTCTAAGAAAAGATAGCCTATTCAGCCAAACTGAGATTGTTTATTCTTCCTTCATCAAGGAGAAAACTACCCCAGTTTAATGTTCAGACACAGTGGGCATGTCTACATGTGCATTTACTACAGACTAAGTTACTGTGCAGTAAGCAGCTTTTACACCGGCATCTACAACGTGCAGGCACAGCAAGAGTGTGTAGATTGACTTGCAACTAAATTTAGTCCCGAGTCAGTCCACACAAATAGGGTTACTGTGCAGTAAGGCATTTACAGCTGCCTTACTGCATAGTAACTACTCGGGCGTAAATTTGCTACCTGCATCATGCAGGTAATGAATTTATGCCCAAATCAGCATAAGTCACTATAGTTACTGCGCAGTACAGGTGTGCCCATGTGCACCTTCTACCATGCAGTAATTTTCAGTATGCTACACGTGTAGACGCACTCAGGAAGAATGTACATGTAAGCAGCTATTGTGAAGCAGCAGATGATAAATCCCCACCTCTTTTTACATCCCAGTAACCAGCCTATATGCGTGCGCCTGCCCCAGATGCAGAGAAAAGCAGAACAGGAATTGTGGCTTTGTAAAATAATGCAATCCCTTTTCTTGGCCTGAGATGGTGCACCTGTATGTACCCTTCCACTGGGACAGCTTATTAGGTTCAGTCTTGGGCTAGATGTCCCCATACCGCGTCTGCAAGTGGCCATCAGACTGCTTCTGCTCTTACTACAACTGAGTGGGGGTACGATACTTCAGTCTCCAAAACCAAGAACCTGGCACCTCTCCCCAGTGCCGCATTTACCACGCGGGCGCGCGCACACACACTCACAAGAAACAATTGACAATATCAACCTGGACAGTAACCAAAAGCAGTTTGTTCCCACTACAGGAGGGGTTCATGCCCTGAAAGGGGCAGTGCTGTGGCCATTTTTACAGTGCTGTTTTAGACTGCTGTTTCTGCGGCTAGGCGAACAAAAATGACCCGAACCTCCGGTTTCTCCGCTCTCTGGGGCAGGCACCACCTTTCGCTCTGCTTTTGTGCAGTGTCGCGCCCCAGAATATAGCATCTAGGCACTATCACAACACAAATAATAACGTAATGTTAGTAGCCGGCTGACACGCTGAAGGATATGTTTTACCCTGCTAGCCCCTGAACCTGAAAGCAGTTGGCAGGTAATTAAGCCACGCTTCTAGTGAGATGTTAATTATGTGTTTCAATTAAAAGAAACCAAATTGTGCAGGGCCTACCATAGGCCCTGCATTGCTGTGTCCGGATTCACAATTCATAATCATTCATAATAATCTTTTTTTTTTTTAAAAAATCGTGCTAAATTATGTAAATCTGTTGCTAGTGCCCCAGACTCATAATTGGAACTGGTCCCACGTGTCATCAATCCACGCTAATAAATAACCCAGGCTGGCTCTCATTCTGTCCCTTTCCCAGAGCTCAGGACCCAGGATGAGCTTTGCAAAAAGTAGTGAAGGTTGAACAAGTTTGGTGGGCAAGCAGGGAAGGGAAGGGACTATCCCGGTGGTCGTTGCTCCTCTCTATTAAGAGAACACCAGCCTCGGTGCTGCCGCTGCTGACTGCGGCATCAGAGGGATAGCGCAAGACAGATGGTCCGGCAAGTAACCCACGTTTAACGTCAAGGTCAATACCAGTACCCTGGGTTCCACGCAGAGGCTCACAAGTAACCAGTGCAGCCAAGAGAGCCCTTGTAAGGGCTCCCAGTTTCAAGCTCTGCTTAATGAGCAGGCTGCTGTTGCTTCGCTTCACCTTCTGCACGGTGCCGAGTTCAGCTCTGCAGATTGCAGCGTAACTATCTAATCTCAGAGCGACAAGGGGACGGGGAGGCACGGCTAGCAGTGAGGCGATACCAACAGTAGGGTTTTGCACTGGGACATTGGAAATCAGCGCTGTGTCGAAAAGTGCCAGAACAAAACGTTCAATGGAAAAGGGCCACAAAGGGAGGAAAGCTGTACGTCAAGAAAGAAGGAAAGAGAGAGAGTCTCCGCAACAGAAAATGACTTGGCCATCTGGACACTCATCTGAGAGGTGAGAGACCCAAGCTAAGTGCTGCCATCTCTCCAATTCCGAGCAGTTCATCTGGAGCATCTTGGTCATGATTTGCACATTGGGGCTGCTTCAAAACTACTGTAGTTTGATAATAAGAACAGCCAAGCTCCCTTGGGTAGATTATTATTTCTTCTCACTGCAAACCAGAGCTATTTTCTGTGTTGTTTTCCTTGTGAGACAAAGATAAGAGAATAAAAGGCCTCTGCAGCAGCAACCACTCATGCCCGAAGAGAGCATTAAACACCGTCCAAAATAATCCTGACCTTTCTGTCCGAGATGACTTTAGATCATGACAACAATTAATTTGGAGCCCCCTGCACATTACTGCTTATGTATTATCCCATCAACATTGCATCTCTTCCAAAAGAGCTTCACCCTCTCTTGCCGTCTCCTTACGCATGCACGCACTTGGAAACAATTTTGGGCACGTCTGCACTGCCTCTGTGCTGAGCCTTTTACTGCGAAGTGGCAGCTCTGACCACTCCCCTGTGCTCAGCATGTGCCAAACCCCAGAAAAGACACAATCTAGCCAGCACTGGGCTGCTCGGGGGCTCTGTAGCTTGTGTACACACATCAGAGCATGCTGGGTGCCGCTGTCAGGCATCGCGTCATGCCCAGGGTACGTGGCATACTGCACATAAGAAAGCGGCCAAACGTAGTTCACAGCGGCAGTCCTGGGTTTGACATGAGCACAGCCCAGACTTGCAAAAGGTTGCTGAAGGACACACCTCATCTACCCAGTGCAATGGCATGTTGTGTTCAAAAGCTCTTTGCATGCTTTCCCATCTCCATACTTCCTGCAACCTGGTAGACAGCCACGCTCCAGGCATCCATAATGCTTTCATCTCCATCCCCATCACGCAGCAAACAGCAGCAAGTGTAGAGGGCAAAATCTCACTAATTATGCTAATGAAGGTTGTTAGCCCTCACTGAAATCTCTTATAAAAAGATGTGGACTTGTGGGGCCGCTCTCAGCAAGGCATTCGCCCGCAGCTAGGTGCTACCCTGCTGGTAAGTAATTAGTAATAAAACAAGTGACACAAGAGAAGGGATAATCAACAACACTATTGCACAACAAGAGCCACAAACAGGGCTGGATTTACACCTCATGCACCCCTACGCACATGATCTTCATCACCACCTATCCGGACACGGAGCTGGGGGTGGTGGCACGCGGCTAGACAAAGAGCAGGGGGTGGCGCGCAGCTGGACACGGAGCTGGGACACGGGGACGGCGCACGGGCAGGTGAGGACAGAGCGGGGCAAGGGCAGCAGTGCCCTCTGCGAGGCAGGGAAGCTGGTGGGTGGTGGCAGCAGCTGCTGCCCCGGTACATCGGCACCCCTAGGTGTAAGCCTACTTTGCCTTATGGGTAATGCAGCCCTGGCCACAACCCTTTAACTCACAGGTACTATAGGAACAACAATAACCCACTAACCCAGACAGATCCACGTCGAGTTGCATGATGACCTTCAGCCTCCCAGGCCTTCCAGTCGCACTCAACCATACGCTTCAGCTTACTCACTCGCACAGGGACTGCGACCCAGATTTGTTCAGATCTGTCCCTTTTATACCACTCACGGACAGGAATCTGTGAGGCATACGCGAGGCACCAATCAAACACGCGGTTGCCCACGACACTTGCCTGTGCCCTCGGCACTCTCCAGTGCACTCGACCCTTTCCACGGTTTGCAACAGGGGGCTCATCTTCCTCGATGCAGGATTTAACGAATGGCTTCACGTGCTTTTATATCAGTTTTGTGCACAGCATCTATCACCTGTTGGCTGCATTTGGGTTGTTGCTCTGCCTTACCACAACTCATTCACCATGCCCCTTCCAACTTCCATAATACATGAGGCAAAAACTTCCTTCACTGAACATCCCCTTTGCAGCCCAAAACAGCTCACCCTAGGCACTGGACAAAGTAGGTCCCAGGGGAAAAAAGAGCTAGTGGTCAGGTAATTAGAGGCTGCATTGTAATGCATACTCAAGAGGGGACTGAAATAAGGCCCCAGATTTCTTGCATCTCGTAAACGGTAACTGGTTCACAGCTCTAACATCCTTTTCATTCTCCTAATGTAAATTTTATCCATCTTTCTCAGATGAAGGTTTAAGAGAAATAAATCCCTGTGCTTCTGAACATCAAGGTTTGCAAGAAAATTCTTCTATTGGCAAGTTATTCCCTAATTATCCAGCACATAGTGGGGGTTTTTTAGCATTACCTGAAATTTTTGCTTTTGGAGGCAGCGTGCTGAAGTAGATAAACCAGCGGCTTGATCCAGCATGCCAAGTCCTATATTCCTAAAACAATATATTTTTGCAGCAGCAATTCATTTCACGTGCCATTGTCAGCTATCCTCTGGATTAACCAGGCAACCTTTGTGATACATGCCATCGCACAGACACGAATGACAGATGTCACAAATAACTGGGTCTTGAACTAAGTATAAGACTCTGCTGTCCAGGCTGAAATCTGATATAATTTACCAGCATGGGAAAGAGAAAAGCAAAGTGAAGGAAGAATTGAGCAAAAAAAAAAGCAAGAGGCTATATAAATATGGTCAGATTGGCTTTGATATACAAAAGAAAATCCACTGCCAACTTGGTAAAAATGTAAAACTTCAGACAGGCGCAGCTCACATGGACGCCTGCACAAGCAGACTAAGATAAACAGTTAGATATCAGTAAATAATGGCACCCACACCTCATAGGAAGGGACAATAAATAATGTTAGAAGAGGAAACGGAGAAGATAGATGCAGCAATGCTACATTTTACACAGTTACCCTGTGTAGCTGGAAATAGCTGAACTTGCTTGGGCAACCCAAAAAAATTCACCTTCTGACAGAGAGTGCAGGCCTGAAAAAATTCAAGCAAACCCAAAAGTGTCAGAAAAGTATGACTGGCTAAAAATCAGGAAAGGAAGCAATTAGGAAACTTCAGCTCTAGCTATCAATAATAGGATAGGACAAAGCACCTGGATTAGGCCAATGGCCTGCCAGTCTAGCTTGTCCAACAGCACCAGGGGCTTCAGAGGGTGGCATAACAGCCCTGCAGTAAGCAGGAGAGCCTGCTCCCAGAGATAGTTTCACCTCTCTCTTGGATTTTTTCTTTCATGACTGAGTGTTTTAACCACTGCAAGTGAGTGGACAAATAGGAGAGGCAGCAGCAACACCAGCTGTGCTCTTGAGTAAAAGTAAAGCCATGGCTGCTGGTCCCAGTGCTGCTGCTGAAGGCACTTCTGCTCTGGGCTCTGTGGACTGCAAGCAGATGGGGACACATAGTATATGTCTCCAAAGAGGAATGGGAGTTCAGACACCCCTTAAACCTAGCATGTCTTACGCCTACAGACCCCCGCAAAAATGAGTGTTCCCTTGCATTCAGCACCGTACAGACACACGGCAAGAGACAGTCCCTTACCATTGCAATGTATATCGGTAAGACAGACAAAAGCCAAACTGGGCAACAGGCTCAGGGAGTTGAAAAGGTTTGACCAAGGTCACTGCAGGCCAGTGGCAGAGCCAGGGAAAGAAGAACGGTTTCCTGACTCCAAAACCATTCCAGATGTGGAAACAGTGCAGGAATTCCAGGGGACATGAATACATACCTTCGTGTAAGACCATTTCTGAACCCACTTGTCTCAGTAGAAGCAAATCTCACCCAAGTCTGGGGGGGAAAAAATCTCAAATCCAAATACCTTAGTGCTCTGACATGTAGTATAGAGAGACTGCATCTCCTCCCGAGTCAGACAACCCATCTCTGTGCAGATGCCCTATGTAGCTCTGGGTCATTTTGATCCATCTTTAATACTGACATCATGTTTACTGACTTCTAAGCTGCGGGAACTTCACTTAGTGAGCGCCTCTTAATTGTTTTTGATAGGCCAAGAAATACTTGTCTCTTCTCCTTTCAGCCTGAGTCCCACCTGGCTGCATAAATGTGGGTTTCTTGTGTGTGTGTTATCTTAGTTTTCACAAAATGCTGCCTCTCATTTACTGATCCTGAAGTCACCCAGGAAGGTGAACATGCAGCTAATCTCAGGTGGGATTTTTTTTTGGTCCTCTTGTATAGATGCATAAAAAATGCCCTTTCAAACTTAATCTACTTTCTTGTCAGTCACTCCCCCCTCATCCACCCCAATTTCCTACCTTAGTGTCCTAATTTCCTCTTTGACTGATTGCTTGACTCCTGTTGTTGTTCCCTGTTACAGGGGTAAGCGATCTGCGGTTCCATTAAGCGACCGGCAGCCAACAGAAAAGTGTTGCGAGACACACGAACGGGTGGAATTTGGTTTCCAAAGCCTGAGGAGTTACAGCAACACATGCTTCCCAAAACTTTGGGTGACTGTCTGAACAACTGCATGCAGAACTGCTCCTGATCGGTAAAGAAAAGCTGAGTCTTCTCTCTTGCTTTCAGCCCCACCTGAGAATAATGTAAATTGAGGATGCTCAACGCCCTGGTTGGAGTGGGGGACATTAATGCAATTTGACACGACCCAGAGCGCAGAGAAGATCAGGAAACCCAGTGTGTCCCAGTCTTTTTCTGCACAGCAGGGAATTTGCCTGTGGAACTCCTTGCCACAAGAGGCAAATCGTTCTCATGGGAGCATCGAATTGGCCCCGCAATGCCTAAGAAATAGGTACCTTTCCCCCAAGAGAGTATTCTACATCAGTGAGGACAGCAGGACTCCCTCCACCTGTTAGGGCAGCTTGTCATATGTTATGCTTTGAAGTTGCACCTGTTTACAGAGTTACAATTATAGTACAGAGTTTGAATGATAGTATTGTTTAAGGTTTGATTACAGAGTTTGAATGATAGTATTGTTTAACATTTTCTTTTATATTCAGCCTAAATTCTGTATAGCCTCATTGTTATCTGAACCTTTCATTTTGCTGGCGTCTGCAATATCAGCTGGCCTTGCTCCTTGCAAGCAGCTTATGGCCTTAAGGTGGCCTGCACCATGCTTCTTGCCTTTTTCTATCACTGTGAGAAGTTTTCCTAACACGACATAGTAATAGTTTTGTTACGAGCTCAAATTAACTGAACTTGGGACTAACCAGGGATGAAACGGTTGGATATGTTAATGAAAGGTGATAAAGGAGACCAATGGACAATGCCCGAATTAAAACACTGAAAAAAGCCAAATTAAGAGGCGTGCTCATGATGAATCTGTTGAACAAAGGAATACGCTGATAGGATCAAATATGGACAATATGCTGACCGCAGAGCAACCAATCTGAAAGCAAGGAATCATCAAAGAAGTCAAATTAAAGAACAACGTAAAAGAGGGAAGCAAGGAAGGTAAGTGCGCGTTGTTGTCATCATCAGTGTCATCATACATCCAGCTTTCAACACCTGTCTGGACCATCCCAACCAATGACACACCCTTTGCTTCAGGAACTGAGCGGCCATCTTTTCTGCAAAACAAAGTAACATGTGGGATTGGGCAAGATCATGGTACTAAGTGCTTTTCTCTCTATGAATATAGAAATTGCTAAGATAATACTGGTACTAATAAAGTTAGACTTTGATTTTAGGACACTGAGTTGTCTGTGTTTGTATTTCACATTCCATGTAAGGGTTAGTTGTGCTTTCATGATCCCTAAGCACTATCTGCTGAACAGTGGCGCCAACACATAGGTCATCCAGAGTAGCAGGTGCTTGAGAAGGAAGATGCTGGTTGAAATCAGTAGGAATCATAGCATCATACAAAAGTAGTACTAGATAACACCCTTCTAACGGCCCTGCCAGAAGCAAGATCGTTCCTATCCAAGCTGTCTTACACAAATCACTTGCCTCACCTTTAATAAAGCTGCAAAGTCAACCTCAACACAATGACAAGGCATAACACGTAACCTGCCACTGGTAAGTCAGGAGGACGACATTGGCCAATATCCTGCTGCTGCGAGAGTTGTTAAAATACACTGGAGCTATCAAAGGAAGAGGACCCCCACGCCCCACTACAGAAGAAAGCAAGAATCCCCATGGTCTATACCAGTCTGGCTATGGGGTAAATTCCTTCTTGACCCCAAATGTGGCAATCAGTTTGACCCCGAGCAGAGAGGCAAGACCCTCTAGCCAGGAACCTCTGAGTAAGTCCCATCAGGAGCACTGGCACAAGCAAGTCAAAATCTTCAGACTTATACTTTCATAGTATCTCGGGTCAGGAGGGACCTGAACAGAGCATCTAGCCTGACCCCCTGCCACAGGCAGGAACGAATGCTGGGTTCACAAGACCCCAGACAGGTGATCATCCAACCTCCTCTTGAATTTGCCCAAGGTA
>JAGPOW010000261.1:9676647-9693397 GCA_030014935.1 Caiman crocodilus
CACAAGACCCCAGACAGGTGATCATCCAACCTCCTCTTGAATTTGCCCAAGGTAGGGGTGAGGACCACTTCCCTGGGAAGCTGGTTCCAGATTTTGGCCCCCCTAACTAACTTGCCTAACACCCAATACCCAATGCCTCTTCTTAAACAGCTTAAATGACGGATATTGCACAGCTTCCCTAGGCAGTTTATTCCACTGAATGCTAGGGGAGGAGTCACTTTGTGGACACCCAGCCACCCCTTCCATGGACTTCCATGCCAGGAAATAATTTCATGTGCTCTTTAGTGGTCTAAATGGTTCCCAGACCTTCCGTACCTATTTGTCAGGGGTGGGCAAGATCACAGATCTGGCCTGTGACTGGACTGCATTTCCCAGCAACCCCTGCCCACTTCCCTGTGACCAGTTTCCATGGAAACCCCAGCCACGCTAGTGCTGTTACAGCACAGGGCCAGGGTTTCCCTGGAGACTGGCCCCAGCAGCGCTGGCAGAACACACGGCTGAGCAGGGAGTTGCTCCAGGGTCAGGGCTGGGATCTTGTAGTGGTAACAGCATGGTCCAGAGCTGGGGCAGAGCCACGATCCACTACCCTGATGCCCTGGCCGGGGCACGTGGGAAGCAGATCACAGTTCTGCCCTGGCTCCAGATGGGACACTGTCACTACCACAAGATCGCAGTCCCAGAGCAGCTCCCTGGCCCAGTTGCATGCCCTGCCAGCACTGCTGGGGCTGGTCTTCGTGGAAAACCTGGCCCCTCACTGTCACAGCACTGCTGCTGCTGGGATTTCCATGGAAAATGGCCACAGTGATGTAGGCAGGGGCTGCTGGGAAATGGAATCTACCACGGGACCAATCTCACCCATGGGCAGGACTTTACCCACCCCTGCTATGCCTATATTAAGTGCCCATTCACTATGCTCACTTATGTGTCATGATTTTAGCCAGAGGACCTATCATGTGCAGGGAAGAAGCAGTTCTTCACACCAATTTGATCTGCAGGTCAAATCCATATTTGTGTTCCTACCTGCAGTCCTCTTCCATTTATAGCCTACCTGATCTGGAGCAAGGGAATGCTTTATTTCACAGCTTCATTGTAGCTCAGCAGAGCAGAGACACTTGGAAATGTAAAGGACTGAGCTATACCGAGTCAGAGCAAAAGCTGCCCCTCCAGTTTCCATCCAGGAAGAAAGCTCTCATCATATGCTCATCAAAGAGCACATGGAAGTTAAGCACAGGGTTTTCATGAAACTGGGCATCCAAAACCCGTAGGCAAACTACAGAGGGATAAGAAACCCACTCTCCAACTTATCCACAAAGAAAAAAGAAAGGAAAGAGAAGGACGGTGAGTATGAAAGGGAGACAAGATTAGCCAAATGCCTAGTGCAATCACAAAGGAAATCTTGGGTTGACTTCACGGCTCTGCCAATGACTAGGGCTGTGCGAAGCTTTGGTCCCTGATTTGATTCAGAGGAGATTCATCCCAAATCTGTGGCTGAAACTCCAAATCTAAATCAAATCAGACTGTCTCCAAATCGAATCGGAACCCTTCGAATGGATTCGGAAAGATTCGGAGATTCGGACATAAAGACAGCTTTAAATGTTTTTTCTACATGCCTCTAAGTAGCAGGAGGCTCGTGAGCGCTGCAATACAGGGGCACACGAAGCATCCCACAAGAGCGCAGAGGGTCTCCAGCTCGCTCGGCAGCAGACCCAGAAGTGGACCAGAAGCACTTCCGGTCTGCTTCTGGTTCACCGCTGAGCACACGGAGGGCCCCCTGCACTCCCGTGGGATGCTCCATGCGGCCCAGCATCATAGCGCTCACGAGCTGCACTGGTACCTTGAGGGATGGAGAAAAAACATTTAAAGCTGTGTCTGTGTCTGAATTGCTGATTCTCCAAATTAGCATTGAATCTTTAGATTCGGATTCAGCCAAATCGAATCGGGGACAGTGATCCAAATCAACGAATCAAATCACTGTCCCTCAATCAGGCTGAATCCGAGTCCAAATCAAATAGGGCCCTCTTTGCACACCCCTATCAATGACTCACTCTTTTTAGTGCCAAAAAGAAATCACTCGGGCACCTACAACATAATTTTTGCTCCTAAATCCTGAAGACACATTTTAAAATCTCCCCTTAGCTCCCCTACCTGTGAAATAGGGATCTTCACACCATGCTTGCACACCTGTGTAAAGCAATTTAAGGCCTTGAGGTTACGGTGCTACATAAAAGCAAAAATAGTATCATTACAATGTAGCCATTGGATTTATATTTAGCTAACCCTTAATAATAGTATCAGTGCAGCATAGAAAAGCAAATGTCGAGCGGGATTAAACCAATGCATCTCCACTGAATTCAGCTGAGTTACAGAAATAGGAAAAAAATAATCTGACCCAGAGTTTCCGTACAGTCACAACAAAACCCATTTATTTAAAAAAAAAAAAACTAAAATACATCCCATATCATTTTTAATGGCTTTCCCAACTTACTTTCTGACAAAACTTCAAGCAATAAAAGTACAATAAATACAGATCCTACATTAAAAACTCCTCATACACCTCAGAAAATTACAAATCCCAAAGCAATTTGGGATTCTCACCTCTCTTTATGACGATGCAGTGCATGCCAGTTTGTGTAGAAATCCACTGTTTGAACCATCAAAAAAGCCCATAAATCCAGATTACATATTAAAAATATTCATCTAGCATAGGAATTTAAACCTGAGTAAAAGCAAACTGTTTTTCTCCCCTTCCTAAATTATCTTACCATCTTTACTGTCACATACATTTTTCCCACTAACGTTTACTGACAACCAATTTTGATAGGTTCACTTTTTTACTGGCATGCAATACATTTAATGACAGTTGGCAACCTAATGTTGACAAGGTGATAGGATTTGATTTGACCACCAATACTTAAAGGTAAACTTTATTTCGAATGTGATGGCTGCTATCAGTTTAGATGGATATCCAGTCCTGGTGTATTGTGTCTAACTGGGCGTAGGAGCAGAATATCAAAATAGGCCAGCTCCTGAAGTCCTTGCACGGTTTTCTTTTTGGTCCAGCTCCCCGAAGAAGGTGTTTTCCTTCCCTCGTCCTCATTTATCTATGTAAGTGCTCAGATAGCTTTCATTCATCACTATAGATGCCCTCCCCCATTTGACAGGTGGAGAACCAAGGCGCAGCATATATGAAGTGCCTTGCTCACATTTACGCAGAAACTCTATGGCTGAGCAGTGAAAACAGCAGCTGCTGTTTGGGTCCTGGTCACTTGCCAGTCCTTCCTATACTCCTGTCCCTTCTGGACCACTGAAGGATTATATGGGCCCACAAAATATTTACCAGGTTTAAAATCCTCCACTGTTCTGTAGGCAATCCTATGTTATTCATTTTGCAATCCCTGGGGTTGAAAGTAAATCGGTGCGGGGAGGGAGAAACAGAGGGATAGTTGTGATGCCGGCTGGTACCGCCATTCTAGGCCACGCTACCACCCAGAAGAGCCCTTGCCTGCACTTCCTAGAGACACAGCAGCCCAGGGACTCAATGGCTTAATGTAAATAGACAAAGGATTTCAGAAATTGGCTTTATTTTTGCACAGAAAGCAACTGTGCAACTAAGTATAAAATCTCTAACCTTTCCCTATGCTGCAGACCTTTCTGTCTACCTGACTTCAATATTTTATGGCCCCTGTTATAGCAGCTCGGTGACTGCCCCTTCGACTCCTCCAGGTATTCCAAAACCCACTCCCTCCTGGTCTGAGACCTCAGGGTATCACTTGTCTTGCTGTTCTCAGACTGAGCTGCAATCTCTGGGAACCAACAACGATTTCCTGGAGGGGTCTGCCTTGATTTTCACTTCCGATAGCAGTATTGCCAAGTCTCGTGATTTTTGGCATTGTTCTTAAAGTCTGCGGTTTGAGCACATGAAAAATATGCATGTTCATATATATATATATATATATAGAGAGAGAGAGAGAGAGAGAGAGAGAGAGAGAGAGAGAGAGAGAGAGAGAAAATATATATATATATATATAAATATTTTCTCTCTATATATATATAAATATTTTCTTTATATACATATAAAAGAACAAGCTAAATTTTTCATATATATATTTTTTATATATATATTTTTCATTTAGATATATATGAAAGAGCTAAGTTTTTTCACATTCCCAAACCATAGACTTTAAGAACAACACCAAAAATCATAAGAATTGGCAATACTGCTATCATCTCTGTAGCAATAACAGTGTTGACCACCACCAAACTGTGAAGCAGTCAGGTTTACTGTATTTATTCAAATTTAAGATGAGATTTTCCTATCCTGGTCAACGGGGGGGGGGACCCTCGTCTTAGATGCGAGTACAAGCAGGAGGGCAGCAGCTGGAGTCAAAACCACAGCTCCTGTCCACCCACCACCTCTGCTCCTCAATACATCCTCCCTGCCCCAGGGAGCAGCGGGGCCACAGCCAGAGCCAGAGCTGGGAGGGGACAGTAAGTAGCTGTGGCAAGGGGGGAAGCAACACAGCGGGTAGGCAGGACGTAAGGCGGGAGTACAAATGGTGGGCAGACAGGTGCCAGGGGGTGCAGGCACCACGGGGAGAGGCAGGCATCGGGGAGCATGGGTGTGGGGGCAGAGGCAGGAGGAGTAGCAAGTGGCAGTGCAGCCAAGAAAGGGGGAAAGTTTAGGATAAGCAGACACTGGTAAGGCAAGCAGCCAGGGGGAAAAGCGGTAGGGAGCAGGCAGCAAGCAGACTTATAATCCTCCCAAAAATGAGATTCTAGGAGCAGAAAATGATAACATGTTAATCAATTTTCCAGTCTAGAAACCCATTTTTGGGAGGTCATCTCACATTCATTACTGTCTTAGATTCAGATAAATATGGCATTTAGAACAAAAGGATTTCAGTGAAAATGTTTCTTTAAAAAAATATTAAACAAATGATATATAAATCTGACTCATCCTGAGGGCTCACTACTCGCTGGCATTGGGAAGGTCAAGGTCTTCCAAACCCCTTCGCAGAGCCTGTCTGTGTCAGCCCGTCTCCCTAGACGGCTGTGGACAAGTGAACCGCTCTCACATGCATCTAAATGCTTTTCAGGGCAGTGCTAGGGGCATGCAGGCAATCTGGTAAAGGGGCTGGGAAGGACCTTTAATTTAGTAGCTCCAGCTCGAACATATTAAAATTTACAACTCACTGGAGCCAGAAGTGATAATGCTTTTGAAGTTAACAGCACAACCCTGTGTCTTTCAGGACTATCCCAAAATGTACTTACTGGGTAGGCCGTTTTGTCCTCCACACATCCCCCATTAAATTAAAAAATTATGTCATATGTGATAAATGCTCCATGACCCCAAGTCAATCAATCTCACTGGCTCACTAGATTATCTTGGACTACTGTAACCATTTAGACTGTCAATTAATTAGATTTGGACAGTATTCATGACATTACTACATACGCGCTCCATTTGCGTCACAACCCCTCCTCACTATGCTATCCAAGCCCTTCACCCTGCGTTGTAAGACGGTGCTGTTATTCCCATTTAAAAATGGGGAAATGAGGTATAGAACCACTCATATGACTAGTACAAGGTCACAAGAGACTCACAGACCACAACGTGGAACTGTCCCCGGGTCTCCTGAAAACAAGCTCAGTTCCCCAAGAACTAGATCGTGCTTGTGGTGATAGACAATGCACTTTAGAGACGTTCCCAAACAGAAGACTGAGGAAGTTGGGAGATGGTCCCTAGTGGGAGCAGCTAAGGAGTTAGTTAGAGAGATGGACTAAAGACCTGCAGACTCTGATCTACAGCTCCACAATAAAACCTGTAGTTCTTGTTCACATATGCCTGTGTTTATTGAACCAGTGATCATTAGGGCAAGGGGCATACATTACTTATAAACCAGTTTAAGTGACCAGAAACTGGTTTAAACCTGCAACAGAACGGACATTCAGTGCACACAAACCAGTTTCAAAATGGCCTGAACTGGTCTGAGAGAAACCTGACTGAATGTAGTATCAGACTTAACTGATTGAGCTCAAAATGGTTTAAGCAATGCCTGTCCCAGACCCCTTCCTGGGCTAAGTTAAATCAGAGTCCTCCAGCATCCCAGCATGCTCTCTGGGCTAGGCTTTGCTCTCTGCTCCAGAGCAGGGCTGGCCCCACACCCCTTCTCCCTAGCCTGAGCAGGCACAGGACATGGTGAGATACTGGCCGGCATGGCCCCGTTAAAGCAAAGTGGGCAGGCAGAGGGGGAATTAATTCTTCCCCCCTTCCCCACAACAGCCAGGGTCTGCCTGCCTGCTGGGAAGCAGAGGGGAGGGGCTGCAGTGGTGGCCCCTGGGGCGGGCAGACCCCAGCTGCAGGGCAGAAGGGACGGGAGGAGAAATTAACCCTTCTCCCTGCCGCCTTTACCTTAGTGGGGCCATGCCGGGATCGTTGTCCCAGGGGGCAAGAAGGGGGGTTCTGTTCTGTGCTGGGGGGCGACTCTTCCCCCTCCTCCTCTTCCTCCTGCCCCCACCACTATGGGGCAGGGAGGGGGGGCTCTGTGCAATGCGTGCCAGGCCATGATGTGCTCACTGCCTGGACTCAGCATACCCATCGCTGAGCTGCACCTTCTGGGGGTGAGCCCCCCACAGCCCAGTCTGTCCAGCTGCCACAGCAGGGGCTGAGGAAGGCCGGTCCAGCCCCCATGGGGGTGAGGCCATTCCTGGAAGCTGTGGGTCAATTACAGCTGCTCCCTGTGCCCCACTACGGTGGTGGGGCGAGGAAGAGGAGGAAAGAGTCCCCCCCGCACTGAATAGGGCTCCCCTCCCCACCCTGCAAGCCAAGGCTGGAGTTTAAACCTCTCATCAGTCTTACTTGGGCCTGTCCAGGCCCCCTCCTCCCTCCTCAGCTCAGCTTCCCTGTGGAAGGAAAGGGCTGGCTGCTCTAGTGACCCCGGGCTCCTGACCTGAGCCATTGCAGGCACGTGCCTACATTTCCAGAATGAAAAGGGAACTTCTATTCACTTGCAAACTGGTTCAGTCTCTGCAGGTTAGGCTAACCTGCAAAGCTTGAATCAATTCAGGCTCGGGCTGTGCGAATGTCTGTCCCTAGCCTAGATGGTGTCAGCAGTGGTGAATGAGAAAGAGCTTGAAAGGATTTGAGTTCTAAACTGAAATGGAAGTTGGAAACTGAGAGCAAGTGGAGCGATGCAGCAGAGTGGAAGAACAAGGGCATTCATTGTACGTGACTGACCCGCACCATTAGAGTCTCTGGACAATTTTTGATAGGGTGCAAAAGGTGGAGTGGCACCTAGTCGCCACAGTGACAGAAGAGAAAACTGACAAATTCATTTCTTCCGTCTACTTGCATACTGTGGGGGAGGAAGGGAAGCCTTGGCTGTTTATAACACCTTTACCTTCAAAGAAAGCCAAAATAATATAGTAGGTAAAATACAGTCCAAATCTGAGGAATGCTGCGTGCCAAAATAGAATGAGTCTCTTGAAAGACACAGATTTTTTTTTTTTTATGGACAAACAAGAAAAAAGCAATATATAGATCAGTATGTTACAGAACCAAAGAGACTGAACGAGAACTGTGCTCTTGGAAACTTGACAGACTCTCTGATTACAGACAGGATTATCTGTGATTCTGCAGATGCTACGTTACAAGAAAGGCTATTGTGTGACGAATACTTGCCTCTAGAAAAAACTTTCCAAATATGGGAGGTTAACATGAACATTGCGTGCTTCCCCAGGCTGGGGCGGGTGGGCACGGCGACTGCCTGCAGGTGGCAACGGTGGTGTCAGTGGCAAGTGACACCACTTCCACAGGTGGCCACAGCAGTGCTGGCAGCAGGGCGGGTGGCAAGCTCCACCCAGCGATCAGCGACCACGCGCAGATACTGTCCGGCGGTGTCAATGGTGAGGGGGGACGGTGAGCACCGACTGCCCGCGGGCACTGTTGACAGTGCCAGCCAATCTCAGGAGGTGCGTGTGCACTTGTGTGCACCCCGTATGCATCGCCAATAGCAGCAAACGTGGGGGGCAACATGGCCCCAAACATTGCTCTACATTTGGGAAGCTCTTTACTGTAACAAGAAGAACCATTTTCCCACCTGCTGCAGATCCCAGACACAAAAACCTCAAGTGCATACAGCTGAGGATAAAGTAAAGGATTTTTTTTTATATATAGATGTGATTGAATCAAGCAAAAACCAGTGAGAGGGACTGAATCTTTCCAGTGAAAGTGCAAAGAAGAACTGTTTAATTTATGTTGGACCCTGGAGCTCTGGTTAATATTTTATCAGACCATAAATATAGAAAATTAAAAATTAAGACCAACAAGCATCAGGTAACTGGCTATTAAGGTACAAATATACCAGTAAACGGGAAATGCATTGCTGGCATCCATTCATTGTGGTACCTAGAGAGGTAACACCAATTGCGGGTCTGGAACCTTGTGGAAAAAATAAATCCAGCTAAGCATGTGCTCGCACTACAAGATAACACAACATTCAGGCTTCCTTTTAGCTATCACAGCCTAAATGTGGATAATCTTTTAGGAATTAACAGATTTTTCCAAAACACGAAAAACAACTTATGGGACGACATGTGCCGATGGACACAAATCCAAATACTATCATACAGGAAAGGGAAATGAGCCTCAGTGGGCTGTAGCTAATGACATCTGTGCTATGTGCAGAAGCACAGCTATCAGAACTGCATGTCAGCCAGATCCCAAGGACTCGAGTCTATCAAGGCTCAAAGGAAAAGCTTCCCACTAAAAAACAAATCAGAAACTGGATATGATACTTTGATGGTCTGTGAAGAAAGTGCACTCTCCTGAAAGCTTCATGGAGACTTTCTAAAAGAGCTGAAGAAAAGGGGGAATAGACAAGTGAGTGGTAAAGACTCACTCCAGAGTGAGGAGCTGGCAACCTCTCCTCTGTAGATGGGCGTTAATGGAATTTGTGTTAATAAAAGCTTGTACTCCTTGCGAAGAGGGAAGATATATCGATAGAATTTATAAATTAGAGAGGCTCCCTAACAGCAGACTGAGGAAGCTGGAAAATGAGAGACTGTCCCTCAGCTGGGAGCAGCTAGCGAATTAGTTAAAGAGACTAACTGCTTGCAGAGGCTTATCTACTGCTCCACAATAAAACCTGCTGTTAGTTCTTCTCATCCGTGTATGCTTGTGTCTACTGAACACGGCAATCACTACAGGGCTTAAGCCTTCTTCCATTCATTTCACTTCTTTTCCCTTAGACCACTGGTTGTCCACCTTTTTAAATTCAAGGCACTCCTCCATAACTTCTGTGAATTTAGCAGCACCCTATTTCGAAATTTCCTTTATATATTTTCCTGCTTAAATAGTGGCCAGGAGGGAGAAGGAGCAGCTGATAGGGTAGAGTCTGCACAGCGGTAAGGAAAGGAGGAATAGCTGGAAGGCAATACCTTGCACTTATAGCCTTTCTCCTAGCAGCACCCTACAAAGGCTATCATGGCACCCAGGTTGCGAATCACTGCCTTAGACCAATCAGATACTTTCCCCCAGAACTTCCCACAAATATTTCTCTGTCAAGTGAAAGCATCTACCTTTTTGCCAGTCACAAGCTACAATCAAGTTGTTAATAGTGTAACTAAGGGTGAGCAAGAGGACCCCGCACCCCAGGTGCCAACTTAGAAGGGAGGGGTAAAATCACCCTCTGCCCTGGCAGAGTCCGCACCCTGGCAGCATTCGCAAGCCAGGAACTCTGAAACCATCCCTAGCTGCTGCCACTTTAAGAGCAGCAGCTGGGGCGGGCAGAGCACGTGCACTGGCCTAGCAGCTCAGCCAGGATGGTGGAGTTCCCGGGATGAGTAAGAGCGCTGCACCATGCCCTCTGCCCCTCAAAACCCATGTGACCCCCTCACCCTTCCCTCCCACTCTCAGATCCTGTGTGCCTCCATCCCTGCTCTCTGATCCCATTCCTCCTCATGCCCGTGCTCCCCTCAACCCGCACCCCGCTGTCCCCCACTCTGGGAACTGCATGATTCCTCACCCTCCTGCAGGATGACCCAGGTGGCAACTCTGCTTATGACGCCATTGCAAACCTGCAAATTGGCCCAATGCTGCTCCCATTCCAGATAATGGCAGCCCTTATATTATTTTTGTACTAAGGCTGTCCTTACAAAGTGTTGGGCATGTAAATGAAGAAGACACAAAACAACAGAGATGAAGGATGAAAAGAAAAGAGTTTAAAAAACCACACATAAAAGGCCCTGATCCAACAAATGCACTTAGGCAAACGTCTGTCTTTAAGCACACGCAAATAATCATGTTGGAGTCAATGAATAATTAGCACATCAACACTGGGAATTCTCATGTGCCTCAAGGAAAGCATGTGGAAAGTAAAGCAATGTCAATGACAAATGGTTTTGCCCATTAGTAATGGACACCCAGCTAGAAAATCTAATGGATGATATATAAATGCCCAGTAAGGTGAATTGAAATGTAGGAAGAGGAAGCTCAACTGCTCAGAAAAAAGTCCTTCAAGGACATGCTTAAAATGGACTTCACTGAGTCCAATCTACCAGCTAAATATTCAAAGCTCTTGGCTTTAAATAGGAAGCAATGGAGCACCGGGGTGAGGGAAAATATGAACCTTCTGGCATAGCAACAGTGTGCCCTTGGGTGGGAAAAGTCTGGCAGACATGGCCAGAGCAGCAGCTGATGTGTCCACTGGTTCTGCAAATGTTGTGACAAATGGTGGTTTATTCAACCACCTCCAATGAGAGACCATCACCCAAATGCTGAGAGACACACAATGCTAAAGTAAAGTACGTGCTGGAGTTTTTTCGCTGGACTGACTGGTGCCAGGGAAGTTTTGCACTTAGTTAAAACTTAAGGACACAAAGCATTTGGCATGCAGGACTCTGATAGTGCAGAGTCACTTGGAAGGACTGGATGCATTTAAGTTGGCAGGCCCAGGTGAGCTCCATCTGAGGGTACTGAAGGCACTGGCTGAGGTCATTGCACAGTGGTCTTGCCACTGGCAAGAATATTTGAGCACCTGTGGTGCATGGGCCAAGTCCTGGAGGACTGAAAAAGGTCCAGTGTGGTGGTCCCTATTTTCAAGAAGGGAAGGAAGGAGGACCCAGGCAACTACAGGCCAGTCAGTCTCACCTCCATCGTTGGCAGTCTTTGAAAAGATTATTAAGGTTCACGTATGTAAGAGTCCAGGGGGAAAAATTATACTGAGGGGAAACCAGCACGGGTTTGTAGCAGGTAGACCATACCTGACTAATCTAGGCTCTTTTTATGACCAGGTTACAAAACACCTGGATGCAGGAGTAGCTATCATCTACTAAGACTTCAGGAAGGCCTTTGATACAGTATTCCACCCCTATACTGGTGAACAAGTTAAGAGGCTGTGACTTGGATGACTACACAGTCCGGTGGGTGGCGAATTGGCTAGAGTCGTACCTAGAGAGTGGTGGTAGACGGGTCTGTATCGACCTGGAAGGACGTGGGCAGTGGGGTCCCACAGGGCTTGGTCCTGGAACTGATACTCTTCAATGTCTTCATCAGTGACTTAGACAAGGGAGTGAAGTGTACTCTGTCCAAGTTTGCAGATGACACAAAGCTATGGGGAGAAGTGAACACGCCAGAGGGCAGGGAACAACTACAAACAGACCTGGACAGGTTGGACAAATGGGCAGAAAATAACAGAATGCAATTCAACAGGGAGAAATGCAAAGTGCTGCACCTAGGGAGGAAAAATGTCCAGCACACCTACTGCCTAGGAAATGACTTGCTTGGCAGCACAGAAGCAGAAAGGGATCTCGGAGTCCTAGTGGACTCCAAGACGAACATGAGTCGGCAGTGTGACAAAGTCATCAGCAAAGCTAACTACACTTTATCGTGCATCAGCAGATGCATGACAAACAGATCCAAGGAGGTGATAGTTCCCCTCAATCGGGCACTGATCAGACCACAGTTGAAATATGCACAGTTTTGGGCGCCACACTTCAAGAGGGATGCAGATAACCTGGAGAGGGTCCAGAGAAGGGCCACTCGTATGGTTAAGAGCTTGCAGACCAAGTCCTATGAGGAGAGATTGGGGCACCTGGACCTGTTCAGCCTCCGCAAGAGAAGGTTGAGGCGACCTTGTGGCGGCCTGTAAGTTCATCATGGGGGCACAGAAGGGAATTGGTGAGGCTTTACTTAGCAAGGCGCCCCTGGAGGTTACAAGAAATAATGGCCACAAGCTAGCAGAGAGCAGATTTAAACTGGACATTAGGAAGAACTTCACAGTTCTAGTGGCCAAGGTCTGGAACGGGCTCCCAAGGGATGTAGTGCTCTCCCTTACCCTGGGGTCTTCAAGAGGAGGTTAGATAGGCATCTGGCTGGGGTCATCTGAACCCAGCACACTTTCCTGCCTATGCAGGGGGCTGGACTCAATGATCTATTGAGGTCCCTTCCTACCCTAACATCTTTGAATCTATGAATATTGCTCGGTCACCCTGTACCCTCCACTTATCAAACCCCTTACCTACTATCCATTTCTGGCTTCAGCAAACTTGGGCTGACCCCTCCCAACTTACATCCCTCCCAACTTACATCCTCTTCCCTTCTTGTGGAGAGCAAGTCCATGGATTGAGCATATCTTTATATAATGAAAGTTCAGCATTTGGCAATAATAAGGCCTATCAGGAGTAATAGCATGCAGACCAATTTATTTTGCAATTATGCTGGGCCATCTGAAAGTCTCTTTGAAGCCCATTGGATGATTCCCAAGGATCCCAAATGAACCGAATACACTGAGACAAGACGATCATGATGCTGGATTTCTCTGATACCTTGGATTTTTACTAGGCTTCTATCTGGCTTTGCATCTACCATAAAGTGGAGAAACACGACTCAGCTCTATTGCTTATCACAACAAGGGCATCGTAAAATCAAAGCCTCTGAGATGCTTTCACAATAGGCGTGCAGACAGAAGTTACTTTTTTCATGCCATCAGCCCCCTGACAGCACTCTATTGCTGTGCCATGACACACACGCACAGACGCAGAGCACTTTTGAAGTGACCAATTGCACAAAAAATTAACCCTCCTCAAATGAAGCATCAGATGAAGGCACTCTGCTTTAAAGTGCCTTAAGGAACTTATTCCCTAGGAGATACTAGCTCAGCTAGGACCTTACATTTCTTAAATGTCCCTAGGAAGACAGGCAGGGCCTGGGTCCCTGGGTGAACTGCACTGGTACCAAAGAGAATAAAATAATGCCCTGTCATTCACACTTGAGGACATGACTTCTTTCCACTTGAAACCTACTCTAATTGCATCCTATTTGCACACTCAGCAATTTCCAAATGTTATAATCTCTTGAATGCCTCTTTTTGCATTGCACGGATGTAAATGAAATCTTGAGCTAGTTGGAAATGCTCACACCAAAAGGTTTTATTATCTGCTGGTGCTACACCAGTTAACTGCAGGGCTGGAAGGGGGGGCAGTAAATCACTCTGCTTCACTAACAAAGTAGAAAAAGTCTTTATCTGATGCTCCGTCTCCTTTTGTTGCTGCTGCTTTATGTCTGAGTGCAACACAGCTGCTTTGGGAAGTTGTCAGCCATATGAATTATGTGCTGACATTGGGCAGGAGGTTTAAGTACATAATGTGAATCACTTGATTGATGGCCCCTTTGATTAACTGTGCAGTCAGATTCCCTGCTCCCTTGAAAACCAGCGCCTGCATGGCCAGTACTGCTGCATCCCTGACTGGGTGGAGGATTCAGGGTCAGCAGTTGTACTGGAACAGCACCAGTGTTTAGCAGCCATCTTGCTGCTTCCTTCCCATGACTCCGTTTCCTGTTCCTGTTGAGACCAGGTTTTGGATCAAATGTCTGTTGTCCACTCTTTCAGGCTCGCTGCTCTGCATTAGAGGCCGAATCCTTCACGTCTTTTGTAAGCTCCCTTATGCTGTTCCCTGTGGCATTAGTGTAAATCTTGAAAAAGACCATTAGAGTTATTCTGTATTTATGACCCTCTCGCAGGACCCAGAACACAGCCCACAGGTCAAATCCCAGGAATGGCTGAAGATTTTCCAGCAAAACTACTTTTCATCGGGAAAAAACATTCCCATTGATTTTCGTTGCTTTCAGTGAAAAGGACTTTTTCTGCTTGTTTGTTTTGCAATAGGTGTCTATTTTCCATGGAAAACACCTTTTGTCGAAAGAACAAAATGCTGTTTGTAAACCAAAACATTTCCAGGATTCAGCTCAAAACCAAAACTTCCCATTCAGAAATGTCAAAACGCATGAATCCCATGACTCATCCTGACAGCGCAGCGGGGAGGGAGATCCTGGTGCATAATGTGCAATGTAGCCTGGGCGGGAAGCCGAGTTTGTTGGTGAGAAGTGTGTCAGGAAACGTGAGTCGCCTTGGCAGTGCAGAAGAGCACAACTGAATGTCGTGTGCCCCCAAATGAAATTTTTCATTTTGGTTTGACAAGCTGAAGTGCATAGATGTGGCTCGACCTGACCTGAACTGAAATATTGTTTCTGTTTCCCCAGCAGGATCTTGCAGGTGAAAGCTTTTGTTTGGTTTGGGTTTTTTTAATAAAAAGTCAAAAAGTTCCATAAAGCAAGGGAAAAAATCCGGATCCAGAGATTAGAGGTGGCTTATTGTCTAGAAAGGGCTTATTATTTCCCTGTGCTGAGTATGTCCCATAGACGCAAAACCTTGAGTCTTCCCATAGTTAGCCAAGAATAACGTGTTGCCATTGGAACTGAAAACTGATCTCATTGCCTTTGAATCTTTTATATTGACTTCAAGGAGAGCAAGATCAAGCCCAAACCTCATATCTCCTGCTGCTAAGAACAGCATTTCCTCTGATTTCTGTTTGATGAGACCTTTCAGTCGCACACCATTTAGTGCCTCCATTATATCAAGTTATCTGGTATGGCTGGGGTGGCACCATTCTACCTAATAACAAGCAGCAGCTTTTCAGTAACTGTTGCTCAGGTGTAGGTGTTAGAATAAAGCTGGCTCCTCTCAGCTGCCATCCATGAAAGTTGGGAGAGAAGCAGCTATGGATCTAAAAGAGAAGAACAGCATCTGGGTGTTTTTTCTCTCCAGAGTAGATGCTTAGAGCAATTTAGGCAAGCTCACTCTGACAAAGTTCAAGTTCAGTGAGGAAAGAACAACATTGCGGCTAGAATAACAGCAATTGCTTAGGAACTGTATACAACCTTTCTGAGGAATTTTTAACACCTAAAGATGTCAGAAAAGCAGGACATTTTCACAATGACCACCTAACATCAGAAAATTCTTTCCCGAGGAAAAAATGAGGCCTGTTCTCCAAATTAAGAGAAGTATCCTCTGCTGGTTGAAACTATTGATGCTAATTTGATTTACACCAGCTGAAAGTGGACCTAAATTGAGCAGATCTGTCACTGGGGACTATGAAGGGAGAGATGTGTATGAGGGGGCTGTCTCTGCTGTATTGTGCCCATTCTCTAATCTGGTGCAGACGAGATTCAGACTACATACACACATTCAAATCATCTGGGAGAATTCTACCAGGTTTGTTCTCCTGGTAGAAAAAATTACCCAGAGCCACATGTACAGACATTTGAACGCTACGGCCCTGAAACGCAGAGAACCTGCAGTCCTGACACTGTGCAGCTGGGAGGGGCAAGGGGTGCTGTGAATACATTTCTGCATTATCTTTAGGCTCTCTTAGCCTGCCTGGTGACGCATGGCAGCACCATATAGGGCAGCCTTGATTGGCTGACCCAGACTGTCTATAGTCAGCCTGCATTTCTCTGCAGCACAATGTGCGGATTGTGAAAGGGGCATGTTTTCCTCCCTACTGGAGCAGCAGAGTCCAGCAAATGATGCTGTCCTGCTGGCTGAGGAAAAGGGAAGGATGCAGGAGATGCCACAGCATATACAGATATTCACTCTTGCAGGAGAAGCTTTCATAGATTCATAGATGTTAGGGTCGGAAGGGACCTCAATAGATCATCAAGTCCAACCCCCTGCATAGTCAGGAAAGAGTGCTAGGTTCAGATGACCCCAGCTAAATGCATATCCAACCTCCTCTTGAAGACCCCCAGGGTAGGGGAGAGCATCATCTCCCTTGGGAGCCCATTCCAGACTTTGGTCCTCTAACTGTGAAGAAGTTCTTCCTAATGTCCAATCTAAATCTGCTCTCTGCTAGCTTGTGGCCATTATTTCTTGTAACCCCCAGGGACATCTTGGTGAATAAATACTCACCAATTCCCTTCTGTGCCTGCGTGATGAACTTATAGGCAGCCACAAGGTCACCTCTCAACCTTCTTTTGCAGAAACTGAAAAGGTCCAGTTTCTCTAGTCTCTCCTTGTAGGGCTTGGTCAGCAAGCCCTTAACCCTATGAGTGACCCTTCTCTGGACCCTCTCCAGGTTATCCACATCCCTCTTGAAGTGCAATACCCAGAACTGCACTCAGTACTCCAACTGCGGTCTGACCAGCGCCCGGTAGAGGGGAAGTATCACCTCCTTGCACCTATTCGTCATGCATCTGCTGATGCACGATAAAGTGCCATTGGCTTGTCTGATGGCTTCGTCACACTGCCAACTCATGTTCATCTTGGAGTCCTCTAGGACTCCAAGATCCCTTTCTGCTTCCGTGCCTTCAAGCGGGTCATTTCCTAGGCAGTAGGTGTGCTGGACATTTTTCCTCCCTAGGTGCAGTACTTTGCATTTCTCCTTGTTGAATTGCATTCTGTTGTTTTCTGCC
>JAGPOW010000261.1:9693497-9711985 GCA_030014935.1 Caiman crocodilus
CTGGACATTTTTCCTCCCTAGGTGCAGTACTTTGCATTTCTCCTTGTTGAATTGCATTCTGTTGTTTTCTGCCCATTTGTCCAACCTGTCCAGGTCTGCCTGTAGCTGTTCCCTGCCTTCTGGCGTGTCCACTTCTCCCCATAGCTTTGTGTCATCCATAGACTTGGACAGAGTGTACTTCAATCCCTTATCCAAGTTGCTGATGAAGACATTAAGGAGTATCGGTCCAAGGACTGAGCCCTGTGGGACCCCACTGCCCACACCCTTCCAGGTCAAAACCAACCCATCCACTACAACTCTCTGGGGGCTACCCTCTAGCCAATTCACCACCCAACAGACTGTGTAGTCATCCAAGTCACAGCCTCTTAACTTGTTCACCAGTATGGGGTGGGATACTGTATCGAAAGCCTTCCTGAAGTCTTAGTATATGACATCCACCCCTCCTCCTGTGTCCAGGCATTTCATAACCTGGTCATAAAAAGAGACTAGATTGGTCAGGCACAATCTGCCTGCCATGAACCCATGCTGGTTTCACCTCAGCATAATTTGTCCTGCCAGGCTCTCACAAATGTGAGCCTTGATAGTTTTTTCGAAGATTTTGCCAAGGATGAAGATGAGACTGACTGGCCTATAGTTCTCCAGGTCCTCCTTCCTCTCCTTCTTGAAAATGGGGACCACATTGACCCTTTTCCAGTCCTCCGGGATTTGGCCTGTGTGCCATGAGCATTCAAATATTCCTGCCAGTGGCTCTGCAATGATGTCGGCCAGTGCCTTCAGCACCCTCGGATGGAGCTCATCTGGGCCTGCCAACTTTCCTAAGGGTGAATTAATCTTTGGTGATCCCAAGTTATTTTTCTCCTGCAGCAGCCATATTTCTGATGGGAAGAAAAGCCTGGGCTTCTGTACACACTGCTGTTCTGGGAGAACAGTGACTTTTCCAGGAGAAAGTGAATGACTATAAGAGGCCTCAGGTGCTAAAAGGGGAACAATGAAGGTCATAGGATTTTTGAAGCAATGGGAATTGGAAGGTCAAGAAGCCATTGCACCACAGTAAAGGAGGGAGATGTATATAAAAACATAAAATATAGATGCTCCAGGTTTTGGCTTGGATAACCTTGATCTCTGTGGACTGCCTCTGTGGCTCTTCCAAATCTACAGCTGTAGAGAAACCTAATCTGCTGGTTAGAAATACACAGAATATAACCAAACCTGGTGCTGTCCTTCCACATTCATCAAACAGGCATTTGATAGCTTCTGGTAGAAAGAGATATACCAGATTCTGAAAATGGATGGCTTCCCTGAAAAACTGATGAGCCTGATAGAAAACAATCTACAGTAAGTCAATGGGCATGATGACAGTAGACAATGATCTGACTGAGAAGTGTAAAATAAATGGAAGAATGAGACAAGGATGCATGCCATTGCCCAATATTTTCAGTTTAGTGCTTAACCACTACTGGCAGCAGTAGTGCAGGAAGAAATGGGAAGAGGCATGCTTTACAGGGAGATGGTGATCAAAGAGCCATAAAATCAGATGTTCACCTCCTATCTCTGGACCAAGGAGGATTTACAGTGCATAACTGGTTAAACAGAATGGGAAAGCATAAAATCCATATCAAGAATCAGCGTGGCAAAAATATACTATTTGGAAGACAAGAGGAAGAGGTAAAAATCCAAGTTGGAGGTGAAGAACAAGAACAAGTGAAAAAAATGTGCACCTTGAAGCACTGGACAATGGGAACTGTCAAGATGATATAAAAGTAAGAACTGGACTAGTTACTACTTCATTTAGAAACTCAGTAAAACCTAAAAACTTAGGTCACGTCTATACAATATAGCTTCCTTCCAGACCTCTGGTCAGCTGCCAAAAATATACACCCCACCCATCTTGGGACATGCCTGAGACTGGCAGAACTGATATCCTGGGAGAAGTCCAGAGAAGCCCCCAACAACTCTTGGGCTCCCTCAAGACAGAGTCTGAACATAGCCCTAGGATGCACACTAGGCGCCACTCTAACCCATGTGCTCAGCTTTAATGGCAGGCCTCTGGAGTGCTCCATGGGAGTGACTAGGCTGGACTTATTTCTTCAACTGCAGATCCAAGGTGAGGAGGGAAGGCGTGCCCTAAAAGAAAATACAATAAAAAGTAAAATCAACACCCACTGGGACAATTCCTGTACTAATTCCATTGTATGGGTAAGAACACTATGGTATAAGGAAAGCTGAAGAATGAATTATATTGACTGCAGAAATTAAGGTTATCATGGGTGTTTCAAGACTGCAAGCAGTTGACAGATAAAGTGATAAGAAAACAGATGGCAGAAGTCACATGGTTATGGAAGATCCCAAGGAAGATGTCTGCTGTGATTGGGACGTGAACCAAGAACAGACCCTAAAAGGATATGTACATAGTGCTACACATAAGGGTCCAAAGGTAAAGGAATGGAAAATAGGGGAAAAGCAAGGCTGGACTGGGTAGACATAGTGAAGATAGTTGGATAGATCTGGTAGAACAGGTGAGTTTCTTTATTATATTTATTAAATATATGACCAGAGTGCCCCAAGGGATGACAGAGTCCAATGATCACAGACTCCTCTAAGACCGTTTCAGGCTGGATGTAAGGAAAAACTTCTTAATGGTCCGAGCCCCCAAGGCCTGGAATAGATTGCCTCCAGCGGTGGTTCAAGCACCTACTACTCTGGACTCTTTCAAGAAACGTTTGGCCACTTACCTTGCTGGGATCCTTTAAGCCTAGCTGGATTCCTGCCCCTGAGGCAGGGGGTTGGACTTGATGATCTTCCAAGGTTCCTTCCAGCCCTAATGTCCATGAAGTCTATTAAATAATTATCAAATGCAAAATAAAGATGCAATCCTTGCAACAGGGACCATGATCCAGAACTCCCCCAGCCAGGTAAGTATCCTAGCCAATAGGCTACAGTACCTTATGCTCTCCTTCTCAGACCTAATGTAAGGTACCATATTTCCAGTTCTGAAAAAGGGAGGGAGGGGTATATGGTTCTGGGGGATGGAGGGGGTGCAATAATATGCTGGTACCCTGCGTGGCATGCCAGTAAGAGGTGCTCCTGTGCTGAGCCAACCACCTCACTGCACCTGGCCACCTTCCAGGCTCTCCCCGGGAGCACCTCACATCTAGTCAACCCCCTTCCTGGAGCACACCCACTAGCCTAAGGGGTAGCACCACCACCACCCAGAGTCTGGCCTGATCCTGGCACTGTGCCCCCTGAGAAATACAGGCCTAGTAGTCCTTGAGGGTACTCAGCCCAGTTCAAGAACTTGGGGTGCTTCCCTCAGTCTGAAGCACAAATAGTGGTCTCTCTAGTTAGCCGAGCCAAGGGGACCCCAAGGCATAATCTAGACTGACTCCCAATAAGTCTCCTATGCTAGCTACAAAGGGGAACTTTATTGGTTACAAGGAGCAGGTTTGGAATAAGGTACAGGGTACAGCAATATCAGAGAAAACCCTTAGAGCAAACTGGCATGACTGGGTAGCCTTTGATCTCACATCTGAGTTACTGCACGCAGTATATCTAGCTGGATCTCAGGTAGCTTACTCACAAGTATCATCCAGAGGCGGGTGGAGATTCCCTCTGGAGGCAGGCAGTTCACTGACCTTGAGTTTCAAGTGGGAGCACAAGTTTCAGATGGTCCAGCTCTTCTCTCTCGGAGTTTTTATTATGGCTACTGCACCTCCTTCTGGGCAGTCCTTAATTTATAGAGACCTTATGACCTTATTTACCTGCTCCTATGGAGACCGGCACCTGTTGGCTCCCAGCCAACCAATTTGAAATGCATCACTGGCTGCCGGGTAGATTGGCAGCGTCCCTAGCCAGGTTGGCATTACTTAGAACAATAGGGAGCGTAAGCCCCCCCCCAGGTATGTGATGCCAGTCACATAGGCAGAGGAAGCAGGCTTTCCCCCCCCCCATCAGGAATGAATCCAGCTCAGGTTCCAGCCCGCTATCCCTGCAGCGTCTCCCAGCACCCTGCCCCTACGAGCAAGGGCACCAGCCCCAGTGCCGCTGGCCCGGTCATGCAGCTCCCCGCTGCTCCTGAAAGGCCCCCTGCCCGCTTTCCCCACTGGAGGGGCAGGCACCGCCCCCTGCCCCACTGCAGCCCCAGAACCCAGACAGCTTCTCCCAGTGCCAGCACCCCCACCCCAGCCACACACACCTATTCCCCCAACACACTCCTTCCACCCACACGCACACAGACTCACATGCCCCACACAGCCACCTGGACAGTCCCCAAGCCCTGGCCCTCCAACCCTTCCTCCCCATAGACTTACCTGCATCTAGTGGCCAGGACTGCTCCCACCACCCTGCCTGGCTGCACGCTGGCCATGTGTGTGCACAAACGCACGTGACATCCCCTACCTCCCATCGCCCTCCCACTACTCATCCCAGCCCTAAGCAGCTCCTTGCTAGATTAAGCTAGGAAGTGCCAGGAAGAACTTCCATGCTGAGCAGAGCAAAATCATGGGCATTTGATCATTTTTTATAAAACCACCCAAACAGAGATCAAAGCATCCAAAAAGAGGACATTTCCAGGAACCCAACCCAATACATAATTCATTCCGGCCTGCATTACGGCAGAGCCTCAGCAGGGAGGCAGAGAGTACTGCCAACCAGAAGAGCCTACAGCCCAGTGAATAAAAGAGTAAAAGCACTCTCCTGGAAGGTGGGAGGTGCAAAGTTAAATCCTACTTAGTCTGAGGAGGGAAGTGAACCCAGGTCAGCCACTGTCTGCGTAAGTGTGTTAATGCCTAGGCAGACATACAAAGTTTGATGATGCCACCACCAACAAACGCAGCTTCGAAAGACAGCAGTCATAACTCCATGATGGAAGGAACCCGGTCTTGTCATTGTGTGTGAGGCCTGGGCTAAGAACAGCTACTGCTCAAGTGCATCCGGGGACTCGGACCAAGATCCTCATCGAGCGGGGTCACACAACACTCCTCAGACAGGACAACCTCATTCTACTCCGGCACAGCAGCCCACATGTCAAGCCACTGGGCTGGGAACCAGACTACAGCTCTCTTCCTCAGTCTGACAGGCACAACAGTACTCCTAGTCTAATCGACTTACCCCTCTGCGCCGCAGTTGTCTCACCTGTACCACAGCGATAATACTTGAGAGGGGTGCTTGAAAGTGAATCTAACTGTACAGCATTTCAACGTTGTTGCATGAATGATACTGTCGAGGGAAAAGCATTGTTTCCGAACTGAGTTGTATCAAACCTTACTAAAGTGGATTGCCTGTGCAGACTGCAGCAGTTTCCCGTGTAGGTTCACACCACTGCATGGGAGAATCCTGAAGAAACGGTCGGAGGAGTCGCAATCCAGGGCCACTCTGGCAAAATCACACCAGGAAAGGGAGCTAATGCATCTAACTGGTGCAGGGGGGGTTGGAAAGAGCAGGATAAGCAACAGTTAGAAGCCCTTTGAAAGACGGTAAACAATCTGGTCAGGGGGAGGAGGAGGAGGAGTGGAGCAGCAGCAAATTACAAGGATAATTAGAAGGGAAGAAAAATATTGAGCTGCAGAGCCGATGGAGGCAGGGACTTCGGATGAGTTCACGGTAGACAGATGGCAAAAAATGGCGGGGGGGGGGGACAAGCTTCAGGACTGATAGTGGGGGATTCAGTGGGGGACAGGGAATAAGGAGGCGACAGGCTTAATAAACCGGTTTTTTGCTCATGCCTTTGCAAAGCAGGGAGTGGGCTCAGAGCAACCACAGGCGCAAGTCCCGTTAATAAAGTCTCTCTGTTCGGAGACATTAATAACAGCCCGAAAGGTTTTCGGCCTTCCGCTTGGATTGAGCATCCAGCAATTATTTTAATTTTTCCTACCTAGGAGGTATGGGATGCTTGTTACCACGGGCGCAAAGGTCTCTGGGCACCCTGAAGTTTAATTAAAGAGAACTGGCGTTAAGGCAAAAGAGTTTGTTTGCTTACAAATAGCCCAAATAACCCAAATGAAAGGAAAGGATCATTAAAAAACACTACAGACAGCCCTGGCTCGCTCCCCCTCGAAACATCAAATATTGAACCAGTAGAGGAGAAAGGAAGCGGGCAGCCCAGAACTTGGAGCAGACGCTCTGGACGTTTGCAGTACCTCCGCGCAGCGCCAGGGAGAGCCGGAGATGCCTCCTTCCTCCCAAAGTAGAAGTCTTGTAGCGGCAAGAATGAGAGACTAGGCGTGCGCTCGCTCTCTTGGTGCAGGGATTACTTCCCTTTCGGGAGTCAGCGGGATCTGCTGCACCGCAGGGCTCCTTGGAGGTACTGAGCCAGTGTAGGTACACCCTTGGCTGAGCTTCTCCAATGGGGCTCACCGCTTTGGTTGCTTCTATGTCTAGACGGAAGAAAAATTGTAAGCTGGCAGCCCTCGAAAGGACTGGCCTTGTAGAAGCCGGATATACAGCACTCTCTGATAATCAGGCCTGTTTAGTGAACCTCTAACTTAAATAGTAAGTGAATAGTAACCAAAGTAAAGGTATGAACACGCTTCCTTGTTTATTGGATTGAGGCTATACACAGAGCACCAGACAGTCTAATGGCATAAAGAGCAGAGTACTAGACATGCTAATTGTCTCTTAAATGGAACTCCTTTTCTATTAAAAGGTCAGAACGGCTTCAGACAATTTTGTTGAACTCCAATAAAATGTAAAATGCGCACCATCTAAAAGCTGGTTTCAAACCATATAAATCCTCATTTGGAGCAATTTAAAATAAATCAATGAGCAAAAAAGATCAAGGGTTTTATTTTGCAAATCAAAGCCGCAAAAAGTGAACTCCAGGATTATTTTAATTTAGCTGCTTCCATTAAGATTATACTAAGTCGGGAGGGAGGATTTACATTGCATTTTGACATAGTTTTACTACATTCAGGGTTTTGAATTCTGGGTGCCAGAGATGGAATCAGCTGATTTGTGTATTTCTGTTTTAATATTTTATTGATTTTATTAACGCAACACACAAATCAGAAATACATATATATCAACCACATGCGACAACCCGAACTACATGCGCATCTGTCAGCAAGCAATAAGCAATAAAGGGCAAAAGAAAAGAAAAGAAAAGAAAAGAAAAGAAAAGAAAAGAAAAGAAAAGAAAAGGGAGGAAAAAGAGGGATAAAGGAAGAAAAGAGAAGTGTTGAAGGAAGACTATTCTAAGAAAATATTGAGTTAAAATATACTAAGTTAAAATATTCTAAGAAATTTCTCCAAATTGCACCAAACTTTGTTGAAGCCATTACATCCGCTAAACATAGGTTTCTCTAGATGCCAGTTGTGTCATTTCACCGCACCAGATTTCAGCCTTTGGCGATGTCCTGCTTTTTCAGTGGGTAATATAACCCAGCATTTTACCAATCAGACCAGTCGAGGACAGATTTGACTTGAATTCCTTAGCTACACACCAAAGGACACACAACACCTATTTGCCCAATGTTTCAGTGCTGCGCTCAAGACCAATTATGCGCGAATTTTTTAAGACATTTGTAGGATAAGGCCTGAAAGGGCCATTACGATCGCTAGTCTTACCTCCTGCATATGACTGTATCCATATAGCCAAGGCTGCTTTGCCTCTAGGGAGCCAGTCCTTCAGTGCTGTGAGCACGCCAGCCCTGCTCCGTATAGACATCTTCCACAGTGCATCTCAATTCCCTCAGAAATCACTCCACCCCCAGCCGCCCAGCTCTTGCTCATCCTGCATGGCAGGGGTTAGAGTTCATGCTGCAGTGAGTTGCATTAGCTGTCATTCGAGTTGCTGGACATTTCATGGGACAAAGCTTTACTGAACAACTGTTTTCTCTTGGGCTTCACTCCCTTTAGCCTCCCAACAATGAACAAGGCTGAACAAGAGGCTTGTTCATGCAGAATGACATCTGCAGGGGTGGATTAAAGGACTCACTATACCACATAGAAGTCTTGTCCTTCTAACAGTTTGGGGAGGGTCGTTCTGCCACCATCGCTATCCCCTTCGTTCCCTTTATTCTACTTTATACTGGGAAAGGAGATGGTCCTATAATCCCAGCATGGAACAAGCCCAAATTTGATGCAAAGCCCCAGCAACAAATTCATCAAACAAATTGAGCTAATATCAGGCAAAACTTAAAGCAAAAGCTTCACCATTCCTCTCGTACCTCCAATTGTTGCAGGGTTTCTTTTCCCCTCTGCTTACTTTTGTTACCTCAAAGGATGTGATTCCACGATCCATTAAAACACACATCGCTTCAATCATTTCATCAACTATTTAACTAATTTGACAAGGAAAATGACTGCTACAGGAGCCATTTGGCTATAAAAAAAAGGTTAATGCAAAATGTTGATGCATTAAATTAAAGTCCATTTCAAATTAGCCTTAATACATTCTGCTTCTCTTAGGTCATCATTAAAACCTGCATCCCATGGCAGTAACAGGACTTAGAAAATTATCCATAGTGAGGTCCTGTGTCTGAAGTTTTGGGCTCCCAGTACAGACAAGGAATCTTTGCTAAATGCCATCTCCTTGTCAACGTACTCGAGGCTTCTCTGCCCCGAGCTCAGTCTCTGGGCTCCCCCCAGCTGTGCCTCTCTATGCCTCTCTAAGGCACACTTTCCCTTAAACCTATCCCTCAGGGCTTCTTTCCAGGTGTGATTCTAGGCCCCCATAGTGCCTAGCGGCTTCAGTTGTGGTCCCCAGTTGGCCCCATAGCTACACGTTATGAGTCACAGATGTCACTCGATTGCAATTCCCTAAAGCCCCCAACCCAACCAACAGACTTGGCCTGCCACGCCTTAAACCCTTGTGCAAGCTTCAGCTTTCTTGGCTTCGGCCCTTTTTCTCTAGCTGAGACCCTCAGCCCTGGCCCACTTTCTTGGACTTCATCTCCCCAGTTGCAGCCCCCATATCCCTGCCCAGAACAGCAGGGCTGTGCGAGGCTTTGGACCTTGCTTAGGATCTGGAGAAGCTTCAGACACTTCGGCGTCCGAAGCAGCATATCTGGATCGAAGCTGGATCGAATAGCTGCCTACTCGCACAGGCCTACAGATTAGGTCTCTGAAACATAGCGTGTACTAGGCATCTCGCTGCGTGGCCTCCAAACCATCCCCACGGCCACAACCTGGGTGTCAAGTAAGAATAAACACAAAAGATAAACCACTGTTTTGCAACTGCAACATAAACCCTGCCTTGGGTCTCTCCAAGCTGCAGCACTCCTACCCTGAGGAGCTGGCTTGTTCCCTCGGGCTCCATGGTATATCCCTTAGTCTTTGGCAGTCAGCACCATCCACCACTCCTCTCCCTGCAGCTGGCAGGCATAGTCTACCTGTACAAACCCAGAGCTGGGCTTATATGCTTCTAAGCTTCACCTCCTTCCAGTCCACATGAGCCCAGGGGTTTTTGCTCAGCAGTTGGGCTCACCTGCCTTGTGATGTTCCTAGCTGCTCAACCATCTCAGGCTTCAGCATTTGGTTCCCTGTTGCCCTGGGGTCCCCTTTTTTCCCTCCTACTCCCCCTCCCTGTGGCGTTACCAGGGTTGGCGTTGCCTCTGATATACTTCCAAAATCAAATTTTCTGTCTTCAGCCACAGACTGTACAAAAAAACATTACAAGCTGTGTAATTAATTCGGCGCCAGTAATTATTAAAAGAAGAGGAGGGTTTGACACTGCCCTTACATTTCCCTTAAGGATGGGTGAACCATAAGGTACAAATCACAGCTAGTGTAGGCAAGCAAACTCTTGGGAGCTGTGCATCAAACCCTCTCTCTCTCAGGATCCTGATGCATGCCTGGATAGTTTGGAGCTGAAGGACTGAAAATCAATGCGTGCTGAATAAAGTAAAGGTAACATGTAAAGTGCGGCCAGAGGAACTGCTCTGCAGCCATCTGCATTAGGATGGGTGAGGCCTGACCGTATTGAGAGGCTGCCTCAGACTTGCTTAAGTCCTGAAGGAATACACAAAAACCCAGTATTACAGTAGCAGCCAGTGCTGAATTTGCCTGTTTACATGACAGAGGTCAAAAAAGAAAAAAATGACAGGTGGTGAGAAGGATGCTGTGTTACTCACACCAGGGAGTCCTGAGCAGCCATGAGTGGCATAGCACTGGGCAGAAGGTTGGAGCGCAGCACCCTCGTTGCACAAAGGGCAGAAATTGAACCGAGGGCCCTTGCAACAGACAGGGGTGAGGAATCCTCCCCGGGAACCTTCCCACAGGACATTAAAAGGATAAGGAGATCATACATACTGGTGCAAAGGGATTTAAATGCATGAGGGCCATAGCGACTCATGCTTTGGGGCACAGGCCACCCCTTAGCTTCTTAAGGCGAGGAAGCAATTTTGCATTCAGCGTATACATCACATAACCGGACGAGCATGCTTACACCTACCTCTGAGGCATCAGGTAGGGATGGTCTTCAGGCATAGGATGCCAACCTAGAAGAAAGGATGGAGCCAATTAGGTTTCATGGGTCCTGTGCCATACTTTGCATATAATACTTAGAGCACTATCCCTGGCTGCTTGTTCCTTCCTGATTAATACCTCGTTAGTCATCAATAAAAGCCTATAACTCACTCCAAGAACTCAATCCAAGATTAATCAGGACCTATGGAAATGTTTTAAAGACTTGGAAGCAGGCTTATGACTCAGTTGTCATTAGCAAAAGCAGTCAAGGGCTTGCCAATGCATGCTGTGAGTCAAACGTACCCACATGGGTTCTCATCCCATGCGTCCCCATTCCCCTGGGACCACTCTAACCTCTCAGAGATGTCTGAATAACTCCCCTGGTTGAGAAAAGTAATTAAAAGAAACAGGGAAGTAACAGGTGAGCCTCCTCCCATTAAAACCAGTAGGAAATTGATTGGACTAGATGACCTCATGAAATACCTTCCAATCCACATTTTCTATGATTCCACAATCTTAAATTGTTTGGTTGCCTTTGGAGAGAGCACTGTTAGTCAGAGTTAACTGTGAGATGCATGACTTGGACCCGAGCTTGCTGTCTGCCAGGCAAAAGTATCCAGGGAACAGAAGTTCTTGCCCCAAAAGGCTTATAACTAGAGCTGTTCATAAACTTTCAGCAAAATATTTCTTTCGTCCAAATGTCCTGGTTTGCCAAAGCCAAAACACCTTGCAAAGATCATTTGTTTATGACAAAGTCCTGGCAGAAGTCACATCCCCTGAGAACCCATTTTTGAGTGACGGGGAAACCGGACTTCCAGGCTCCCAGCTCCTTACCCGACCAGCTTCTGCTTCTCCAGCTCGTGTCTCCAGAGGCAGCCAGGCTTCCAGGGCTTGCTGCTCGCTGCCCCGCCAGCAACCTCTCAGCTAAACTACCGCAGCGCTGGGTCCCCAGTACACCGAGTCTCCAGCTCAGGGTCAGGCTGACAAATGCATCCTCTGAGCACAAACGGACAATTCCTTTTTGCAGTGACTTTTCAAAACGTTGCAGGCTTGGCCTGAATAGCAACGAAACCCAATCCCAAAAGATTGAAAAAGACTGCAAAATGGGATTTCTTCTTCTGCTCACCTGTATAATGTAGAAGTTGAGATGTGATGCCTGGATGAGAAACGTAGCCCTTCTATATAGAGAGAAGCTACAATGGTTGCTTTAATTTCATTAAATTAGCTTGAAATTCATTTTTTTTAACCAATTTAGTTCAAATGCCTATGTAGTCACGCACTTAGATGCATATAAAAGTGACTTATTTCCACTTAGCTCCTAGCTGTTTCTAAGTCACTTAACCTCACCTGAAATAAGACAGAAATAAGAGTGTCCATTGAGGGATTTGCACCGATTTCACCCAGAGAAGCTGAGGACACACCTTACTACGAACTGGTACAAGTTCTCTAAGTAGATACAGCTACATACATGTGCATTTGTGCCTCTACATGCATGCACAAAATTGAATCATGTAAGGGAAAGAAGAAAGGCCAAAAAATTAGGCGGGTGTTTTCAGAACGGACCAGGTGGTATATGTAATATTGAATAAATCAGTAGCCACAATCACAGCTTGCCACCTTCTACGTGCGGTATAGCCAGGTTAGAGCAGGCCAGACAAATATCCAAGACCCTTGTTTTACTGCAGCTGTTGCTAAGGGAACTTTTTCTCTCTTTTTTTTTTGGTATTTACTGCTGAGATGTCGATTTCTCGCCTCCTACAGAACTAAGCTGTCACTGCCATTTCCAAGGGAAAAGTCTATTTTTTTTTTTGGATGTTATTTTCATTTTTTCCCCTCCAAGTCAATTCATTTAGCTGATAGGAAGACCTAGTTCATGTTTCATATATTGCCTTTTTTTAATGGAAGGCATTAGCAAGAATGACAATTTAGCACTGATCCTGAGAAAGGACATGGCAAATGTCTTTATGGCAAGATAAATCCAGCGTAGCATGAGCAGACGAATTTCCACCACATTTCCATTCTGATTATGCGGCTACTCGGAAATCTAGATAGCTTGTTTGAGTCATCAATCTAGTGGGTTCAATGCCGTGGAAATTACAAGGCAGCTCTGCCTTACAGGACTTTTGGCATTGTATCTTTCTGTGCTGATTTGAATTCTTATATGCTGAAGGTAGGGGAAATTAGAGGGTTACATTTTGTAGGGTTTGTGTCATAATTCACAGAAAGCTGGCGCTCAATTTTCAATTCATTTGTTATGGGTCCTGCAATTCTGAAAGGGCATAATGAATTCTGAAAAGGATGTCTTTTCTTCCTTCAGTAGTAAATCTAGTCTTTGGGAGAGCTGAGATCTCTACTTGTTTTATTATTAAATTTTTGAGAGAGAGCCCCACACGTCCTGCTATAACTGTCAATTTCCCATCATGAAAGCAATACTTGGGGAAGAAGCACGGCATGAAGCTTCTTTCTCAGAGCTTGTTCTGATTTTTCAGAAGTGCTACAAGTTCTCAGTTTGGAGCCCTTAGATGAAAAATGTAACTGTAATATTATTGGCAGGCACAACATGGGAAACGAAATGTAGCCTTACAAATTCTGTTTAAAGATATGCATATGTAGTTATACTTGTAGAAAAAAAAAAAAAGTTCTTAATTGCAGGGCAGGTACTTTTATCCCCACCAAACCCAGGAGCTTTTTGGGGGCTGGATAGAAAAGGGACAGGTCTTCTGACTTGAATCATTAGATACAAGGCTGCGTCTTACAACGGTGCTTATCCCAAGTAACACGAACATCATGTGCCGATAAAGAATGTGACTATATCCACCAATATTTGTAATTCTGAGGATAAATTTGGGAATATATATATATATATATATATATATATATGCTTTAAGAGCTTTTATACTTAACCTTTATTGTATGGTGCCTTTGGAAAGAAGAAACAATACTGTGTTTCATTTTAAACGCAGCTTGATAAAAAAAAAAAGTGGCATTTTTATAAACTCGTGGCAAATACTTTCTCCCCCCTTGCTTTCTCAGTTTCAATTTTCTGCATTTCAAAATTTAAATATTAAAAACCTCCAAAATTTTACAGGTGTAAATACAGCCAAGAACCAGCGAACATTGTTGCGGGATTTTTTTCCACTTAAAAATTCTGCAGCTTTAATTGTCTAACTCTAACATAAGTATGCAGTCAACCCAATAAAACATAACGCCCTGAGAAACCCTCTTGTGTGTCAACACTCAAAGCATTTCAGCTGACTAATTGGAGACACTCGCTCCCCACCCCCTTACCAAGACCCCCACCTATAAGACCTGGTAGGCAGGCAGGTAGTGGTTTCATGCCAAGCCACATTGCTGTTCATTGACAAAAACTCTTATTTCCATGTAATGAGCATAAAGTCCATTCCTGGCAGCAGGAGCAGAGCGGTTTCTCTTCCCAAAGGTCTGGTGTGACCTGACAGGGTCTCGCAGGATCTTTTTGATGGCCATCCTAAAGTCAGTAGACAAAGTCAGCGAGATAAATCAAAGCATTGTCACTTCATTCGGTTCATCTAGTGTGACTGCCGTCTGCAAAGAGACTTGAAAGGTGGTTTCCAGGGAACTTGTATCGGCTCAGAGTGACAAAGCGTGTCGTGCCCATTCCAAGAGCAGCAGCCCTGCCTGACACCTGCCCTGAAGACAGATGGGGAACCCCAGGCAAGAAGTGCTCTGGGGAAGAGATGGCCCTTGCAGTGGGTTTGGCTGACTATATATGAGATACAGTACACAGATCCGCCCTTCTGCTTTGCTATCCCAAATTCAAACCAGATGGGTGTCTGGAAGCCTTCCAGCAGCCTCTCTGCCATGAGGTGGTGGAATATCACTGGGGTTTCCATGGCCAATGTTCAAATCCAACTGGAAGCAGATCACTAATGGTGGCTTCTTCATTCATGAATGTATGGTGACCTTAAGGCTGCAACTCAGAATAAGCAGAGATGGTAAATACAGGCTGACATCTTGTCTTTAGCTTCAATTCTTCAGCAAGGTAGCACAGACTGAAAGCAGAAATTTGGCCTTCACTTGGAATCTCCTGGTCTCTCTCATCTCGTTACAAGCTTAATACATTTTAAGGTAGCTTCTGAATTGGTTTTCTTGGCATTGTAGGACTCAGAGATTAGCCGGACCCAGTAGTCATGCTATTTATGGCGGTACTGCTGAGCTATCTCAAGCAGACAGGAGAGAACAACAGTGCTAGGTGCTACACAGAGAATTCGCAAAGAGCACAATCCCTCCCCAGGCAATTCTGGATCCACCGGTCAGACAGGATGCAATGCAGTAGGGGCGGTTATCAGATAAATGAGCGAGGGGGTGAGAGGGTGGATGCAGCAACAATACAAATAGGATCGGACTGAGAAGCATTATGAGTTTTTACAAGGACTTTCTTTCCAGTGTGTTAGAAGTGGCATGGGAGAAGGTGTGGGAGGTGCATGAAAGTCACACAGGGTGCATCTACACGAGATGTTTACTGCAGAGTAGAATAATTAGCTCTGCAGTAAACATCTGATGTCTACAGGTGAGGTCATATTAAGCCGCCGAAAATGGATTCACTCCGCAGCAGGGTAGAATCATTGAATCATAGAAAACGAGGGCAGAAAGGGACCTCAGGAGGTCACATCTAGTCCAATCCCCTGCTGAAAGCAAGACCATCTCCAACTAGATCATCCCAGCCAAAGCTTTGTCTAGCCAGGTATTGGACACCTCCAAGGATGGAGCATCCACCACCTCTCTGGGTAACTTGTTCCCATGCTTTACCACCCTCCTAGTAAGAAAACTCTTTCTAATTTCTAACCTAAATTTCCCTTGCTGCAACTTGAGTCCATTCCTCCTTGTTCTCACATCTGCCCCCCCTGAAAGCAGTCCAGTTTCATCCTCTTTTGAACCCTCTTCAGGTAGCTGAAGGCTCTTATTAAATTGCCTCTCTGCTTCCTCTTCTCTAAACTAAATAAGCCCAGTTCTCTCAGCCTCTCCTCACAAGTCATGTCCCCCAGCCACCTCACCATTTTTGCTGCCCTCCCCTGGGCTCTCTTGAATTTGTCCACATCCTTTCTGTAGTGGGGGGCCCAAAACTGGACACAGGACTCCAGATGTGGCCTCACCAGTGCTAACTAGAGGGGAATAATCACTTCCTTTGACCTAATGGCAACACACCCACCAATGCAGCCCAGGATGCCGTTAGCCTTCTTGGCAGCAAGGGCACACTGCTGGCTCGTATTCAGCTTATGTCCACTGTGACCCTCAGATCCTTTTCTGCAGAGCTGGTTCCCAGCCAGTCACCCCCAGCCTGTCCCGGTGCATGGGCTTGCTCCATTCTAAGTGCAGGACTTTGTACTTGTCCCTGTTGAACCTCATGAGATTTCTTATGGCCCAACCCTGCAACTTGTCGAGGTCACTCTGAATCCTAGCCCTACCCTCCAGCATATCTACTACTCCCCCAGTTTGGTGTCATCTGCAGACTTGCTGGGGGTGCACTCTATGCCATCTTCCAGGTCGTTGATGAAGACATTGAACAAAACTGACCCCAGGACCGGGGTAGCTACATAGGGTTGTACCCAGTGACTACGGCTCTATCCAGTCAATCCAATTTGAGATTTAAATGAGCTCACATTTAAACCATGTCTCCAGACACCCCAAATCTGCCAGAAAGTGGAGCTCCATATGAAGAATGTAAAACAGACGTAACAAAAACTAGTTTTAGCAATCTCAGTTATAGGTCTCTTTCCCGCTCCTTTGGAGACTATGCTACTCTGTCAGATTTTCCCATGAATATTATACCCCCTTGTTAGGGTAAAATAATAGGACAAAATCTATTTGCTGCAAGAGAGGATAAGGAGGCTATGAAGGGACACACTGAAGCATTAATGCTGAGTACATGGAGGCCCAAGGGTCATGGTCCCCCTTGGGAAGAGAGCAGCCAGGGCCCAAACTAAAGGAAAATCACACAATATTTCTATATTATTTAATGTTATAAAAGATGGGTTCAGTTACATTGAGCATGCTGAATATAAGGTGATGTGTTTAGAAACAATGACTGAGGTCCCGTGCTATTACCAGGGATTCGGGTTTTCTGTTTACTACAGAAAAATGTGGATTTTCTTCTTTAATAGAGAAAAATGCAGGAAACTCAAGGTTTCCCCTTGCAGACTGGCAGAGTTCCCGCCTGCAAGGGGTTGCTTGGGGCTGGAGGGAGCAGGGAGGGCAATTGGAGGCAAGGAGGCAAGAAAATAAAAGCCTATCAGGTAATTTAGGGAACTTTTACGTGTGGTCTGGTGATGGGGGTGGTTAAATTAGAGCAACTCCAAGAGCCACCGTGATTAAGGCACCACAGCACCTTGTGTATCAGCATCCCTGCAGTTCAAAATGATGGTGGTGGGGTCATTTGAACTAAAGCTCTTTTGACAAGCTTTAGATAAAGCACCCCTGCTGCATTTTGAAGCGGGGAAACACTGATACATGAGACACGAGACAGAGCGCAGCAATTATCGTGCATCAGAACAGCCTCCATGCGTGTATACAACACCCTTGGCCTGTCCACAATTGGGCCCATTTTAATTATCCACCCCTACCCACAGAGGTTCTGAAATGTTCAGATAAGATCTCCGGGTTCGAAACTGAACCTAGCCAAATTCAAGCATCAGAGGTACTTGACTTTTGGAACAGCTTGCCAACAGAAATGTTGGAGTCAGGACCACTTGAAACCTTTAATCAAGAATGGCGATCTTCCAAGGAATTATGCTGTGATTCAAGCACAAGTTATGGGGTATAATTCAGGGACCACTGGGCAAAATTCTCTGGCCTATGGTGTGCCAATGTCCAATATAAATGGCCATAATGGTTCCTTCTGGTCTGGAAGAATCATTAATATAGCACAAAGCCTAGTTGGAAGCTCTGTACTGTGTTCTGAATATATTTATATTTGCCCTTTGCTACAATTACCCATTTTCCTTCTAGCTCAGATCGCAACCACCATTTGTTTGTTTATTTTACCCATCATTATTACTCACTTTATCACAACATATAGAAATCACAGCTATGGGAAAGGAGCCGCCTGTACTAGGTGCAGTGGAAATGCAAAACACAGATGGTCCTTGCCACAAAGTCTATGACGGGAGGCAACAGCTGTCTCTCCGTACCTATCTAGACAAACAGATAGGGAAAATCAAAGATAAATGATGAGACTGCAGTTGTCAGGCTTACAGGTAAGGTTGCCGGTGTGCTGAGAACGCACACCCATACCCAATTATTTGCATGCATGGAGAAGGATGGTTGCAAGGAGGGTTTTGAAGGACAATGAAGTTGCTTTGCAGATATTGTCAGGAGGCACTTCCCAGGTCTGAAGTCAAGCTGAAGCTGGTTGTTTGAAAATAGAATGAGAGGACATGGAGATTCGGCATTGAGGGCAAGTCGTTCGCTGGAGCTGAACTTCAGATACTTTGAATGGGAGCTGATGAGACTGGCCTTGGAAGTTAAGAGAAAGACTTATGTCATGGAAAAGGGAGAGCTTTGGGGGGTAGGAACAAAAGGGCCGACATGCTGGCAGAGTAATTTGAAGCAGCAGGTTGAACGTTTCCATTGTCCAGGTCAGGGAGGGAAAGAAGTCTGTTTCCTAATCCAGTTCAGAGATGAGGAGAGCCGGGGTGAGAATTTCAGGGAGAGGATAAGGAAGCTGTGAAAGGACACACTGAAGTATTAGTGCTGAGTACCTGGGGGCCCAAGGGAGGAGAGCTGCCAGGGCCCAAACCTGAAGAAAGTTAGGTAATATTTCCATATTAATTTTCTGTTGTAAAAGATGGATTCACCTATGTTGAGCATGCTGGATGTAAGTGATGACTGAGGCCTTGAGCTGTTACCAGAGATTTTTCCTCCACTATGGAGAAATGCAGATTTTCTCCTTTACCAGAGATGAACATGGGGCTGCTTTGGGCTGGAGGGATCGGGGAGGACAATCGGAGGCAGGGGCTTTAGGTGCACGGAGGGATCGGGGAGGACAATCAGAGGCAGGGGCTCTAGGTGCACGGAGGGATCGGGGAGGACAATCAGAGGCAGGGGCTCTA
>JAGPOW010000261.1:9712085-9724692 GCA_030014935.1 Caiman crocodilus
CTAGGTGCACGGAGGGATCGGGGAGGACAATCAGAGGCAGGGGCTCTAGGTGCACGGAGGGATCGGGGAGGACAATCAGAGGCAGGGGCTCTAGGTGCATGTGCACACACATGCATGTGGCGGCCAAGCAGCAAAAGAGAGCAGCTCCTACAGCTCCCACCAGGTAAGTATATAGGGGCAGAGGGGAAGGGGCACGGGCCATGTATTGGGGGTGGGGGCAGAGAAGGGTGGGGACCAAAGCAATGTGGTGGGGGAGATTTCTGTGCCAACAGTTGGGTGCGTGACTACAGCTGGACCGGACCAGTTCTGGTTGCCAAAGTGAGGTGCAGGGGTGGTGGCAACACAGAGTCGTGCCCCTACTGCTGCTGGGCAGGCAGGGGGCACCTCACTTTTGACACCGTGGTGGCACAGTGCTCCCTCCTGTGCCAGGTCCTACCTGTGGGCTGCGGAGGCTGGTCCAGCCCAGCCGCAGCCCCGTGCCCTGTTGTGGGCACAGTCTCGGGGAAGGGTACTTGTCCCCCACGCCTCTGCTGCATTGTCTGTGCCCCTCCTGCCCACCCACATCACCTATGCCCACACACCCACCCTGATCCCCACACACTAGGTGGCTGGGGCAGCACATCAAGAGTGAGGGGCACCAGCAGAGTTGCGGGAGGGTCAGTTTATCCTGTATTTCATTCTATAGTGCTCCAAAACAAGACGTATTATTAATGTATTACTGTTATACATGATCTTATGCTTGAAATGAGTCAAATACCTTTAAACAAATGAGAAGCTTTCCACATGTCCATCATCTTAGCTCCCACCCTCAGCAAAAATCAGTCTTTCCTATGCACTGGGGGAACATGAGAGAGATTAAAGCAACGGAGCATTGTAGGAGGAAAGACCCAGAAGAGTGTGGGAGCCTAAGGAGAAGAGGAAGGGAAGGGCTGTGAATAGGTATAAGGCTGCCCAGCAGAGAAATGAGACATTTCTGAATCTGTGATTGGGGAATGAGGAAGCGGAGGAGACAGTTGTAGGAGAGGAAACAAGAGAGGAGGGGAAAGGGGGAAAGGTCATATCATGGTTTTGCTGGTTTTTAAGCAACCCAGTCCTCCTCCTTTCAGCCTTTCCTTGATTTCTTTATGCGTAGGATAACTCTTGTTGTGTTTGGATAAAGAGCGCCAATCAATAGTTTCAAGCTGCGTGTTTCCAGGAGACATGACATGGCATTGTCGGTGGGGATCTACTGTACTCAAAGATTGTGCGAAGAAGTTGCTACTTTGCCCCCTCCCTGTAATAGAAATGAATCTGATTCTGGAATCAAACATTCCTGGGAGCAATTGTAACACCTACCGTCTTCCTCGCAACATCACGGTGGAAAATTAATTTTGAGTAGCTTTTTAGTGTGACCCAAGGTCCATTCTGCTCCCATCTGCAATGCACTGGAAATTTGACTAAGCAGAGTAACCTCCCATTAAAGATATTCTCATGCATGCTCTCCTGTGATAAAGTATACAACAAAACCAAACCCAGTGTTAGATACATTCTTCGCCAAATCACTAACATCAGAAGACCTTTGTTTTAATGACCTATTTTATCAAAAATAAATGATAGCTATACACTAGAGGCAATTTTCAGTACCTTCTAGTCCCTGCGAGCCCCATTTTAAAGTGCAAGAGTCTGTAAGGTTTTATGTAGTCACATTGAAACTAAGTGACATTTAAGAGCATCAGAGGTAGCATACTGCTCCCTGATTGAGATCACAGCATTATGTACACAGGCTCTGATTGCAAGGAGCAAATCAAAGGCCCCTTAGTGAGCAAATGCTGGTGTGTGCAGCCTTCCACGCACCATGGGAAATGTGAGCAAACCTCAAAAAGGGGAACAAATACAAGCTGCAGAAGGGTCTCGTTAATAGTGTCTTTTCTTTAATAAGAATCAACTGTAAATCCAGCAAGGATGAACCTTGTACACAACTTCACTGTAGATGCATTGTTCCTCAATAGGCAGGACAATTGTTCTTGCTACATGCACACTCCATCAAATGCCTATCCCCTGGGGAGATATTGAAGCTCCTCCACTGTGATGTGTTGACTGCTGGTGATCCATGGAGCGGTTGCTGATTGTTCCTGAAGAGTTGGTCAGTCACCTGAGGTCTTCCTGCCTTATTTCCAGCTGCTAAATAGCATTAAATGACTGCTAAAAATACATCCAGTGCTTCCCTAATGTTATGTTTTTCTCTCAAAGCAATCTCTTTAAGCCGACAGAGATGGTACATGGGAAGAAATGGAAAATGCCAGATGCCAGATCCTCAGCGAGCAGAGATCAGCGTAACACCATTGCAATTAATGGAGATCTGCCTCATTGCATCTAATGTAGCTATTAGAATGGGCAGGGGATCTGGCCCGATGTATCCCAGGTTGCTGAGCTGGTTTATCCCACCGTAGGAAGAGTGAACCAGAGGGCTGGGAATGGGTGTGGAGGTGCCCATGAGATAGTCTTTGCATTAAAACACCACTCACTGAGCTGCACACCAAGTTCCTGCTCCACAGCAGAGCTCAAGTACCTACCAACTGACTGTAGCTACCAGCAAAAACAAGAGGTGGGGTGGTCTCACAGGGAAGGCAGGTGTATACAGCCACTACCATTAAAGAGATGAAAGGAGAACTGGATGTAAAGACAGCAGGCTAATGTAATTCATGGAACTTGCATGTGTGTAGCCTGAGTGTACAGGGCTATGCACTCCCACTTCAATTAGGAGGGATACGCGGCTTGGCTGGGGTGCTGTGAGAGGGACTGCAGTTGTCAGCCAGTTCCCTCTGTCCCCTATAGAGTCAGGCCAGGGCACAGAGTATCTTAACTGTGTACATATGTATTTTTTATATATATATATATATATATATATATATATATATATATATAGCTTTATATAGATATGCACACACAAAATCCAGAAAAGAAAGTAATATTAATAAATATATGTACAACTGACATATAGTGCTATACTCTATACTAAGTGATTAGGAAAATTATTCCGCCACCCATGGGCCTCAAACCCAGCACAGATAAGTATCTGATCTGAAACAGGTACACCCCAAATGCACATAGGTAACCGACAGATAAACTACAGGTAAGTATAATCCAGGAATAAATATGGGTGAACAACAGGTGAGTAATAGTAAAAGGGGTCCCAGCAGAGCCCTAGTCAAAGTTATAAATTCAAGACTCAACTAATCTACTCATTTACAAATATGCGAGTTCACAAAATATAAGGCGCGACATCACACAATGTAAAGTGCAAGATCCTCAAAAATAAACTTAATCCCAGGGGAAAACCCCAATGTCCCTTGGACTGTTCTCTAAACCGTGCAAGAAAGTTCAAGGGGAGCCCTCCCAGTGGGACCTCCATTTTCAGGAGCCCTAAACTCCCCACCCCGTGGGAGTCCTTCTCCCCAGCAACTCACAGCTCCCAGGCCTGGAGGGTGGCCCTTGTTCTCTGCACCAAGCTGCTGTCTCGGTGGGCTTCAGGGTCGTAGCTCCCTGGAATGGGGCTCCACTATGCAGGGCTTCTGGGGCCTCTGGCTCTGCCCTGCCCACTGGCTCAGTAGCCCAAGCACCACCTGGCTCCCTGGGCTCTACCTTTGGCTGTGGGTCAGAGGATCGGGCCACCTTGCATGGCGCCAGGGTTCAGTCCACTCCCAGACCCTCCTTGCAGCAGCATCTGCACCAGGCTGCTGGCCCAGTGCCAGCGGCAGTAGACCCAAGCCACCTCGAGTGGCTCCCAGGGTCTCTCACCCTACATGCAGCGCCTCTGGCACTGAGCCCCTGGCCTCGTGCTGGGGGTTGGGGACCCCCGAGCTGCCTCACGCAGCTCCCAGGACCTGGACAGTATGCGCTGTGCTGTGCACCAAGAGCCTGGCTGCTGGAGCCATTTGCCACTCCCCACCACTGACGGAAGTCTTCAGGTGCTCTTCCAGGCTTTGACCCGCTGAGCAGCTCCCCTCAGCTTTTCCAAGCCCCGCTCTTCTCTCCATCCCTCTATGCGACTGCCACGTGCTGGGCGTGCAGCTCCTTTTATTCTCTTCTGAGGCTCCGCCCCCCGGAGTTCTGCCGGGCGGCTGAATGCAGTCTCGAATCAGGTCCAAGGCTTTTCTTTTTCCTTTTTTTTTCCTCTCATCCCAAGCAGGGGCAGGGCAAAACCCCTCCCAACAGTTCCTCGATTGGTGGATGGACTCCACCAATCACAAAGAAGATTCTCTGAGCTCAGGATGCACCAGTCTGTACCTGCAAGTCTGCCACACATGGCACAGAAGGGGGTAGAGTAAAGTAGAGGATATCGGGACAAAGGTAGAAGCTGTCGGGGAAATTCACTGAGGAAGTACCAGTGGGAGAAGAAAGAGGAAAGGAAGGTGAAGGAATAGAGGGATGCAGAGGGAGGAGAAAGGGGTGGGAGCGCAGAGTACCAGGTCGCACAGAGCAGTGCACGGACAGGATAAGGGACGTGAAGGCAGCATGAACCTTGCCCACTTGCCAACACTTCCAGCCTCTGCTGCTGTAACAGGATCCCTCCCACCAGCAACATCTGGACCCCATCAGGAGATTAGGCCCAATACCAGCTTTTGTCACTTAGCATGCATTATTTTCCTCTTTGAAAATTTGATCTCATTCTATCAGAGTACAAAACAATATCCTATGACAGCTTATGTCTCCGATCACCTAACACGAGTAACAAACAGTCAGACCACTCCTGGACTGGAATTTGCAGAGGAAGGAAGAGGCAGGAGCAGGGGGAAGTGAGCTCCACGTACCATCTAGCTCAGTCTCTCTCTGTTCACCCCCGTGCCATTAGTTACCCTGATTGAGCAGCTGCACAGGAGCACATATAAATAAATAAACCAAAATCCCTTGCACAAACACAACAACCAAGTGTGTATAATTCAAACATGACTGTTTCTTTCTTCCTCCCCTCAAGTACTGGGAGACTCTGAGATACAAAGAAACATTGACTCTATTAGGTTTTAGCTATTCACCATATTAATCATAATCCAGCTCACCTTTCAAAAAGTAAATAACATCTTTAAGATTATCAGACTCAGTTTCGAACAACATTTTTCTTATTAAACAAGCTCACGGGGCTGAGAAAAATCAATAGGAGAGTTAGACAAGCCGGAGTACAGAAGGTATTTTGTTATCACCCATGGAGTCACTGGAAAAAATGACAAAGCTGACACATTATGGGCAAAAGTAATTTTATAAGGCTCAGGTGGGTGCAGGGCTCCATCTTCTTCCCGCCTGTACGCCAGCGGCACATGCATTCACATCCCTTACCAACTACGCTAAGCTTCTTTTGAGCAGGACAAAGAAGCATTTCACAATGACTATGCATTGAGTGCACTAATTTCCATTACGTAGGTCATGTTTCTCTTGTCCCCGCGGACTCTTTTCAGGAGGTTAGGATTGCTCTGCATCATTTCTATTATTTCTTTTTTTATTACACCACTGCCAAGGATTTCCGATCAGGATCAGGGTGCCAGCGTGCTAGTCGGTGACAGCCCTGCTCCAAAGACGTTGTCATTTAAGCAGATAAGTGGGAGAAGGAAAAATAAGAGCACAGAAAACTGAAGTGAATCATCCGAGGTCAAAATATCCAAGGCAAGAACAGAACGAAGGACTTCCGAGTCCTATCTAATAGACGTGTGTTTCTAATGCAAGATCGTCGCAATCAGTGCAGCCTTGTAAGTCAGATTCTGTTAGTGGGCAAACAAAAGCAGTGAATAATCGTCTCAGTAATCTTTTTCTCCTCAAATTTGGTCACTTTTAATTTTAAAAATTCCCTAATTTGAAAATGAAAAATAAGTTATTTTTGTCTCTCAAAATTAAAACAACCTGGACAGAACAGAACTTCTTTACAATGCTGCTTTTCTTCTTGTTTTGACCAGCACTGCTCACTATACTCCAAGTGTCTGGAGAAATATTAGGAAGGAACGCCTGCTTTAAGTATCCATTTCCCATGTCAATCAACCGCATTATTACTGTGTACAACTAATTCTTTGCCAGAACAAAGCAATGCTCCATACATGGCTTTCAAAGTCACACTAAGCTTTGCAAATCACTGGTATTACCTCAATTAATATGCTATTCTTTTCCATGTTTGTCTTACTACCTGGGCTAATCCTAGTTTGATATTTAGGTACTGAGTATCAATAGGCTCTCTAATATTAATTCACATATTTGCATTATTAAAAGTAATAAGTCATTTGTAGAGCTTGCTGCACTGAGTTTACTTTATTAGATGTGTTCTCAGGACAATTCCACAACCTTCACCTGTCCTCTGCAGATATTTTGATAACTAGTAGTGAGTGACTCTTTAAACTGAGTACTTGGCTGTAACCCATATAATTAATTTAATCAATCACACTGAGCTATTGCATTTTAGGGATATTTAATTGTACACCTCTGGATCACAGGATTGTCTTAGCAATGTGGATACTATTAGTTGGTCTTCATTACATTACATTAAATTAAATGAAATTTCTTTGCAGCAAGGGGTAAGTCACTCTTGTGATATAGGTTTCTTGTGATTTGGAGCAAAGGTTAGAGCTTTCTTTTCTAAGGTGTGCCTGCGCCCTGTCAGTAAAGGAGAAAATCAGTGGAGTTTTATCATCCACTTCATTGGAGCAAAGAATTCTCCCTATACTTGGGCGGCATAGACAGAGGCGCTGATGGACAGCTTTTGAAGATTGCAAAACGGCTGCATTAGGCAGAGGTTTCCCTGCTACCACCTGTCCTGTCTCCTGTGTCCCACTGTAGTCCGTCACAGGAATGGATAACAAGGAGACTGGGTTATCTGTGCTCTCGATGCTTCCCTGCTGGTGCCCAGATAAAACAGAGGAAAAAAAGATGAAACAGCCCCATTGAAAAGCGGGGGGGGGTGAGAGGCTGGGCCTGTAGGGCAGGGAGGAGATGGGAGAGGAGGGCAAGGGCCTCATCCCAGGCCTAGTTGCCTCACTTGGCTCACTGCCTGCCGTGCTGCTTGCCTGTAAGGCCCACGTTGCCAGCTCAAGCAATATGCGTCACGCAGCACAAGGTATTCTGGGAAGCATACTTCTTTAGAGCAGCAATGGGTTTGTTGCTGCTGGAAGAACTGATCCCCCATTTTTTGCTGCCAAATTCAGCAATTTTTTTTTCCTCCCTGTAGACTTGGCTTTCAGCAGCAAAATATGGGGTGAAAGTTTCCCCCTTGGCAAGAGCAAACTGCACAGTTGCTCTGGAGGACTATGATTCCCAGAATGCCGTGCTCTCTGCCCATTTCTCTGCTGTGGAGGAAGAGTGAGAGAAGGTTTCTTAGGATGCATTTTTCCGTGCTATGCCTCTGCCTACCAGGTCTGAAAAGGTTAATTTCTTCTCCAAAACAGAGGGAAAAGACATTTCTGTTGGTCACGTAATTGTGTCTGGGTTGAAATCTCAAGAAGGGCTGACATGTGAATGGAGTTATTTGGGAGATAACAATGACTGTGGGATCAGTGTAAGGACCGCCAGGCAAGGATGCATAAAAACAACATGACAGGAGCTAAAAACAAAGAGCCAAAGCATCTGGACAGTGATAAGACCCTGCCTATGCAGGCAAGAGAGAGGAATCCCAGATGTTTTTGTTCAAAGCAGCAGGTGATTCTGCCAGCACAGACTTGCTGCTCGCTTTGGTTTCCAGGTCCAAGCCCTAAAATACTGCATTGTGGTCGTATAACAGAAGCTTTCTTATTTTGAAAGGACCATCCTATGTTAATGCATAGCTCCCCATTGGATCAAAGAAGAGCGTCAGTTCTTTGGGACTTACTAAAAAGAGCCCACAGCAAGTGGGCAGTGCTGAAACAGCAGTGCTGAAGTCAGGCTTGAGGTGGAGCAGTAGAGTGGTGGGATGCCCCCTTACTAAACTGGGAGGCCTTGGCACTAGCCACTGGCAAGGTGTAGGGGGTTCATGCAGGTGCACGTGCACGCCCTGAGCTTGTCAGTGCACCTCCTGTGAAAAGCATTGCCAATGTTGCCAGTGGCGCGTACAGGTGGTCATTGCTCGCCGCCCAACCTGCCCCCTCCCAGAGCCAAGACCGCTGCGGGCACCTACAGGAGCTCCTTGCTCGGCCTGCCCCATCCCTGACATCACTGCCGCAGGAGCTCCCCACCACCGACACCACTGCTGCTGCCAGGCGCTGTACCCCCCAGCCGCCAGGGGCATGCATCACGCATGGCCCTAGCACTAGAAAGAGCTCAGTCTCAGAAAGGCAGTTTATAAAGGCTGGGGTCATGTTCACCCTATGTGACAGAAGCTGAGATGGGTGAAAAGAAGACATAGAAAAAGAAATGGATATGAGAAAAGCTAGGATCTGGACTGGGATGTGAAGCTGAGTGGCAAAGACTAGAATGAGAAGCTGGAGGGAAGGTGGCATGGTGAAGGTGATCTAAATTTGAGACAACACAAGGACAGACGGGGACAGAACCTAGGCATCAACTAGAGTACAAGACCCTCGCAATCCAGAGTGGAAACCTGGATTCCCGAGCGACCCGACTTCTCCCCTAGGACAGGGGCATGTGTGAAATCTCGAGGCCTTGGTGTTTAAGCTCTTTCTTTCAAAAACAGTTCTGCTGCGTTCTTTTTTGAGGAAGGACAATTTTGCTACCCAACTTATATCATGATCTAGTGGCTAGGCCACTTATCCAGGAAGTGGGAAACCTGGGTCCAGGTCTCTTCATACTGAGATGGGTCAAACCTCCCACCAAAAGTACCCAGAGTTATGGGAGACTCTGGGGAGGGGCAGAGGCACTAAACCTAACTTGTGCTTGTTGCAAATAAAAAGAAAAAGGTCAACAGCAAAGTGGGTTAAATTAACAGGAGAGTCTACTGCAAATCAAGGGAGACAATTCCACCACGCTATTTGGCACTGGTGACCCCTCAGCAGGCATCCTGTGTCCAGTTTGGGGCCCCACACAGCCAGAGGGATGTGGATAGACTGGAAAGAGTCCTGCAGACATGGCAAAAATGATTAGAGACCTGGGAAGGAAGACCCAGAAATGCCTGAGAGAACTAGGATTATTTAGTTGGAATGAGAAGACTGAAGGGGGATTGGATAACAGTCTCGAAGGTGATTATAGAGAGGATGGAGATGGAACAGGACTAGGAGGAGTGGCCCGTTTCTGTGGCTGTAGGGTTCTGGACTAGGAGAAATGGCCTTAAGCTTCAGCAGGGGAAATTTAGGAAGTTCAGGGGAATTTGCTGACCACGAGCATGGTCAAGCACTGGAACAGATTACTTGGAGAAAATGTGGCATCTCCATCCCTGGAAAATTTCAAGAGCAGGCTGGACAGACACTTGGCTAGGATGGTTTAGTCAGGGATGATTCTGCCTTGAGCAGCGGCCTGCACTAGATATCCTCATGAAGTCCCTTCCAGTTATACTTTCTTAAGATCCCTCCTGTTGATGCTGTGCCAATAGGCAGCAAAAGACTCGAGAGTCATTGAGTCAGGGAGGGAGAGCACAAGATGGAGCATTATTTCTGCAGCCTAGTGGGTAGGGCATTCACTTGGGAACATGGAAGTCTTGCTGTATTGTCCTTTTGTCCTAAAACCATCTATATTGCATCTAAATATGCATTTCATGTAGGATACTGGAAGGGAATGTAAAGTCCTGGAGGCTGGGACCTCTACTCGGGGAGCATCCTAAACACCAGGTTAGAAAGACAGGCTCCCTGCTGCTCTCCCTTAGTCTGACCTGATGAGCCTCCTTGCTGCATATTACATAGGACTACAGTGACAGGAGAAGACAGCTCTTCATTTAGACGTTCAATTACGTAAGCTAAGTCATCCCGTTCCTGGAGCCCCTTCTCCGCTGCCTCCTTATCTTCCAAAGTCTGCAGTGAATGGAGCAGAGAGCTTCCAGCCACCAGCCCCCTTTGCACCACACTACTCCGATTCATCCACAGAGCCAGGTGCACTGAATGAGGATAAATAGAGCCTGATTGTGTCCATAAAGACCCTAACGTGAGACATACATACAAAGGGGGTAGCAACGGGGCTGAACAAGAGACCTCCGGCTGGTATTTCCTAGCCCTGCAGTGCTGGACTTTAAGAGAACACTTTCCAGGTTGCAAAGGGGGCGAGAGGGGGCGGTGTTCGGGGGGTTTTGGTACAACATAAACCTATGCTAACTACCATGAAAGGAGACAGTAAGTCTGCAACAGCATTTTTACTGCCATATGTTGGCATTTGCAGGCTTTGCAGAGAAAATAAAACAGACTCAGGAAAGATTTGGAAGAGGGAGGATGTCTGATACAGAGGAAGAGGAAGGTCATTTCACGTGTAACCACCAGCAGGAAGTGTGGCTTGGAGATGGGAAGCAATTGAAAGGCAGCTGTCATTCTCAAAGAAGGGGATGGGTAAGAGAATTAAGACAAACAGGGGAAATGCTAGACATACAAATAAAAGTGAAACAGCAATTTGATTATAAATTGATGGCCTGGCTGCATCTCAGAAACATCCTTCTTCTGGGGCATTGGACATGAAAATAATCTCTCGCCTGCCTCGTCCAGGCTGACATCCACAGCCTTTTCCAAAAAGACAGCCCTAGTCACCTCCCATTTAACAGAGCTTCCAGGATCTAGCAGTCTGGCTCGGGGCCCTTGAAACGGTTAACACTGGTTTGATTCATTCTGAGGAGCATTTACAGGAAATAGAAGCACAATATTTTGAAGGCAAGCAGTTGGCCAAAGCTATTACTGAGCTGATCTGACTCACCAGGCCAGAACAGGGCAATCCAAAAGCATAAACCACAAACTGCCAAGGTGAATACCCTCCCAGCAGAGCTGCCTGAAGAAATTACTATGCCTTTTTTCCCCCGCTAAAACAAGAAGTGGAATGAGTTTTTTTTAAATGATAATTTCTTTTAAAAATGTTCACAAGAATTTGATGTCATGACAGAAAAACACAATGGAAAAAAACCCCTGTTTTATCACAAACCCCAAATCGCAAACCTCTGAAAACAGAGTATGGGTTATTTTTTTTTTCCAGTTTCTCTCTTCTGGTTAAAAAGAAAAGGAAAATCCAGAAATCTTCAACTGAAATGAACATTTTCAGTGACGATGTTACACCAAAAAGCCATTTGAATCGCTACAAGTATTCAGCTGAGAAGCACTCAACCACCTTTACCTCCGCTCCGAGCTTTCCATCCTGCACTGGACACCTGCGTTATGGGGCACCCAGCACATCCGTGACCATGGAGGATATTTATGTGTGATGGTTCCTGGCATGATGAGGTCCCTCAAATCTTGGGCCATGAAATGTATAGTGCTGACAACAGTGTCCCTCCACTGCAGCTCTTGCCAAGGCACACAGCATAGGGCCAGTCCTCCTGCCGTTAACCAGGAATCTCCCATCTACTTGTCTCCTCGCACATCATCCAGTTTGGGGGAGAGGTTTGTTCTATTTATTCCTCCACTGCCAGCAACACGTCTACCAAGGAGAGGATTTAGGTGGGGAGGTGAAAGGAAACCTAGTTCCCCACTAAATACTGTTATTTTCCATCAGAGGTGAAGAAAGTTGTTCTCCAGATTTCCCTTCCTCTCTCGCCAATGGCTCTTCTGTATTTTCTTTTAGGGAGAACCTGTAGAGTCATGAAACATCTCCCTTGTTAGACTTCACCAAGTACCACACTGTTGAAGATGAATAAAGGTCCATGGGAGGCCAAAAAAACAGAGTTTAATCTAAAGGCACCCATTTAAGGAACAACCTTATGGTTTGGCATTAAATAATACATTAAATTGACTCTTCCCTGGTGCGTAAGGTTCATCATATATTGTGTGGCAAAGCAAGCCCCATGGAAACATTCATTGACTTTCAATAATCAATACAAGTCCATGGGAGGAGCAGAGAGCTTCTCACAAGAATAGAGAACCATCCGTTTCAAATTAGGTTTCATGATCCCCATCCCATATAACTGAAGCCAGGAGGAGTTTTATTATTGACAACCTGGTCCAGTGAACAAAGTGTTAAAAGTCAAGAGAACTGGGTTTTAATCTTCACTTTGCCATGGACTTCATGTTCGTCCTTACTCCTGTATGTCCCTAGCTTTGTGTCTTTGGTCTGTAGAAGTGGGATAATACCTGCTGGATTTCATTATCCAATGCAGGGCATCAAGGGCTCTCACCAAAGCTAAAGCCCTTGACTTCAGAAGGGCCAACTTCAATGAGCTTAGGAGACTAGTGGGGGCTAAGGGCCCAGAAGGTAGAGGAGATGGGACCCCACAAGGGATGGTCGTACCTTAAGGGGGCGATCCTCCAGGCCCAAAGGGTAACAGTCCCTGAGAGAAGCAAGGGGGGTAAGAGTGCTCAGACACTCCCTTGGCTCAGCAAGGGCATTCAGCAATGCCTGAGGACTAAAAGGGGGGTGTACAACCGGTGGAAGGGAGCAGCTATCACCAAGGAGGAGGACTCCTCCTTGGCCTGGGAGTGTAGGAGGGCTATTAGGAAGGCCAAGGCAGATGTGGAGCTCAGGCTAGCGACCAGGATTAAGGACAACAAAAAGTCCTTTTTCAAGTACATTGGGAGCAAGAAGAGGGCACCAGGCAATGCAGGGCCCCTGC
>JAGPOW010000261.1:9730028-9773791 GCA_030014935.1 Caiman crocodilus
TTATTCACCAAGGCGCCCCCGGGGGTTACAAGAAATAATGGCCACAAGCTAGCAGAGAGCAGATTTAGACTAGACATTAAGAAGAACTTCTTCACAGTTCGAGTGGCCAAGGACTGGAATGGGCTCCCAAGGGAGGTGATGCTCTCCCCTACCCTGGGGGTCTTCAAGAGGAGGTTGGATAGGCATCTAGCTGGGGTCATCTGAATCCAGCACTCTTTCCTGCCTATGCAGTGGGTTGGACTTGATGATCTACTGAGGTCCCTTCCGACCCTAGCATCTATGAATCTATGATTCAGTGGGACCCCTTATAGTGCTACCCTGTGTGAGGATATTAGAATCTGGCCCTCCAGGTTCATACCTACAAGAGAGATGGATCTGGATGGACTTTCCCCACACCTGTGATCCCTCTCATTAGTACAAGTGAAGCTTTCTGAAGCTTTTCAAAGAGCTGAAAACCAATTACAGATACATTAAAGATGACCTTTTCTTTGTGGTTGAAGGGGACGGGAGTAAAGGCAATGGCCTTAAGGTACAGCAGAGAAAATTTAGGTTGGCGATTAGGAATAACTCTCTGACTATGAGGGTGTTCAGGTATTGGAACAGGCCACCTAAGAGAGCTGTGGTATCTCCATCCCTGGAGGTTTAGGAGCAGGTTAGACAGACACTTGGCTGGGATGATCCTGCCATGAGCAAGGGGCTGGACTAGATGACCCTATGAGGTCCCTTCCAGCCCTACTTTCCTATGGTCCTAGAGCAGGGCCTGCTGTTTGTCTGGTAGAAACACTGCAGGGGCCTTGAGCATTTTGGAGGCTTTGCTCTTTCCTGGTCCATGGGTGACTGGTGCCTCCCAAGTCTGGGGGGGCACCTGCAGGCACCATTAGCACTGGCAAGTTCCTGCAGGTGCTGCTGCCACCATCAGCGGTGGGAGCAGAACTGGTGAGCTCCTGCATGAACCACCACCACGACCAGCGATGGGGCTGGAGCTGGCGAGCTCTCACAGCATGCCGCCCATGCTCCCCTTATGCATTGCCTATGTCCTGGTCTCTGGGACTGTGCTCTACCACATGGCAATCCCCGAAAGACTGAAGTGCTTTAATCTATATGAAATCTTGGCCCTAAAAGAAGATGCTTGTAATATGCAGGAAATGCAACTAGAGAGAACATGGGTTCTTCATTTCTAGGAAACCCTGGGTGCAGATCTGTGGTGCTTAGCACCTCCAAAAATTCAGCTCCAGGTCTCTCTCAAGTGGGGAAGCTGAGAACTCAGGTCCTCAAAAATCTGTGGTATTTGCCACAAGCATTTGCTACAAAAGCCCTAACCCTGTAAAGTGCTGAGAACCACCCACAAGGTGCTAAGTGCCCTCAACTTCCAGGAATCAAGGGAGTTCAGCACCCTTTAGGAGAGGCCCCAGCGTTTGGATGGGAGGGATCCAGACTTTGTAACAAAGATGAACAAATATCAGTACAATAATCCTGCCTTATCTTCCCGGATCAGGAACAGACAGAAGGAGTGGCTGAGTCCTCCCAAGGTCAGAAACCCAAGAAGAAACCTATCCAAGACACGTGCGGTAGCATTCAGAATGCAGTAGCAAGGCCTGCAGTCATGTAGGTTTTCATTCCTGCTGTGTGGATCGCATGCCTTACTACTGTAAGTGCGTTTTCACTTATTGCACTCTGGTGTGCAATATCGGTAGCTCCCTTGAGAAGATTACCCAACAGTTTTCAGCAGCTGCTTGGAAGTGTTATGTCCTTGGGATACAATCAGCCAAGATATCATCCTACTGCAATCCTTGCTTGCATCTCAGAGTATTACAGGTGTTGCCCTAACTGCGGGTCCCTGGGAACTCAGGTGTCTGTGGGCAGAAACAGGTGTCGCCTTCTGTCACCTTTGTGGCACCATAAACATTTTCAGCAAATAGATGCCTATACCATTTTTTGGTGTCACAACGTGGCTGTGACAAAAGGTAGTTATAAATTTTGCTGCTTTATTGCAGTGGATTATCTGCTTTATGATGGGAGTGCAAGAAGCCTCAAGCTGCCCACTCTCTCCCACAGGCCTAGGCAGGCATCCCCTGGGTTTAAGGTGCCTGGTCCTGTGCAGAATTGGTCTCCTCAAGCCCAGGGAACACCTGCCTACTTTTCCTTGCTTCTAGAGGTGCCCCCCGGACAACCTCTGGGATGTGCCTCTGGAAGCGGGAAAGTGAGGGTTCCCCACTTGCAAAGACACACCTCTAGCAACCTCCCTGCTTACAGAGACATACCTCTAGCCATCTCCAGGAACCCTGGAGGTTGACAGGGGTGCAACTCTGCAAGCAGGGAACACGCTACCTATTGTCCTACAAGATGGACATGTGGGACAGCGAGCGATGTGCCCTCAATGAAGTGGATTAGCTGTACTCGGACATATCCTGGCGGATCTGATCTGCCTTCTTTGGTCTATTTGTAGCCTGTGTGGTCGTTAAAATCTGTGTTTCTTCTAATTAACACGTGGTTCATCCAGAGATAGGAAAGACTCAGTGGGTATGTCTACACATGCAGTTAATGAGGAACAAAAGCTCCAATGCATATTGCCCCAGAGTTTATTCCTTCCAGGTGTCTATTTGAATGTGTGCCCAGGGCTGCAGCAGGTTGAACCAGTTCAGGTAAACCCCAGTTGGCAGGTTTATCTGGGAGGTCAGCCTTCCAGCCTGGGGCTGCTCCCACCCAGCTCAACATGCCGTGGTGGGGCCACCCGGGGTACGAGGGTGCTCCAGTGCAGGGCGAGCCAGCAGGCAGCCCCTGCACTGAAGCACACTTACGCCTCATCCAGCCACATCAGCATCTACGGGTGCATCTACGCACAAAAAAAGCTCCATAGATGGATAGTATTTGTATGTACAAGTGCTACCCTGCTACAGAGTGTATTATTTTCCTGTGGCCTAATACGGCCACACATAGAGAAGCCAAGATGATTACTGCAGAGCTAATTAGACAACTGCAGTAGCTGTCTCGGGTAGACGTGCCCATTCGTGCTCCTTGCGATGGTCAGGCCATCAGCCAGTGACCACTTTTAGACCTAGTGATGAGCAAACTACAGAAGATTCACAACTGGCCCAGTAACTATCCAAAATAATCATTTAAAACTTTCCAGGACAACTGAAATGGGCCAATGATTTTTCCTCCCTGCCAAGATAAATGAGTCAAGGACGTAGGCTGGGTGCTATGTCCCATGGAAGTGCCTCTAATAGGCATGAGGTGAAGAAATGGTGCACATAAGAGTGAAAAAAAGGGACCAAGGAAGTTTTCCACTCAATCTGCTGGAGCTCAGCAGAGAAGGTAGGTCTGTAAACTCTGCCTAAACAGAGGTTTCCAGCTGAGCACTTGCATCAAAACCATGCACCATTCAGCTAGCTGAGTTTCACCTGGAGACTCTTAAACCTGAAGCAAAGGAAACTAGCAAAAACCAAAAATCACATGAAGCATTGGTGCGGACCTCTGCAAATGGGCAACCAGGGTGTTGCTCTTCTGTTGGCTACTGCTTATAGAGTGAATCAAGCTGAACCGAATAAAGGGCACTTCAGTTCTGAACAAAAGCATCTACAAAAAGGCAAAAGTCATTAAATTGTAAGGCACATAGGGCATTTTCAGAAGTGTGTGCAAAACAGTGCCAGGCACTTTTGAAAGTGTGGGGCGCATGCATATGTATAAATGGCGAAATGGCATCAGTGTTGAGAAAATAACAATGGGGCACTTTTTAACTAAAACGCATCAAAGGTGTTTTAGTTGAAAAGTGCCCCACCATCATTTTCTCACCACTGATGCCATTGCATGCATTTGTATAAATGGCGAAATGCTGAGCTGGGCACATCAGCTCGTGTGGAGAGCAAGCCTGATCAATCAAGTCTGCTCTGATGCGTTAGATCTCCAGCACGCCACAACATGAAAAGATATATGTATAAATGCCCCAAGTAATTTAGGTAACCAGGTTGTAGCCATACTGGTCTAGAGGCAAAAGGAATCGGAGCTTGTGGTAGAGGCGATATCTTTTATTAGGCCAAGTAGATAATATTTAAGAAAGATAATTTAAGTAGATAATATTTAAGAGAAGAAAATAATTCTTTAATTGCAAGCTTTCGGGTATAATCGCCCTTCTTCAGGTATTGGAGAAAAACTTGCAAAAGCTCTCCTAGGTAGAAATGGAAGTTCATATTTCATAGGCGACTTGGAGGTGTGGTAAAATCTCCTGTTTGGAAAAGTTCATTTTGTGCAAATTAGGTTCAGAGAAAAGTCAGAATAGGTTTTTTACCTTGAAGTGGTTGGATGGCAAGCAGGATGTAGTCAGATTTCCTTCTGGTTACAACGTTTCAAATTTCACAGAAGAGTAGAAAGACGGACTGCTCTTCTGGGCAGGCGTTTCTTCTTAGTAGTTTAGATTAGTTTTCCCAAGTCCCCCCAAGGTAGGAAAGCTTTGAATTTCCTTCTCCACAGACAGACATCACCATGTGAAGTTTGCCACCACTGTGTTTTCAGACATAGCGCTTCTCCCACGCCCCCATCTACTTTGGCACAAGCTAAACTAGTGAGGACCAGCCTTTCTGGCCAAAACGGATGCCGCAAATTAGCCCAGCACCCTCCAAGTGCTATTCTGATCCCCCTCTTCTACCTGATCTGCTGCTCTGCATGCTGCTCCTCACCCAATCTGCTGCTCTGCTTTATGTTTCCTGCCCTGTCCGCCATCATGCTGCCTGCCCCCCGTCCAGCCTGCTGCGTGCTACACAGAGAGACTGCCTGTGGGCTCTCATGGGCTCGAGAGCTAAACTAATCCAGGTTGTGAAGGTGCATTCATTCCCCCATGCTGCAGATAAAGGGCAGTGGTGATGATTACAAGGTAGGAAGGAGAGGGAATGAGACCTGTATCCTTGACAGCTGAATTTAATTCAGAGCTCTACCAGGTCTGGTAAGTGAGTACCTACAGAGATTTGAAAAACAAGGAGGAAAAAATTGAGAGGCAAAACAGTCCAAGCCAGCTGCTCCAATATTAAATAATGTAGGCAGGTCTCGACTGGGCCGTTCCCTATGCCGGCAAGAAGCAACCTTGAAGGTGCCGGCACATACCTAATCCAGAATGGGCCGTCTGCGCTAGGGTCACTCGCTCGCTGCCCTGACCCAGCAGCGAGTACACATGGTGGGCTGTCGTGACTACGTTTCTGCACTCGGCGGCAGGCAGAGACATGTCACTCGTGCAAGTCATTTGCATTGTAGAAGGCTTGCATATTCAACACTTTCATTGCTACACGCAGGGCCAGATCTCAGGGTGGTGTAAATCACTGCAGTCAGTTTTAAAAACCACACAAAGAAAGAGAGATCCTAATTTCCTATGATGCATCTCGCTGCTGAGAACAGGCAAGATGGGCCCATCCAGGAAACAACAAGGAGCTTAGGTTTTTCTGTTCTTAGTTGCAACTACGGTATATAAAAGGTGGAGATAATAGCAAACATTTACTGTGCAATTTCATAATAACAAATATCAGTTTCAGAAGACATCACAAAGTGCTTTTTGGGTACCAGGTGTTTGTTAATGCATAAAAATATAGGAATGATCTTATTTTTTCTCTGAATCCAATAGCCAAGAATAGGATTTTGAGTTAAACGAAGTAGTGAGAAGGCAATTTACAATTGTTCTTTATTTCACTGGCTCTCAAAAACTTGCAAAACAGGCATTACTTGATCCATTGCTGAACTGCAGCCACCTCTGGGGTAGGAATTGCCACGTTTAACAGTAAACAGCAGTGCCACGTGAGTGTTTAACAGGAAACAAAAAACAACATCTGCAGTTTTGACTGCTTCAGGAACTCCCCTGGACTAAATGTACAGTCATTCCCCAAGGCAGGTTACCTGGGTGGGAGATGGGAGCTAAACCCCCTGGTTCTTTTGGAAGTGTCTCAGGGTGTTAAACATCTTCATGTTGCAAGGGCTTTGGTTTGATGTCTTATGTAAAACACAGCAACTCCAACAGCAGAGAGCCTCCTTGCCCTGTTCTCTGCAGCAGCAAGTGCAGCTCCAGTGTTATGGTCTGATGCAGTTCATTTTGGAGCTACATTTAGTTGCAAACTGAATTTTCCCAGGCTAAGAACCTGGGCAGCTTCCAGAAATAGAAGGGCAATGCTTCAAATATGAATGAAAACCATGCTGCCCTCACTGAGGCAATGGGGACCAGAATGAGGACAGTCAATAGTGAGGCTCAAGGTAGACATTAGGGATAAGTACAGACAGTCAAGAAGCCCAGGGCTGAATCAGTTCAACCTTCGCAGCTTAGTCTAAGCTGCATAGATTGAACCAATAAGCAAGCGAGCAGACATCCAGTTCCGATTCTAGAAATGCAGCCTCGTGTCTGCAGTGGCCCAGGGCCGGAAACTGGGGGGCGCTAGCAGGTGCCTCCTTGCTCTGCCGGAGCAGACACTTGGGACCAAGCTAGCCTGCCCACCCTGTAAGGTGCGGGGGGGGCTGTAGAGGCGGTGCAAAGCATCCTGGGATGCTGGGAACTGTGAATTAACTTGAATTTGGAGGAGTTCTGGGACAGAAGTTCAATAAACTGATTGAACTTAAATCAGTTAAGTCTGATACTACATCCATCCAGATTGATCTTAAATAAGTATTAGCCATTTCAAAAGTGGTTTGTGCACCCTGAACTTCTGCAGTGTTACAGATTCAAACCAGTTTCCGATCACTTACAGCAGTTTATGTGCAATTCCTGTCCTTAGCCTAGGTCGTTTAACAGTAGCGTTTATAGACTTCCTAGAGGAGAAAGGGATGAATGCAGTTCCAGAAAAAAGGATAGCCAATTAATGAATTAAGACATGTTAGGTCTTCACACAAAGGAATCCTGGTATATCTAATTAAAGCATCAGAAAATCAAAGAGGGGAATTGGAAGCAGCTTGCCTAGATTCACAGTTCATGATTATAAAAAGCAAGTGATTTGACATTAACTACCCTAGGTTTCATTTCTTCAGAGCGGGGTCCATTTTTTGTAGCGGTGCCTGGCATGACTTCTGCTGCTCCACAAACCTTCAGGCACGTGTGCTCTTCTCTGGGTTTTGTTCTGGACACGTAGGTACAAGTCTAGGATGCGGCAGCACGTGAAAACAGGCTTGTGGGTCCTAAACTCTAAATACGGCAAAATCATCACCCGTGGTTTTGCAATATAAACTACGTCTTGCTCTAAAAAGGATGCCATAAACAGGTGATGCCGAAATGAACCTATAAACTGAAGGCATGCTGCAGAGCTTTGGGAAAGGTGGGAGGATAATGGATGATCTCTCCAGGTGGGATTTTCAATAGTGCCTAAATGAATGAGAAATGCAAGTCCCCTTGAATCGAAGGACTTGCATTTCTAACTCAGGCCGATTTGAAGAGCTTACCCTTTTATCTACTAAGGTTTTGAGAATTTCAAAATGTTAAAAAAAAAAAAGGCGGGGGGTTACAATGCACAACTTAAAAGGAACCAGGAAATCACCGCTCTGTCTGCACATTGAGCTACGGCTACATTTTGCTTGTGGCACTGATACAAGCAGTTCCACTCCCATCCGCGGGACCACTAAAGTGAAAGGAGAGGGCAGGATTTGATCCCCAGTTTGACAATTCTGCTGATGCAAGAGGTTTGCGTTGTTCAAACAAATATTCAGGTCTGAAGCTTGCAAATAGGACGATCCTGGCAGACCCTTGCACCTGCACAGGAAGCCTCCGTGAAGTCGGGCCTGGAGCGTGAACGCTGTTCCAGGTCCGTTGCTGCCTGAACCAAAGCTTTAAATCACCTGAGGTTTGTCCTACCCTAATCAAACCACACTGCATTATAGCCAGGTACTTAAAATTCTGACAGTCGTTCATTTGAAAGATATAGATGGATCAGGAGGCTTGTCTTAAAATATGGCTGAGGCTTTTTAAATTTTAAAGCCTATTACACAGAGCTAATAGGAACAATACATTTACAGATACATGAAACAAGGCGGCGTTGTACTCTGCCCACAGAATGTAAAATGCTGCAGGTACTCAGAAGAAAGTAAATAATAAATTGCAGCTGGCCGGGCTTCTTTGGGGTGGGTGGGTTTTTTGGGTGTTTTTTTTTAATACTGAAAAACTCATTGAGAAATAAATGCCTGGATATAATTGAAAATGTTGCCGTCTCTCTTCATGCATCTGTAATAGAACAAAAGATCCGCGGCGATGATTAATAAGCACCGCCATTTGCTGAGAAGCCATTTGATTAGCTGCATGCCCACTTGCACAATACTCAACTTGACTTATCAAGAGAGAACTCTTCTGCTTCAGTGAAAGCCACTAATGGGGAGAGTGGAGCAGGGAGGGGGAGAGATACAGGAGCCATCTCTCGTGTTAAAATGTATTGCCTAGAAGCAGCTTATTTATCATCTACTCCGGGCGTGTGGGAGGGGGAGGAGGCATTGTGGGTGCTTTTGTTTTTAAGTGAAATGATCGCTGGGAAGAGGAAGCTAATTTGAATATCACTTTGTTCAAGCTGAGGAAAGCACTTGAGCTAATGTTTTTAGTTTTAAGCTGATGCTTAAGTCCCACTGGCTGGAACTGAAGCTTATGGAGTGGCATTTTGGACCGACACAGGAACATAATAGCCCCTGCCCAGGCAAAGGCTTGTCGGTCACTTTGGAAACCCCCACCCATGCTTAATGCAAAGCACAGACTCGGGGGCTCTCCCTGGACAGGGCTCCTGCCCCTGGATAAAGGCTGGAGTGAGCGAGACATGCAGATGGGAACTCAAGTATTCGCGTGTTGCCGGGAGAGAAAATAGAGATGCTTAAGCAGCTGTGATCACTCGCTGCCCTGCCTATAACATCTCTTCCTGTAAAGCAGCTATTTACAAACCAGGTCAGAAGCGCAGGGCTGCAAAGCAAAAACAGAAAAGTCATTCGAGAGCCGACAGGTGCCTGAGCTGAGCGCCGCGCCATGCAGGCTAGGGATGCAACTTCATTTCTTTCCTCTGAAGTGAAATAGTGTGTGGGCAGCAAGGCAAGCAGCTTGTCCGGGAGGCAACCCCAAACCACAGGTTAAGTAGGCAGCGAGGCCCGGCTTCGGTGTGCTGCCACGAGCCCTGCTGGGAGCAATCGCCAGTCTCTCCATTCAAGGATCAGTCTCATCAAAGATCTCTTGGGCGCCTTGATCCCAAAGGAACCCATAAGAATTACCTGCCTAAATACCCTTGAGGACCTGGACTCTGCTTAAGAGATATAACTTTAAAATTTGGTTCTGCTCTGAGCTGAGGAGCTTTTTAATCAAGGGCTCTCTCAGCTGGCGTGTTGGCACCTGAAGAACTGGGTAAAGGTTTGCTGGCGTCTTTCCTGGCTGGCGGATTCAGGTCCTAGGGGCAATTGCATCAAAACCCTGTGGAGTCCATGTATAGGACTGAGTTATTCTTGCAACACTCCTGTAAAGCCCTGTGCCCCATGCAGAACCTGCCTGGCAGAGTATTTGCCCAAACCAAGGTTTCAGGGCACATTGTTTCATTTACTTTTGGGCACCACAATTCAAAGCAGACAAAGACAAATTGGAAAGTGCGGGGGTGAGGATTAGGAGTCTAGAAAACATGACATTATACATGTTATCTTGCTAGGAGATCGAGACAGCGACGGTGGCCTTCAGGACTGCCGCGTCGTTACCTGGCATTCTTGGAGAGGTGCAATAATTTTACAGAAAGTTCAGACAACCTCACATCCTTCTGGGCTATCCTGGTTCTCTCTCACAGTCTGACCTTTCCCCCTGCTGTTAATTTTAATAAGGACCAGAGTTCACCAGCTTAACTGTACAATAGCAACCATGCCTGCCGTGACCATGCTTTAGTATGGATAATGGTGTCAGAGACAGCATTATTTTACTGCAGTCCCGTCCTCAAAACAACTGCAGCATAGGCAACGGCCAGACCCCTGCCAAAATGCCTCAGATTTGTCCAGCAGCGTAATGAGAGGTGGGTGACCAGGGCACCAGCCCTAGGCCCTTGCTTAGAGGGAGCACAACAACAGCAGCTGGTGCCAGCCCAGCTGCTTCTGCAGCGAGTCCTGCCTCCGGCACCCAGGGCACAGGCCCTGGTCCATACGCACAGGTGACTAGTAGGGGAGGCATGGGGGAGGCACATGCCTCCCCTGAGATTGGCCACCGGCTTGGCATCTTTCAGGATGGGACAGTTTTTTGGCACGCAGCTTGGTGGCATTTGGGGGGGAGGGCACCAAGCCACAGCACAGAAGTATGGGCTTTTGGCCCACCCCCAGGCCTGCCCACAAATTGAGCGCCCCCCAGACTCAGGAGGCATCAGTCCCCCCTGTACATCTACCTCTGGTTTTCTCCCTTCTAGACCTTCTCCAGGCCAAAAGTTTGCCTTGTGTCCTTCCTCTTGGTCTGAAATGGCACCAGTTGAGAAGGTGGGCCCTGTCCAACAACAGCTGCCTGGCAGTCCCTATGTATTTATGGCATAAACTCTTCAGAGTAGAAACTTCTTTAAATCTGAGAAGACACATTAACTGGTGCCGAATTTAGCCCTACTGCTTAAATTCTCTTTTTCTCTTAAGAAGTGTAATTGTACCATTTTCAGGGGCTGCCACATTTCCTGTGGCTGCATACGCTTCCAGATGCTGGTTCCAGGCGGCTGTACCCTCCCGCTCTCATTCTGCTCCCGGTCGGGTCCTCATCTTCTGGTTCAGCAATTGCAGAGCCCACTGGAGCCCGTCTCTGTAATCCGCACTGATCTCATGTTACACTGCCCTGGTTTTCCCCCGTACCCATCCGGAGGCACACATCTCTAAATCACTTTACGCAAGTATTCCTGCTGCCACGCAAAATTGAACGAGGCAATCAAGATTCAGTCCTGTGATTGAGCTACAAGAACCTATACACTAATCTCCTGATCATAACATTTTTGTGCATACCAAAGCAGTTACTGATCCTGCATAATTCAATAACATCCATCATTTGTGCTAGATACTTGTCACATTATAATGCCAATACAGGAAACTACAGTTTATGCACAGGTTCTGAGAATCTAGTTATTAAAGCTTCCCCCTTCCCTCCTCTCCCCCTCGATTTCTTTTGAATGGCTTATATACTATTAAAGAATTGGGGCAAATCAGTTGGGGTTATCCTTTCAGACACACAAAGGCAATGTTTGATCACGTGAAGCAGCTTTAAATTTACCGAACGTGGATATTTGGAGTGCTTGGAGTGCAGGGATGCCTTCTTATGCCTTCTTCTTAGTTACACTGCAGTCTAACAGGGTTGGGGGTTTAATGCAGAGTAAAAATGAAAGGATGATTGGATGGCTTAATGGCATTTCCAAGAACAAGAAATCTGGATTTGAAACATTTGCACTATCTAGGGCATATGTCCTTTAATCACTCACTCATCCTACCGAGGGGCTGTTCAGAAGCATGGCATCCTCATTCTGGATTTTCACAGACAATACGTCGTTCAGAGCAGCAGGCTTGCCTCCATTATTGCATTCCTCTGTTTTAGACAGGAGTATAAATGCAAGCCGATACAGACTCCAGCCTGGTCTCATCGGAGGACAGAACGGCATGCAGGCTGCTCTAAGTTACCTGCTCTTCAGGAAGCAGAGAACAGCTCTGGTGAAGGGCACACCGGGCACACCTGACATACCCATTACCAAGGTGGATACAAGCTGAACGCTGGCCAAGAAGGGTGTCTTTTTCTCAAAAAGACTTTTCTGTCTACTTCAATGAGCCTTCAAGCTGCAAGAGGAGTTGCTGGCTTCCAGCGAAAGCTGTGTTGGGAGGAAAAATACATTCCATTTTCTTAATTTCTCAATCAAAACGCAAACACCTCTCCCCAAAAAACCCCCAAACATCCCATGAAAAGAAATTGAAAGAACTATTTTTGGTTATTTTCCTGAAACATTTTACATTTTTGTTCTAAAAATGCAAATTTTGTTTTGAACTGCAATTGCAATTTTTCTCAAGACTGAAGTGTTCCCAACCCCAATTTTGTACTTTGGAGGACTCTGTTTTGGCAAGAGATGGTGTTAAGAAGGTCTAAGACTGCTTGAGAAAGTCCGCCTCTTACAGCATTGTCCCAAGGAAAAGTACTCTATTTTCTCACATAGCACAGGCCCCCTCCATAAGATAAGCCTCTTGTTTTGGGAAATACAAATGAGAAAAAAATATTTTTTTTCAGAGTTAGGGCTACATGGAGCAGGGACCCAATGTAATCCTCAGCTCGCTCATGGTCCCTTTCCTGCTTCAGCAAAAACTACAAAACTTACATACTTGAATTGGCTTTTATTAATATTAATAGTAATTTCCTGAGCATGAAAGGGCGGATGACAGAGCTGAACATTAGGCATTGCCCTTGCTTCAATTTGCCTTTGAAAGGGTTAAAACTATCAGCTGCTGAAGACTAGACTCCACCCCTCCCTCCATGTGGCCAATGGGGGGAGAAGCAGAAGCCACGTCAGAGCACCTCCATGTTTTCTGCCTAGAACAGAAGCCAGCTTCCCTGTGTGCACCCCAATTTTACGGGGCTATTTTTTGGGGGGGGAAATCATGAAGTATGTGAGTAAATGCAGTATTCTGTTGAAAATGTTCTGACCAGCTCTACTTCCACAACTTTAGGCTGGCTGCTGCTCAGTCACGAGCAAAATAGCCCAAGTGAATCACCTCGGTCTTACTTATCTCAACAGCGTTCTGCAAAGGTTGCCGTCTTCTTCGATAAGAAGCATTGCAGAAGTGTAAACTCCTCGGGAGCATCCAGATGAGCGTGCACGTGCTTTCCCCTAAGGACAAATAGCGGCAGCACAACGCGTGCCTGTTCACGAGCTGGGAGGCCGCTCCAATGAACTGTAATTACAGCGCCTCGGAGCAGACTCGAATAATTGAGTTTGATGGAGCATGGGTAATTCCGGTGCTAGTTGGCCTCCCCATCTCGTGTCAGTGTTCCCGTGCTTCAAAATGGCACCAGGGGTGCTTTAACTAAAGCTGGTTTGATTAGTTTGAGCTAAAATGCACCCCCCCACCATTTTGAAGCAAAACACTCTGGGCGTTTTAATGAGTGGCTCTTGAAGCCTCTTTAATTAATGCGCCTTCCTCCCACCCTCAGAGCACACGTAAAAATGCCCAATAGGTGCCACTGCTACTTGTCCCTGGGAATGCCCAGTCATGTGTGCTCTAGCATGTGGCAAGTTGCCCCGGGTGGGGTAGGGGATGCTGAAGCCAGCATCTGGGCTGGCCCCACCAGCCTTACCTGGGCTCGTGGGAGCCTTCTGGGACTCCCCTGATGGGGATCCAGCAGCAGGGAGTGTGGCTCTGACCAGCCAGGCTCTAGTTTCGGGCAGCACACACCACCCCACTTTTTTCAGACGTGGGTTTCTTTGACATCGGGATCTCCTGATGTCACAAAATCCACCCATGCTGCCAATTAGCAGCACAGGGAAGGCCTGCGTACCACGTGGGCATGCTTGTCTGGACCCATCCTTAGGTTCTCCTTGGCAAAGATGCTCCGTTAGGAAGAAAATCAGTGCTGTCCTATGTGCAAACAGCTGCTGCATCTAGCCGTTTCTCAGACGACTCCAATTGTCTCAGAAGTTTTGAGACTGGGGAAGTCCAAAAAAGGACTGAGAAAACTTAAGCGTGCAGAACTGAACGGGATTGGTACATTGATAGGGGGGTTACTTGTCTGGGATGCAACAAATGTTGGCTATTGCTACAGACAAGATGCCAGAATTGATGGACAAGGGTTTCATTTGTAATGGCAAATCCTTTGCTTCCAATTGTTCCCGTGTAGCAAGATATTATGGACAACTCTTTAGGACATCCAGGTTATCTAAATTTCTCTTTGACTGATCCTAACCCCGTAGTAATTCAGCTGCATACACAATTCATACACCTCTTCCTGGACAATTATTACACTTAGAAAAATTGTGTGTAGACCCAAAAAATGCAGCCATGTTTAATAGAAGACTCTGGATATAATCATTGGTCATGAAGACATCCTGAAGGGCATTTCAAAGAATACATCCCAGGGCAAGTCATCAAAAGACAACTTGCCTCCTTTCCTCATCATTTGCTCAGTTTCAAACCTGCTTGACAAGATAATTGTTGACATAGCCATACTGTGGGAATTTAATCCCCAAACCAGTGCTTTCATCTTAGAAAACTTCAGCAGCCACTAAACCATTTGCTACCTTTTCTACTTGGTCCTTTAAATATCACCGTGTAAAACAATTCAGATGTTCCAGAAGGATTCTATTCGGCTAGCATGTACCGCTAGGCCTCCTGTAGCCATAAACTCGTACGGCCACCTTTATTACACTGTTGTTTCTAAAAACTGTTGGCTGTACAAAGCAGCAAGGTGAGGTCAGTCAACCCCTTCTGTCGAACAGGAGCAATGCAAGGATCCTTTCCGTCCTGGGCAAATGAAATTTTGCCACCCTCCCTCGTAACGTAGCTGGACCCAGCGAGGACAGGCACCAGAGCCCTAGAGCTGCTGTGCTCCAGTTGTACGAGAGTATTCAGACAACTTCCTGTCCCTAGACCAGTGGCTCTCAACCTTTGTAGACTCAAGGCACCCCTCAAAAGGCCAGCTTTTAGGTTTTGCTCTCTCTCTCTCTCTCTTTTTTTTTTTTTTTTTAAACTACAGCAAAATAATAGAGCAGGTTTTCTGCTGCAAAGAGCTCAGAACCGCCCCCCCCCCCCCCAACACAAGTCAGAATGTTTTTAACGATACGGATTGCCGTTCAAAATCGGAGTTTATCTTGTGAATCATGTTTGCACACCTGACAGCACCAACATTGCATGGCATCCTGACCACAAGGACCTCGAGGCCGTCCAGGTGCTGTAATATCCTTCTTGAGAATCACTGCCCTGCCACTTTAAGTGACCATATAGTATTTCACTATATAAAGCTGTAAAAAGAGCTTCCAAATTGCTTAGAAGGTTCCTGTAAAGATATCTTATTTGCTGATGCGTACAAAATAGCTATTTCTGGTTTATTATCGAGTTGATAATGGAATGAAAAGAACAAGATCACACACTATGTCCTCTCCTTGGCTGCGTCCAGATGAGCAAGCATGTGCCTGTTGCAGTGCCTCAGAGTAGTTTGAGACAGCACAGAAAGCATGCTAGGAATGGAAAGATGTTCCCTGTGCTGCATATTTACATTATGGACTCTAAATTTGATACCAGGAAATCCTGTTATATATATAATGCTAGAAAAAAGCAGCACAAAGTGCACTTTGGGAGCAAGTCCTGAAGCAACTGGAGTCTGGGTCCCCCGAAGGGACACTCTAACATCCAGCCAGAGTGGATCTGACGTGCACGTGCCCCTGCAGCTCCACACAGTGCCTCAGCATGCTGGAGCAAATAAGAGCAGGGCAAGGCTGGCAGCAGTGGTGCAGACACAGGCTGTCCCTGGTAAGCAGGGACATGGGGGCTAGGACTGTGGGAGGTGCACAGCCCCCCTGCCCCTGGCAGCACCAGTCAGTAGCGGGGCATTGGGGCACTCGTGACACACTGCTGGCAGAGCCTCCCCCCACCCCCAGCACTTCCTTAAATCCAGGAGCTCCATGGAGGTGCATGGAGGTGCCCGGCAGGCTCCTGGCACCACATGCAGGAGCCAGGACACCACTGGGCCCGGCCAACTCCTATCTCCATGTGCCCCATGCACCATTAGGCTGGGCCAGCTCGGCCCAATGGCACACGGCTCCTCCCTGAGGTGCCAGGAGCCCAGGTGACAGCAGGAGCCAGCCCGGTCCAGCTCGAACACATGCCAGCAGGCTGGGCCAGCGTCACGCGCCACATGGAGCCCCTGGGTCTCAAGTGGCATTGCGTGCTGCCAGGGGGCTCTGCCAGCAGCAGGACACGAGTACCCAGACAACTTGCTGCTGGGGGATGGCAGGCAGGGAACCCACCCTTTCCACCCAGTGCCCCCCACAATCCACCCACAAACCCCACATCCCCAAACTCCTGCACAAGTCCCACACACCCCACAAACCTACACAAATATCACACCCTATGTACCCAGCTGCCAGATTTCATAGATGTTTGGGCTGGAAGGGACCCTGGAAGATCACTGAGTCCAGCCCCCTGTCCCAGGGCAGGAAGTCAGCAGGGATCAAAGAATCCCAGCAAGATAAACATCCAAAAGTGTCTTAAGGTGTCCAAAGTGGGTGCTTAAACCACCTCTGGCAGCAGTCTATTCCAAACCTTGGGGGCTCAGACAGTAAAGAAGTTCTTCCTTATGTCCAGTCTGAAACGGTTATGGAGGAGTTTGAGACCGTTCGGCTTTGTCATCCCTTGGGGCACTCTGGTGAACAGACATTTCCCCAAGATCCTGGCAAACACCCCTGATAAACTTATAGGCGGCCATCAGATCACCCCTGAGCCTGCACATTTCCAGGCTGAAGAGTCCCATGACTCTCAGCCTGTCATCGTAACCTCTGATCATGCACATGGCTCTCCTCTGCACCCTCTCAAGCTTCTCCACATTCTTTTTGAATTGTGGAGCCCAGAACTGGACGCAGTACTCCAGCTGTGGCCTCACCAAGGCCAAGTACAAGGGGAGAATGATGTCCCAGGATTTGCTTGAGAAGCATCTATGGATGCAAGCCAGCATTTTGCTCGCTTTATTAGCTGCAGCATCACACTGAAGACTCATGTTCATCTTGTGGCCAATCATGACCCCCAAATCCCTTTCATCTGTGGAGCTAACTAGCGTAGCACTGCTGAGCCTACAAGGATGCTGTAGGTTTTTCCTTCCAAGGTGGAGAACCTTGCATTTTTCAGTGTTAAATGCCATCTGGTTCTCTTCCGCCCATTTGCTGAGCCTGAAGAGATCTGCCTGGATCACCCTCCTGTCCTCAGGTGTGGACACTTTACCCCAGAGTTTGGTGTCATCAGCAAACTTGGGCATCCCGCTTCTGACACCATGGTCTACATCATTGATGAAGATGTTAAAAAGTAAGGGCCCTAGGACAGAGCCCTGAGGAACTCCACTGGTCACAAGGCACCACAACAATTGACTTTCATCAACCACCACCCTCTGAATCCTGCCACGGAGCCAATTCCCCAGCCAGCGGATCATGGTGTGGGGGAGGCCACAGTTGGCCAGTTTTGCCAAGAGGTGATCATGAGATAACAGATCAAAGGCTTTTTTAAAGTTAAGATATATGACATCAATCTCTTCCCCCTTGTACAGATGATAGGTCACCTGGTCATGAAAGGAAATGAGATTGGTCAAGCAAGATCTACCTGTAACAAACCCATGCTGGGTACCCGCAATTGCTGTCAGCTATAATCTTTTCCAGGACCTTCCCCAGGATAGAGGTCAGGTTTATGGGGCTGTTGTTTTCCAGATCCACTTTTCTCCCTTTCTTGAAGATAGGCACCACATCGGTCTTCTTCCAACCATCAGGCACTTCACCAGAGCACCAAGAGTTCTCAAAAATCCATGCCAGGGGCTGAGCTATGATGCTTGCCAGCTTTTTGAGTAGCCTGGGGTGTAAACTGTCAGGGCCAGCTGACTTGAAGCTATCCAGCCTGTCAAGGTGTTCCTTTACAAGGTCAGCTTTGATGCATGGTAAGGAATCTCCCTCACTTGGGCCTCCCTGTCCCACAGTAGGCAGAGGCATCCCATGGGACCGGTGAAAAACTGATGCAGAAGTACCCATTTAGCAAGGTTGCTTTTTCCTGGGCATCGGTTGTCAGTTGTCCCATCTGATTTAGCAGGGGTCCAATGCTCTTGCTTTTCCTCCGGCTCCACACATATCTGAAAAGGACTTTATATTGTCCTTGATACTTGTAGCCAGTTGGAGTTCCATCACAGCCTTGGCTTTCCTGGTTTGCTCTTTGCAAGTCTGGACCAGAGCAAAGTATTTTTCCTTGTGGTGGTTCCAGTCCTCCATCCTTTATAGATTTTCAAGACGCAGGAGGTCTGCTAGTTCCCTGGAGAGCCAAGGGGGCTGCTGTGCCCTTTTGCTGCCTTTCCTCTGAGATGGGATAGACTTTGCTTGCACATCCAGGATCACTCCCTTGAGGAGCAACCACTCATCCTGAACTCCCCTCCCCTTTGGGTCATGGTCCCTTAGGGCCTCACTGAAAAGCCTCCTGAGCTTGTCAAGGTCAGCTTTCCTGAAGTCGAGGACTTCTGTATTACTGATTGACTTGCCAGCTTTATGGCAGATGGTGAAGGTGATCAGCTTGTGGTCACTGTCACCCAACTTCCCTTCAATCATTAAGTTGCTGATTAGGTCATCCCCAGTTGTTAGTACCAGGTCAAGCAGTGCTTTACCTCTCATCGGCCCATAGACTTCCTGCGTCAGAGGTCATTCATGCATGACAGAAAGCTGTGCACCCACTCAGATTTGACTGAGTGCTCTTCCCACAAGATGTCTGGGTAGCTAAAGTCTCCCATAACAACCATATACTGGGAGCGTGTAGCCTCAGCCAGTTCCCTGGCAAACTCCTGGTCAAGATCTTGACCCTGGGTAGGGGGTTCATAGTAAACTCCCATCATAATATCCCCTGTGATGTGTTCTCCATGAATTTTAACCCAAAGAGTCTCAAGTCATCCACCATGGGACAGCAGATGGGACAGGACCTGCTGGCAGGAGCTACAGCTTCAGGGCAACTGTCACACTGTAGGCCTGCCCCATGCCTACACCAGTGATGGGACATGTGGCTCAAACCTGGGTGGCCTCCTGGTCCTAGGAACCACTGCAGGGGAGGGGTGGAGGTGGCAGCAAGGGTGCATGTGTGACAGACAGACAGACAGAAATGGAATCAAAGACAGAGCTCTGGGTAGGAGAGGCCACCAGAGCCAGGATTAGAGCCACCTTACCCCCCTAGAGCAGCCTGTGCAGGAGGAGGCCAGCCTGGGAGGGAGGTGGTTTGCCCAGCCCAGTCCAAACCCCAGTTAAGTGAGTCCCAGGAATGACATGGAGATCACTGGGGCCTAGGCACAGAGCCACAAAGCAGCAGGTGGGACAGCCACAGCTGGACTCATGTCCTGGTGCTGGGATGGAGCTGTGGCCAGAAGGGAGCTAGTTAGGGGCAGGCAAAAGTGAGGGACACTGGTGGGGCTGTAGGCTGGGAGTAAGGGCCAAGGGCATGGGCAGGGACAGGGCACTGTCGTTCCAGTGTTGCTCAGCACCCCACAACCTGGTGAGTGAAAGGGGCAGGGGCAGCTCTGATTTTTCTATGATAAAAAAAGCAAAAGCAAACACCAAAGTATACAGATATTTAGAATTAATATTATGATGATGAGAGAGGCACTAGTAGACTTCCAAACTTCTTTAAAATTATAGATATATCAATAAAACATTGCCCAACTGATAGATTCATCCAATTGTGACATTTCATTTTAGGCATTTCATTTTCATGGAAGAATGTGGACTTTGGGCATTTCAATGAGAGAATTTGGTGGTGGGGGTGGTTATCAGACAATTCACTATTTTTAAACAGGGAACACTAAGACCCCTGCTAGTGAGGCCAGTGGTGGGGCCCAGGCAGAGAAGCCTGCTCAGGGTCAGCACCAGGGACCCAACTGGAAGACAGATGAGGTGACTGACCTGGTCATTTGGGGCTGGGAGGACATGCTTAGACCGTTCAAAGTGAGCTATCGCAACACGCACATCATTCGGACATTAGCTGCCCAGGTGGCAGAGTAGGAGCACCAGAAGACATGACAGCAGTGCTGCACAATGGCCAACTGTGCAGCCACATCCTACTGGCAGCTGGCCCAGAGGTGCAGCAGGCTCTACTGCAGTGCCCACATCACAGCCCACATGGCTGTGCAGGGTCTGGCAGGTGCACAGGCACAGGGCCACAAGCCCAAGGGGGGCGCTGATGTTGCAGGTGGCAGCAGCCCTACAAGGCCAGACTTCTGCAGTGGTTAGAGGGTGCAGGAGCCACTCTCAGTTAGGGCTGCTTCAGGAGGCACAAGGGGCTAGTGGCCCCAGATACCAACTGGCCAGGGCTGCAGAAGCTCATGAGGGCAAGTACCCTGGCAAGTAGCTCAGGGCTACAGGTGCTGGCCCCAGCCTGTAGTACCCCCCGGCTGAAGATCCAGGAGCTGGCTTGGGTCAGTTTGCCCCAAGTGGCACAATTTGCCCCCCAAAGTGCATGTTCATGCACGTAGGCTGAGGCACAAATTTGTGCCATTGCTATTTGAGCTGCTGCAAGCACACGTGCCCTTCGTGTACAAAGCAGTCTTCAAAGCCTATTTCCACATGATCCCTTCTCTGCATCTTTTGCAAGCGCCTGTAATTTCCAAGTGCCCTATTCGCATCGTCTCCAAGGTATTGACATGATGCCAAGTGGAACAGTTTTCTCCGTCTCCCATCATATTTGCTGAGAATATTTGTTAGTCTTTTATATGCAGAGGCTGCTCTTAAAAAGGCAGCAGTTAATGCACAGTTGTACGAGATTAACAACTTTTTCCTACACGTAGTACAGGAACGGTGCTAATAGTTGCCAAATGCTGCGTTTTTAATGGCTTTTACCATATGCAGGAAGGAGCAAGGAAAAAGGACATGTAATGCATGTAAATAGCTTCACAGCTATTAGGGAATATTAGCTAATAGGGAAAGGGATCTCATATTTGTTAAGTAAGAGTTTGTACAAGCTTAACACTCTCAGGTTATTACAACAGGGAAATCCAGAAGCTGGCTTTCCAATGCCTGCCACTGTGAGAGTTTGCTCCAGTGGCTAATCACTCTCCTTTGTGCCTTATTTCTAATTTGAAACTGCCTGGCTTTGTCTCCCAGCAATTCATTCTTGTTATGTCTTTCTCTACTAGATTAGAGACCCCTTCAGTACCTGTTACTTTCTTCCCAGGGAGGTGTTTATTCACCATAATCAAGCTTATTAGTCTCTCCCCACGATATTTTTCCTTGCTTTTGAAATGTTTCCGTGGTACTTCTGAGAAGCAGTTATCAAAATAAGTATTTTAAAAATTATATATAACATCATTCAGAAGTTCAAAACATGACTTTTCAAAGGGGCATCAAATAATATACTCTCCAACACCAAAAATAATCTGTTGGTCTTCTTAGTTTGCCACCGTAATGAATAAAGTACTAGCACCAGCTACGTAATCCCAGTGACATAGCTGCTAGGCACAGAGGAGAAAACAGGATGCAGTGGCTAAGGTGCTAGTTTAAGGCTTGGGAAACCTGGGTTCAAGTTTTGCACCTACTACATTCATCATCTTGGGCGTATTACTTAGCTTCCCAAGGCCTAGGGGTTACTTCTTTAACTTCATGAATGCTGTGAGGCTCACTTACTATAGTAACAGGTAACAAATAAGTTAAATACCAATAAATAAATGCAATATCATTTTACTGGAGAGATATCAGCAGCAGGGCTGACACTGCAGAAATGTTTCTTTTATTTAAATGAACATGTCTAACATTTCTAGAGAGGCTAGATTTCTCAGGGAATCATCCTGGGGCAGAAAACATCCACCTTCCGTAAAGGTGATAGGAAATATATATTCACATGTTACAGGCACCAATGTGTAAATACCCAGAACTCCAAAATTGGAAACAGTATCACCCGGTCATCATGGTGCTTGGTCTGAAGTAATTAAATTTAGTTTCCGATGGGGTTAAATTGCTTGCGAACATCCCAGTACGTTTGGAGCTAGCGTTGTCGTCTCCACAAAACATTGCACTGCTAGCAGCACTAACAATTCGATATTGTACGAAGGGACAAGATTTTTCTCTCCCTTAGCTCTTCTAAAACTTTTAAACTTTTTTTTTTTTTTTTTTTTTTTTAGAAACCTCAGCTTTATTCCTATGTCTATGCAAGTGACAAACAAATATACCCCCCCGCCCCCTAAGATAAATCTCAGCATTTGCTAAAATGGCAGGACAATCAGTTTAAACTCAGTCACTCTTCCTTAATGTAATCTTTTATCGATCTTAAATCGACTCCCCATTTTAAAGTAGAGACCTCTTGCAATTGGATCTCAACATACATGGACATTGCGTTTTCCAACAGGTAAAATATTGTGAGGTTTCTCCAGGAGTGAAAAGCACGTCCGAGGGAGTTCTATTCCAAATCTAGTCACATTTTGACATAACTCAGGCCAGATTCCCGACTGCTGTAAAAAGATTAAACTTTTTTTTTTTTTTTTAAACTTTAAATGGAGCAACATTTTTATAAGCTGCAAATTTGTAGCATCACCGCAGCACATACCGTTGGAGTCTCTCAAAACGCACACATCACGGAATAAATCACACCAGGTCTTGGGTCTTTTTACTTCCGTGCACCGTCTGTTTAGGTGTTATGAGTGGGACCTGGTGAATTTTTACACAACCCACCCCCAAGTATTGCTAAACAGCAGTGTGTTGGGACAGAATCCACAAAGCCAGGGTACTGCATCTTCAATCAAAGTGCATGCGTCCTGGCAGCTCCACACAGGGGAGAAAGTAGCAAGTGACCTTCGGCAATAACAGATTTCTCACAAGAAAAAGGACTTCTGAGTCCATTATTGCACTTGGTCATGGGGGGGAAACTGAAGTAGAAGGTGGACTGTTGTATTCAGGGCTCCTAAAAAGGAAGATGCATTGTATACTGTGTGTCACTAGAAAAGAAAAGAACAGGAAGCCAGCACTATTAAATAACTTACTCCAATGAACTGAATAATGAAACAATATAACAAACTAGAAAACCACAGAAACAAACTGAATTAATGACTCTCAAGAGAAGCATTGGGAATTAAGACAAAGTTTAACAAACAAGTCATCAGTAGCAAGACAAATTGCCAGCTACCACACCACGTACCATTTTGAGGCAGAAGGAAGCTAACTATCCAGTTGGTAAGGCACTACTTGATGAGATATTTTGTGAGTTTACCAACTTAGTTCAAAGGTGAAATTCTAGCCCCACCGAGGTGGAAAAGTGAGGCCAATGGTAGTGGACAGCAGAGGATAGCTCTCTCTATACACATCCCGTCCATACGCTCACCTCTAAACCATCCACTACGGCCACCATCATAGACAGACTACTGGGCTAGATGCACCAATGGTCTGATCCAGGATGGCACTTATATTCTTAACATTTCAGCCCAAACATTTCCTTTGTCTAGCTGAAATTTCTCTACTATTTTATTACCAGCTTATGGCTGGGTCGGGTGGCACCTTAGGACACTCTTACATGTGCTCTGGGTGTGCGTGTGTGGTGCTTTAATTGCAGAGCCAGCAGCATCTTGTATAAATCAGCATTAACTTCAACCTCCCCCTCCTTTTTAATTATATGATGTGAATTATATCTGCACAAAGACTGCAGAAAAATGGCCATCTTCATAGCATCCCAAACTGAACTGTAGAGACCGCTTTGCCCGATCCCTTGCTGTTTGATTGGCGGTAACAGTCTTGTTCAGCCAGCGTAAGTAGTCCCAAGTGACCTCTCTTGGAAGAATGAGGCGTGGGGGTCATTTGATTGGGAAGGACTTCCAATACATTTTTGCAATCCATTAGCGATGGAGCTGCTTAGCCAGGTTAGCCTGAAGTCAGACAGAAGACAGGGTAGATTTGCACCTTTATATACATCTCCCATCTAGGTCGTGTATAGCTTAATAACAGCTTATATCAAACCCAAAAACAGATCAGGAGGATGGTAGGGCATATTTGCCCCTTTATTGACTAGAGATGTACAGCATAAACCTTTGTAAGCAGAGAGATGCTGTGAAGGGAGTGCAGGGAGCAGAGCTGCCGTGGAAAGCAGTGATGAAAGCCCATAGGTAGCGAAGGAAGAAGGAGAACGGAGCGGAGGAAGAACTGCTGTGAGAAGCAAGGCGTGCATGAAAGGAAAACAAAGCAGTAGACTCATAGGTCTTTTAAAAGGCTAATCCAGGCAACAGGATAAGAATCCCTAATCTTAGTTCAGACGATACTTGATGCATACATCAATGAACACCCATCTGGCATCGATACCAGGAATACACACGCCTCTGGCCAAACACTTTAACCAGCGGGATCTTCCCTCACTGACCTCATAGCAGCTGCTCGTTGACAGCAAAAATTTAAAAGCAAACTAGAACGGGGAATCATGGAACGAGAAATCATCCAGACTGGATTGTGTTAAGTACGGTCTAAAAACCAAGATGATCGATTCTTATCCCATTACCTGGATTAGCTTTCATAAACCATATGTCTTACGGGTTAAACTGCTTTCTAGCTCCCCTCCCCACTCACCTTGCACCTCTCAGCATTGCCAGCTCCCTTTTCCCCCCTATGCTTCCCAACCCTTTGTATCCACTGCTGTTTAGCAGCTCTGCTTCCTGCAGTCCCTTCATAGCAAGCCCTCTGCTTACAACAACTGATGCTATACATCTCTAATTTAATCTATAAGTGCCTGATGCGGTTTTGAGTTTGACATAAGCTTTCATTAAACTAAACTGTTTTAATCTTACAAGTTTCAGCTGTAGTTTTTTGGCTGAACATATGAGGTTTCTATTAAGCCTATTTCATAATTTGTCATGTTGAATAACAATGTCATTATGCATTTTTTTTTTAAACAAGCAACTTGGCAATGCACAATATGACTCTATAATGAGACACCTTTATGACTGGTTTTGGCTAGATTTTCGAAGTATGAGACCATTCTGCACAAGGTTGACTTTTGCAATCCTCACAAAGTCTGCCTGGATATAAGGGTAAGCGCACACAGTCCATCGCAGGATCCCACAGTGCATGACCCCTTGTTATTTTAGCAGCATACATGTCAACTGCAAACACCCTCAATCATTTTCTTTACCAAGACCTTTTCTTGTTAGTGTTAAACCAATGCAGACAACCTTGACCAAATTGCTGATCTACTAGGAAAAATACAAAAAGATCCTGAGTCTGTTCAATCAACGTGTGCTATTTTTAATCTTGGAACTTAAGTTTTTTGCTCGTGTGTGTTCAGAAGCAAGAGAGGCTAGGTTCTTGGAAAAGAATAGCCTGGATGCCTTCATTGCAAGATGTGCAGTTTAGCTCTCAAGTAATACAAAACCCACAAATAAATTAAATGAGGGGGGAAAAAATGGCAGGGGGGAAATACTGTTGGAAATTGTTTTCCCTTGTGGGGAGTTTAAATCATTTCCAAACATCATGGTTTTAAATGTGATTCTAATTTTTTCTTAGGTAGAAATTTAGTTTCACCTTACACCTCTGTTTTGTTTTTAATCCTAAAATTATTAATACCTGCAGGTATTCAGGGGTTTGCCAATTTGAAACATTTGCTTCACAACATCTAGCAAGAAACCTGACTTCAAGTTTTTCCCTAGTTCCTCCCAGGACATTATTATGAGGTCTCATGATAATTCAAAATCCCACGACTTATTCCCTGCTTTGCACTTACAGCCGTCAGAGGCTGTACCTAATGAAGAAAGGCTCAGGTTTGGGGAAAATGCACACACGCACTGGCACAATTAATAGGCAGACTAGCAGGTAGACTTAAGAATCCATTACACAGAGATCCAGTATATACCAATATATACAAGTGCATTAACTTTATGTTAGGAGTAACGTTATAGTAGGTTTAACCGTGCTGCTGGAGCCAAACCATCACTACACTCCTGAAGAAACTCGCAAGGAAGAACAAGACAAGACTCACGTAATCAGTGAGAGTATTTTCAGAGAGCGGCCACTCTGATCTCATAGTCCATGTCCTCAAGGAAAGCCTACATAATATCTTCAGCGATCCCCAAGTTAACCATCACGACACCATGGTCTAAACAGAGAGAACAGTTTTATGGCCCATCATAAAACTCACCTGCCATGTCTCCTTCTGCTCTTTTTCACTCCACAGGTGAAAACTAGCCACTTCTCTTTAAAGTGGTTCAGCTGGTTAACTTGAATAGTTTAGAGCAGCTTTGCTCAACCCGTGAGTTGCAACCCAAAGTTGGGTCACAATATGAAAGGGTTGTGAACAAATTTTAGAAATGGATTCTCCTTTAGAGGAGAAAAACATGGGAAACCAGGGCTACTTGGAGCCCTCCATGCCCCCCGCTTGCCCTGGCTGGGGGCCTGGGAGCAGTGGGTTGGGAGTGAGGGGCACTGAGTCGGGACTGGTCAATGTTTACTAATGGGTCTCGACTAAAAAAAGGTTGAGAACTATTGGTTGAGAGAGAGAGAGAGAAACATTGTTTTAGCTTCCACTTAAGTTAGGTGGTGACTGCTTCTCTCAGACCAGATGGACAACACTTGATGTCTCCAAAAGCTTGCCTCTTACCCTTCTCAGCTATGTAAGCTGGGCTAATAAAGCTATTATCCCTCCTCACACGCCTTGTTTTACTCATATTCTTCAACCACAGTGGTCACAACACCACCATTATTCCAACTAGTAGGATATATGAGCCATAATAGGTCATCCTCCAACCAAGAGATTGCTGCCACCACCACCACCTACTCCCTCTTTGTACGAATTAAGAGTATAGCATCAGGCTCATCACCTCTTAAGATGCAAGATACAGCCATAAGCATTGTGAGGGAAGCGTACGCTGCTGCTACCATGCTCTTGTATTAAACTCTCAAAGACGATTACAAAACTCTCATTGGATTTTGGTGCGGCCAGAAGTTTATCCATAGTTTGTCACAGAAATATGGAACGGTATTTGGCATGTAGATAAAAGTAATGAAGATGCTTTTAGTATACCATCCACATGAGCTTTTAAGAAATAGAAACAAGTATTCTTAATTTTTAGGACAACTTAACCAAAACTGCCTGTAACGATGCCTGCAACGCAGAGCCTTCTGGCATGCCATGTTGTGTTGATCTCAGTTTCCTTCAAGATCACCAGGGTTAGCAAAGGCCAGGAATCGTGCAAAAAATATCAGTAACACTAGAAATCACCTTGGTAAGTTAGGATTTAGCACTCTGCGTGGGTATTAAGCCGATCAGAACAAATTTTAAATGTCAGTAGAAAATGTTAAAAATATTTACAAAGCAACGTCTTCACAAAATGTGTTGTTAGCGGTGAAGCTTTATTGGATAAGTTTCAGAACCCAAACCTTGATATTTGGATACATTAAAAAATTGACGGCGCTTTTAAGAAATGGAGTCGTTAATTCTGCAGTGCTCTGGCCAGACTACTGCCGGTGAACTCGGACTGTGCATATCTAAATTCCCTCTGCAGCATCAGGGATTAATTTCCAGGCTCGTATATAGAGATAGCATTTCAAATGTTAGGCAGTTGCATAATTACATTACCACGTCGTTTACCTATTTTAGACTGTGGGAAGCATGTATATTTTTAAAAGCACTTTTAGGTCCTTTAGAAAGAGCTATAGAAATGCAGCTTTGGCATAGTATAGCATGGGAAACTTTTCAGACGTAACTTGAGAATAAATGAATCTTTAAATATGACTTAATCAATCAATGGGAAAGAAACATGCTCTAAAACTGCGGACAGAGAAGATAAATTCACTGAAGAAAAAAATAGCTTAGAGATTTTTGAGAAAGTACAGTGATGAAAATTGTAAGATCTGAAATAAATCCTCTGTATCTATGCATAAAAAAGTGAAAAGTCATTCAGTAGCTATTAAATCCTTTACAGGAAAGCTGAACATGCATTGAAGGAGAATAGCATTTGGAGGGAAACAAGTAAGTGTGGTGTAATAACCCTACTTTAAAAAAAGTACGAAAAAAGATATTTATACTTTCTACAGAGAAGGGTGTTCTGAATACCGCAATAGATTCATCTGCATATGCAGCATCTAAATTTGTTGAGATTCAGTAACTAAAAAAACCCCACAATATCTAGTTGAAACGCGTCTGGCATATGGGATGCAGTCAGTTGAACTCACAGTCAGCATTATGAAGAGATATGTAAAGGTTAAAACTATCGTAAGTTTATTCACGTTACAAATGGTCACAAACACAATTAAAATGATGCAGAGCAAACACGCCTGGTAGGTACAAGAGCGCAGATTTCTCAAAACAAAAAAGTCTTGTGTGAAATCCCACCACTGTAAAACATGTCTGACCTTATAATAGTGGAGAATATATTCCTCAAGCTTTAAAGTTACGATCACAATGTGAACGAAAGAAGGAGCACTATAACAGTCCACATTGACTGTGGTCTTCATAAGAAAGTAATCAAAGACAACTGAAACTGGGCTTATGCTGTATTTGCTAATGAGTCTTGCTTGGGAAGAGTTGTGTACACCCAGACTGGGCAGTAGTGTAAAAAGTGTAGCACGAGCTTCTGTGCAACTCCCTTGTTGTTGTGTTTACTTGTCTGTGCTACAGAGTAGATAAAGCATCTCCAAAAGTCTACTGGGGGACCAGTGATAAAAGACTTCAAGGCAGGGCACTCTTATTTGCTGCGTAGACAGCAAAGAGTCACTGGAGGAATGTAAGAATGCATTATTGCTTTATACCAGCGTTTTAAAATGGAAAATCTTTATTAACTTCTACATAAAAAAAACCTTTGTTCATTATTAAGTAATTAAAACAATTAAAAACGGTTTCAACAATTGTTAAAAAATAAAGCATTTATATGTTGTACACTTTATTAGTACAGTACACAAAATAGTGTATGAGAAACAGAGCTGGATTTCAAACTCTGAAGCCAATTTCCTTGTTGCCCAGGCACACTGGTGAGTACAATATTCCAAGTCATCCATGACTGACATGACAGAAGTCCCTGAAAAAAAAAAAGGACAGAAGAAAATATATTTCTATAAATCAGAAAAATAAATGTTATTATTGACTCTCTAGAGAGCAGGGTTACAGGCAGTAGTAACAGGCAAACAAATAAAATAATTTTATGTAAATTTATAGGAAGGAATGCAAGGAAGGACCCAGCTGTTTAAATAGGTGTGCAGATGACAAAAATAATTCTGTTCAATGAAGGGAATATAATGATTACAAAGGATTAATTTTAATCGTGTAGTTATTACTTGTAAGACGAGTCACATACAGTGACTGACCAATTATGTATAAGAACATGAAATCCTACTTGAAAGAACCAGTTCTGGGAATAAGTTTGTTGAACTAAAACAGGATCATCTTTTGCTTTGATATTCCAAGCTCTTAATTTTTTTTCACTTGTATCATATTTAACTCATCTTCTTTGATATTTCATTCCATTATTTCAAAGAACAACGGAGTATAATGGAATATAATACCAACGTGTGTTCTTAGACAAGTCTGATGCTGCAAATTCTGAACCTATAATAGCATCAGATTTTGTTTGTGGCAACCTAAATATTTCTTTTCCTGACACCCTAGGCAAAAGGTCGAAGATCCAAGTCCAAGTTACAAAAATCTCCCTTTTAAAATTAACAAACTAGTGCAGCTATCGTCTTCATTCACCAGGGTAAAGAGTTATATGTGATACAGCAAAAGGCTTTTAAAGTGAACATTTAACTGTTACACTGGGATTTTTTTAAAGTCATTTTAAGGATGTGAGTGCAAGCGATTCTAATTAAGACTTTGGGCACGAAGAATTGAGAGCATTCAAAAGCAGACTTCCTTGGTATAATCCTGTCTATTATGCTTGGTTTTGGTAATGACTGCAAGACTTTGCTCAGTGATTTCTCGCTCTACGCATACTTTGGCAAATAAGCGAATAGAGATCTTGATTGAACTTTACAGCGCCAGCTTTTTTTGTGAGCCTGTTTGGTTGGACTCTTCAAGTAGGTCTTGAAATTTTCTGGAACGAGTTTCGATTCACAAACATATTTTGCTGATGTAAATGAAGAGGCCTCTTAACATAATAACATTATGCAGTAGCTATGCTTACTGTACTGCATGCATTATTCGAAGCACGTTCAATACGTTCCTGATGCAGAACTGTTTGTACTGGTTCATCCAATCATCCTCTATCAAATGCGTCCTCCAGCGTTATCGAATCAACACACGCACATACATATTTGTTGAACAAATATGGCTTGGGAACCCTCTGTCTGAATCTGAAAATCTGATTTTTCTATAGGGTTTGCATTCTCTTTGAAAAATGAATAATGTAAACCTTACTACTTTTCTATTTTTCTCTATCAGAGAAAAGACTCCATTACCTAGTTAGCTCAGATTATGCCAATGTTAATCAAATTTTGGCATAGAATATTAATTCTCAAATGCAAGCGCGTAAGTAAACAGAGCCAGGAATGCAGTAGGACAGTTCAATGTTGAGTTTATAGGCTATACAGCCTTTAAAATTTCTTTTTTTAAAGCAGGATCAAGCCCATAACATTGTTTTTTATGGTCTATTGTTGGTCAGACAAGATAAAGTACATATATGAAGTACCTACCACAGCGTCAACAGATATGGGCTTTTATTCTCCTTGCTCCTCATGACGTATAGTGTTTCCTGACAAGAGAAAAGATCTTTTTTACTGAATACAGAAGACTAAAATATACACTAAAATAAACAATATTAGACTACAATTAAAAGACTTCAACTAAATTATTAAGGACAAGCTTTAGATAACAGTTGTAAAATGTTTAAATACTGCTCTCTGTTACTAGAATTTATGTAAAAATAATGTATTACAAACTAGTGGTTATGGTGTTTTACATTTGTTTAATAGGGAATAGTTTGCCCAAATTAAACTGACTAAGCTAAGGTTTTTTAGATTACTAAAACAAATTAAAAGTTTTAAAGTGAGAATTTAGGTGATCTTAAAACCTTTCTAAAATCTACAATGAAACTTTCTAATTTGTATCCTCCCTGTTTTTATTGGTTATATTAAGATAAATTAAGTGAGATTAAAATCTTATTTGATTTATTTACCTTTGCAAATGAAGACCGTTTTAAGGGTTACACATCCTCTGCCTCTGACGAAAGCGACCTCAATTAGTCAAGTCAGAAAGTCTTTAAAAGCTTTGTGTTTATTGCTTCCAGCACGGAGCGAGGTGGTCATTAAGGTACCAAAATTCTCATAAAAATTCCAAAGTTGCACTAGTGAAAAAATGCTCAACAAGATGAAAACTAGTCACATCTTTTTCAGAAAATTCATTAGCTATTTTAAACCATTTTTAACAAAGATTTTGTTTTAATGTGGCACTCAAACAGATCCATACCATTTGGATACTTTAAACAGCATTTAAATCTACTGTGAGTACATAAATGTACATTTAGGTTTATACCAGTTTTAAAAGCTGTACAGTGTTTAGTGTGAGCCTTTTATCTTGATCCTTGTGTTAAAAGAATTTCTCCCTGTTTACTACTATTTATGAAGGTTTATTGTAAAATAAAGCATAACATTACTCTCACACAGTGATTTTCTTTCAAAAGTTTATTTAGTATCAAGCAAGAGTAAACTTTGCTTAACACTACAGAACATTTCAAGACTTAAGTTACAAAATACCACATTATTTGCATTTGTAATTTGCTTCCCTTTTTACGCATGTTTGCAAGAGAAAAACTAGCAAATGGTTGAAAGATAAAAACTAAAAGAACTAAACTGTTGAAAACCTTTAAATAAAAGGTTACGCTTATATTAAAAGAATGGATTAACATATTTAGTAAACCTATTTTTTGTTTAACACTAGTTAATCAAAGGTTATTTTTGATCACCTATTTTTCAAATACAGTTTGGAAATAACAAAGTTCTCTCTCTCTTTTTTTTTTTAAACATATCATTATGCCCAGGTTGTTCTTTCGTCAAAATAGTTTAAATTCAGTCCATCCATTCAGATATTTAAGCACTTTGATTTAATAAAAAGGGAGTGTTCATAGAAAAAAATTACTTTGAACAGTATACAGGACTGGTGGAGATTGGATATTTCACAACATCAGACAGTACAATCAGTATCTGGCATATGGCTGGTCTCTGTAGACTCCCTTTGTTGTCCTTGCCGAAGGTGTCTTGTGTCTTGAGTTGGTCCATTCTTCTTGCCCTAAAGGGAAGGAAAAACATCGTTAGCTTCTTCTCAATATTGTGTGCGTCATTGTTCTTATTATATCCATCCATCCATCTTTGGTTTAAATTTTGAAGTCCAGTGCTGGTGAGGTTTTTGAGCTGAAAGACATCAAGGCCAAAATCCAACACTGATAAAAGTGCTCTGTTATAATACAGCCTGGAGAGAACGGCCCTGCATTGCTCGTCCAGCGTGCCTCAATACAGGGATGTGGAGTAGGTGTAAGAAAGTTCGGGTACCTGTAACATTCAGTCAGGCTTTTCTGCTGAAACTATCAACCTGAAGTACCAGCTATGACAGCAGATTGTAATATGGACACTTAAGAAGAAGTAGAGCGATAATGTGAAATGCTACCCAGGCAAGTGAACAGCGATCAGAAGAACTTCTTTGTGTCGATTCCAATTTAGGCTTAATTTGAACTGGCAGGCTACAAGTGAAAAGCTTCAAATTACACTACAAATGCTCACGGCTTCCCGTTTGAAATCAGAACCCAAACAAACAAACAAAAATTGGGAAAAGTGGATTTCACAGTAAAACTACACTTTCTGTTCAGCGCAAGAATTAGAGGCAGTTGGGCGGTGAGAAGTCTTTAAAAAGCCAAGGAGATTGTTATCATCTCTTGTAATAAAAACGTAATTAGCACACAAATAGGGATTTTTATTATGTTGGATGACTCAACATGCACACAATATTGAGCTGTTAAATATATGTATGTTAACACCCTAGACCAAATCAAAATCAGATGCTTACTACGCTGGATATTGTGCAAACACATGGGAACATGCAGTCCTTCTCGGGTGCTAATAAACTAACTACCTGCAATTCTAAACATAAGATAATACTCAATGTGACGCAACAAAGGTCAGACTCATAAGGTATTTGGGAATTCTCGTTCCCTTCCAGTTGGGTTTTATGCTTGTGTAATGCACAATTCAGGACGAGTCCAACTAAATAGCGATGTGCTGGGGAAGGCCTAGCTGTTTCGGTACCAGGCTAAGCCTTTTTGTGCTTATGCTAGAACACAACTAGGTGTCTGTACACTCAGCTACTGTATATAGCCATAAAAGTCCACCATTTTGATTAATTGCTTTGTGCATGCATGTAAAGGAAGATTAAGTCACACTGTCAATACTGGGATACTTAAGCACGCCGGGGCACCCGACTGGCCCACTGTCCTAAGTGAACACTGAGTTTTTTTTTTTGTGCCAGCAAATATTATTATGTACTTTTGGAGGTTCACTCTTGGAGGCTGTCATAAGCTGAATTCTTATTAATGCAATTTGGTTTCACTCACTATCACTACAGGGAGGGGGTGGCCAGCATGTAAATGGGACTCCTAGCTAAAGGCTGGCTGCCTTTTTCTATAAATTGTTTATATATGCCATTCATTGATACCTCTAAAACAAATAACAGGCAATTGATTTTTTCTGGGTATAAAACCCATACAATCCCACTTCATTTCCAAATTAGGAGGAGCGAATCTTTAAAAAGCTGAAAAATACAACTAGCAAAGGTAAAATATGCAACTGTCTCACTGAATGCGTAAAATATAGCAAAAATGCAGCTGATAGTAGTATTGTCAACATTTCTCAGTGAGGAAAAGGAGACACCCGCAGGTAAGGGTCAGCCCCATGCAGAAAATGGCTTGGGTCTGTATGCTTCTGTACAATTTAGCTAGGAGGGAATTTGAGCCCTTTTGTAAGCAGAGCTTTAAAGCCACTAATGCAGGAATGTGCAAGTCAGGGCTGCAAAGAATTATACTAACCCTGCCTGACTTTGGGAGACAGTAGGGTCCAGGACACACCTCCCTCTCCTGCTCATGGCTGGCCTGCGCATCCCCATGTATAGAGGGCTGGCTGCTTTGAATATTGACCAAAATGTGCTCAGGGGTTTCTCTTCAAGGTACCCGAGCCCCAGGCCGATACGTCGTATCTCTGAATTCCACCACTGCATGCACAGCTCAAATTCACAGTACACTGCAGCTCTGTGACTAGGAAAGAGACTTAATGAATCGGGTCTAAGACTTGAGTGCATTACCAAATAGAAAAAAAATCATCATATTTCAGTCCAAAGGCTCGATGTGTGTTTAAAAAAAAAAAAAAAAAGTACCCTCATCCAGTTATTGACATTGGGTAGCTTGGAAGCTGCTGGGAAAAAACAAGATCAGATTCCAACTACAAACGGTTAATTTTAAGGTTGAAATATACAGCGATTTAAGCTATATAGTCCACAGAGACCAACTGAAAGTGCTGTGAGGGGAAAAAAGTTTGAAGCAACTTCCCCTTTATGCAATCATCCGATCAGCGATTTTCCCTCAAGCTGCTTTGCATCAGTTTTAAGACGACGACAACATGCAGCAAACCTACGCTCAGAGCATTTATTACAACAAACAAAGTGGTTGAGGTCACCACTGCTTCAGGCAGGAGACACTGCAAAACAGGCTTCAAGAGATGCACCACAAAATCCTTTCACTTATGTTCCAAAAATGTCACAGCATCCATTGACCAGAATCATGATTCACTTGTACCATTTACTACCAATTTGGAAGTTAATTTTCTCGACTGATCTAAGACTACATTTCCCTGATCTCTAAGCAATGATTATCCCTTAAGCAAAGGTGGCTCTTAATTGTGCTTTAGGCTTCTAATCCATTAGAAGTTCCTCTAATTAAACCTATCACTACTGCACTTTTGGCTTGAATAATGCAATTCTTAATATCAGCATATGCTTTTTTTTGTTTTATTAGGCATTATTTTGTCCTCATGCAAGTACTCCAGGGCCCTCATGTCTATTACCTACCTAAAATACTTTTATAACCTTTATATAATGACTCCCAACTTGATTTCACACAGCACTAGAGTGGGGAAGTGAATTAACATCAAAAGACTATAAACCAAGTCTGAAATGTGCTCAAATAGGCAGATTCAACAAGGACTTGAGCAAATACATGTTCCACTGACTTCAGTGGCAGCTAGGAAATGCTTAATCTTGTGCATATGCTTAAGTGCTTCACTGAACTAGGGACATACGGTCTAACTGTGTCACCTTTAATCTCAGATTACTGTACTCTAAGGTAGAGATGCCTTGTTTGGGGCCAAAGTGGCAAATCTGAGTAAAAGTGGCAAAATCCTGTGTGGAGCATTCATTTTTACATGGCAAGAATCACTCACAGCAATTATATCAACTCTATATTTCTATTCTCAGTAACCACAAGTTTACAAAAGGTGGGACTGTGCTGGTGGAGACACCCATGCAGGTAGATACTACTGATATAGGAATATGATAACCAATTTAGGTCTATTTTTCCCTAAATTGTTAGCAACCTTTAACAGCTCTGAGTGAAGCTACTCACCATAAGAATCGTACGTCTCCTCACTAAGCCCGTGCCCATAGTCATAGTAGTCAGCTCCGCTGCAAGGAAAGACACACAAACAATGCAGTTAAAAACGGATTGAGGCAGCTTCTCTTAAATCACTATTCAGAGAGAAAAGCCTGAAGGAGGACAGCACGTCTCCAGCAGAGAAACAGCACCCCTATGTAGCCCACAGGCTACTTGGTTAGCCCCCCATCTGTTCACTGTACAAGACTGGCCAAATAAAACATTAAAAGCCACTGCTTCACTGAGGACTGCTTTACTGAGGTCTCAAGCTACAAGTGTGGACACTTGAAGCAAGCCTTCAAATACTGGATAGGTCTTGAAACAAAGAACAAACCCCTCAAAAGCAATTCATAATATCAGTTTTTTTCCTGTACTTCCTCTGCCATTATTTCATAGAAGTGGTCGAATAAATACTCTCTCAAATATCATAACATTATGGTGAATCATCTGAAATTGCTGTACAGAGATTTCCAAGTAATCCCCACAGCTGCTCCACTTCTTCCCTGGTGAGAAGCATACACTGGGCTAGTGGTTGAGCTGGGGAGGTCAAGAGGCTAAACGATTTTGCAGGGTCACAGAACAATTAAGTGTCAGCCCCGCGTATTGAACCCAGCTCCTGCGGTTTGCAAGTGAACAGTTAAACCCATTATCCCATAGACCCACAAGACAGATCAATTGGCCTTTGCATCTTTGTTTCTTATTTCAGAAATGGACCTACTAAAAATATTTTGCCCTTTGGCTGGCACACTGGGAACAAAATCAGGATCACCTACTGTTAATAGTAATCTTTCCAGCCTAAACTAAAATAAACGTCCCAAATCTATACATGGGGTCCCAAAAAGGACAAAATTTATGCTCCCCAGTGGGCTATAGGTTTCCTTTGGAAAGATAAAGCTCCTTCCAGGTCTCTGAGCTATTCAAATGCCACGTGAGCTGGCATGCAGAGATAACATACTTGGAAGTGAAACAGGGATGGGCAGCGCTAGAAGTGGAAGTGCCCTAAAGTACAAGCTAAGCTATAGAAGACTGCTCTAGCTGTGGGCTGCAGGAGACTTGAACCTGGGCGGATGGAATAATAGGAGGAAATACGTAACGCTGAACAGGAGGTGGATTTGCACAGGGATTTAAACCAGGTTTTTTTGAGAGCTAATATGATTAAGACTTTAGTCACTGTTTCATGGCACGTATCTACAATTTAAAGAAATAAAAGAATTCATGGTAAAATGCAGTATGAAGTTTATTTTAAAAGGACAGTAATCCACCAATACTGCTCTGGTTTATATATAGGAAGTGTAGCTATATGCCATCTTTTTCATGAGCGATTAGAAAAATGCTAACAAATTCCAGCTGCATAAGTTTGCAGGTTATTAAGCAACATGAGTTATCCTTTAAACACCTAATGGGAAGTCATGACAAGTTAGTAAGTCAAAACAGATCTCAAAAAAAGAAATGCATGACCAAATGGAAAGTCAACTACAAGCTGCTACACCAAGTCCTTGCCATCCTTGGACAAAAGTGTCATCTCAACTTGTGTCAGCTAGTGTGGTAACTAACCAGATAAAACCCTAGTCAAGATAAGCTCATACGTTTAAAATAAGTTAGCAGCTGCAGATAACTCCAAAGCTTTACATTCTTCTTTCATGCAATATGTGTATTGCAATGGCATCCAACTCCAAGACAAAACTACAGGGCTGAGTGAGCATCTGAGTCTTCAGTTACCCTTGTAATAAGAGTAGTCAAATTCTGGCAACAGATCTAAACCAAACGTGTGAAAAAAAACCCTGTGGCAGATGTGCAGCCACAAATGCAGACAAACGAGTGTTTTCTTGCTAGACTAAAGTTTAGCAGATGAAAAAAACCTAATGTCTGTACTGTGAAAAGCTGAGGAACCAGATTAGATCTACAATTCACCTATAATTTGTTAGCCTGAGTGATGCAGACCAACCTAACAAAGATCAAAACTTGAAGCATAAAAAGTAGTATAATTTTGTTCTGCAACAGTTCAGTGATAAAACAATCTTAGTTTTGACAACCAAGAACTTTAAACTGACATTTGCTATCATTTCCTGCCGTATCCGATTATTTACTGTAAGGGTGTCATCAAGTTGAGTGGCCTACAGCAGCTGAGCCCCATGCCTATACCTGTCAATCCTGTCAGAATTACTTCTGCAGTGTTTCATTTCACAGACCTAAGTGTCTATTAAACAAAGAATGACTCACATTTTGTGGCATGTAAACTGCAAAACCAATACATACTGTAAGGAAGAAAAATCACTTATTTACATTGAAAGTATAACCAAATCTATCTGTATTAGCTGACAGACTCTTCAACATGAATAATCTTGTGAAAAATATAAATTATAATGTAAAGTACTTCAAGCTGCCCAGTGATGTACAATGCTGTTTCCCTTTCTTGCACCCCTCCAATCTTGCACTCAAAAAATAACGCCCCCCGCCAAAAAAAAACCAGCTCCCTCCCCCACAAAGCCTTGCAATGTAGGCTTCTGTCAAAGCTTGGCTGTATTTTAAACAAACATGACAATTTACAAAAGATAACAACCGAAATGTGTGACCCAGCAAACGGATCATGCACAGGGAAGCCTGGGAAAGGGGAAAACAAGGAACATTTCTCAGACTCTTTTCACACCTATCAGTACATAATGAAAACTGCTCAGCTCCTAAAACTAAGAACCAACTTTTTAAGATAAAGTTTCATGTTTCTCCGCTCCAGAACCTTCCATCTTTATGATGTGGAGCAAAAGATGATGTAAGCTAGGGTTTTGTGAAGCTTTGGTCACCGATTCGATTCGGAGGAGGTTTGGCCCGATTCAGCTGAGGAATCTGAGTTCTAATTAAATCAGGAGACCCATTAAGCTCTCTGAATTGAATCAGAAGCCTCCAATCCGATTCGGAGAGATTTGACGATTCGACCACAGACACAGCTTTATGTTTTTTCTATGTACCTCAAGGTACCCAGTGCCACTCGTGAATGCTGCGATGGTGGGGCAGATGCAGCGTCCCACAGGGGGGGTGTGGGGGGACTCCCCCACATGCCCAGCAGTGGGGGATCCAGAAGTGGACCAGAAACACTTCCAGTTCACTTCCAGGTCCGCTGCGAAATGCACGGAAGACCCCTGTGCCCTGGTGACTGGTTTTCTGGGTCTGGGGGTGCACCCAGAATCCCCCTTGCAGCCGACTGATGAGCTGAGGGGGTGCAGTCCACTGCCAAGTGTGTGGGGATCTACCTGCAGTCCTGTGGGATGCTCCATCCACCTGACCATCTCAGCTTTCACAAGCCGTGCCTGGTACCTCGAGGTACGTAGACCTCCCCCCTCCCGCAAATAAAGCTGCGTCTATGGTTGAATCGCCAATTCTCCAAATCAGAATCAAATCTTCGGATTCAGATTTGGCCGAACCAAAAATCAGGACAGTGATCCGAATCAACAGATCGAATAGCTGTCCCCCAAACCAGGCCAAACCTGAATCAAGTGCTGCCCACTCGCACACCCCTAATACAAGCCATTTACAGAACTGCGCTGTCCTAGGTGCTGAAATTGTTTCCTTTAGAGATTAGCACAAACTTGACTCAAAATGCATTTCAGTTATGACTACCAGAGGTCTTGCTCCCTTTCAAATGACATTTTTCAGTTAAATAATATAAATATTTAAGATCATTTCCATTGTGAGGATTATGACTAAAATTGTGCGCGCCAATTTTCCCCATGCAGAAGTCCCACTGTATACCTTACGTTAATAAAGAAATCTTTTGCCTTCAAAGCTCTCGACCTGTCAATCCATCCAATTCTTAAACAGTGAATGGACATTAAAAAAAGAAAAACAGAAAGCGAATGAAAGAAGTTTAAACTATCTCTGTATGGTAAACAACCTTGACGTGCATGATCTCTTGCGTACAGGTTACAGAACAACAGGTTTCAAAGGATGCTTGTCAGAGATTGTCTAACACTACTTTCCTATTAAACGATCAGCTTTCAATGGAGAAACCTTCTTCATTCACCCACATTTCTCTCTCATCTTAGTCCCTCAACAAAGCAGCAAACACCACAACAAAATTAACTCCCCTGCTCCCATTCCCTCTTTATACACACACATACAGGAATACTTCAATCCTCGGGGTGGGGAGAGGTGCAAATTTTCCCCCCTTCCTGATTCTGTGCATTAATATGCTCATTCAGATGTATTAAGATAACTCCTCCTTGGAGCCAGATGAAAGATGGGATGCTTACACTTTTTATAATGATGTATTCCTATATGGAATAGACATCATTCAACAAGGTCAAAAGTAGCTTTGTGGCTTTCAAAACATTTTCTCCAAAACATGAAGCTGGCTGTTCCTGACTTGGGAACGTTAACCATAATTCTCTGCAGATGCTTCTGTGCTTGGATGTTTCTCTTTTTTATTTAATGTAACCACCTTTGTATTGCTATACCACTGCTGTAGTACCATTGGTATGTTTAATGTGGCACAATGCAGTACCATGCAAACTATATTCCGAGCTAGCTCTGAAGCAGTTAATTGGAATAATAAGAGAGTAACTAGATTAACATGGTATTCTTTAGACTAGTTCACCCTGCTGAGAAAGCAGGTTATATTAGCCTAAGCACAACACTGTATTAATAGAGTTGCACTGCTGCTGCTGGCTGAGCTAGCTCAGATCCCTGTGCATGGCACTCATTGTGCTGGGCAGACCTACTCTTAGAGAAAAGGAAAAGGATCCTGAAAGAATTTAACAGAATGATTTCCTTTTCTGTGCCAACATTAAAAACTTGGTACCACCCAAAGCATTTATTTACATATGGTATGGAAGGATTAGCATCTGACAAAGAGGCTTCAGTAGCATGCTCCTAATTGCTCATGGCTGGACATTAATCCTATGCTGCCTTTAGAAAGCATGAAGAGATGCCTAAGTAAGTAATTTATGTCTTGCCAAGAGGGAAGTATCATCTGCTTCTTTTGCCTAAGAAACAGGCACTGATCTAGTACAGCACGCTTTGAGTGATTCTCATGCAACTTTACCACTATTGAAGTAAGCCTCTTGGATGAGCTGTTTTATCTAGTCAGTTAGCATGGATCTAGAAACTGCCTGTCCTTTTTTTGGGAACCCCGTGCAGTGCAAAAGTATCTTCCTCTAATTTAGAAGTGTTCATAAGAAATCTTCAGAGCTCTCGTAGAAGGGACCTGATGTTCTCCAGCTCTTTTGCTGAGCAGATGGCTTCTAAAAATAAAATCTTGATAGATCATGGCAACGGAGTGATTTTTCATAAGGATTCAACTAGCAGCTAACTAAGGCCTTTCAGTACCAAATTTAAGTCCTAAGAAGGAACACCAGCTTTGTTGTTAATATGAAGCTATGGCTTTGCTGTCTCTGGAGATGTATAGTAGTTCCCTATCACCAGCCATTCAGAGGGCTCATTCCAAAATTTACTCTACCTCAGAAGGTTATTCACTACCTGGGCATTCATAAGTTCAGCAGCTCAAAAACCAGGACAAACAATAAACAGTTTTACTACGTCTGCATAAGGTGCATGCATACAACTTTTAAGAATGTATTAGAATTAATGAAATGGAAGTAAGGATCCATTAGGACTGGTGATGAAGACAAACCACTTTAAGACATGACTGTTGAAAGATGAGAAAAGTAGTCTCAGGCCACAGACAGAAATCACTTTTTTTTTTTTTTTTTTTTTTTTTTTTTTTTTTACATGATTGGTCCCCTAAAAGCACTCTACAGCCACGCTGAACATAGCTGCTGAGCACTTTTGAAATGGCTAACTGTGCGAAAAATTAACCTTCCTCAAATGAGGTATCAGATGAAGGTGCTCTACTTTAACTCTAGAGAACACAAGTTACCCAAGGCACTGTAGAGATCAGGGGAGTGGGGGTACAGGACTGGGCAGAGGGGCAGCTCCCCACCTAAAGGCAGGCTTGATTCCCCCTGCCTTCCCTGCTTGTGTCAGGGGAGTGCTCTAACCTCTTGGTGCTTTCTGTAAAGTGCCATGAGTTAGAGCAACAGTCTGCATGTCAGGGCCCTTAGTGGTTGGCCGTTTATACTGGTAAGGCTCGCCCCTATGGTTCTAAGGGAAGAGAGGACAAGAGGGCAGGAAGTTACTTGTACATGGGGCCAATTGCAGATGGAGTCCCTGAGGTCTGCTTTTTGCCTAGGTAAATCTGCTCCCCTCTACCCCCGAGCACACAACTTAGTGCCAACAAGTTGCTAGCTTGCAGGAAACCATCATAGGCTTGTGCTGGTCCAAAGCACACTGGTAGGGGTGTAGCTAATCCACTGGTTCTTGCTTTTGCCATTTACAGCCATGTCCATATGAGCACAGAAGTTTGTTTCCCTGGGGACAAGAAGCAGTGGCACACCTTGTGGTGCTGCTACTTGTTCCTGGGGAATATCAGTGCCATGAGCCCTCTGGTGCATGGCAGGTTACCCTGGGTTAGGTAGGGGAGGCTGGGGCCAGCAACTGTGCCACAGCAGACCTGCAGTTGAGAGCCTGGCCAGCAGCTGGAGCCTGGCTCCAGTTTTGGGCACCGCACATTGCTGTCATGGGCACTGCCCCACTTAAGGCAAGGGTTTGTTTGTTTTTTTAACCCTAGGATCTCTCATGGTCAATCACACTCCCCTACTGCAAGGTAGCAGTGAGGGGATCACCAGCATGTGTCTGTGTGGCACCCCATATTACACATCCACACTTATCTGGACACCGTCTACTCTGCAACAGCAATACCTGGGCTCTTTTTAAAAATGTTTTCAGGCACATCCCTGTTCAGGAAAGGTCAGTGTAGCTTGGAAAAGGAAAAGCAATGGTGGAGGAAGTTCCTTCTTTTTGGCAATTTACGAAAGCAGAGTTACCAGTCCTGCTTGTAATAACCCCTGCTACTCTAACAGGTTGGTTCTCCAGGGCAAGAGTAGAAAATCCAGGATTTTTAAAACACTACATTTTATGGAGTTTCCAGAGGATGTCATTAACATTTCAGAACTTCTGTCCATCTGAATACATAGGCAGTTCGATCTTGAAGTAGTATAATCCTTACTGGAGATGCTACAAAGTAGAGATTAATATTTGAGGTCTTCCTGATTCTCCATCTAGAACGAATATCTTAGCTACAGAACTACTGGCCGATTCTAATACCTACAAACACTGCACACTGAAATCTAAAAAAGGCTTCATTTTTTTCCTAAAATGCAACCCAGGATGCCGACTCCTTACTACCATCACATACAAACATACTTTTTACATTTTATTTCATCTTATTTTTTCATTAACAGAACAGCGCACACTTTTGTTCTCAGTGTTAAAACAGGGCTGTGAGACATTCCTAAGCCTTACTCACTACAGATCCTAAAGAGACTGTAACTATGCAAATAATATAGCAAGTATTTTGAGCTGCAGTGCTTCTGGTCTCTAGACAAGAGATACAAAGATAAAGATCAGAAATAAATTTGCCTCGCCACAGTTCCCATAATACAGTTCTGCCAGGAGAAAAAGTATCTCCAAAAATGGCCTCTCGACTTTAGCTTCTCATTTTTGTCATGACCTTCACACTTGCCCTTGATTTTATTGAGCTTCCATTTAATTAGTGTGATTTAGTATTACATGAGCTACTGCAGCAAGTGGAAGTTACAAATTCACGAGAATGTTCTTTTTCTTTCATCTTTTTATTCTTTCAATTATTCTTCAAGAAAGAACATACTTAACCCATTCTCTATTTGCACTACTGGTTTTACACTAGATTGCCAATTTCAAATTGCTGGATTCAAATGGTTTCTTTCAGGATAATAGAACAACACCCGTGATAGTGACAGTGCCTGAAAGAAAGAATAAGTAAACGTTGAGATCCTTTTAAACTTGCAGTCACATGAACTATACTGAATTAACGAAACATAACTTCTTCTCACAGCTACGGCTAAATGGGAAGATTTCTATACCTGTACAGATTTTAATTTCAAATACAATATTGTAAATTGGCCAATATCTAATCTTGAAGTCTCTCAGGAAAAGCTCAATTTTATTAGCTAGACTTTGTATTAGTTATGCAGACCAAATACTTAACATAGCCCTAATGTAGTGAAGATTGAGAACTTTCATTGGTGCATTTTGAATTTTGTTCTTCAATAAGACCAATCTTGTAATATTTTGCTTAGTGCTATGATTCATTTTGTCAGACAAAGTTCACTTCCAAACTCTGTCGCTGCTTTATTTACCTAGTGACTTTGTTTGACCCACTTCCATACCCATGCCTTGATCTTCCACTCTGTAAAATAGTTATAACATTAAATCTCTTTTAGAAAGCTCTTTCAGACTTATCATTAAAAACTAAAATAAAATCAGTAGCAATTGTTTCATAGTAACTAGGGTCAGAAGGGGCCTATAGCAGGCCATCTAGTCTGACCCCCCGCCAATGGCAGGAACGAGTGCCAGGGTCACAAGACCCCAGCCAAGTACCTATCTAATCTACTCTTGAAGATGCCCAAGGTAGGAGCAAGAACAACTTCCC
>JAGPOW010000261.1:9773891-9788635 GCA_030014935.1 Caiman crocodilus
CATTGGCGGCTCATGTTCATCCTGGCATCAACAATGACGCCAAGATCCTGTTCCTCCATCGTGCTAGTGAGAGGGGAGCTTCCCAGCCAGTATGTGTGCAGGGGGTTGCCTCTCCCCAGATGCATCACCCTGCACTTGTCCACGTTAAATCCTATCCTGTTTCTGTCCGCCCACTCCTGTAGTGGCCCAGATCCTGCTGCAGCATCTCCCTCTCTTCTGGTGTTCTCCTCACATTTTTCCTTTCTGAAGCTACACTAGAACATAACCAAATTATAAGTTTATTTCTTTATTCCTAACAGTGGATCAGACTCTTATCTAGAACGGTCTTAGAAATCCTGTTAAAACAAGTTTCCAAACAGTGACATCCGAGTCATGCAATATTATAATTCCATTTCTGGTCTTCAAAGAGACCTGCATTTTGTTGTTGCATATCAGATGCAAAGTGTCTAGGACTCTTGGAAGAAGCCTACACACTCCCTTAGGCTTGCAGTTCTACCGTCTAGATCTTCTAGTTATTGCTATCTGGGAATGTATTCGTTCACCCTTATTTATCTGCCTCGTTTCCATTAATATCGCATCAGGTATCCCTCAAAATGTACAAGGTCAATGGTAAGTAGTAGAGAATAGCCTTGTAGTATTTCAGTGTAGCGGCTCAAAGTAATCAATTCAATGAGGAACAATACATCTGTACACAGGCCCCTGGGGAGCACTTAACAGCATCCATTTCCCAAGCAGAAGTTTCTTCCCCAAATTACTTTTAATTTAACAAACCTAAAAAAAAAGAGCAATGACAAAGGAACCACATGCCAGACACAGCAGGACTAGGTCTAGCCACAGACAAGAGCCTCATGATTTCTATAACTGATTTTCAAACACCAGCTTCCTTGACTGTAAGCACCTAGTTAAACTGAGCAGGCTGCCACAGGGACTGAAAGGATGGTAAAAAAGGGAGAAACAAGAGGAAGATTAAGGGAAGTGAAAGGAGAGTGGCCATTATGACCAACAGCCACCTAACCCTTGCTTAGTTCCAAATGGGAACAAGAAGTTAGAACAAGAAGTTTCACTTAGTGTCATCTTTCCCTCTAATGCTTGTCAAGTACCCCAGCTACACAAAATGCTGAGAACAGCAGCTGAAAGGACATAAGAAGTGCCACCCGGTGTCAGACCAGCGGTTCATCTAGCCCAGTATCTCGTCTCTGACAGTGGCAGAAGTGGATGTTATGCAGGGAGAGCACTGGAGCACCAAGTTGGATACTGCTAGAGCAGGGGTAAGCAGGCATGGGTGCCAGAGAATGGCACGCAAAGGCATTTTGCTTGGCACGTGTACCTCAGGGCAGATGGCAGGGAAGGGGCAAGGGCCGCACTGCCACAAGGATCAGATGGCTTCATCTGCTGCCAGCATACCAACGTCTTACAAGTCGAGGTTGTGGGCGTTTTTGGCACTTTGCCCCAAAATGTTGCTGATCCCTGCTCTATCAACTGCCCCCTCCCCAGCATCCATCATTTATTGGTTTAGAGATGCCAGAGGAAACATCTCCGACCATTCTGTTCAAGTGCCATTAATAGGTCTAGCATCTGTGATTTTATCCAGTCCCTTTTCAAACCTGGCTATTGCATCTGCCTCCACAACCTCCTGTGGCAATGAATTCCACAAGTTAACTACACCGTGTAAAAAGAGGACTTCCTTGTTCATTTTATACCTGTTGCCTGCTACTTTCAGTGGGTGCCCCTAGTTCTAGTATTCTGAGACTTGGTCTGTACCCTTCATGATTTTTATCAGTTTCTTTCATATTCCCCCCTCACCCCACAGCCTTCAACTTTCACCAACTTCAGTTTTCACAAACTGAATAGTCCTAGCCTTTTAAGTCTTTCCTAGTATGGCAACTGCTCCAGGCCCCTGATCATTTTGGTTGCTCTTCTCTGTCCATTTTCTAATTCTCCTACATCCTGAGAGGTGGGGACCAGAACCACATACAGTATTCAAAATGAGGGGGCACCATGGATTTGTACAATGGCACGATGACGTTCTTGGTTAATATTCCTTTCTTCAATGCGGCCCAAGGTTAACTGGCTTTTTGGTTGCTCCCATACACTGAGCACGAATCATCTATAATGACTCCAAGGTTTCTTTCCTGAATTGTAATGGCTAGTTCAGAACTCACCATTGCGTACATATAGCGGAGGTTATTTGTCCCCAGGTGCATTACTTTACACTTGCTGACACTCAACTTACCTGCCATTTTTTTGCCTGCTCAGCTTGGTGAGATCTTTCTGCAGCTGCTGGGCAATTGGCACTATAAGAGTTTCATGTTGCAGAGGAAGGCACAGAATATCCTATTCACCTCGCTCAGTCTTACAGGCAGGCTTCCCCCATGCTTCATGCATTGTAGATCAGGGAGCACAATACAGAGCAGCAGATATATCTGGGAGCCCAAGTCTCAGAGTAGAGTGCAAAGCAGTAAGTCAGGCCGGGGAAGGGGAGCAGAGTGGCACTTGGGGAGGGTGCGGGCTAACTTGTGGTATGACTGCCAAGGTTTCCCCACACTGCCATAGGTCCTAGGGTTTTCTTTGCACTACAAAGAGGTGGATTTTCTCCTTTGAAAGGAGAAAAATGCAGGAAGCTGCAGGTTTACCCTTTCAGGCTAGCAGCGTTCTAACCTACAAGGGGTTAACTGAGGCTGTGGGGAGCAGGGGAGGGCAATTGGAGATGGGAAACGTCATGTGCATGAGCAAGCAGTGGTGGAAAGCAGCTCCCTCCAGGTAAGTCTATGCGGGCATGGGGAGAGGAGGACAGGCAATACAATGGGTGGGGGGGGAGGAGCAAGGGAGCAAAAGGTGACAGGTATAGGTAGGGGGGTGGGGAGACCAAGGCAATGCAGGGGGCATGTACCCCCAAGGTTTCTGCACACGCAGGAAGGTGCATGGCTGCAGCAGGCCTGGATTAGCTCTGGGCGGGAGCCACCTCTGCAGGTGGGACTCGGCGCAGGAAGGAGCACCATGCCACCATGGCCACCAAAGTGAAGTGCAGCAGCAGCAGCAACAGCAGCCCAGACTTGTGCGCCTCACGGCTTCCAGGCAGGCAGGATCACCTGTGTCCCATCCTGCCTGCCTCCTCCCACCCCCTGCCCTTCCCTACATGGATATGTATGGCCTGTGCCCACACCCATTCCCATTCTGGAAGCACTAGTGTGAGGAACACCAGGCAAAGACAGGGCATCAGCATATTGGGGTTGCTCAGCACCACAAAGCAGTGGGGGCGACTGCTGCAACTGGAGCCACATGCTCATAAGTAAAGGGGGCAAGAGGAGTTTTGATTTTCCATGATAAAAAAAAACCAAAATCAACTAGTTACCACGGGTGCTTGTGCCTGAAAGCACAGAGCGTAGGAAACGAGCAGGAACAACTGGAAGCCCTTTTACTGTCATGGAGCCGTGATGTGATCGGAATAACAAGACTTGGTGGGAGCTCACACAACTGGAGCACCATCATGGACAGGTACAAACTGTTTAGGAAGGGCAGACAGGGGAGAAGTGGGGGAGCTGCACTTTATGTAAAAGAACCATTTGATTGCTTGGAGCTCCAGTATGAGCCTGGAGACAGGCCTGTTGAGAGTCACTGGGTTAAGGTTAGAGGGGAGAGCAACAAGGGGATGTTATGGTGGCGGGGGGTCGCCTATAGACTACCAGACCAGGAAGAAATGGTAGATGAGCCTTTCCTCAAACACCTAGCAGAAATTCCCTGATCATAGGCTCTGGTACTCACCACCCTGACATCTGCTAGGAGGGCAATACAGCAGTGCACAGGCAATACAGGAAGTTTCTGGAGAGTGCTGGGGACAACTTCCTGGTGCAAGTGTTGGAATAGCCAACTAGGGGCCATGCTCTTCTTGACCTGCTGCTGCCAAACAGCAAAGAATTGGTGAGGGATGTGGTAGTGAATGACAATTTAGTCTTCTTGTGCTCACTGCTGCCCGAGTTCAGGATCCCAAGGAAAGGAAGGATGGAGAGCAGCAGAGTAAGGACCCTGGACTTCACAGTCTCTGATGCACTCAGGAATCCCTGGGAGGCCAGTCTGAGGAGGACAGGAATCCAGGAGAGCCAGCTGTACTTTAAGGAAGCCTTTCTGAGAGTGCAGGAACAAACCATCCCAATGCACAGGAAGACCAGCAAGCATGGCAAAAGACCAGCTTAGTTTACTGGGGAGTTCCCTGCTAAGCCAAGTCACAAAAGTAACTTAAGTGGAAACTCATTGCTTGGGCACACAGGGATGAAGCCAGGAAGGCCAAAGTGTAGTTGGAGTTGCAGCTAGCAACAGATGTGAAGGCTAACAAGAAGGGTTTCTACAAGTACAAGTGTCAGTAGCAACAGGAGGATCAAGGAAAGTGTAGGTCCCTTACTGAATGGGGGAAGCAACCTTGTGACAGAGGATGCAGAATAGAAGAGGCTGAAGTGCTCAATGCCTTTTTCACCTCAGTCCTCACAGGTGAAGTCAGTGCCCAGACTGTTGTACTGCACCAGCCAGCAGTTGGGAGAGGAGGTGAGCAGGCCTCAGGGGTTAAGGAACAGGCTAGGGACTACTTTGAAGAACTGGATATGTACACAAGTCCAGAGGACTTTCTAGTCACTCCTGGTAGAACTTAGGGGAACAGGGACTCCCCCAATGCCTGCTGGTCCCCCCTGACTAGTTTGTAACAGGCCACTAAATCCCCTTCAGCCTTCTCTTGTGGAGGCTGAACAGGTTCAGGTCCCGCAGCCTCTCCTCTGCTGCGAGATAATGCAAGTGGCCCTCCTCTGGACCCTCTCCATCCACATCCCTCCTGAAGTGTAGCGCCCAGTACTGGATGCAGTACTCCAACTGCAGCCTGACCAGCGTCATGTAGAGGGGGAGGATCACCTCCTTGCACCTGCTTGAGATGCATCTGTGGATACATGACATGGTGCAGTTGGCCCTCCTGACCCTGTCCCCACACTGTCGACCTGTGTTCATTTTGATATCAGTAATGACTCCAAGATCCTTTTCTGCCTCTGCACTGATGAGAAGGGAGTTCCCCAGCCTGTAGGTGTGCTGCTGGTTCTTCCTTCCACATCTGGAGTCCTGTTTTCAGTTTTGGGCCCCTCGCTACAAAAAGGATGTGGACCAATTCAAGAGAGTTCAGCAGAGGGCAACAAAAATGGTGAGGGGTCTGTGGGACATTATTGATGAAGAAAGACTGAGGGAAGTGGGCTTATTTAGTTTAAACCGACAGGAGACAATAGCAACCTGCAACTACCTGAAGGGGGTTTGAAAGAGGATGGAGCCAGACTATTCTTAGTGGTGGCAAATGACAGAACAAGAAACAGGTCTCAGGTTGAAGCAAGGGAAGCTTAGGTTAGCCATTAAGCAGCATTTTCTCACTAGAGGAGTAGTAAAACACTGGAACAAGTTACCCAGAGAGGTGGTAGAAGCTCCATCCTTGGAGGTTTAAGACCCAGGTGGACAAAGACTTGGCTGGGATGAGACCTGTGCAGAGGAAGGCAAAATCCCCCACTGTCCATAACAAAAATCAGCTTGACCCTCTAGCCAAGAACCTCCAACTTTGGTTCCAGTAAGGAACTCCGGCACCCCTCAGTCAAAATCTTGTACCTTGGTTGTAGCCAATACCCAATGCCTCTGAAGAAGGCTTAAGAGCATCCTGAACACATGTAGCAGAACAAAGGTAAGTCAGCAATGCCCAGAAGCATAAATACACCTAGATCTGACCAACCTCTTCTTGAACTCCTCCAGTGAAGGTGAATTAACAGCTTCCCCAACAGCCTGTTCCATTGCCTCACTAGTCTATCCATGCATCTAACCTAAACTTACTTTGTTTCAACTTAAGCCATTGCTCTGCATCCTCCTCTCTGCAGCAAGAGAGAAAAAGTGCTTTCTGTCATCTTTAAGGCAGCCCTTCAAGAAACTGAAGACAGCCATCATCTCCCTTCAAGTCCCTTTTCTGCTCCTTCAGCCACTCTTCACAGGATGCACCTTCCAAGCCCTTGATCATTTTTGTTGCCCACCTCTGTCTCTAACTTCTCCATGTCATTTTAAAACGTGGGTCTCAGACCTGCACATCTACTCCAGATGAGGCCTAACCAATGCTGAGTAGGGAGGCACTATTGCTTCCCATGTCTTGCACCTGCCTCATCTGCCTTTCGTGCACCTGCAACATGCTGCAGACTCTCAGAGTCTGATCTTCCAAGACTCTCAAGTCCTTTAGTCTTTTCCATAGAGCTGCCACCCAAACACGTGTCCTCCATTTATACCGGTGTTTGATTATTCCTCCAGAGGTGTAGCATCTTGATTGTCCACACCGAACTTCATCCTGTTAGCTCTAGCCCAACTTTCCAATCTGTCAAGATCCTTCTGAACTGCGCTCTTATTTTATTTATTTTTTAAACAGGGGCATTACACTGGCCCTTTCCAGTCCTATAGTACCTAGTCCGTTTCCCATGACTTCATGAAAATCACTGCCATGAGCTCCGAGATATTCTCTGCCAGTTCCTGCAGTACTCTGGGATGAGGATCATCCGGCCCTGTTGACTTGAATTCATTCAGACCCAACAAAAGCTCTCTGACGGTCTTAAAAAATCTCCTGCCTCAGCTTGCTCCCTTCCTTATCCAGATATTCCTTATTAGGCACCTGGCTGCAGCATAATTTTTTGTGAAGACGAAAGCAAAGTAGCTGTGGAGTAGATCAGCCATCTTTGCATCTGCTGTTAGGAATTCCCCCTGGCTTGTCAACAGAGGACCCACAGCTCCCTCGGTCCTCCCTCTCTGCCCAACACACTTCTAGAACCTCTTCTTCTCGTCCCTACCCTCCCTCCTTTGCCAGGCACAGGTCCTTCTTTAATCTTTGCCTTCCTGATTCACATTTACTTCCATTTTCAAACTGGTGATTGCAACCAAGATGAACATATTCGTTCCATTAATATATTCTAGAAAGAGCACGTTTAAAACATTCAAAATTAAGTGCGACTTGCATCTGTCAGATTTAAAAAAAAACGTGGAAACGTTAAAATCCTGGATACTTTTCAATTCCTTGCTATAATAAATCACTGCACGAGTCTTCAGCAAGGTCTGAACCTGTAATACTATGAGAACTATGCCACACTCTTCCTTTATTAGGAATTTTAAATTCAAGCTGCCAAAAAAGCAAGATTGTCAGGTCACAGAAAATCTAATTTGTTTGGAAGGTTGGTTTGATCTAATTCAGACCGAAATTTTTGTTTTTTAAATTTCCTGTTAACCAGCACTCTCTTGAATAGCAGCTGAGCAGTTGCTCAGCTGCTATTCTTGCGATCATGCAAGTGAATTGCTTCAGGGCAGCGTCCAGCTTGCCCATGGAAGATGTACCAATGAGGCTTGCTCAGAAAGCAGGGCACATACAGCTTCTACTATACATGGTCCAAGGAAAAGTCTGCCAGAAATACCTTGTATTCGGCCAAAAATTGTCAAATACAAGATGTGTCCAATACAGGTTCAAACTTAGCTTTGTCAGGAATTTTCCAACTAGCTCTAGTTTTTAATTCATTATATTAATGATTCCTATCACTGATAGTGCCCCCTCCACACCCCCAAAGAGCTTATGTAATGTAACACATGCACAGATAAAGGTTGCAAGAAACAAGGATTTCTTAGGGTGATCTCATTTTTTTTTTTATTGGACCAACTACGCAGTTGGGGTAGAATCATTTACTTGCCTAACAAGCCCTACTTCACAAGTTTCCAAACATGACACAAACAAGTTCTGTCTCCATTTACAAGTACGGTTGCAAAAGCTGTACAAATATGCAGCTCTGCCAGGCATTTCCCAGTTCAGTTCTCCCCAACTACAAGAGCAAGCTTCCTCAAATCAATGCAACAACTAAAACACACGTAGCAGCTCCCAAATACAAAGTAGGCCAAAGAAACGGACTATAGAACAGAACTGAAACAAGGCTATCACATTTTAACCAGACCTAACAAATGCTACTAAAATGCTGAATGCCTACAAACCACTCCAAGAACATTAGTTAGGAGAAAGATGGATGAAGGAATAGAGCAGAGTGTAGAAATTGTAAAGCATTATTGCAGCATCTACGCATTGAATTAAATCTTCATATACAGTGCTTTTTGCTTCCATGGGGCAATATCTGGTGCGTGGAGTTTTGAAAGTTAAAATTACACACTTTACTTCTTAAATAGTACTGCTTTTTTGGGAGCATCAGAACTGTACTGTTCACATTACACTAACAAGCAGCTGGTTTATTAAGTCTTGTTCTTATAAGCATTACTGGTTACTCTTATAACAAGAGAAGTTTTTCGTCTTTTTAATATCAAGTGGTTCATTGCCACGGGGATTTTTGTACCTTAGAAACCTCTTTCATCATCACTACACCACAAATATCTAGGAAATGACTGCTATAGTCTCCGTATGCCTATATACTAGCTGTATTTTAAGAGTACTCCTATAATAAATATAGGAGCGTTCAGGAGATTGCAACACTGATCTTGTCTTGGAAAAACAACTACAGGCGCATTTCAGTGGCAAAGATTTGGCCAGGTTTATTGTCTACAAGTACAGTCCTAATACATTTTAGCTTAAAAGGTACACCAGACCAGGAATTAAGACATTTGTAGCTGTGGCACAATAGCATGCAGGCTCCCATAGGTCCTACAAAGTTCCCCTACAATGATCAAAATAAAAATACGTATTGAATTCCCCCTGTACCATGGGCTTGTTTCACATTCTGACCTGGACATAGTTTTAGTATTACTATGCAGGCACTGGACTATCCTACACCTTGTACAGCCATCTCCCCCTCCCACCTTCTGGGCAGAGTGCCCATTTGGCTCCCGTGCCAAGTTTTGCTTACATAAGTGTGTGCATTGGTCAGGTCTGCTGATTAGGCCTACCCTGGCCAGTGCTCTAGCAAAGCCTGCGTGTAAGCAGCACATATTAATGAATGTTTCAGCAAGGTGTACAGGAGTCAGGCACCACCACCTAGTCATCTTCCTTCTCCTTATCCAGATACGTTTTCTAAAGAGTGAGTTTGGCCCCATTATTCAACAGGCTAATTTAGGCAAAGTCCAGAAAGCCATTTCAGATTACCATTATTCATTTTTTATTTTCTAAAGAGTCCAGCATGTGGCAAAGAAAATGGATGTGGGGCCGGGGCACATGACTTCTGGGGAGAGGCCAAGGGAGCTTGGCTTATTTAGTCTGGAGAAGAGAAGACTGAGGATTTAATAGCAGCCTTCAACTACCTGAAGGCTGGTTACGAAGAGGATGGAGCTGGGCTGTTCTCAGTGGTGGCAGGTGGCAGAACAAGGAACGATGGGCTCAAGTTGCAGCAAGGGAACTTTAGGTTGGATATGAAGAAAAACTCCTCTTATGAGCAGGGTAGTTAAGCACTGGAACAGGTTACTCAGCGAGGTCTCAAGTCTCCAAGGGTGGAGATTCCAAAGTCCTGGGCAGACAAAGCCTTGGCTGGGATGATCTAGTTGGGGGAAGGTCCTGCATTAAGCAGGGGGTTGGACTAGATCTCCTGAGGTCCCTTCTAACCCTCATTTTCTAGGATTTTATTTCTAAACCAAGGGAGGTATCTATTTTCTGCCATGGGTATTGCTCATGCTGCCGGGCTTTGCTTGTTGCCTCCTGCCACCCATTTCTGTTGTGTGCGTGTGTCACTGAGTTTTTACTCCTTCCCAGAGGCACTGGGTGGTAGCTATAGCTAGGACTGGGGACTGCAACTGGGGTGTGCCAATTTTCCCTCTAGGAGCAAAGCCAGAGGTCCCTGGCTAGAGGGTCTTGCTCCTCCACTCAAAGTCAGACCGCCTGCCCTATTTCGGCCAAGAAGGAATTTTACCCCATGGTGAGACTGGTGTGGACTGTGAGGAGTTTTCCCTTCCTCTGTGGCAGCAGGCATGGCTCTCTACTTGGGACCTCTTGAGCATATATTGACAACATTGTATAGAAACAGAGCATTGGCTGCTGTGGTTCCCCTACTTTACCTGGGGAAGGTTAGGGTGTTACATCTATGTTGGGTCAGGGTTGAGGGTAGCCTTATGCGGAGATTAAATTATGGTTTGGGTGGGACTGTTTGGATAGGGCAGCAGGTTGAATTAGATGACCTATGGCGGTCCCTTCCAGCCCTACTTCTCTACAACTATGACTTCATGCCCAAATCCAAGGAAGCAACAGGATTTCATAGTCCTCTTGAGACTGGAAGAGACCTCAAACATCTTCTCATCACACAATCCTCAGGTGTTGTCTGGGGGTACAAATGCCTTTTCTGTTGCTTATACAGCATCTCTACAAATGCGTTTATTGGAAGTGCATAATTCCTCCCCCTTCCAAAAATTATTAGCACAAACAAGATAACCATGAGCTTAGCAAACCCCACCCAGCATGCTTTCAACTCCTGACTCCAATTCACTGGATAGGACATATAGGTATAGATATCTATACATATAATCTTGTTTGTGCTAATTATTTACAGAAGGGGGAGGAATTAAGTACTTTCAATATATATATCTTCACACTTTCTGGCCTCTAGACAGATATACATAGAAGATACTCATAAGGATTTCTACATTCGTATACATGCTTGTAAGACAACACAAATTGAAAAGGAAAGTCACATGACAGCAGACTCATTTTCAGTTAGACGCTCAATGTTATCCTATTTGTGCTAATTATTTTGGAAGATGGCTCTGCAAGAAATTATGCCCTTTCAAGAAGCACATCTGTAGCAGGTGCTCAGTAAGCACCAGAAACAGCATTTGTACATATCACATGAAATCAAGTCAAACTTGTGGATAGGGCTGATCAATTCCTACATAAAAATCAAAGCAATCTGCTACTAGCATTAAGATGCAGAAAATTAAATGCTGAAAAGCTACAGTAACAGGCACCATTTTACATTCAATACATATTTATACACCTGAAAATTGATTGCTGACAAGTCTAACAATAAAAATTTAAAAATATTGAGCAGCCACAAACAGTGCTCACAATTAAATTCTAAACACCAGTAGAAACATCTTCACAGAGCAGCTCCACTATCAGTGCATTCGCAAAGTTGTACTAAAATTGTCCTTATATGAAAGTGCTACTGTGATATGTTCAGCATAGCTTTTCATTGTACTTGCTAGAAAACGTATATGAGCAACTCACAATTTTTATTGTGTTTACTGTTACAAAATATAGAGTTAGGGCAATACCATTACTCTTATTTTATAGATGAACTGACACATGGAGAGATTACTGGTCAAGGACACATAAGAACGGAGGAGCTAAAGAATTTAAATCACAAATCCCAGAACATGAACACTGCACCCTCCATTTGTGCAGGGAGTTGGATTAGACAACCCTTGAGGTTCCTTTTAACCCTGTACATTTTAAACTCCAGGGATGAAGGATGCAGCATTTTTGTCTTTGGTGCTTGGATGCCATGGCAGAATCCAGAACTGGGTTTTATGCCTCAGCTACCCCACTAAAATGGATGGGGAGAATTAGCCAGCTCAGCTACAAGCTGAAATGCTGGATTGGTGTACTTTAAACCCTACCCTTTTCTGGGGCTTAGGCACCTTGCATGTGCTAACTAGAAATAGCTCTATCCACAGTCCAGAACACTCTCCTGAAAATGGGAAGGCCCAAGGAGGAGCACTCTTTCCTTAAAGCAGGGCTGGAGCTGACGAGACGGTACTGATGGTAGCAGCCGTGTTTTTCTACCATAGCTCAGCAATTAGAGCACCGACCAGTGTTACACATCTAGGTCCATTTCTCTCATCAGACTGAGGGGACCAAAACCCAAATCCACCATCTCCCAGACAGCATCCTAACCACCAGGGTACCATCAAGCACAAGTCTGTAACCCCCCTTGTTCGAGCACATACCTGGGAGTGGAAAAGCTCTGGGTTCTGGTCTCAGCTCCAGGGACTATTTCAGAACAGTGGCCAATGACTGTTCAACGTGCCCTATGACTTCTAGCTGCAGACGCTAGCCTGGTAGCCATGCTTGCTTTCTTTGGGAGGGTAAAGGACTCTCCTTGGAGGTGAAAGACATAGCTTTGACTCCCTGCGGTCCCCTGGGCAGAAGAGAGCCTAAAATCCTTGTCTGTCACTTGATTTCTCTTCTGTACTATACAACAGCTTCAAGAAGAGATGGAGAGGGCTCATGGGTTGAGGCACTCAGCAGGCAGGAGGGAGATTCGAGTTTCAGACCTCAGAGACAGATACTCTGCCGTTTTTCTTCCCCCCCCCCCCCTTTCTTAAGTGAAAATGTCCAGGGGTTTGTGTCCAAATTCCCGTCAGGTAGGCAGTGAATGCCAACAGCAGACATTTCAGAGCATGTCTTCCAAATCAAGCCCCTTAGGGGAGATGGGCAGCAGAGGTGTATGTATTATGCAGCATGTATTATGTATCCTCTTCTCTGGATCCTGACCAGACATAGGTGCAAGCAAGGAACTGAGCTGCTCAGCTCAGTTGACTGAGGCACTTTGGAGACGCAAAGAAGCAGACCTTTAGGAGCCCAGGGGGACTTCATGTCAAAAACTGAGGTTTCTATCTAGTTTACATGCATTTGGAGTTAGGCAATACTTAAGCAGGTGTCTTTAGGGTTTCAGTTTTACACATGGGCTCCTAAATTCTGTCTAGGGTTTTCTTGGCTATGATTCTCCGTAAGGTTTTTCTAAAGCATGCCACAGATTTTGCTGTATATGACCAAGCAGTCCTCTTCCTCAACACCCCTATGTGTTTGGCTCCTCATGCTTGTCCGTTCCCCCTACTTAATTGTGAATGTTTCAGGCCCCAAAACTGGAGACGACTTATCAAGGACCATGCATATATACAGTATTGCAGAAGCACTATATAATAATGAGATTTAACTTGATCAGAACGCTGTATGCATATTAAAGGATCAGGTTGTCACACTCTTTAGATGGGTAATGTAAAATAATGTTCTATAATCCAATTCCTAACAGGTAACACAGTTGAACAAGCGGGGCACCTGTCAAGGGGTGGGGCTACCCATGCAGCCTGCCAAAACTGGGTAAGCAGCCCTCCACCCAAAATTACTGCCCACCCCTGGACTAAACAGTATCAGTTAACCTCCCTCCCTTTATTCACTTTCCAGAACGAGTATTTTTACCGTATCCTCAGTGAAGACACGACTGAATTAAATCATTACACTTTCTCTATGAAAGCTTCCATACAAACAGACCTTCAAGTTCAAAGGTTTGTTTTTTGGGTTTTTTTTTTTTAAATTTAAATGATCCTGAAAACTTTTTCCCTGCTCAAAACATACTTCCATTTGCTAAATTTAAACGAATTTCAGGCATTTTAAACAATTCTTCAAAACGTAAAGCTGTATAGACCAGAAGTATGCATTATGTATCATTATAGTAGACATAAAAAGAATTGCACTGGAAAACAAAATGCAATGCTTTCATAAATACGTTCTTGTGTTTAAGGAAGGATTTGAAGAACATCATATTTAATGAGAATCGGACAAGATCTGTTGCATCCAGAATATAGGTCCTGAAAACCTCACGTCCTTTTAGGAAAATATGTTCAAGGACTGAACACAGAAAAATAAGACTTGTTTGTTTTTGTTGAACACATGCTTTGATTTAAAAAAATGTTACATTTAAGAGCCTGCAAGCACCAGCATCAACACACAAAAAACATATCATGTCTAGTTATGCCAACTGGTTTACTTTGCGAGACTATTTATTTTTTTTACACTTGAAACTGTTAGCTCAGCTCCTGACAAACTTCTACCAGAGGCTGAAATGTTATGGATATAGTCAAGCACCTTTTAAAAGGAAATTTCCAAAGCCCACACACATTTTTGCAGCTTCTAAAAAGACAGAACAGAAATAGAAATAGTTCTTTACAATTTTAAAGTGCTCTGAAATCGGAGAAAGATTAAGTGTTTTGTTTTGGGTAGCAACATTAATCACTCTTCCCTGACAGTAACCTTAAAAGGGAGATAGTAAACCTTTAGGACTGTTGGACAGGTAACAACAACAGTCTCTTTTTCAGCAACCTTGTCACATAATCCGAGTTTTAGTAACAAACCTCATTCTCTACCGTGTTAACTCTCTGCAGCATCTGTCACTGCTATGAATGGTTGATCATAAGTACCTCTGTAGTCATCTCAATGCTATTAAGCAGATGGCAGCGCTAAATCCGAATGATGTACTACATCTCCCTAGTGGACTTTGTTTCCATATACTACCATTATTCTACAATTCCTCAGTGATAAATCTTATGTATTCTAGAGAACATTAAATAGTGAGCTGACAACAGCAATTGATTTATTAGCAGTAGTTTGCCTTTGCCCTATTATTGTCTTGCAAACACTTGTGTAGATCATGCGTGGAGTTGCCGGGGGATAGAGGCTGTTGCCCTAATGTTTCTATGGCATGTTTTAGGAGATTTAAAATTTAATATTAACAACATTTTTCTTCACAGTGAAATTTTTAGATTCTGGTCTGCAGATTTACAGCAAGTCCCTGCTAAAACTTTCTTCTAAATTATCCTAATTGGACGATTTCTATGAGTATAAAAAAAACCCAACACACTCTAGTATTAACATTAAGCTATTAAATATCAGTTTCTTGTGATCATAAATCTTATTAAGAGACCACTGCCTGATGTGCAATTTTACAAACTTCTTTACTGGAACTCAGTTTTATTGTGTACAAACATACACGTGAAGTCAGTAAAAAAAAAAAAAA
>JAGPOW010000261.1:9788735-9820910 GCA_030014935.1 Caiman crocodilus
AAAAAAAAAAAAAACATGTGTGCGTCAGGCACTACTAGGGAGCAACAAAAGGGTTACTGTTTTCAGAGTATTTAACACCTGCGGCTTAAGCTATATTAAAAACCCAGTAACTTGCTACATACAGAAGAGTATATGTTAAATTATTACGTATCTATGCAGGACAGCTTGCATGAAGAAATTACTGAACAGATAATGCAAAAATTGCCTGCAGAAAACTATATAGCATGGCATATGGCAACATTAATTTTTGTCTTTTTGCTTTCCTTAGTTTGGCATGGAAAATCTACCAGGAAAGTTCATAGCTTTTGACAGTTTCCATTATACTCTGGCTATTTACAGAAAGCTGGCTGGCTGACAGTTGCACAAGTGTTTGCTAACCTCCAATTTCCAAAAGCCAAGCAATATTGTTGCTTAATTCATATTAGTACATGCCTAATTTTTTTTAGAACTTTAATTAGACTGCTTTAGCATTTTAAAAATTAGTTTTAGTAATTCATATGAGCTTAAGTTTCATTTGAAATTAACCCCTAAAATGTTGTGTGTCTCTCTCTCTCATTACAGTCAATGGAAATGACTAGCTAAATCTAATCAACTCTGAGAAAGATCTACTTAAAACGCACTTTTACTGCCAAAGATAATTTGTTAAAAAGGCCCCTGAAAATGCTCTCTATTATGTTTTGATTTAAACTATAAACAAGTGATATGTGGTTGATGCGAAATTTTAATAACCAAAACCAACTGCAGAGAAACCTCAAATACAGTCTCCTTCCCTGATACGACAACAGGTTTTCAAGTGAGGCCCAAGACTGACTGGCATGAGGAATCGCCACCCTTAAGCACTACTACATCAACCGACATGTCATCAGGAGAATTAAAAGCAACATCACTCCAACTCTCGCAGCTGGAGGCTGGCGATTACGACAATATTGGTGATAGGAAGAGGGAGGATAGCTTGCATAAGAAGAAAGATTTGATCATGAGATTACATTAGAAATCCAATACCCTAAAACACAAAGACAAATAATCGTATCACTCCCTCCAATCTCCATTAGCTACTGACATCTCAGGAAAATGGTAAAGAGGAAAAGTATACAGGGCGAAGGGTAGAGTGCCAGAGATTAAATATATCCAGTTATATGGAAAGAAAAAGTGCATGTGGAGGGAGGTGGGGGTGAGGAGTGCAAAACAAGAACAAACTTTATTTTACAGAACTGTACTAAATGTCAGCTTTACATTAAAGATGTGCTGGCATGGGATAATGATCTCATCACAAGTCTGAAGAAAAAAAAAAAAATCCCTTAAGTAAAAGACTTGTTTTCTTTTCTGAAAATAGCGAAGCTGCCTGTTATTTAACAATGACGATTGCAAATAGTTCTATAGCCTCAAAATGTCTTTTTTGCAATTATGAATCCTAACAAAAAGCAGGCAATGGGAACAGCGTAGGTAGTGCCCCTGACTAGTGCACGTGCGTTTCTAGAACTAGCTGCACTCCTAGTGTTTTCTATATTAAGTGTGGGGAAATCTCTCCTAATCCTATGGCTTCTCAAAACATAAAGGATTACATTTTCAAGTGCCCCCACTGTACTACACAGGAAAAAAATTGCTCTTTCAATGTTGACTGAGTATGAAGAGGCCTGTTAATCCCAGAAGAAACACAATTATAGTAAAATGAGAGAGTAAACAGCAATTTAATTATAAATCCATTACATTTTAAAGTATGACTTGGTGGTCCTTAAAAACAATCAGGCACTTCTTACCCTCTTTTTCTCATTAATGCCTCTTTAACCCTGGTAATCTGAAAATTAATTGAGGACACTCATGACAAAATAGGAGGCTATTAGAATGTCCTTAACTTCTGGTATCATGTAATAAAACCTTACAGCTTTATATACATATATAGAAGATATCAAATTCATCCAAGGAACCTTGTCTGTATATGTTATCTTGTATTCATTATAAAATTAATGTTTTAAATGAGAAAAGCATACTTTTACAGGCTAATCAAAGTATTACCACTTTAAAACATGAGTATCTTGTGCCTCAAACATGTCATTTTCTTTCTTGCTTTTATAATGAAAACAGGCTATCAAAATGGTTTAAAGCTATATATCAAAGTAATTTCCTTCAATTTCCTCCATAATTTGTGTCATAATAAACACATTTAAATATATTCCAACATTATAAGAATCTCTCAGTGGTTGCAAATGACACATTACAATATGGGCAACCATTTGATTTTCAAATTACAGGCAGGAACATTGTTCAGTGTAGCTCAGATGGTTGTTTAAAGAGCTTTGGTTTTACCTGCCAATATTTAGGGATAATCCTTGTTGCCAAGCTGTGCAATATGCAAGAAAATGCAAGCCCAAGTTGCAGAAGAAATTTGGTGTTTTCTCCTTCATCATGAATTTTTCCTACTTTGAATTTTCTTTTAACATTTGTTTCACAATTTGGAGTCCAGTGTCCAGTACAGCGGTGCCCAACCTTCTGGTCCTGTGGGCTAGATGAGTGGAGCAGGGCCAGTCCATGGGGCAGAACGTGCAGGCAAGATCTGGTTCACAGAATAGACCCGGTATGGGGTTTGAGCGATCATGTAATCGTGCACATTGGCGTGGCTTCCATGCGCCAGATCCAGCTGCAAAGGGCCCCTCTGAAAGCCGTGGCAATTAATACTGTCAGCACCCATCACATCGAACTTTTGGCCCTATGTGGAGCCCCATGGATTGGATGACATAGCCCCATATGCCACATGGGCTAGAGATTGGGCACCACTGGTCTAGTGCTTGTGCTATGGGACTATAGCACAGACATCACACAAAGCAGCCACATTAAAGTAGTTCTGCAGGGCTGTGCAAAGCTTTGGTCACCAAGTCAATTCAAAGGAGATTCGGCAGCCGAATCTTTGAATCTGAATCTAATCGGGACACCCATTAAATTTTTCTGAATCGAATTAGAAGCCTTTGATTCAAAACCAGAGATTCTATCAGACACAGCTTTATATGTGTTTTCTATGTACGTTGAGGTACCAGGTGCAGCTTGCGAATGCTGAGATGGTGGGACAGATGGAGTGTCCTATGGGAGCAAGGGGGACTTCCCCCCATACTTGGTGGACTCAGAAGTGAACCAGAAGTACTTCTGGTCTACTCCCGTGTCTGCTGCAGAGGATCCTCCTTTCAGCTTGGCAACTGGTGCTTCTTGGGTCTGAGGGGCACCCGGGGTCCCTCCTGAGCCCATCACCGAGTCAGGGGGGGGGCGCTGGGAGGGTCCCAAGCATGCTCAGCAGCACCTGGAAGTGGAGCGGAAGTACCCCCCTGCCCTCCCCAACATGCTCCTGTGGGATGTTCCTTCCCCCCCAGCATCTCAGCATTCACAAGCCATGTCTGGTTCTTCGAGGTACCATGAAAGAAGCCATTTCAAGCTACATCTATATCTGAACTGAATCTATATCTCAGAATCTATATCAGAATTGAATCTTCAGATTCAGGTCAAACCAAACTGGGACAGTAATCCGAATCAGCAAATTGAATCACTGTCCCCCAAATCGAGCTGGAATGAATACTGCCCACTTCATACACCCCTACAGTTCTGCACAGATCGCACTCAAGAATTAAGATTTCGTGGACAACAATCAGTATATTACATTGCATGTTCCATTTTCATGTGTGCATGCAATTAATTTGGACATCACCAAAATTAAAAGTTATACCAGTCGTTTATGAGAGCCCGAAACGTAGGAAGAACAAATCCCAACAACTTGTTTAGTTTAGTAACTTGGCCGTGAAACCTAGAAGTGCACGCATTAAACTGTCAACACTAAAACAGTGAAGCAAAATAGAACTGGCACCATCTGAAATTCAAGTGTGAAGACTATATTTGGTATGATCTCTAGTAAGAAAAGAAAAAAAAATAATCAGGTTGCCTGCAGCTGTTCTTTAATGGCATGCTGCACAAACCCATTCTCTGCAAGTCCCGTGAATTTACACAGCAAAGCAATGATCTTTCATCAACTTTTGGTGTCTTACAAACCTTGGCAGGAGGGAGATTACAAGTAATAAAATGTTTCACAGTGGTTAGAGACTTCATAACATACACAAACATCAAACAAAACCAGGGAAATTTGAACTTCACCGCCAACGTTTTACTTTGACCAGTTTGGCTTATGGTGACAATTTACCTCTGAAAACAAAAATCTGAACAGGATGGCATCAAAATATTTCCTCAATTGTCAGGGGTAGAGTTGCATTTCTCAACCGCGCAGTGAAAATTAGGGTCCTTGTGATTTCTCTGATCATACCGCACTGCTACAAAGGCTTAGGTAAAAGTGATCCTGTTTGTTTCCTGGTAGGCTGACTACTGTCATTTAACTAGTACACCCTTAAACTACTACAAAGACCAGTTATATCTGCCTCTACGATTCGATACATAAAACTTTCAACTCTAAGTCATCATAAATACCAGTAACAAGCATGGGATCATAAAACCAGCTTATCTGTATGTGGCATTTTCAGCACAATGACCTCGACCAAATATTGACAATTCCTACAATAAGCATCATCGTAATGTGTGAAATAATTGCATTAAATCTACAGGCATTGAAAACTATACTTTTTTTTCCTTTTGATTCTTGATTGTTCCCCTCCCCCGAAGTTCCAACAAGCGAGCAAAAATCCCTTTATTTTCTTCAAAAGAATGAACCTTCCAAGCACCTCGTCCTATAAATTGCAGAGCAAATTGCTTAAGACTTCTGTTCCCTGCAATTTGGCATATTTTAATCATAAAAGAAAAAAAGAAAAACAAAAAGCCCCACACCATCAATTAATATGGATTCATTATTTCTCAGAGTGTTTTTCTCATTTGTAAGTGGAATATTACTGTAACTTGAGCAATTTTGAACATTTCAGTAACACTGATAAGGCTGCGTTTGCTCAGCTAAGAGAAAGTGAAATCCTGAGAAGCGAGAATACCTTCCTTACTCTGATGGGGAAAGAAAAGCAAAATTTTAATCCTGTAGATCTTAAGGGGGGGGAGGGGGGATATCACTTCAGAAAACTAAACCAAAATGTGGTCTCAAAAGGAAATGTGTGTGTTTTAGAGTACTGCTGAAGTACATGAGCAAGATACTTCAACATTGCCTACTTCTGGAGAATGGCCAACTCAACAAGCTCTCCATGTCAGATGGTTCAACTCCTCATACAAATAATGCCTCTTTCCTGAAAAAGATGGATTCTCTTCAGGAAATTATAAGAAAAAAAAAATTCTTGAGCGAGCCTCCTGAAGCTGCTGAAAACAAGTTGTGGTTATATATTTTTTTTCCAGATACCTCAACTCCTTGTTTTTCTGGCTCCTTTCAACCGCCTTTGAAAGCAATTTGTCATCTTTTGGACTTACCTGATGCTAGAGAAATGCATAAGACCACAGGCAGCTGCTAATAAGCCTATTAAACAGTACAAATGTTACAAAATAAGATGAAGAAGAAATGACTTCGTACTGAAAGTAAAATTAGCTATCCGATACCAGGAGTCTTCAGCTATAAATACAACAGGGCATAATTCTTACCTTTGTGCTTGGGTGCTATAGCTGTTATCATAGGAATCATAACTTTGCTCATCATAAGCAGTGCCATATCCATCATCATACTCCTGCAAGCATACAATAAAAAGATAAATTTACAACACATTCCAGAACCTGAAAGAAAAAATGATAAATACTATTACCACTATCCACTGACGTCTAAATTTATGCAACAAAATGGTTTGAGGTTTTTATGGTAGCCCTATTTTTACTCTTCTGGGTTATTAAACACATTGTATTTTACAGTTACTTACCACAGAGAACTGTGGTTCTTCAAAAGGTCTACCTCTCTATGTTAAGAGCTGAAGGACCCTTCCCCACTCCGGCATCACATTTCAAGAACCTTCTGAAAACCACTTCTACTTTGGAGCTTTTCTGGTACCAAACATTTGAACTTCAAACTATGGAAATGACCAAACAAACCTGAATACCTTAGTCTTTGCCACTATATTCATGACCACTCTAGTGTCAGACAGTCCAGTAACAGAGCCAACACCCTTAGAAAACCATGGTTCATTTATTAAACAGGCGTTTTGCTTCTTTAAAATGGCCTCCAAATATTCTTGCTCGTTTGAGTCTAGTGAACAGCAAAACACTTTGGAAGGCAAGCTGGATTCTAATTAAACAAAGGACTGGAAAACTGTCTGCTCAAAAGAAACATCAGATCTACATGATAAAAATCAAGAGAGCAGAGCCGCAGAGATAAATGAGGTGTGTGTGGGGGGAATAACAAAAACTACATGCGTGATATGATCTTACCCTGGAAAAGTGAATTCTAGGTCTGTACAGAACCAACGCTAGCTAGCTTTCACCACAATACAATGTAAAACTTCATCCATCTTTAACCAGTACCAACTAAAAACTGCATTCCCTTTGCTTTCATGCCCCAGAGGTTAGGAATCGATAGCTTTCTAAAGGCTTATTCTATCTAAATAGCTCAAAGGCCTTACTTGGTTCTTAGGGTATCCAATATAGTTTCCCCAAGAGAAAAAAAATAAAGCTTTGAGAAGACGCATAGGAGACGGATGATCTGATTATATGCAATTCAGATACCTCACTCAGTATAAAATTTGGAGTAAAGATAGAGAATAACTCATTCACTCTCCTATAGATTCAACTACAATTAAAATAGTACTGATAGAGATAAATGGAGCAAAGAAACCTTTCAAAAGACCTGAAAGCACACATTAATCCTGTCAACACAACGTTAAAGCTAAAGTAGGTTCTCTACTGGCTGGAAAACACCAGATCCACAAGAGGAATTTTCTGATGATAGGAAGCTGAAAACCCATCCAAGAGATGATAAACTAAGGGTATAGGCAGAATAACCAGGAAAGGCTAAATGCAATATTCCAAAATCAATTAGGTGGGGATGGCACTTGGTGACCGAATATCCGATTCCCATTTTCTGAAGATAATGGTTCCAAACAAATGGCTTTCTAGACTGTAGTAGAATGATATTCTGCATCAGAAGTGGTCAAGCAAGATCCTTTCAGCTGAATAATGGATGAAAAAAGTGATTCTACACAAGTGGAACAGATGGCATATCTGATGAGGCATGTAGCCATGTCCCAGGAGATCTAGGGGGATTCATGTACCCATACCATCTAGCTCGCACTAGAGCAGGCAGCATAATCTAAATCTGTTTTCCTGAAACTTTCTTGACTACCATTGATATTAGTGGAAAGGCGTAAAAGGAATTCCTTGGCCGAGCTGAGTGGGGCTGTGTCTATGACGGCATTTCCCCTTTTCCTGTGAAGCAGAAGCAAGGGTTCTTCACAGCACCGCTTGCTGTGAAGCAATCTATGACGAGATGGGCCTGATCCTCCAAATAGTGGGTTCAGAGTCTCTTTCAAGGACCACGTGCATTGTTCCTGCAAGACCGAGCAGCCTGCTAGATGCTCTCTTTCCTTGTCAGATGACATGGGCTGCCTTTAATGTGCCAAACACCAATCCCAGAGGGCAACTGCATCTGCCATAACTATCGGGACAAGAGCCTAACAATTTACTAATGCAGTATGCAGGCATCCGGTACCAACATAACCATTGACCACTGGCAGAAGAGACTTCAGAGCCACAGTAATAGCTCTTCTGCAGAATATAAATAGTGTCTGATCTCCCCCAGATCCCACAGCATCAGCTATCAGCTTCTGGTGACATGCTCCCAAACCGCAAAATATTTGCTTAATGTGATGAGCCAAAATACTATGGAGAGAGGACTGAAATGAACTTTCTTCATTACATGATCAGGGGACTTCTACTACTGGAGGGTCACAGTAAGTTTTGGAAAGCTAATAGAGAGAGCTCACACCTGACCCAGAATAGGAAGGCAGGGAAAGAAAGAAAAGGGCAGCAGGCCAAGATAATATGCATCTCAGACCTCCTATGTCAAATCAAATAAGCCACAAAGTGGGACGTGGTACAGGGGAGAGTATGGCTTTGTCTCTACAAGACAGACCAAATGTGGGGTTAGTTCACCTTAATCTCTCTCCATCAAGCAATAACCAACAAAACTTGGTTCAATGTTTCTAGTATTATCATCTCTTACAGGCTATATTGCTACATCAATTTTGGCAGTCAGCAAAGAAATTACAAAAGGACTTAAGCGATACACTTTCCTTTCCAAGTTTCAACATTCGGTACTTTTCCATTGTGTGGTTTTCTTTTTTATTGGTAGCTTTACCACCTCTCTGGTTAATGATACCAGACTTGTTTAATTTTCATAATCTTCTTAAAGTAAATCAGCCACCAGTTCATTTATAATCCACTATTTAAATGTATCAATCTACTTTATCTTCACAACAAAGTAACAGGATAACCCATTCAACCAAAACAAAAGGAACAGATTCAAAGTAAACTATGAAGTCACATGCCTTCTCTTTCTCTGGTCGAATACATCCTTGTTATATGAAGACAGGAAAATAATAAATATACACAGAATAATAAAATACTCAAATCCAAACTTCTTCTCCCCCTACCCCAAAAACAGATTCCCCTTAAAAAGAAACCAAACACAGCCAGTTTAAGCATGTTTTAATTTTTTCCTACAATTAAGTTTGGCATCTTATGTTGTTATTTTCTCTATATTTGGAAAGTATTCAAGTGCTGCATGTGTAATGCGACTTGGCCAGTGTTGCATGTAACCCTCTAGTTTAAATTTTAGATAAATCTCCATAATTTGAATACTTAGGGAAATTAGCCTGCAATTTATTTCTGAAATGAACTTGTAGTTCTCCAGAATGTCTTTTTTAACATTGTTTATAAAGCATCAATGGGCAGTACACATTTGGCCATCTAATAACCTGCATTATTCTAAAATATTGTGATCATTTAAATGAACATAAGTAACTAACTATTGTGCTAGATTACATAGTAGAAATCTGATGATGAGTTAACTATGCTAGTGAAGTATTTGTTTAAAGAGTTTCAGTGCATTACTGTTCCAGTGTATAAAACTTTTTTTTCTTTTTCTTTTTTGTGTGTGGGGTGGGAAGGGAAGGAAAGGGAAAAATCCCTCAGAACCAAAGATGAAGCAGTTTCTAATTTTCCTTGTTCAAGTTGCAACATCCTCCTTTTAAACCAGGAAAGAAGATGCGTGACTTTTAAGGGCAAGCAATCCAACTCCAGAAACGAGTTACAAGTTTATTAGAGAAGCACCAGTTGCTTCCAACCTACCAAAGGTTAAGGACCAAGAAGAGGCTTGTTTTTCATCTTCTGCACGATACCTCATTCTGTTGCCAGGAGTTTACCAGGCTAAGCTATATAAAATTTATTCTTCCTAGAATCATTTGTATAAAACAGAAAAGAATTTGAAGTGCGCTGCATACAATATACAAAATAATCCTCATCTATAAATGATACAAATCACTTTACGAACTTTAGTGTATTTTGGATAACACTTGAACCATAAATTGGAAGGGGGCAGTTTTTAGATTTTCCTCTATAGGAATTATATATGGATTATTTTAGAATTCCTAGATGGGAAATCCTGTTTAAAGGGATTAGACAGTTTTCACATAAAATGTCTCTGAAACACGCTTACTATGCTCTTCCTCACCTCACTGAGGCAGCGTCCTTAGACAAGAGGCAACGTTCAAGAAAGATTTGTAACACTGGTGGACAGTTCTTGGAGGGTGAAGAGAGCCAAAAGGATGGGGCGTAGTGGCATTACTAACAAGCGTCCCAGTGCAAAGCGTAGGAATTTGCAGTAGGATGAGGCAAATCAGCTAGGGTAGAAGCAAGAATATTCTTGGAAAGGCAAGAGCCCCGAAGGGCAGGAGCAGCCATCGCCCTTAATGAAAGGATCTTATTATTTTAAGCTAGCGAGTACTTCAAGCCACTATCAAACTATTAAGATTATTGGCCAGCATCTGAAGCCATCTGGAGTCCTATCACTACGAGTGCTTGCATACAGACTGCAGGTGCCTACTCAGAGCTCATATTTCTGTTTTCTCTGTACTGAGCCTAACGCGCTCCTGGCAGGTGCGCAAGGTTCATCCCCGACTGATTTATGAAAATGTGAAAAATGCTTTCTTTTCTAGTGTAAATCAGGAAGCCAAGAATGGATGATTGAGAAATAACACCGAGTTGTAGATGTATTAAGATAAATTAATCACCCCTGAGGTCAAAAGACCATGATCTCAAGTCCTGTCTTCTTGCATAACCCTCTGAATTTATACCCACTTCCACAGGGTCACCTGCCAATTTGGCGAGTGACTCCACGGGTGGCAGTTTTAGACCTGCTGCAGACTCAATGCTCAGCACTGCCATCGAGGGATCTGCTGGAACCACCATGTTGCTGGTGGGAGTAGGGAACGATGAGGTTCAGAACTAGCCATTTCCAAGCCTCTTTGTTGGCCTAAACTCATTTTGAGCTGAACAGCATAAGCACAGAGCTGAAAATGGCATCGTTGCCTCTGGTGTTTGTCTAAAGACAGACGACTGGTGATTAGCACTGAGTGAATACAGGATTCTTCAGTCTAGAGACAAGCAAAAAAATTAGAAAAAAAGGTTTGGATGACAGTGAAATCTATTAATTTAGGATTTGCTAAAAAAGCCTTTTGATTTTACTGGGAATCGGAGCATGTGGGGCAGGAAAGACGACAACCAGAGAAACACAAACATCATCAGTATCATAGTGCTTAGGGTTGGAAGGGACCTAAACAGATCATCAGGTCTGACCCCCTGCCCTGGGAAGTAAGGGGTGCTGGGACTATATCACACATACCTTTCCAGCTTCCTCTTGAAGACCCCCAAGGTAGAAGAGTACCACCTCCCTTGGGAGCCCATTCCAGAGCCTGGCAGCCCTAACTGTAAAGTAATGTCTCCTGATATCCAGCCTGAACCTTCTCTCTAACAATTTGTGGCCATTATTCCGGCCACCAGATCCCTTCTCAGCCTTCTCTCATGTAAGCTGAATAGGTTCAGACCCTTTAGCCTCTTTGTAGGGCCTGTCCTGCTGCCCCATGACCATGTGAGTGGCCCTCCTTTGGACCCTCTCAGCGCTGGCCACATCTCTTGAAGTGCGGCACCCAGAACTGGACGCAGTACTCCAACTGTGGCCTGACCAGTGTCGCACAGAGAGGGAGGATCACCTCCTTGGACTTGCTTGAGATGCACCTGTAGATGCATGACAAGGTGTGGTTCGCCTTACTGACCGCTTCCTTGCATTGGCAGCTCATGTTCATCCTGGAGTTAACAATGACTCCAAGATCCCTTTCTGCCACCGTGTTGACAAGAAGGGTGTTCCCTAGCCTATAGGTGTATTGCTGGTTCCTTCTCCCTAGATGCAGCACCTTGCACTTCTCTGTATTGAGGTCCACCCTATTCTCATCCTCCCACCTCTGTAACCTGTCTAGATCTAGCTGGATTCTGTCATTCCTCTCCAGCGTGCCCACCTCGCACCACAACTTGGTGTCTTCAGTGAATTTGCAGTGTGCTTTCCACCCCCACATCCAGATCGCTGATAAAGATGTTGAACAGTGCAGGGCCCAGGATGGAGCCCTGGGAGACTCCACTGCCCACATCCCTCCAGGTCAAAAAGGACCCATCTACCACCACTCACTGGGTGTGACCATCTAGCCAATTTGCCACCCATCTGACTGTGTAGGCATCAATCCTGCAGTCACCAATTTTTTGTATGATTCACTTGCCTGTGCATTTAGGACAAGGAGGCCATCTCTAAGTCCTTATACAGGAAACAGTTTTAAAAAAATTTTTAATACTGGTGTGTGTATGTAACACTAGTTAAGGGCTCAGACTGGGATTACCCCATTTAAGTGGGGTACACATACCTTTTCTTTTGGAATGATCTATCAAATGAAGAACAGTGAAAACAAGAACAAGCTTTTCTATGACAGGTAAGAAAAAAATATTCCTTTTTAAAAATGTTGTACAAAAACTTCATGAAACCAATATTCACACACAAACTGCCTTCAGATAGGTAACGTGCTTTTTATAAAATGGGAACTGGTGAACATGCAGAACTTTTGGAGATGAAAACAGCTCACTTATTTAAGCATCTGCACATGGACTGAGGGAACCAAACAATACGTGCGACTTTAGCAATACCGCATCCAGCATTCGATTGCATAGTTTCTAGATGCTAAGCAATGTATTGGAATCCATAGGCCTGAACCGAGTGCCTAGGTCCCCAATACAGTGCACAAGGTGAGGCAGGGGTTTAGCAGTGGAACCTGCAGAAGTCCGGTGCTCAGAGAAGAGCCATGCACATCAGCCAGGAAGAAACACTAGGGACAGGTGAGTATATCAAAGACTACAGCTCTCTGTAAAAGCTTCAATTCCTAGGTCTGCTTGGGATCCCCAAACCTGAACTTTCAGCATGCACACCAGGTCTTTGTCACAAAATACAATAAAAATGGGTACAGCTGAGCCCTCCTCTTACCTAACATCACTCATACAAGACATTTGATTCCAAAGCTCAATTTCCTCTTCTACTTAACGTGATTTGAACCCACTGTTTCCATATCCAAGAAGAGTGTTGCAAACCTTAAGGCAGGGGTTTTCAACCTTTTTTACTAAGCGTAGCCCCAGTGGGGTGGGGGCGGCAAGCATCCAGACGTGGAGCAGGGCGGTTGCGAGTAGCAGAGCAGCAGCGGCTGTGCAGCATCTGTGTGGCCCCAGCCTTGCTCCTGGGAGGCAGCAGCACCGGGTGGTGGTGGCTCCTTCCCTGCGTACCGTCTTTCAAAGTACCCCAGGGGTATGCGTACACCCGGTTGACAATCCTTGCCCTAAGAGGCAAGCTATTCTGGGAGGTGCTCTCAATCTTTCCAGTTCCTCTTTGCATTTAATATAATTACAAATATAATCAGACCATAGAAAGCGCTATGGCACATGGCTAAGGTCTGGGGATTACAGGAATTGGATTTCAGTGGGGAAAACCTAGGCTCCTTTCCTCCACTGAATATTTAAAGCATTTTATATTAAGTAGTTATTAGAACATGCCTTTCCCCAAGCTGATGAATGACCTAGCTAGTACAGTATGAAGCAATGCACTAGCTCTGCCCTAATGAATCAGTAATTATTCCATTAAACTGATAGGAGTGATTGGGAACATGTTTTCCTGGCAGTCGAGGGGGCCCGGACCAAACGTTCTGCTGCTTTTCCCCACATCCACGAAAGCTGGCACTACCAACTAATGGCCACTAATCAGCTAGACAAACGCTGCCCCTCCGACTGCTGCCCTGTACAAATATACAGTTTGTTCATAACTCGTTTCAGTTCTGCAATCCATACACCACATAACAGCTTATAGCCTGGAAGATGTAGGTTCAAATCTCTTCATGCAAAAGAAGAAATGGAACCCAGGATTTTTTTTTTATCCCTTTTTATTTTTAAATCGAAGGAAGATCTGATTTATTGAGTCATTTGGGAAAGTTGGGCAAAGGGCCTGTCACCTCTTTCAGTTATGTTCTGTGTGGACCTAGTCTGATAGATTCAGCATAAAAGACTCCCTACCGTACTGTGGTCTATAGGTGAGAGACTGACTGCTCCTCTGCCCGAGAACCCTAACACAGCGTATACGTGAACTAGACTACCAGGCAGCTCACCACGATCAACATTCAAGTGCTTCTGGGAATGTCCAAAACGAGCTGCTAGATGCCTGGATTCTGTCCCACGTTCCTAGGACCAGACATCAACTGAGCTAGGGTTTTGAGGATCCGATTTTGGACTTAAGTGCCTACTTCCCTCTGTAGATCAGGTCTTAGATCAAAGCTTACACTCCACTTTCCTTTATTAAAAAAAGTTTTTTTTTAATTTCTAATCTTGGCCCATAATTTTCAAATTGTTCAGAGGATTCAAAAAGTACTACAAAGTACTACATTTAGAAATGATCCCTAGGCCTCTTACTAGTATGCACTCTATCTTAATTAAATTTCCTATTATGGAAAGAAATCTAATTGAAGTATCTTAGAGATTAGTTAACTGTCAGAAATTATCAAGTAGTCACTGCACTGGGAAAAATCTGCTATCAAGACAACCCTCATCTGAACGTTAACACAAAAATATCAATAAAATATCCAGGCACATAATTAAAGTTCTGTCACTAATTTTTAGATTGGAAGGAACACTTAGAACCAATAATTGCTTTTCAAAGTGGTCTCAAAAAAGGTCTAACAATTACACTATAATTACCACGTATTTTGACTGTGCCTTGCTAAATCATTAACTTTCTCCACTTTACAGTGCAGAAATTCCCTACCCACTTTCACACTGCAGTCTTTAAATGTGAGTTAAAAGTCTGGCCTTTAATTAATGCTTGCCAAAAACAAGATGTCATGTTGGACACTTATGTCTATTGCAACAAACCTTAGCAGAGTTCAGAACAATGACTTGTCATGGAATTAATATGTAAAGTCTTTAGTTTTTGAACTAAGCCATTTTAAAAACTATTCTCAAAACAGTCACATGTAGGTAGAATCCCCTTAGTGAGGATAACTGGCAATAAACTTGGAAAAAGCTTGGTATGTTGTGGAAAGAACAGGGTGTAAAGCCATCAACTCTCAATTAGAAAGCTAACTTATGGTGTACATGCAAGTTCACATCTACATTCATAACAGGCATCATCCCAGAAACAGCTAGACTGCAAAAACAAAAAAAACAAACAGTGGAACTGTTGGTGTATTCCCACTCCATATCTGTTGTGCTTTTCAGAAAAAGTATTAAACACTCATATACTGATAAACCACTCTTATTATAATGGAATAAAAAACCAGTTGTTTGATCTTTTTCTTGATATCCGTCTACTGGTTTGATCCAGCATTCAACCAAATAGCTTCTTCTTTCATAAATAAGAGGAAATTTGAAAGACTTAATTGGACAAGTAAAGAAAGTGTGATTAATTAAATGTTGGAATATCTTACAGAGTCTTCTGCCAAGCTCCAATAATAAAACCATGAACAGAGGATTTGATTGTATATACACTAAGTTCCACTGACTGCTTTAGTGTCACCCTGTATCTCCTTAAAATGAAAGACTTAAGCAGTTGTCAGCCATCTGCAAGACAGATACTTCAATAAATTAATGGAACAATTGAAACTTTGGCTGCAACTGTGCACTGTGCTAAAAACTTGCACCATGGCAGCTGTGGTCTACATCTCCACCAAGTAAGCTAATGCAGCTCACTGACCAAACCAACTTTGATTTAAAAAACAAAAACTACAAACAGTAGTAAATTCCAGCGTAATAGGCATAACACAACCAGTTGCGCATCCAGTGCACTTTGAGTCAAGGTCAAGTGTGCTTCCAAATTCAATGACTCACGGAGTTAGCGTGGTTAAGGCGCATAACCAGCACCTTTTGTAGCCAAAAGCACACTGGGCATCTACACACGACAAGTCTGCTCAGCCACTCTGGAAAGCCAGGGCACTGGAGCAGTCTCGATTAACTGAGTCTGTGCGGGAGCACAAATGGACAGGCCCGGTGCTGTGTTGGATCCAGGTGCAAGTGGCACAGCAAGCATCAGCACTGAGAGAATGCCAGGCAGTGAGCTTCAAACTAAAACTCATTCGATGTGCTTTAGTTCAAAGCCCACTGCCCGCCATTTTCTCAGCACTGATGTGTGCTGCGCCGCTTATACACCTGCATCTGATGCAGCACCAAGCACTTTCCATTAGCACGACCTACTAATTAAAACTGCCATGTGTTGCATTGGAGCCACATGTAAAAATGCCCATTAAGTCCAACGGTCTGGCTGCCTAGCCTGAATATTGTGGCTCCCATTTACAGCTAGTTTGACTAGGGGCAACCACTGGGCACAAATCTGGAGGCACTTCAATTCATGCCTTTGAACGTACAGAAAGATACCTTCATCACTCTCTCTCACTATACCCTCCATTTAAGCTTACCTATCTATCCGTTACCTATCTATCCTATTCTATCTATCCGTTACAGCCAAGCTGTGCGAGCAAACGGCCCCATTCTAATATTATACAACCCTGTCTGTCCATAACGCTTTGTCTGCACTCTGATTGGCTGTCTTGGCAGCCAATTACAATGCTTCCTGAAACAACCAATTGGAGTGCTCTGCACAGACAGATGCACCACTATGACGAATCGGAACGGGAGGGGGGGAGGGGGCGGGGCACCAGGCCAGCAGCACTGGCCTCGCCCCCCTCCCAGCCCTGCTGCTTGGAGGCAGAGGGGGACAGAGGGGAGGGGAATGGCTGCATGCACAGGGGCTTGAGCAGGTGGGTGAGGCCAATGAGGGACTCGCGCCCCCCCTCCACCCCTCAATCCTTGCCATCATGGGGCTACCACCCCACTGTCAAGATGGCAGGGGCAGAGCTGGGAGTGGGGGGGTGAGGCCACCAGTGCTTTGGAGGCAGCAGCATGGGGTGCTGGCAGCACAGCAGTGGCCTCACCCCCTGGCTCTGGCATCACAGCCACCAGGCCCCGTCAAAAGCCAGCAGTGAGGAGGCAGCAGCGGGGAAGAGGGAAGGAGGAAGTGGAGGCGAGGGGGCACACAGTAGCAGTGTGTCATTGTCACCATCAGGCCCTGAGAGCAGCCAGAAGGGAGGGAGGGGATGGGGTTGTGTGCAGCCGAACATGTAGCAGTGGCCACATGGGGATGGAGGGGACGGGGACGAGCCGAACATGGAGCAGTGGCCACATGGGGCGCTGGGCGGCAGCTGCAGTCACTGCATGCGAAGCTTCCCCCTTTCCCCCTACCTGGGAGCAGCAGGGGCTGGGGTGGCGCATGGGGCTAGAGGCAGAGCAGTGGCAGTGTGGGGCAGTACTCTGCCGCCTCCCCCCAATTCTTGACAGCCAGCTGGCTAATCATTGCTACTAAAACTGGAAATAGCTGATTATGGATAAATGTTATCCCATAATGCTTAGGAGAGGGTCCCCATCTGACTCAACCCCCCTCCACCCTCCCAAAAGGGCTAATTTCTTCATATATTGTTTCATCTTGCACACAGTCTAGCCTCATCTCCTTTTCATCATAAGCCACTAAGCATCATCCAGGGGGGCTAATCAATTTAGTTTAAACTAACAGAGTTCAGTGTAAATTAAAGTACTCTAGTTCTAAAGAAACCTAAATATATGCCCTAGAAAATGGGAAAGACCAAGGTGTGGCAGTGCCAGAGGCCCTTGCAAGTGTAAAGAATTGTTTAGCTGAGAAGGTCAAATGATCCCAGGAGGCAAACTACACCTCATGCTACAGAGAAAGGAAGTAAAATCCAAGGTCTCACCTAATGTGATCTAAAAGAAAATTCCTTCCCAGCCCCAAATCTGGCAGTGTACACATGCATCCCTGAATCAAAAGTGAAATCAAGTTGTAGACATGTTGGTCCAAAGGTAAAAGCACTCAGTGTGATAGAGGTGATATCTTTTATTCCACCAACTAGATAGTTGCAAGAAAAAAATGTCTATTTGCAAATTTTAGGGCTCATGTGCCTTTCCTTAGGTGAAGAAGAATGCAAAGAAAGAAAGAAAGAAAGAAAGAAAGAAAGAAGCATAATTCAACATCCTGCTCTACCTCAAACGTGTCTGATGGCAAGAGACTGCTACAACTTTTATCCAAGTCTAATTTGCATAAAATGCACTTTTCCAGCCAGAAGAACTTACACCTCCTGCCAGCTCTCCTGTTTCCTTTTAAAGAAATTTCATCTGATTGGCATTACTGAAAAAGAGAGCACACAGGGGAGCACAGAGCTAAGCCTCTTTGCCCTACTATTCTGGATAAAGGCAGATTCTGTTAAATATGCACTGTTTCTACCCCCTTTTTAAGCTACTCAAACAACTCCAAGACCTTTCTTGTATTTTCCAACAAAAATAAGGAAGATCAGAATGGTTACCCATGATGCATACAACCAAAAATACACCTTAAAACAGCAAGCAAAATCAAGACACAGCCCACTTAAAAATGTTGCAGGTTAGAGAACTACTTCACGTAAATGGTTCATTATCCTCTAAAATGCAGGGAAATGATTCTTCAAAACCTGACACATTATGTTCCTTGAGACTCTGAGAACTTAGTATTTTCCTAGATTCCCGAATCTTCCCTTCAACATCCAAAAGAAACGCCCTCATTTCTCAGCCACATTCGGCCCAACTGCAAACCCCAATAATGATGGAACAAAAATTAGGGCACTTTTCCCAGCCTTCCTAAGCCTGCAACAGCACAATAGCCACTCAGGAAGGCTCTACCTTTACCATTAGGACATACATACATGATAGATTTTCTAACTGCATATATCTATAGACCGCTCCTTCAAAAACAAGTTCCCTGCAGGGTAAGGGAAGCCGACTTGCCAACCATTCTTTTTCTAGTTCAATTCACCTGTTAAAACAGTGTCTGGAACTCACAGGGGGCTTTACTTCTCTGAATTAGTACAGCTCCAACATTTTCCATTCACTTCTAGTATGGCAGGGGGCCAGAACATCTGTGCGATTTCTTACTGGCTGACTTTCTCAAGGTTCAAAGGAAAAGTAACCTTCTAATCCCTTTGAAGTTGAGATGAGCAGATTTCAAAATTTCCAATTTAGAAATTCTTCCGATTCTAAAACAAGAATCGAGTTTTGCACTTAAACCAGAAGTTCAACCACTTTGCTGGCCATGAAGGTTATAGTATATTCTTTTCAGATTGCAACACATGGTCTGATATGAATTCTTCTAAAAAAAATTCTGTAAGTCATTACATTAATATTAAGTTCAAACTAATTTTCTAAAGGACTCCCTTTTTTAAATGTCAGGTCTGTCTCACCATTTTTCATTCTCTATCCCAATAACGAAACAACACACAATCAGTAAGTGTTCTTTACATCTGAAACTCACCAAAATCCTTTGCACTAAGCTACACTGGAAGATTGCTGGTAAGGATTGAGTTGGATTTTTTTTTTTTGTGTGTGGTTTTGCTGTTATTCATAACGAGTTTCCCCTTCATCTAGGACTGATGAAAAAGTCTTGTCTATAGAGAATCCCTGAAAAAACTCCCTCCAAAACAGCTCCCATATTCTGTCCTCAAAAAGTAAGGTTAAGGCAAAACTGATCTAGTACGGCCTCCTGCGTCCCATTGTTCCTGGTGGGAGTAAATCCCAGCTGCCCTGGCAACCCAAGAACCAGTCTTCCCAGGTGGCTTTACTCTGAGAACTCATCTTTAATGAAAGCCTGCAACCTTGCTAAAAATAAGAGGCAATAGCAGCCATCTATCACATTGGTTCCCAACCTTTTTTTTTTTTTTGGCTGCAACCCTAAACTGGTCGCCATAACCTCCGACCAGCGCTGCAGGGAGCGGAGTGTGGTGGTGGTGGTGGTGGTCTGGCGGTGGGAAAGCTGCCAGTGCCCCCTTTGTGCACAGTGGCCCTGCCCCACCCACTCTCTGCTCCTGGGCCACATATGAGTGTGTATGCGTTGCGTGCATGGGTCCTTCATGACCCTACTGAGGATCCCCTGCAATCCTGATCTGCGTCGGTCCCCAAGGCTGGGAACCAATGCACTATTGTCTACAGGAGGACATTTCTTCAAAAGGAAGAACATTACCACGTCTACCCAATAGTGCTAGTGGGGGGAAAAGAGTGGATGGTTTGTGTACATGCAGGCGTGAACATGCAGAACGAGACAGGTCATATCTATTACTCCAAAGGCAGTTTCAACATCATTAAAAATATCATTTACTAACATTGCTTTTGTTTTTCTGATTTGTGGTCATGTAGGAAATTTTCAATAAAACTAAGACAACTCCCCCACAAAAACTACATTACGTTGTAAATGTTGTTCAAGATGTGCTGAGCTCATTGATTTTCACTGATGCTCCTGCTGCTCAGAGGCAGGAAACTAGATTCTTTTGCCCTGGAAGATATGCTAGAAGCGTACCTGTGCCCTACGTGAATTTACACCATCCACCTGAGGGCATAAAGAATGGAGCAGACCGAACCTTCTCTCAGTTCCTCTGTCAATGCAGAATCCAGGTGGCATAGGACTCATACGAGGGGAAGGAGAGCAGGCTGTGGAAACCTTGAAGAATGAGAGTTCATGTAAGATAAGGAACCATTCTTTCTTTAAGTGATTGCCTATATGTATTTTACATGATTAGTGAGCAATGGCCTCACAGGCAGAAGACTGGTATTAGTTAAAAACTAAAGCTAGTTAAATATCTTAAGTTCAGTATCTACTAAAGTGGGAATCAATTCTTGAGGGCTCAACCAAGGAATAGCAGTGGATGACTGTGCAAGTGGGGCAGTTACAACTGGTGGGAAGGTCTCCAATGTATACAGGGGGTTCTTATGTGAACTAACACCATCAAACATGCATTTAGACACTATGCGAATACAGCCTGACCTCTAACAACTCTACCTGCAAACATTACTATCAGTCTGTGGATCTAGCCCTGTTCAGCTAGCACAAAAGTGCCATGACATAGCAAGGGTATGCAATTAGACTTTCCTCTGATTTAAGTGGGAAGAAAAAAAACCCAAAAAACAACCAACATCAGAAAGGCTGAACCAGCTGGTCTACTGAAAACTGGGGATAAGTGCTGGCAAGCGCTGGGCGAGGCTCGAGTCACGCTGTCTTTATGGAACATGGCAGGAAGCCTTAAGAGCCTCTTACTCTCCAAGCTAAATGTTATAAAGATCTCCTTTTAGTAGTCATAACAAGGAAAGCACATTGATAGATGCTCAAAAGCAGGGTGGGTTTGATTTAAATCAAATCTATTTAAAATCGTGATTTAAATCACTGGTCAGGAAGCCTTGATTTAATCATTGTTTTCTACAAAAAGTGCATTCTTGTTGTTTGACATAACCTTAATACATATCATTCACAACTGGGATAGATGTACATACTATATATTGATTTATTTTGATATTTTTTTCAGATTAATGTTGCAGCTACATCAGAAAATTGAATTATGATTTGGTTATTTTATTTATCAAAAAGGTAATTGAAACAGATACTTGTGAAGTCACTGGGGGATGAACTATCCTCCAATTCACTAGATTAATCATGGATATTTCAGGGATATTTTGCCACACTGTATTAGAAGGACATGAAATGAGCACTGCAGTTATTAGTTTAGGGCTTTCTTCTAGATTTTCTCATCTTTAATTTAATCTCTTTTATAGCCTGGCAAGCCTGCTGCCATGACAGATATTCCCTTCTACTGTACCATTCTTCACTACATATCAAATCAATAGAGAGGTTATACTGAGAAATGTATCCATAGGCGACATATAGGAGGAGCATGGGGAGGCATGTGCCCCCCCTGAAATTGGCCCTTGCTGGCCATGGAGTGGGAAGTGCTGGCAACACTTCCAGTTTTGCTGGCAGCATTTCCAGTTTGCCACTGGTGCTTCCAGGGTCGGCGACCAGCTGTTGGGGACCCCCCCCTGCAATAGGCAATCAGCTGCTGATGCCCCCCCAGAGCCAGGAGGCACCAGTTACCCATGAACTTATTCCTCCAGACTTCTGGAATAGTCTGCTCAAAATGTTTCTCTTTTGCTTCTATTGCCCCTTCCTCCCTGCATTTATCTCTAGATGCCTTCTCCTTGCCCCGATCTGCTCCACTCCCAACAGCCCTCTATTCATTTAACTTCCTGACACTTTGCACTTTGAGAGAGAGAGGTAAGGGCTTGACTACACAAACATGCAGAAACACAGTACGGCTGATGGCTAGGTAATCAGGTCCATACACTGCTGTTATCCTTAGAAACAAATCCAGTTTGAGAAATTAAACAAAGCATCACTGAGATGCTTAAATGGGATTTTCTAGACTAAGCACTGAGTCCCCACTGGGTAAAGTGGCTTTCTTTAAATTTTTACTAATCTATACAAAAGCCTCTGGGAACCTCAGAAGATTGGGCCTCTAATATAGTCTATGGCCTGTTCTAACCTATTTATAAAGCTTTTCTCAAAAGGTTACATGAATATATTGTGTCAAATAGTATGCAAGTTATAATCCCTATTCCATGATGATATATTTGAGCTTTAGCATCTCTTAAATTTAATTTATCTTTATACAGATGTATTTAAAAAAAAATAAAAGATCCGATTTAAATTAAAAAAATCCATTTTTATTTTTTTAAAATCATTGATTTGTATCCACCCTGCTTAAAAGGAGGCCCTGATTAAATCCATATGCTTAGGTGCCAGGAAAGAGGTCTCCAGGACTGAGGAAAAAGTGAACGAGATCTTTGGGGACTCTAGCAGATGTTGTGGTGGGAAAGTAAAGTCTAAACCCTGAATTCTATGATGATGTACACATGCTGCTGCTAAATGTGCTGACTGATGGTCCTGAAGATTTTAGGGTCAGCAGACACTTCCGAAGAGTAGAAATAGGGATGTCCAATACCCTTCTAGTACTAACTCAGAAACACTGTGGGCAGGATTCAAACTGTCCCACAAAACAGTGCAAGGAAGAGAATCCAGGACTCCCCTCTTGTAGGGGAGTGCTATAACTGTTAAGTCACAGAGACAAGCTTTCTCTTGCTTGCGCCAAGAACCATTTCTGTTAAAAAAAAAATAAATAAATAAAAAGAAAAAAATAACGCTTGCTATGGGAATTGGAAGGCCCAGTTTATCCCCACTCTTGCTTGTCCTTCTGGCCCCAAGACTCAGAATGCTAACTGGGAAATGCTGACCGAGACACGCATACAAAATTTGTTGGCTCAGTTTGTACAGGAAAAATGGTGAACATCCTCACGTAGCCTACTTGACTGGTAGTTGGGGCACACTGCTCTGAAGTGGGAGATCCAGTCTGATCACCCACCAAATGTATGTGGGGAACAGTACCAGGTCCCCACGTCCCAAGCAAGTACTGCAACCACTTGGCTGTTGGAAGGCAGTGGGGACGGGACGGGGCCAATATCACTATCATCCCCACCATTAGTTCTTTGCTCAGTTCAATGTGATCAATATAAAAGTCAGTTGTAGCTTTTGGCCATTTATCACCGTGGCTATTCTCTGGGACCTCAGAACAAAGCTTGGCCATCTCCCAGGTCAGTATGGATTACTGTAAAACTTAGGGGGAGCTAGGCACATGCTTCTGAGAAGGTATATGCATTAATCATAGCCACTCACCATCTGCAGTTCCAAATGGAGGTGGATATTGGATTTAGGTGCATAAAACAAAAGGTGATGGCAGCAGGATGAGATGAACTGCTCTTTAGGGTTTTGGCATCTAACTCCTACCTAAGCCACGGTTAAGTGCCTACTTAGACTATTTGAATCCATTCCTGCCATTTAGCTGAGCAAGATTCCTGTGGTATTTATGGAATAGTTATGTTGACCTGCTATAGTGCATAGGACATGCAAGTGTAGGTGGCCGCTGGATCCAGGTATGTGAACACGACCTGCAGGTCACAGAAGCTGTCAAGCACAGTCTAGAGTCTTGCTTGCGATGGATAAATTCCTGATGATCTCAAACCTAACATGGCTCCTGCAAAATCTTAGCTTTGGACTGGCAACAGTGTAGATCTTCTTTCTGCTGACCTAGAGCCCCATACGGCAAAGAAAACCTCTAGGACTGTGTGAAAGGAGTTTTGGGGACAGTTTTTTTGTTATGCACCAGTGGCTAAAGCATATAATTGGAAGCCTTGCAGCCTTAGAAGAACACTGGACTGCAAAAGATTTAGTGAATACCACCAATGCCGAGGAAAGACCCCAAAAGGTCGAACTCTGTTCCGACAGCAAACCGCTAATAGTTAGACACGTGGAAGGAAACACCTGCAGCTCGAGAGCCATGAACAAGTTCTGAAATTCAGTGAGGGAAATATGCTGATTGGAGTCGTCCTCCTAAATTTAGAATGACCAATGAAGCCGTTAAGAATCCTCAAATCCAGATTGGGACCTAGTCTGTTTAACAGGGCTGAAAAGTAGCGATTGTAAAATCTTTATCTCGATTCCCCATGCCTGAAGAAGGGTGACTGTACCCTAAAGCTTGCCAAGAACTTTTTTTCCAACTACTCAGTTGATTTAGTAAAAGGTATTGCCTCTACTCAAAAAACCTTGCTTGAGTATGTCCTTAGATCAATGCTGCTACAACCAATAAACCAGCAAATCTTTATCTCTCTACAGTTGAAAAGTACCTCTCCAAACACTGCAGCGATTCCCATCTCCTTTTCAAAAGTATCTTGTGAGAAACATTCTTAAATAGGGATGGGAAAAGGGTCTTCTAGCCTCTCAAAATTGAAAATTCAGTTGCCAAACGTGTGCGTCTGCTGAGCTCTCCACAATGGTGAACTTTCTGGCATCACAAAGCAAAAGGGAAGAAAGTGGAAGAACTCTTTTTGTGTTGGCACCTCTGCTTTTTAGTTTGTGGTTTTGACATTTTCCGAGGGTTGTAAGAGTGAGCGGCAGAGACCCTCCACTTGATCCTGCTCCGAGAGTATCACCTGCCACTTCTGAGGTTATCATGCAAATTTTCGGAGGAGGCTGTAGAAGGCTTTTGAATCTTTTAAGGAACAAAGAACTTCATCAGTCTTCATATTAAAATTGAGAAAAGCTTTTGTATGGGAGGTCCTTGTTAGTGGTTTAGATCTTCCCGAGTACCCCAAAAGACTGGAACCACACAGGCCCGAGCATTGCAGTGCAATCGGTCACCAAGGTGGATTATCTGCATCTAAAGCAATTGGCAGAGATATTTTGGGCTTAGCTAGCAATGTCACCATACCGTGACACTGCTACGGCACCGTGCTTTAGCTATACACCACTATGGGACCGTAGCTGGATCGCTACGTCGTCACAGCACGCCAGATGGCAACGTAGCTCATCACTACAAATCGCTGCAGGGTGACGCGTAGATGCACTCTCCGAGTACTAATTTTGACACCAATGATCTTATGTCATCTTTTGGATTGCACTGATGATCCTCCATGAAGTTCAGATAGTTGGGTTTCAACAGGAATACCTGACACTTAGAAGTACATGGTGGGATGCAAGACAAACAACAGACCTTTTTAAAAAAAAATAAAAAAATAAAAAAAAAGGCTCGATTTAAGGGAAGCAAATTGTAGAACTACCCTAGGCTCCACGAAAGGGTCTTCCTGAAATCTAGTCCTGGTTTTTGTGACAGCTCCAGCAGCAACTTCTCACAGAAGATGAGGCAAGCAAGGGTAATTCCAGTTGCATGGTCTTGATGAGAACATAGAGAAAACCAGTGATGGAAACATCTGCGGTAGGTAGTGACAGAAAATGCCAAGTCTGGTACGGAGTTAGTGCCTATAGAAGTAGAGATAAGTACCCTCTTTGCCAGTGCTGAGAGAGGAACTGGACTTGGGCCCTGAACTTGCTGTCAGCTGAGGAGCATGAATTAATATAGTGATGGCAACTTCTTAGGTTTCTGGGAAGGTGATGGTTTTTTTGTTTGTTTGTTTTTTTTGGGGGGGGGGGCGGGGGGTTCTCTTGAAAGTGATGATCTTTTCCATCCCTTTCTGGCAAATCTTAGAAGGATTTTTAGTCTCAGGCTCTGAAGAGGCCCTAAATTCAATGCTCCAAAAGAAAAGCTTGAAACATACTTCCTCATGAAGAACCAGGGGCAGTACCATATCTCCTTGCATACCATATGACCCCAAATAAGACATGAACCCTGCTTCTGGAAGGCAGAACAGATTTTTCTCCCCAAGTCTCATGTCCTGTAGCTAGCTTTTTCTTGAAGACACTGCTACAAGATGGTTGCCAGCTTCTCTAGACCTGCCAGGAAGCAGGATGAGGGCACAGCCCAGTGCTAACCCTTTCACAGACTCTCTCAAATTGGTACTAGTTTTTGGTAAGTGTTGGGGTCTACCTTAGCACTACATAGCTACCAGTTTTATTCCAAAACATGCCTACGGTGGATATCTTGTAGCAGTGTCCTTATTCTTCCACGTCTCGTTGCAGTGAAGTTTTGGTAAAGAAAATCAGCTTCCCTGATTAAAATATACATCCTGATATTTGGGGGAATGCTGCATGCATAAACATGGTGTACCACTTGCTAAAGCAGAAGAGGCTCCTAGGGGGTTTATCAATGAGCAGTACAGCAGCCACACAAGAGGAACAGGATTCAAACCCTGGTGATTTACTTTCAACCATGGCAACTAGTTAGTATCATGGGTATCCCTAGCATATTCTAAAAATGTTAATTGAGAGAGAAAAGCAACAGACTAAGCCATGTCAAGAGCTAGCCCGACATCTAATGACAGTGTGCAAAGTGAACCCTGCAGGAATTTTCTCTTATTGATATGAGGAGTCAGGAGTGGAGGGGCAACTAGGTCCAGATCTATGCTTTGTGCATTCATGTGGAGCATGCAGGATTCAAAACGCAGCCCGTTGGATGCTGCTGGCCAAAAGAATCCAATTCCACATGCATGGGCAAAAGCAGCAGAAGCCACAAGAACAGTTATCTGCATGCAAAGTAAACTATCAGTAATAGAAGGGTAGAAGCTTTATAGTGATGTGGTAATTATTACTCTTGGAAACATTAGTAACCCAGGAACTTCAAATCCAAAACGTAGGAAGCCATCCAGTCACCTTAGTTCCTATCTGTACTAACAGAATGGAGGGGAATAAAATGTGCATTTAATGTAATGCAGGAGTATTACATTGTAATACTGCATTACAATGTACTGATCATAATTGAAGATTCACTGCATCATCTCATTACATGGAATAATTTCAGTTGTTTGGATAGCTTTCCTACACATTTTATACTATGCCATATTTGCATTTCTTTAAGTTTAAGCTTAGCTTTGAATGTCTAAAGCTTAGTGTGTAAAGATTTGGGGGATGTTTATGCACCTCTTTCAATTCTTTCATTTAAAATACTCATACAGATTTAATTCTAACTCCATTTGAATGCAGTGTCTGAGACAATATGTTATAATACTAAAAATGCAATGGGAGGGCTTATTGTATGTTATGGTTTTAAATTAATTTCCATTATAAAACTCACATTTTTTTTTTGAAAGACAGGTGATAAACCAAGAATATTCTTTTGAAGTTACAAAATATCCCATTACTTTTCTTTGTTACTGTTTTGCAATAATTCTTTATTAAAAGATGTGCACAGCAGGATACTGATCCAAAACTACCAATCATTACCATACTATATACAGGTACAGAAATGTTATAGGTAATAGAAAATAAATCTGTTTGAGTGTTTGCAGATTAAAATGTATCTAACAGATGTTGCCATCAGTGATGCAGAGCACACCTTGGGAATAGTTTGTGACAATCAATTTAATGAGGAACAGCTGGTTTCAAAGACATTATAAATGACCGAACAACTTCACTGCTCACCTTCACACGAAGAGAGGCAGGTGATATCAGGATATACTTTGTCATACGGGCTAATAAATTACATTAATCTAATTAAGAAGCCTTTTTGTAGATCACTCAATTGAAACTAAATTAGTGCCTCTGGTCAACTCTGTTTATTCACATAAGCCTAAAAATCCAGGAACAAACTGCACGTTCATGTTTAGGACTTGTGCTACAGAGAGAATGGGAGGATGCAGACTATATTCCCCAGAGCATGGGTATAGGATCTGGTCCACAAGAAGTGATCTCTTCAATAACGAAAGACTTTGGGTGATCATACAAGTGATGCAAACTGGCTGTTTTTGCGGTTTAATTGCATCACACTATACATGTGCAGGGTTTTATAATTTAAATTAGTTTGCTACTTTGCAAACTAAACCACATCCGCATAGGTATTTGTAACGCTGCAGCTATATGACAGCTCACCCCACCACAGAAGCAGTGGGCTGAAGGCAGAAACAGCAAGGGAATGATCCTTTCCCCTCTACCCCCCCAGAGCCTGCCCAGGTCTCCCGTGGCAGGAGGGGCAAGCTGCCAGCAGGCCAAGCTGTGGGAGACCCTGGCCCTTCCTTCTGTGCTGGCGGTGGCCTGGAGAGGCACTACCATGTTGCAGGGAAGGACCCTCGCAGCTCAGGGCCTGCTGGCAGCTCAGCCCCTAGCTGCAGGAAAGGTGGGTAGGCTGCGTGGGGAAAAAATCAGGCCCCTCTTTCCTCCGAGCCAACCCCTAGCATAGCCTGCCCACATAAGCTGCTGGTGGGCCAAGCATGCCCAGGCCCTCCCTCTGTACCGGTGGTGCCCCTCGGGGCTACCCAAGCACAGTGCTAGATGCATGGGTGCTGCCACAGCTCGCAAGCAGCACCCGCCAGATTCAACTCTTCCTCACGTCAAGGAGGCAGGCAAGTGCCCTAGGGGCAGGGGACAGCAGGAGAAGAACTGTGCCCTCATGTCACAGCAAGGAAAGCCCCTAAATTGAAACAGTGGGTTTTTAATTGCAGTGATTTAAAAACACTGTTTCAATTTAGGGGACTAAACCCATGTCATAGGTATAAGAGCGCCCTTTGAGACCTCCTGCAAAGTAGTTGCTTAGGAAATACAATTCGTCCTCTTCCAGTCTAGGTACCAGAAGATCAAGCACTGATGCTCTGCTAGCTTATTGTTGTTCCCACATACTGTAAATTAGATTGCTATGGCTTCCTAAAATGAAAAAGGAACTTTGTCCATGAAATTTTCTATTTTTAGTATCAAATCGGTGTGTATTTGAATTGTTGTGTTGGGTAGGAAGAGGAAGATCACTATGTCCCCCAAACTAATAGCTTTCTGTATTAAGTCAAAATGAACTTAGCTTTTTTTAAAGCAAGTTGTGTTAAGTATCTATCTGTTAAGAACTACATTAAAATAAATTGGCTTATTCTTGAACTCGAGTTAAAAAAAAAAAAATTTCCACCGCCCCATTTCGAGTTTATACAATAACATGAAAAAAAAATCCTTACACAGCACACATGAAACTTACTTCGCTTTCACACCCTAGAATCCCTGTCAATCATGCACAACAGGTTTACATCATACTTAACTATACAGATGCTTCTTAAGTGTTTACACACGGAACAGAATTTCTCTAAATAAGGAAAACGAAATATTTGGCTCAGCATATTTTGGGTCATCATGCTTAAGCAGGATTTAAAACCACACTAAAACAGTTTCCATACAAAACTTCTGATGCAATTAGATGCTTAAAGGGCTACTTGACTTAAGTTGTTAAAGTTGGTTAATTCCTACTTAAAGCCTAGGAAACCAACACTGCAATTTATTTATTTATTTTTTAGTATCACAATTAATAAGAACAAGCAAAAAACTGCGGTAATTCATTGCAGAATTTGCTTTATTCTTTAAATTTTTCAACTCTCATTTAATTCTCATGCTCTATTGGTAAAATGTAATGGAATAGGAATTAAAAGCACTAAATTATTTTTTTAGCAATTTGAGCCCCAATGGACTATGACAACTTCCCAAAGATTGAGAAAGCACAAAGTTTTGTGCTAATAATATACACGAGGTGTAGATCACAGATGTTTCATTGAATTCTAAAGTGATAGCTTGCAATCTTACCTACAGACAGGACCAGAGTAAAGTAGGTCCCTTCTAGCCCTTCAGACGTCATCTAGTCTAACCCCTTGCTGGAGGCATGATCATCACTATCCAAAGCTACCCATACAAGTCCTTATATAACCTATATCATAATAGCAAAGTAATTAGGCTTGACGCAGCCAAGGTTTCACTTACGTATTCTCCATATGTTTCCTGTGCTGGCGGTGGTGGAAGAGGCCGGTAACCTGCAGGCGGAGGAACTCCTCTTGCTCTGGGGGCTAGAAGTCCACGACCACGGCTGACCGGGCCCCTACTTGGAGGTACCCCTCTAGGGGCAGGTGCCCCTCGTGGTACTCCTGCTGGTGGGGGTGGTACACCTCCACGACCCCTGCGAGCAAGAGCAACATTTGTGGTTAGATGTCACAGTCTAGGTCTTTCCACAGTCATACTTTTCCTGTAGTCTCCTGTCAGTTTTGCTCCTGTTGTTCATTATTAGAGCTAGGCAAGAAGAATGGGTAAAGATTCTTTACAGAAAGTTGTCACAGCATGATTCATAGTTTGGCATTTATCTCTGTAGTTTGATTCAGCTATATTTACTGTAAAGTAACACTAAAAGGCACAGTGATGTGAAAACAATTTTCAACGACATTTATTATCTTGTGACTTTGTTGAAAGTATACGCGGAGGCACCTTGGTAGAGCTTTAGAGACCAGTCAGATTCACAGTACCTGTACGGTGATTTGGAAACCTCATTTACAGAAATAAAGGCTGTCCTTAAGTCACACGGTACCCTTCTGATGTATGCACAAAGGAATTGCTCCCATCTCCTTCTGACCCATGTAGAAGCTTTCGAAGGACCATGCTGCAGGAGGCTTGGTGCAGTTAAACAACAAATTTTGTTCTTTTCAGCGCTACGGAAAAAAGTAATATATATCCCCCAAGTTACATCTATATTGTGAGAGAACGTATAACCAATTACTTCAATGTGAAAAGGAAAACCATGCCACTGGTTCATCCTTGCTTCAGGCATGAAGTTAATGGACATCCCTTCTGCAAAAGCCACACAACTAAATTTTCCTATAAAATATTCCATTAGTAATGTATACCAGGAGCAGCACACGTGCTGAAGTGGCTTACCTCGCTCTTGTGACTTTGTCTCAAGTGTATTTTTCAAAATGTAAGTGGACTGAACAGTCAGAAAAGGAAGCGTGGACCCATGAGGCCAGGGAGAGGGGAGCGGCCCCCAGACCTGGATCACCGAAGTACAACTTAAGAAACCATTATTCCCCCCCCCCCCGACAGAAGAGTATAGCCTCTGATAACGATTTTATCTACCAGCAGCTGCACTTGTGGCAAATAAGGTTTCTTCAGCAGCAGCTGCAAACATTGTAATAGGGTGGGGCAAATGGGATAGCTACCCCAGATGCCAACCTGGCGGGGGTAGAGGGGGGGAGAAGAGATGGAGCCAAAAGAGGCAGTTCCTGCTGGCAGCTGTGTCTGCAGCAACTGGATGTCATTGCTGCTCCTGTGCATCAGGCAGCCACTGGATCCCTACGCTGCTAGCTGCACTAAAAGCCTCTTTTCTTGCAGGACTAAAACCTTACAGACAAGTGTACTTAACCAAAAAGGTAAAGCTTTTAATTGTGCCAGATAAGCCTTAACAAAGTGCGAAATACAGATAAATCAATTCTTCAGAACTACTTAGTTCTGCCATTGAAGCACTAGTTCAACTCCTTTCTTCATGCTCTTGTATATCTATCTATGAGGATATATGATGCAACAGTGAAAAAAGGGGGAGGAGGGGAGGCAAAAAAGCATTAAGAATATCTAGCCGTCTCAAATGTCTGAAATTACTTTTACAAACTAGAACTGCTATCTATTACCTTGTACTTATAGCTTGTGCGCCGAAATGAAGATAACCTTTGAAATGCTAGTAAAAATCCCAAAATTAATTTCTTCTAGTGACGAGATTTAAAATAAATTAGTTGATATTCTGCATCATTTACTACTGCTGTGTGAATGTCATGCAATATATAGAGTAGCAGCAATAACACGCTACTGCACCTTCTCTACCGGAAGACAAGCAAACCACTGTAAATTTAGCCCCAAACTAGCAGATAAGGTACAGCAACCCATGCAAATATATTTCTGCAGAGAACAGATTGTCGATGGGTCTTCATTTATACTCTTCTGAATTTAGCAGAAATATTTTGAGTCACCAGGCAACAAAGGCTAGGTTGGCCTTGTGGGTAAAGTACAGGATGTGGGTTCTGCCCCTGCCTCTACCACACACTCCTGCGTGACCTTCGTTAAGTTACTGGCACCTCACGTTTCTTACTAGTAAAATCATTTTTTACTTATTGCCTTGCATCACAACTGAATTTATTAATAACTGAAAAAAATAACTCTCGTTAGAATTTAAAAATGCAACATTTTATCATAATCAAAAGCAAATACATATGCAATTACTCTTATAATAATTAATCAAAATAGCATCAAAAAGCAAAAATTTTAAACAGCATTAAACATCAAGCGCTGGCAAACTGTGCGCCAAAAAATATTAACCGGTGGTCTGCTGAGTACTTATTTGTAAGAAGATGCTCAACCTATTTTGCAGCTGCTTCTACAGATTTAACAATGAAGGGTGCAGGTACCCAATGAAAAATAGCTGTCAAGGAAAAAGCAAACCTAATACTTGTTAGGAAGAGAAACTCGTAGTCCTCAGCAAGGTCAGTATAAAGCAAAAAAAGGTGGGGAAAAAAAAA
>JAGPOW010000261.1:9821010-9851435 GCA_030014935.1 Caiman crocodilus
CGAGTGATGTGGATGTTATCTTTAAAGCACACCACCCTGTCCAAGCACCACTGCATTTTGTTCACCCAAAAACTCACTCAAAGTATTATGTACAACTGCTGCTGGGAGTGAACCTCCCTTTCACCACAGAACCGCTAACCTGACTTTTACTGTCTGTATAACCCGAAAAGAGTTTTCCAAGACTTCAATTACCTTTTACTAGCCAAAACTCAGAATCGTGCCATCCTTGCTATCCATGATTTCATCTGTCTTCTTTGACCCCATCAGGAAGTTTGCTCTTAAAAGCTTGTCCTTTTCTTGACTTCCAGAGGTGCATCTACTCCTGACTTGCTTTCTTACACCCAAGCCAAAGTCTCATCCTGCTTCTGCATCATGTTCCCACGAATGTCTTGCCATAAGATCAAAGTTCAAAACACAGCTAAAATAAACTTCTTAGTATGTGTCCTAAGTCAACCCCATCTCCCACTGTCTCAACACAACCACCTGTTGCCAGTCACCTCCATGACATCCTTGATTCAAGGTCTTCACACACAAGATGCATCTAAATCTAGAAGATACTTTCTGAATAAAATCTCAATCCACAGAGCTAAATCTTTTCTAAGAGTTCATCATTTCTTATTCCAGTCTTGGAAACTTCTCAGATTTGGTGATACGTATGACTAAGTGAAAGAACAAGGCCTTCTATCCAGGAAACTCTATTTTTAAAGGTACCGACAGTCGAAACCAGCGCCCTACCTGGGGCCGACACACCAATGCATCCGAGAAAGGCAAAAAGTGCCCCCAGAAGCCAGTAGTGGTTCTGAAGGGGGAGGGGGGAAATCCTTCCTCGCCCCAAATGGCAACCTGCTAATTTTTTTTTTTAATATAAACAAGATTACAGACATTTTGCACTACAGGAACTACCTCAATACCCCAACATGTGGTATCTGGTCCCCAACTCCCAATCCTACATGCTGCCTGGTGCTGGTAGAACTCCCCATCCTATCATGCCGTCTCTTCCATAAACTTACTCAGCTCAGTCTTAAGGAGATGCAAATGAATTCGCCACCATCACTTTGTTTGGCAAAGAAAAACCCACAACTTTGCTCCTCTGAATCGATTGTCTTCTTGTAAATTCCCATCTAAATGCATCTGTAGGCAGTTTGTAGCCATTTGACCTTGTGCTGGTGGTGTTTCGCAGCCTAAAAAGCTTTTATTTCTCTAATATTTGCCCCATATCTGCACTCCAAGTGATATTCCTTCAAATTTCAGGTTTGCGTAACAAGACAATCACTTTTCATCATCTTTCATAAGAAAAAGGGTCTCTAGTATTTTACATGGCATATTACCCTCTTTTCTATTTTGCACGTACACCACAATACACCCTGCCTAGGCCCCTCTTTCCTACACACACACGTTCTGTCTATGCCATTTTATAGGTGAAGCAGCCCTTGTTAGTGGCCCTTAAGTACGGGACTTTGCACTTCATCCTATTCAATCTGCATTCCAGTTCTTGTGCTCCATTCCACAACATCTAAATTCTTGTATAACCCAGTCCTCTTCTAGATTGGCAATGACTGCCAGCTTAAACATCACCTGCAAACTTCATGACAACATTTGAAGTTTTGGGAGTGCCAAGATCACTGGTAAGTATTAAACGGGATAGATCCCAAAACCAATCCATAGTGAGCTACAGCTCACTATCCAGTTAGAAAACTCACTTTGCCCTGATAAACTTGTGATGTATTTTGTCCCATTTCCTTCCATATTTGTAACTATTCTTCCCTTAAGTATCTACTTTAAGATGTTATGCACTGTTGAAGTGCAGGTCTGTAATGCTCAAATAACTTTCTCCTTGTTCTGAAAACAGGCACTATATTTGTAACTCTCCCGTCATACGGTGCCATCTCTGACTTGACTGATTCTGTCAGGATTCGTGCTAGAGGAGCCGCTATTTTGTATGATAAATCCTTCAACGTTCTAGCATACAGATTACCAGGGCACCTCAACTTTGACAGAGCAAGCAATCCAAGTTGTCCTTTGAATAGGGGTGCACTCATAAGGATTTTTTCAGCTGATACCGATGACTGATTATTAACCCGCCATATTGCCCAATACCAAACTGGACTGCTGATATGTAGCTCGGCGGCTTGGAGAATAGCGTCTGGCTAGTAAGCCTGTTGGTGAGAAGGGACATGGGGGGGGCCTCTCCGTGGGGTCCTTGATCAGCCTGACCCATGCCCCTTTCACCCCCAGACTTACCGACTGGATACTGCTCTTCAAACTCCCAGGCTGCACTCAAGGCTGCGGCTGCATGCACATGGCATTTAAAAATCAGCAACGTTAAATCGACCACAAAGTAACTTGTTCAGCTTTTTAACTATGCCTACAGTGCCTTTCATTTGCACCCCTGCTTCATCATACACTGGTTTCACTTCTTCCTTCCAGGTTCTCTCGTAAAATTGTACGATCAAAGATATTTTAAACAGTCTTAGTTTGCTATTAGTTTTAATGTTCTATATAAAAGGATTTTCAACAAAAGATTTGTTTCTGCATTTAACCATGGAAAGACATCCCTTCTTATTAATCAGACTCCTCCTCCATTCTTCTATACCATCTGCTTATTCCCAATAGCTTATTTGAGGTTCCTGTTTGTCGTAGCTTCTTATACAACAGGTCTGGCTCCATCACGGCTCCCTTCCCATCAGACACACAGGCCAGCCTCTGCTCAGCTTATCAGTAAAGGCCGACAAGCAGATCCTCCTCTCTTCATAAATGCCCACATTTGGGGCAGAAACAAGGAAAAGGACAGAGGTAGACTCCAAATAACACCTAGAGGTAACAGGTGTTACCTGTTATAAAACACAGCCCAAAGCTTAAACGCACTCTCTGAAGTGAAATATAGCTATATCAGCAGTTCACACCTATGCCATGTCCCCTGCAATTAAACAGGAAAAAAACTTGTACATTTAAAATGTACTAGTCATCTCACCTACTTTTTTTGTAAAATTCAAGGGAAGAGTAACTGACCAGCAATTAAAATGCACTGCTCCAAAAGCTGGTGTAGCAGGTACAAGTATTTGGCAAATATATTATTCAGCGAATTCCACAAGTAGTTTAAGGTAACTGGCAAATAGTATCCAATTTATGAAAATACCCAGATTTTATAAAATACTAAAGAGAAAGAAAAAGCATTGAACATTTTCATCTCTTCCTCAGTCTGCCACATGCCACAGGCTGCCCATGCCACAGGTTGGCCATCCATGCTCTAAAGCAGTAGTCTCCAACCTTTGTGAGTAGGCGATCACCTTTGGCATTTAAAAGAAACCCAAAGTCTACTGCGCGCTGCTACCCCTCCACCCCATCCAGCAAGTCAGTCTGTGGGGGAAGGAGGGAGCAAAAAAATTGGGGGTGAGCCTCCCCAGCAGGCAAGTCCCACCTGGCCAGGGCCCCACTCTACTTACCCCTGCTCCTGCCTCTATGGCACTGTCCCTCACCGCAGGGGCCTCGATCTAAACCCCACTCCTTCCCTCCACCACAGACTGCGGCGCGCGCGCGCGCGTGTGTGTGCGTGTGCGTGTGTCCAGCATCAGATCGACTCCAAGATCTACCAGTGGATCAAGATCCATTGGTTGGTGACCACTGCTTTAAAGCTTCTGAGCCTGCTTCAAGTGCGGTGATAATAAAGGATCTTGACTTTCCTATTTTGTGACCTCCTATAGTTAGTTTCTCTCTCAGTGTCTAGCTAGCTCTACACCTTTTATTTCTACACTACTTCTTTTGGGTCGATGTGCAGGAAACTGCCCCAGAGGGAAAAGATTCCTACCTTCCTGAAAGGACTAGGGAATTAGTGTCAAAATTTTCAAAATACACAAAAATACATTTAAACCATTTTGAATTACTACCCAACAAAGATACTAGCTGCTAATAGAAGTGACTATTGGTCTTAAGCTAAAAAAAAAAAACCACGAAAAATCACAAATGTTATGTTGGCAATATTTACAATAGCCATAACAGTACCCTGAAGCTAAATCAACCCTGTTGTATTAAGATGCATTTTATTTGGAATTAGCATGGAAATGCGCCACTGACGACTCTCCTGAAATACATACTTAATTTCAATGATTGCAATTATCATCAATAAGCATTTGGCTGTTCTGCCTAACACTGATATTTGATCAACTCTCAAGTGTATGACTTACAACAGAGAAGCTAAATTAAAGAGGACTTCTTGAATACATCAAATGAGAAAAAAACTTTACTTTTGGCTCGTTCTGTTAGGATTGAAGACATTTCACTAAATATTTTAAATACATTTCTTATTAACTGAAGGGGCGAAGGAAAAGTAAATACATTTCATCATATGTTTAGCACTCTAATAAACAATTGTTTAATATTAAGACACAGTTTCGGTATGAATTCCCAACACAAGACTAATCTCACAAAAATTAACATAGCCCAGCAGTTCAAGAAACTAAAGAAATCCCTCTTCCCTTAACAGGTCTTGGAAAAGGGATGATTTCTTGAAGGTTTTTAAGTTAGTGTTATAATCACAATCCGAAGCACAAAAGGAATGTGTTAGACATTTGTGTTCCTTTTCTTTAATTTGCACTCAGTAACCAAGTTAAAAAATAAAAACATACTAGCTGGATATGTGATTGTCATTTAGCGTCTTTTAGGCTGTAACATAGCCAGCAGCATGACAAATAGGAATGCGCTTTCTTAAAAAAATACATTTTGCATTAGTCTCAGAATCCTATAGTATTTAAAAGTATCAGCTATTGGCAACTTGATTCTCTACATACCATTGTTTCCTAATCACTGACAATTGTGTTTCACTAGAAGTGAAAGGGAACTAGAGGCTGTTGGAAGGTGCCTTTCAAAAATCACCTTGAAAGTTGTGAGTTGTGCTACCTGCAACCACTTAATACAATTACCTTCTTTAAAATGACATGACTAAACACATTAAAGATGCAAGAACAAGATATTTTTGTACAAAATGCTGGAGGGGAGCTGTCTGCATCAGACCTGGAATAGTACGGTTTAAACACTTATTTTCATATTTACTCGTTTCATTGTTTGAATGAGGAGCACTCCTGACACTTAGAAAGACACTGCCGGCAAATCTAGTTTCTTAGAGACATGTTGCACTGTTTCTTTGGGTGAGAGATAAAAGAACGATTAGGTCCATTTATGGTACCTGTTCCATCCCGTAAAGGGTGTTCCCATTACTGAACAGCGGCAAAGAGTGGGAAAGATGCAATTTTTCCCTGTTTCATGGTCTGACTCACTGCCTGAGTATCTGCTCCACAAACAAGTATACTTAAGAATTCCTTCAACCTCTCTCTCCTTGTATTTAAATTTTTTGAAGGACTTTACTCCCTCCCCTCTCCCCCACTCAATTGTGGCTCACAGCTTTGGAAAAATTTCCAAATGCTTCAAAACACTTTGACAGAGTCCATTTCTGATATTTAGGTCCTTCCATTTTTAAATATGCACTGGAAAGATGCTGGATAAAAACATTTTTTGCTTGAGCAATTGAGGGCAGAGATTAGTACAGCTTGTGGAGATTTCTCCTCTTGCAACTTTCTGCACCTGCATGGTTGTTAACTGTCTGTTTAGGAAGAAACGGTCTAATTTTAGCAATTTATTTATCCCGTACCATAAAAAAAAAAGCCTTGGCATCTATGACTGTAGTACTAGTTACTTCCAGCCCTAAACAGTTGTGCATTGCTGAACTGTACTGTCAAACTCTTATAAATCAAATATCTGGTGTTGGGAGCTCACAATATTGCTTGGAATCATAAGCTGCTCTTTCCACCAGAACCTATAGCATGTGGCTGCACTCTCTTTCAATATACTCGTTCAAATCCCATCATGGGAATAAAATATGGACAGCTAGTGTTAAAAGTCTTAACTATTATATTATTAATAAGTATTTTATGCTATAGGTTCCGCTCTCACTAAAGTGTCGCATTTATTGGCATGAATTCAAGTTGTAATAGTCGAGCTTTGTTTAATTCAGGCAAATGTATTCCCAAAACAATAAAAGGGATACAAAGCCTTTCCTTGCATCATCTTAAGGTATGTCCAGTCAAACCAGACTTTCAGTTCATTTTGCATTGTGCACACTTTTCTAACTTCTCATCCAAACAATGCTTTGGGTTTTAAATAGCCAGTCTGAACAACCCAGCACATCTTGCCTACACTTTGGAACTGGCACTACTGTTGCTCTTTCTAACTGAACTTCAGCATGCATTAGATAGGCACTTTAAACTAGACTGTTATAGGAAAGGAAGCCTGAAGTTAACGTTACATTTGGACTGGAAAAAAGTTTCATGGTTTTGGTGCGTGGTTTGATTGGGTGATTGAGCTGGTGGCCTCAGATTTCTCAGAAGGCCTTGAAAGTAGTCTTCTGACTTCAGACCCTAGACCAGTGTTTCCCAACCAGCGTGCCGCTGGACGAGCATGCTGTGGACTTTTGCCATGACAATGAACTACAACGGTATGAAGATGGGGAATGCCTTAATGTGTGCACTGTGGATTTTTTTTTTTTTTTTTAAAACATAAGCATGCCTTGGGTTGCAAAGGTTGGGAAACACTGTCCTAGAAATTGGCAGAAGAAACACTGCCAGGCAGGGAAGATGGTCAGTGGCAAGAAAGCATGCACCCAGCAGCACAGCAAACGTGCTCCATATGGAGACATTACTGTTTTGAGGAGTAGTGTCAGAAATGTGGGGCGCTAATTTAAGAGTAAAGAGTAAGAGGATAATGCACACAGGGGAAGCTTGCAGACATTAAAAGTCAATACATAAATAAAAATGCGCTTCACCAGAAGCAGCGGCGTGTTACTTCAACCCAGCTCTGCAGCATCTGTGAAGATCGAGTGCTCCAGTGGGCTTTTTGGCACTTTTAGCTAAAGATGATTCAATCGGCTAGTCGATAAAAAAACACCAAAAAAGCCCCACCAAAAAGGCCTGATATTTATAGATGCTGCAGAGCTGAAGGGAGATAACACTGCCTCTTCTGGATGTGTGCAGGGTTTGGTGCTGGAACGGACCGAGTTTAAAGTACCTTTTTGGGGTTTTTTTTTTTAAACATCTGGAAGCACGACTGCATGGTGGCCAGGAGACCTTTCTTCACGTACACCAAATCTGCTGTACTTGTAAATATTCTTTTAATTATGCATTTTACAAATGAATCTGGAATCTTCTTAAGGAAAAAGACTGAGGCAAACAGTACTTTTGCTCCTCAATGACGCAGATGGGAACAGTTTCTGTATATAAGAAGCAGTGACTGAAAAAGAGGTTTCTCATTTGTCTTTCTGCTTATTAGTCATACTTGTAACCATATCCTTTATAGTCTAAAATAGTATAACCCTCGCGATTAGAGTTAGCAGAGAATTTGATTTCTATAAAACGGCAGAGGACTACTTATTTGGTCACCAGAAAACAAGTTTCCCCCCTTTAAGCGCACACACAACTGACATTTGTAGCGGGTCAGAAGCAATCCCACAGAGAAATACCTTCGTGAAGTTGACTTGAAGTAGATAAAGTAAAGTATTAAGTTACCTTTTATCACATTCTTCAACAACATAGAGATCTAAGTAATGAATAGTTTGCCAAGTACCAAACAGGCTCATAATTAGGACTCCTGTCTTCCTGTAGTTAACGTTTTTTTTTTTCTTTTAAATAGAGATCATTGCTAAAGAAAAATTTTATCAAAAAGCCAGACCTTACATTTTGATCTGAACACAAATTAAGCTTATTCTCAGGTTTCATTTTCTCAGATAACAGGGATAAAAGCCACTTAACGCTATGTCCCACTTTCTCTTCTGAATTTTAAAAATCGGAGGTCTCTCAAGCTACCACATCCCTATCGAGCATGCTCTCTCAGGGGACTGTGATGGATAAGATGCTGCTTAAAATAACCAGCTTGTTTGGATCCCAAATTTAAGTTTGGTCTGCACATTAATAAGGTTTGTAAGCACATTACAGCAGTGCCCCACATCATCCATGGCACTTACAAGGTATACTTCAGCATGCCAGACTACTGCTTTTGGGACAGGTTTATTCAGCCCCAGATGGAATTGCAGTAATCCAGCCTTTATGATCCCACCCTGTATACAAGAGGCTAACTCACAGGATTTTAACCGAGAAAAAGTGGTTCTGATCTTTAAAACCTGGAAAGTAATGTTAAAGAAAGGGCAACTTTTGTCTTATATGGTGGCCCTATAACAAGACATAAGGCACTATATGAGAGGAAGGGAAACAACGTCTTCAACTACCCGTAAGGGGCTTGAAAGGGGATGGAGCTAGAGCGCTAGATGGTTCTCAGTGGCAGCAGATAGCAAAAGGAGCAATGGGTTCAAGTTGCAGCAAGGGAAGTTCAGGTTAGATATTAAAAATAATTCTCTCACTAGGAAGGCAGTAAAACACTGGAACAAGTTAGCCAGAGAGGTGGTACAATCCTCATCTTTGGAGGTTTTCAAGACCTAGCTAGACAAAGCTTTGGCTGGGATGATCTAGCTGGAGATGGCCCTTTTTTGAGCAGGGGTTGGACTAGATACGACTTCCTGAGGTCCCTTTCAACCCTAAATTTTTATGATTCTGTGAACACACAAGCAGTCCAGAAAATTCTTGAAGTGCGTTGGGGATAACTTTTGGATATAGGTGTCAGCAGGCCAAATAGGAGGCAAACTTCTCAACTTCCTGCTCACAAAGAGGGAGGAATTAGTGAAAAATGTGAAGGTGGAAGGCAATTTGGGTGACGGCGACCATGAAATCGTAAGAATTAGGACTCGAGGGAATGAATACGAGCGACAGAATAAATACACCGGACTTCAGAAAAGCACGCTTCACTAAGTAAAGGAATGGTGGGCAGGATCCTCTGGGAGGCAACTCTGAGAGGAAAAGGAATCCAGGCGGGTCGGTTAGCTTTAAGGAATCCCTTTTAAAAGGCACAGAAGCAAGGTGCCCTGATCTAACAGAAGAAAGAAAAGTGCAACAGGAAACCAGTCTAGCTAGAAAGCACTCTCTAAAATGAACAGAAACGCAAAAAAGGAATCCAACAAAAAGGGGAAATCTGGTCTTACTACAGAAGAGTATAAATGCATCACGTGGGCATGCCAGGAGAAAATTAGGGAGGCCAAGGCACAATGAGATGCAGCTGGCAAGGGACAAAGGCAACAAAAAAGGATTTAGGCATGCCAGAATTAAGAGGAAGGCCAAAGAAATCATATGTCTCTTAAAGAATAGAGAAGGCAATCTCATTACAGAAGAAACAGAGAAGGCTGAAGTACTGAATGCTTTTTTTACTTCAGTTCAAACAGGGGCAGCTAGTAGAGGACAAGTGCTGTTAGCAGCAAAGATAAGGACAGAGTCACTAACAGCCTAGAGTAACAGCAGAACAGGTTAGGGATTACTTAGAGAAGCCAAATGCTTTCAAGTTGCCAGGACCGGATGAGAGAAGGCAGGGCTATTACATTAGCTATTTTCTGAGAATTCATGGAGGTCAAGCAAGGTCGTGGATGATTCGAAAAAGGGCAAATATAGTGCCCTCCTTCAGAAAAGGTAGGAGGATCCAGAGAACTACAGAGCAGTCAGCCTGATTTCAATACATGTAAAGACCACAGAGCAAGGCTTTTGACACTGGTTTCCCAAGATATTCTCATTAACAAGCTGTGGAAATAATGACTACATGAAAATACTGTAAGGTGAATACATAGCTGGTTGGATCATTATGCCCAACAAGCTCAATGGCTCAACATATAGTTGAGAAGAGGTATCAAGTGGAATTTCCCTGAGTGGGTCTTCTTCTGGGTCCAGTATTGTTTAAACATCTTCATTTACGATTTACATGACAGGATCAAATGCACACTTGACAAATCTGTGGATGACACCAAGTTGAGTGTAGTTGCAGCCCTGGAAGGCAGGGCTAGAACCCAGAGTAACGAGGGCAGACTGGACAAATGGTCTGCAATCAAATCGGATGAGATTCAACAAGGACAAGTGCATGGACCAAGATTTTGGGGCAAATACTTCTGAATTTTAGAGGACACCAAACAGTCCCAAGACAGAATGAAAGCATTTGGAAAACAGAGAAATTAGGAGCCACAATTTGTTTTTTCATGCAACAGAGCTGCACAAAACTGACCACAAGCCAAGCCATTGTTACATCCTTACTCACAATAACTATGCTATATTTTCCAGTAGAATATTCAACATAGCAGCTTCTTGTGCTATTGTCTGAAATAAACACTTAGTACTTACCTGCCTTCAACTGCCTGCATAAACTCTTTAAGTACTAGTGTCTGGACTGCAAATACAACCGAAATAGGAAGATACCACATACCTAGAACGTTTAAAGAGGACGGCATATTTTTTTGGGTAGATCAGAAGGGGAGAGTGGAAGAGTAACAAGTCAGTTATTTGCACAGCTCTTCTTTTTTGGGAATAGACTTATCAAGAGTGTGTAGACTCAGAAAAGGGCTGGAAAGGACCTCTAGAGGTCATCTAGTCCAGCCTCCTGCCCGAAGCATTATCATTCCTTTCCAAGCCATACTATAATATCCATAATCTAAACCAGGGGTGGGCAAAATATGACCAACAGGCCAGACCCGGCCCACCAAGCACTTTTACCTGGCCCATAGTGCCCACCAATGGATTGTGCCCTACCAGGCCTTCTGCCCAAGAGGGTGGGAGCTAGGCACCCATGCATACCCTCGAACCTATCCCACAGCACCTCGCTCCCACCCTTGTGAGCAGAAGGGCCTGGCCCTGCCAGCAGCAGCTTCCAGGTGGGGCTGCAGCCACCACCATGGGAAGCTGCTTGGCTTCCCAGGCATCCAGCTCACTCCAGGAAGCAGGTAGTGAAGTGGTGGGGATGGTGGAGCTACAGCTGGGTGGAAGTGCAGAGAGCAGTGCAGAACCTGTGCTCAGTGGGGTGGTGGCAGCAATGCGAAGCTTGGCTGGGCAGGATGTGGGTGTGAGGGAGGGTGGGAGATGTGGAGACCCCCCCCCAGATTCCCCCACATGGTGTGCAGCCCTCACTGCCAGCAGCAACAGCAGGCAGGGGACTGAGCTCATGCTTGGTGCAGGTGCTGGCATTCAGAAGGGTATAGCTCCAGTTAGTGCTGTGCATGGGGGCGAGCACCGCTCAGCTGCCTCTAGCAGGGGCTCTGTGCAGCACATCAGCACCTGGTGCGAGTGTGGGAGCTACAGGCTACCTTCCCTACCCCCTGCCATGCAGGTCCCCAGACTGCTGAGAGGGGAGGTAGCCCCGCTCCCTGCAGAGTTCAGCGTAGGGCTTCTCCTGGTGCGAGCGTGGGAGCTGCAGGCACACAGCATGGAACCCCTGTGATAGAGGTGGCCAGGTAGGTTGTGCTCTTCCATCCCCCCGCCCCCCCTATGCACAGCATTGGCCTGAGCTGTGCCCCACCAGGCACTGGCACTGGGCACAATCACCCCCACTGCTGCTGCTACCAGCAGTGGGGGCAGCGTGCCATGTGGGGGGTTCCCCACACTCCTGAACTGACATAGCCACATCCACCAACATGCCCTATGCCTCCCCCACCATACCTCCCCACAAGCACATCCCCCATGATATACATCTTGTCCTCTATACAGACTACGCAAATACAAAATCATGACAAAATATTTTTTCTAATAAAATTAAAATGTTATAGTAGGTGCTTCACTTTTAATAGAGGATTTGTTTTTTTCTGGTTCTAAGATGCTAATCCCCTTCCCAAAACAAGTATGGGGGAAGTAAGGGGAGGAACTTCTGGTGGAAAAGGTCAGGTGTTAGGGGTGGGACTTCCAGTCCCAATATGGCAACCAGGGGGCGGGCTAACCAGCAAGGGACAGGGCTACCCATGTGGTCCTCAGAGTTCATCAAAACTCATTAAGCAGCCCTCTAGCCAAATCTGTCCACTCCAACTGCCCACATTACATTAGACTACCATGAACATTGATGCAACACACACCTACCACCCCAGCCTCCCACAGGTAAAGCAAGGGAACCATGGTAGCTAATATCCTGCTTCTATGAAACGTTGTCAATATATGCTCAAGAGATTCCAGATAAAGAGGGCCAGGCAGAGGGAACACTACTGAGAAAGGCAAAAACCCTTACAAGTCCATACTTACCTGACCATGGGGTAAAACATGGTGATTGGTTCGACTCTGAACGCAAGGGCGAGACCCTCTAGCCAGGAACCTCTGGCTTCAGTTCCAGGAGCACTGGCACAGCCCAGTTAAAGGCTTGGCTGTAGCCACCAAATGTCTTCAGAAGAGGCTTAAAAGCACCCTGACAAATATGCCCGGGGGGGAGGGGCAGGGAGGATGGGGGGAGAACGACACGGACCAGCAAAGTCCAGGACCATGAAAAATACCTGTAGCAGAACATAGCTACACCTAGATCATTCCTGCCCAGTGACTGGTCAACCTCTTTTTGAACACCTGCAGCAATGGAGAGGCCACAACCTCCCTAACAACCTATTCCACTGGCTCACTATTCTCACAGTGAACAAGTTTTTCCAGATATCCAAATCTAAACTTACTTTGCTGCAACTTCAAGCCACTGAAAGTAATTTCCTCAGCAACAATGTCAAAAGCTAGTTTTTCACAGAGTGGGGGGTTAAGATTTTTTTTTTTTTTTTATTCATACAATCAAATTCAGTGGGAGTGTTTTCTGGGAATTTCTGTAAAGTCTTGTTTTCAGGAGCCCGTTTTTAAGAACTATTTACTGTTAATTCTTCAAAAAACTACTAGTTTTAGATATGCAAGAGGTCCCTAAGGATAACTAGGTAGGCCCAGAATACTTTAATTGCTCATCAGCATCCCTGTACCTCAATACACACTTAAAAATGGTACTTTGAATTCATATACCATCATTGGTTATAGAGGAGAATTTTAATAAGATACTGAAAGTCAAAAGTGGCTCCAAATGAGAGGTTCTAGTGATACAAACTGATACAAGGGTAGTAAAGCAACACTGACCTAGTCAGTCAGTCCGTCCTGACTATTATTAAATATTAGTCAGTCTCCCAGGTAGTTGAAAAGAGCAGGGGAAGAAAGGCAGTTAGTCTCACCTCCATCCTAGGCAAAGCCTTTGAAAAAATTATCAAGGTTCACATTTGCGAGAGCCCGGCAGAAAAAATCATGCTGAGGGGAAACCAGCACGGGTTCATAGCAGGTGGATCATGCCTGACTAATCTAGTCTCTTTTTATGACCAGGTTACAAAACAACTGGACGCAGGAGTAGGGTTTGACGTCGTTTAATTAGACTTCAGAAAGGCCTTTGATAAGGTATCCCACCCCATACTAGGTAAGAGGCTGTGACCTGGATGACTACACAGTCCGGGGGGTGGCAAATTGACTAGAGGCTCATGCCCAGAAAGTCATAGTGGATGGGTCAGTATCAACCTGAAAGGGTGTGGGCAGTGGGGTCCTACACGGCTCAGTCCTAGGACCGATATTCTTCAATATCTTCATCAGTGACTTGGATGAGGGAGTGAAGTGTACTCTCTCCAAGTTTGCAGATAACACAACTGTGGGGAGGGCAGGGAACAACTACAAGCAGACCTGGACAGGTTGGACAAATGGGCGGAAAACAGAATGCAATTCAACAAGGAGAAATGAAAAGTGCTGCACCTAGGGAGGAGAAATATCCAACATACCTGCTGCCTAGGAAATGACCTGCTGGGTGGCACAGAAGCGGAAAGGGATCTTGGTCCTAGTGGACTCCAAGATGAACACGAGTCGGCAGTACAATGAAGTCATCAGAAAAGCTAATAGTACTTTATCGTGCATCAGCAGATGCATGACAAACAGAAACAAGGAGGTGATACTTCCCCTCTATCGGGCACTGGTCATACCGCAGTTGGAGTACTGCGTGCAATTCTGGGCACCGCACTTCAAAAGCGATGTGGATAACCTGGAGAGGGTCCAGAGAATGGCCACATGTATGGTTAAAGGCTTGCAGGCCAAGCTCTATGAGGAGAGACTGGGGCACCTGGACCTCTTCAACCTCCGCAAGAGAAGGTTGAGGCAACCTTGTGACTGCCTATAAGTTCATCATGGGGGCACAGAAGGGAATTGGTGAGGCTTTACTCACCAAGGCGCCCCTGGGGGGGTTACAGGAAATAATGGCCATAAGCTAGGAGAAAGCAGATTTAGACTGGACATTAGGAAGAACTTCTTCACAGTTTGAGTGGCCAAGGTCTGGAATGGGCTCCCAAGGGAGGTGGTGGTCTCCCCTTCCCTGGGGGTCTTCAAGAGGAGGTTAGATAGGCATCTAGCTGGGGTCATCTAGACCCAGCACTCTTTCCTGCCTATGCAGGGGGTCGGACTCGATCTATTCCCTTCTGACCCTAACATCTGTGAATCATAGGAGGAAGCTGAAGGAGCTTCATGGAAAGTGTAGGACTGGAACTGGCACGACCAGGTAGAATGGGACTGCTGCAAATGTGTATTTTACACATCTAGCCTCAAGATGCTATTTAAAGAGAATGCCCAAGACGAATAGTTTCTATTTTCCCCTTCCACAACAGGAAAGTAGAAACACCTTATCATGGCAGAGAGCCCCTGTCTCCTGTTCCTAGGGATGCACCCTCAGAATGGTGGATAACATCTGAAAGGCAAGACGTTCACAGTAATTCCCACCACTCTGAAGCAGAGCTACTGCTTTGACTGGAAAAAAGTCATTTTCTTTCTTTGCATTGTAAGGAAGGAATAAAAACCAAAAGAGCAAGAACAAAGCAGCACCAGACCCAAGGTCAACGAGAAAAAGTGAATATTTAAAAAGCTAAAGCTAAGAGAGACTGTCTTTTATGATCACATAAGCCCCGTTTAATACTCTTTTTCTTTCAGAAGGAATAGGTTTTCTGCATAAACAAGGGGAAAAAAAGGGGGGGGGGGGTAAAAACAGAACTAGGAGCAAACCAAAGAAGTCAGTGCAAGTTTAATGAAGCACTAGTTAGTCCAAAAAAACCCATACACTAGGAACTTACCTTTTAAGACAAAGTAATGTTTGGCAAGTTGTATGACTACTGAGAACTGTAAGAGATATGAAGTGCAGAGATAGGGGTGAAGGGTGGAGGATAGACCTGGGGAACAAGCTGGAAGAGAAAGCCTTTTTTTTTTTTTTTTTTTGTCATGGACTAAAACTTGAAAGAGTCAGATCGACGGCTTCCCAGTTTTTGCTAGAAAACCTCTGGAACATCTTGGATGTATGGTGTTTGTTCAAACAGTTTTATCTATACAAGGCATTATAACCTTAAAAGCTTTCCTTCAGCCAAAGTGTTAATGGATCATTGTAATTTAAGTGGAACGAATAAAAAAAAAAAAATCTTCCGTGCTATTCAACACTTTACTCCCAGTACCTATACTTGTATCCATACTATACTATAACCTGTACCCTTGGTAGCTATGCCTTTCACTAATCTCCAAGTCATCACCTTTTCAACTGAGACAAGACTTCAATTTTTAGTGTAGAAGAAAAGTTCTTTGAAAACAAAATCTACTGAAATCAAAGGTTTATTTTGGAAAGCAGCAGTTTCCATCTAGCATATAAGATCTGTCTAATGCAAATATCCTGATTTTTTTCTTCTTTATACTCAAAGACTCAAAAGACAAAGCTGTCACCTTTACACTTCAAAAAAAGGATGTGCAGAAGCATAATATGAAGGATAAAACTTCTCATAATAGTGGAAAGAGGAGACATATCTAGCTCTTCCTTCCAGCAAAAGTACTTGTTTATACTTTTTTCTGATTTAAGTTTAGTTGTGGGATGAGTGCAAGACCAAGTGCCAGCTCAAGAATGCCTGTGGAGCCTTACATTTTTAGCACATCAAGTCATCAGACAACATTGAAATTAAACACAGTACATTACAAATGCCTGTTTAAGAAAACACTCTATATTCAAATCTCAACCAAGAGAAAATAAATGTACTACTACTCATTTCTCGACACAATGAGTCTCCTAATGCTAATAAACAGCAACTGAAATATGTAAGTACTAAATAACAATGCGAGAATAAAGATATGAGAATGAAGTTACTCAACTAAGTTAGCCCTGTTTGTAAAAAACTTTAAAAAAGTAAGGTGAGGAGGCAGTGTGCACTTAGGAACTGAAGGAGACTAGAAGGCGGCCTAGGTACCAATGAATTTTCCTAACAAGCTTCTGTGTGACAATGGAGCACTTTAATTTTCCCATCCCAAGGAATTTCTCCATATGTAGAAATAAGGCAAAATACATTACTCGTATCTAAGAGCTTAATCATTACAGAATTGCTCACAAAAATACTGATTTGGTAGCGTTTTCTATCCAGTCAGCATATTAGACCTAAAAACGTCAGCAATGTTTTTGGGCAGGGCAAAATGCCAAAACACCAGCAACTTAGACTTGTCAGATGTTGGTGTGCCAGAAGCAAACAGCAGGGCAGACCTGATCCTTGTTGTGGCAGCGCAGCCCCAGCCCCTTCCCCAGCACCCTCCCCCAGGCACACATGCCCCTTCTACCCGCTGTGAGCCAGGCAAGGGCTCCGTGCCGTTGCTTACAGCCTATGTGCTGCCTGCCACGGAGCCCAAGCTGCTCACAGCAGGCAGTGGGGAGGCTGAAAGCAACTGTGCCAGGATCAACGGAGCCCCAGACCAGCTTATTGCCAGTGGGTGCACATGCCTCGAGCTGGATGGCAAGGAAGGGGTCAGGGCTACACTGCCACAACAAGGACTGGGACCCTCGCAGCTCCCCTGCCTGCCGCGAGGAGCTTGTGCCAAGCAAAATGCCTTTGCGCGCCATGCTGGGGCATGTGTACTGGGGGTTGCCTACCCCTGACCTAAAGCAAAGCTAGACTTTGCGAGTGTCTGAGAATCCTACATGTCACACTTTGCATTGTAGTTATCTTTTCTCAAGATAGATGTCATCCAATCTTAGTGACGAGTTCATAAAACATGTCATACGTTTTAAAACGTACACATTGGGCTGTATTAACAATGGTGATAAGTGTGCAGGCATTAATCAGAATATTTTTGGAGAAAAATCTAATATTAAGGGCTGAGCCCCAAAATATACATGTTCAAAATGCGCCGTTTTGCGTGGAGGTGCTTACCTGGCCAAGGCAGGAGCGGGTACTCCCCGTGCTCGTATTGGAGGCTTTCCACGAACAACTGGAACCTCTGCATTTTCTGAGCCGCCATTCAAGTACGTTAACTCTTGCAGCTGTGCCTGTCTGATTTCATCATTGTAGTCCTAAACAGAAGGAAGGGGAAGAAAGCTAATCAACCACTTCAGGAAAATATTACTGAAAAGCATCATTTCCACTTTTATGCTGTTCTAGATGAACTTCTTGCTGAAAACCTGCTAGAAATAGTACATAAACATGTCGACATGGGGACTCCATTTCAATTTAAATCTTGCTAAGATCTTTATATCAAATGTTGATTTTTTTTATTTTTTTTTTTTTTAATGTTTTTGTTCAAATCCTATTTTTTTCCTCCAGGACTGACCAATACCCAACAGATTTTTCATTTAATTAACAAAAGAAAAACAATCCACCAAAAATCCTACTAGTATTTAAAAATATTATATTCCTCTTAATTTCAAATGAGCATCCAAGTTCTGTTTATGTAATGAAGTCCCAATGAAATGTGGCAATAGTCCTATTGCTTCAGTCAGCAGTTAAGTTGCAGTCCAAGGCATTGCATTAATGGAGATCAATCCTTCACTAAGAAAGGACAGAAAAGAACTGAAGCCAACAGATTTCTTTCTTGAAATCCTCAAGTGTGTTTATTAATTCTTACAAGAGAATACAAACTCAGACATACTAGATGTATTGACATTCCTCCAACAAAAGGTGTTCAAGAAAGCGATAGAGTTTATAAAAGTCATCTAAAAAGACAGCTTTTAGAGTAGTTCTCAAACAGGGAGGGTTTCAGATCCAGAGTTACTTTCCAAATCCAGTACGCAAGGCAGCAACGAAACGGATGCTATAAAGCTGATGAGGAATCCTAACGACTGCATTCTTCCTTTTTTATTTTGTTTTTACATTCCCCCCGCACCCTTCCATTTGCTATTGGTCAACCAAGAAATATAGTTTTAGGGTAAAAACCAGAAAGATTTTACTTAGGATAGACAAATTCAAAGTGGTCAAATTTATCTTTTCCAATTTCAACTAGTAAATCCAGCATGGATTGTTTCCTTCTTTATTGCCTCTGGACAACACGTTTATTTGCTCTCTTCTAGTCCCCCGTCTTCAATCTCCTCCTCCCCCCCAGTGTAAATACAGTACTATATCCATTTTATGAACAGGAGATAGAAGACTGTGGTTTGGCTTGCGTTAGCATGTGCCAGTTTTCTGAGAAGAGGGGAAGATCTCCGTAAATGCAGCATGTGGTAACCCAGGTGAGATTGATGCATCCACATCTGTCGTAATTTGCTCCCATCATAACCAAACGATGATAGTATTTTCTTCCAACAGGGACTGGTAGCCAAATCTGGGTGTCATCTAATCAGAAGATTAGACACGTATGTCTTTCAGAAGCCACTTTTGGAGATGGAAGGATTTGAGATCCTTTCCATTTGGCTCTCTGAATGGACATTCACAAGCTTTGTCTGAGAGAAGGAAGATAACATTTCTGACCCTGATACAAGAGAAAGCCTTGTGTCAATGCTTTGATCCCTTCGGGAACAAAGTATATAAGATCTAACTAAACAGATGATTGTATTAGAAACCCTTTTAGTAAACAGATACTAGAGAGCTGTACGTAAATATGACCTTGGAACGATAGTGAAGAACGGGTCTTGGAATAAGTCTCAATTGATTTTCTTTAAAATAAATGGAAGTATTGTCAAGCAGGGAATTTATTTAGCAGACCCTAAACATTCAGTCTCATGGGAATAAGGCCTTAAGAGTTGTTCTTGGAAGACTTTAGTAAGAAACAAGAGATTAATAAAACCATAAAAGAGGCGGCAGAACACTAGAAAATCTGTGTTGTGAAAGAGAAGCTTAAAGGCCAGGTACAGCTGCTACACAATCTGGAGCAAGGCATCAGAAACTGAACCAAACCCGTAACCGTACAGAAGTTTGCAGCACGAAGACCAGACTAAAAATGGTGGAATCTGGTCCAAGACTGGGCTAGACTGATGTGCACTCATATTTATTCAAAGTAGGTTAGTCTGTTGTATTGAACTTCTGTACCAGATCCCTGTTCAAATCAAGTTAGGTTGCTATTAGCTGCCATCCCAGTCTCCTTCAGCTCAAAAAGACAAGACATGCTCCAAGATTCCTGGTTGCTTTGCGTAAGCGGAGTACTCGGTTACAACCCTGTGCTTAAAATCATTCGTCAGAGACCATGTCAACTTTAGACGTTACGTTCACCTTGTTTTACCAGCTCTTCAACAGTTTTGTATTTAAAAGTTACCTTGCCTGACAGAATGCCTTCCTCTAACAAAAAGTAACAAAGTAAGGTTACGCTTTGCTCTTTCCTTCTAGTTCAAGTACTAAATTACTGATCGATCATCTCTCTGGACTATATTTTTGTTAAACCAATTTTGGAATGAATCTCTTGCACTTAAGACTGACCTCATCTCTTGGAATATCTAATGTGTTTACTGAAGAAACTATATTCCCAAGAGAGATTCAGCTTCTGAACAAAAGATTCAAAGGGTTATTTGGACACTTATAATAAGAAAATAATTTGGAATCAAATAGTCTAATACTGTTTTCATTAGATTGGATATTGATTTTCCTCTAGACAGATTTTTTTGCATTCAACTAACATGTTCTTTCACCTCTAATATCTTCAACTAAAGTGAATGACAGCTGACCTGCTGTATCTGTTACAGATAAACAAATCAAAACTACAGAATAAGATGGAATTACTCCATAACTTTCTTTTTAATGCATGGTGGTATGGGGCAGAGAGCATGTTATAAGACATCTCAGTTCAGGACACACGGTAGATCTGTCCTACCAACAACACACTACTCGAATTTCTAGAACTTAGGAAAAAAACTAATAGCTACCATAATCCCAGGGGTTGGCAACCCCTGGCACATGTGCCGAGCATAGTATGGGAGGCCATTTTGCTCAGCACGCCATCACCGACCCTGGCTCTGGGTAGCTGCTGCCAACCACAGAGCCCAGGCAGCTCCCAAAGGTGGCTGGGAAGCTGCAAGCAGCCTGGGCTGCGTGGTTGGCAGCGGCTACCCAGAGCTGGGGCTGGGTGCAGCACGCAGGCTGCAAACAGCTGCGCTGGGCTCTGGCATTCGCTCTGTACCAGCACGCATGCGTGCTTTAGAGCGGGTGATAGAGGAGGGGCCTGAGGCAGCGCAACCCTGGTCTCTCCCCCTGCCAGCAGAGATGATGACTGGCTTCCAGAGCCTGGCACAGCTGTTTGTAGCCAGCCTGGGCTCTGGGCAGCTGCAGCAAGCAGGCTGCCAACACCTGTGCCAGGCTCCATAGCTCTGGCATCAGCTCTGTGCTGGTGGCAACTGCACACACACCTTGGACTGGACAACGGACAAGGCTGGCGCTGCCCCTTGCCAGGAGCACCACACCTCCATGGGCTTAGTTGTGTGGGGTGGGTGGTCGGGCTGATGGCCCGGCTTCAGGATGGGGCCTCAGCTGGCTGTGCTGCAGCCCGGGCACTGGCTCCCCAGGGAAATACAGGGGCTCTGACAGCCCCAGGGGATTGTTGGGTTGGATTTTGTCTAGTGGCCCAGCAGCCCAGCTCTGTGCACCCAGTCCACCCCCAATTTTATTTTTCTGGCATATTAGTAGGCTGGCACTTTCCAAAAACAGACATTGTGGGTTTTTTGGCTGGAGTGCCGAAAAAAATTGCCTACCCCTACCATATCCCAAGTTGTTATCCCCTGGTATCATGACACAGACCTACAAAAGAGGAATCCCTTAACAGACTGGAGGACTGTGCTAGCCTAGAGGGACCATGGATTATAGGGCTGTTACATTCAATTTGGGCAAAGAGCGAAGACTAAAATCAGTAACACGCAGGCTTAGTACTTCAAAAAGGCTAACATTTGTTTAGTTTTAAGAAAAATAAGTAAAACTGGAAGTTAAGATTTAGGTAGAAGAGTGAAGGGAAATTTGACATTAAGTTGACTTTATTAGATTTCCAATGGACCAGGCTGGCCTTTTAGCTGAAGTTATCCTCTTTACCAAACAACACCTGTATAATAAAGTGAAAGACCCAACAACAAGTGAAAAAAAAAACATTACATACGTAGCAGTCATAATTCAGTAGCTATTAAGTGTAGAAAACCGATAAGGGATGCAAAATACAGGGTGGGGGGAAAAAAATCTAGTACCATTGGGTTATTACACCTCAATGGTTCTAACAATCTATTGTGGATATAATGCAAAGGTAATACAGGACACAATTATATACTGAAAGACAGGAATACAATTATGATCAGTCAGCTTTTATATGCAAAATGGATAATGGGGGGTTGATTATACTCAATATTTGGTTAATAAGAGTATCTGCATAGATGAAAATTACTTTAAAGTAATGTGCCATTGTATTACACAACATTGCTAAAAATATTAGTAGTATAAAGCACTGAAAATCATATTTTACAAAACTTGCAGTCCCAGAACACTGACTGCCCTTGTCCTCTTGCTTTATCTGTGGCAGATTAGGGTGCTACGTGTTGTAGTTATGCGACAGGGTTGATTGTGCATTTTTAGTAAGTTTAGATAAGGATTTGTAATGGGATGCTTTAGATATGAGTAATCATGCCTCAAGCAGGGGACTGGACTGGATGACCACTGAAGATCCCTTCAAGCCCTACTTTTCTATGATTCCTTAAGTAAAATGGATTAAAGATCTGAAAAAAAAGTATCTGCCAACCAGGAATTACTGAATGGGAGCATTTCTAATCAGGTTGTGGGAGTGGCTTGACAATTCAACATTTTCTTTTAAAGATAGAGACAAACATGAAACCACTCTAGGCAGAATTTGCAAATAAACACAAAGCTCAGCAGACAGCTAAAGAACGATGCACACTGGGCAATCTCAGAGCAGTCTGGATTACTTGGTAAACTGGGATCACACAAAAAAAATTAAGTACAAACATACAAGAAACATGGATTATAAACTAGAGAACAGTAAAAAAACAAACAAACCCCCAACTAATTCATAAAAGGGAAGTGGCAAATAGGCTCTGAAAAGTTGTTTTTTTTTTTTAAATCTGTGAACTGCCTTAGTGAGATACTAGGAAATAATATCCAGTATTTAAACAGAATGTAAAAAAAAATGGAGAGGTGCATAAGTACCTTAAGGACCGGAAAAAATGTACTCTAGTGAGAATTTTAAAGAGCTCAATCTGCTTGGTTTATCAGAAAAAAAAAAGACCAAGAGGTGTCTTGATTACAGGATTCTTGGTCCTAGAAAAAAAAATATCAGGTGCTAAAATGATTCTTTAACCTAGTGGAGAAAAGGTATAAAAAGAATCACTTTCTGGTTGCTATGTAGATTAATCTTAAGAGTTAGGCATCTATTTTCAACTTTTGATTGCAATTAACTACTCAAACCCATTAGCAGAGTTCTTTATTGTCTTGGGGTCTTCAAATCATGATTGGATGTCTGCCACTTTAATCAGTTTAGAGGCCTACAGAAGCCAAAGTCAACCTAGATGAACTTGAAAGCCCTAAATTCTATTAATCTAACCACTATTTTTTAGAGATTCTGTGATTGTTTTTAGAGGGTTTCTCCTGGAAAGCAGCCAAGTAATATGGGTATCCTTGTGCCTGAAGAAAAGTCTACACTCTATTTTAAAAGGGGAACCTAAAAGGGAGGAAAAAAGTTACCCATCTTAGTTTGCTTTAATGATGAATTCTCACTGCACCCATTCGTGGTTCTTTAAGAGGCTTGAAGTTTGCTTAACACAAGTTTTTGATTGATCACAGCACTGGTGGATGAATGCGTCCCATATCTCACGCTTCCAGTGTCAGAGCCTTTATAAACCAACAAATTAGAAGATAGCCCGCATTAACACCATTGCACTACCTCTTCAAAACTTCAGTCATTTTTGAAAGTGCAAAAAACAAGGCAAGGTAGATGAGAATCTTATCTGATATCTTCTTAGAGCACCATGTTTAATCCTTTAAAAAGTACCATCTGCCCAATATTCTCAGTTCTGTAGAAAAGCCATCACCGATGACTCAAAATGACATGCACACAATGCTGTCTGTCCAAATTAACACTTGGAAGTTTCTGAGCAACAGGATATTTTTTAGCCAGTGTTGCTTAAGGCTACCTTGTGACTCAAGTTGCTCATCTGCCCAATGTGGGCACGGAAGAATGATCAGGTGGGCTGATTACACTGCAATATTGACTTAGTAAAAAGGGTGGGAGCAAAGGGGAAAAAAAAAAAAGGTGGCAAAAGAATGGTCTTAGAGCAAAAAAGCAGTACCATTTGAAAGGGACAGAAAACATGATGAAAGAGGCTAATCTCTGTTGCTTTAAGTCAGCAGGAAGAGGTTGAGGTCTTGATTGCAGCCACATATTGTGTATGTTTGAAGCTGGGAAGAAGCTAGGTAGTCTAGTTAGTTCTTCAATAAATGGATCTCTTATGACTTGGGAAGAAGAGAAGAAACAGAGGGAAACTGAGTCTGAAATAACTGATTATAGCACAAAATCAAAAGGAAATTTGAGCCAATTCAGAATAAAGTATTAGCAGCTTCTAGTCCTGCCCTGAAAACTTAGTGCCAGGGACCATAGTTTTAAGAAACTATTTGCTTTGATTTTGGGGCAAAATAAAAATCAAGCTTAGACTATACGCCACAATCATATAGTGCAAACACAGATGTTTTTTCTTGAATGATAATTTAAATTTGCTAAGACAGAGGCAGGGCAGAGTGGCACTGAAGAAACTAACTAGTTTGGTCTAACGTATCACCCTGCTCTACCTTCTTCCTGACTTCAGACTAGACTAACATGGCTTACTCTCTCCGTTTGCTAAGAGAGAGACACTAGGCTTGATGCAAAGTAAATTACAAGGCTGGGGACAGAAATTGCACATAAACCAGTAAAATGGATCAGAAACCAGTTCAAAATCTGTAACACAACAGAAGTTCAGTGCACATAAACCGCTTTCAAAATAGCCAAAACTAGTTTAAGATAAATCTGGATGGATGTAGCCTCAGACCCAATTAGATTACACTGGTTTATTGAATTTCAGTTCCAGATCCCCTCCAGATTCAAGTTGACTCAGTCTCCTGGCAACCAAAGATATTTTGCATCTCCCCTACCCTTCCCCACTTCCCCTCGCCGTCCCCAGGGGGAAGAGGGGGTACAGGCTAGCTTTGGCCCAAGCTCCAGGTCAGCAGGGGGCCATGCTCTAGCTCCCCCTCTCCCCCCACTGCACTCTTCTGGCCTGGACCACTGCAGGCAGGTGGCTACATTTCCCGAATCACAAGTGAATCTGTTCACTTGCCTATCAGTTCAATCTACACATCTTAGACTAGCCTACAATGATTGAATCGATTCATCCTCAGGCTTTGTGATTTTTGGTTTCTGGAGCAAAGAGTGTAATGCTTAGGTGCTGCAAGGTTCAACTGGAGGCATCCAAGAAGCCACTTCGGCCTAAATGCCCGAATCGTTCTGCAAAGCTGCGTAGCGATTGTGCGTGGCAGCAGAGAAGCTCTCTCGTACCCAGGTTCCAGAAAAGTTGCGTTTTGCAGCGGCAGCCAGTTACCCAATTGGCCCCCATACAGAAGTCAGTAAAGAGGGTTCAAAAGTTTCGAAATGCAATTCAGGTTTGGGAATGTAAGCACCACTCTACACAGAAATGAGGGAGTGGTAAGTGCAATGCAAAACGTTGTGGCTGTTAGTACAGCCCAATCTGAACAGCCTTGGAGCTTAGGCAGGAATGCTAAGGTCACATTTAAAATACTTGAGACTAATCCAAATCCTGGCTTTTGCATCCTCTCTCATCTACTCCTTTTGAAAAGCAAGAGAACTCACTACTCATTTCACAAAATGTTATTAGCATTTCAGCTCAGCATAAATCGGGGATCAGCCCCCCCTAAACTTCTGTGCTCCAATTAGAAGACACGTCAATAGGATGATGCTTCCAAGGCTAAAAGCTATTCTTGTTGCCAAACTTCAGCTCTCCAGGCTCAACGTGATAGTAAGAGTCACTGAAGGGGTGAGAAGCAAATCTGTCGTATGCATGACAGTGCTGTTGGAATCACAGAACGTTTTCTCCACTAAGTTTAATTAAAGCTCTTGCCTCAGAGTCGAAAGCCACACATGACCTTTCTTTTCTATTGAATGCTTCTTGCAAGTCTCCTGGTGACAGAAGCTAGTAATTTTTGTTCATTAGATTTTGTTGACTAATCTATCTCCATTATCTTCCTGGAAGATTAATTCTTCAGCAGCCATTCAAATTCAAGGACCAATTGAAAGGGTTTATCAGCTAAGTTCAATTATGTTCTCCTTTCCAGCTAAATTAGTGCCATCTAGAATGTCTCGCAAGTAAGGCCAACTCAAGGATATGGAGGACTTGGACACCAGGCAGTGGTGCTCAACGTGGGCTGGATTCAGCCCCTGCATAGGGCTACGCTATCTGACCCACAGGGATTCCCCCATGGGTTCAAAAAATTTGACAACACTGCTCCCTTACTGCCAACATTTCCAAACCTGTGGGGAGTCCTGCAGCCCGGATGACTGCCCCAGGAGCTGGATCTCGTCTGTGAACCAGGGGTTGAGCACACCTGATATAGGGGCTTAAGTAGAGAAAAAGCTATCAAGGATGTCCGCTTAGACTTGAACTCCTTACCACAGCTGATCAGTGACACGTTGTTAGAGGCATGCTGACTACTCTTTCTGGAATACCTTGCACAGCTGCTTTCCTGGACAGCACAGACTCCCTGCCTGCAAAATTATCCAGAATTGTTTCCCCATTTGTCTAAAATTTGATATACATTAAGTACTCTGTTTAGAAGGCAGACATTTTACAAATGCCCACAAATAAATTCGAAGGATTTGAGTATGCCTTCTACATGAAGATGAGGGACCATGCGTATATACTCAAGTCCATGCGAGTACACATTAAAGCTACCATGGATTTCCCCAACTCCTTTGTAGTATTTGAAATGTGAGTCTAGAAATCAGCTAGTGTTTAAAGGTTTCCTCTCTCCTTAACCTGAACATTACATGCAGAAATGCACTGATGCAAAAAGGAGCCTCACATTTGTCTACTGGAACGTATTTAGTGCTTCATACAGCCAATGGCATTTAATTCTACATCACAATGTGGGGAGGGTAGAAATCAGATGCTCAGGCACCTGAAGCTATGGATCCAGTGCCGAGCTGCACCCATTCGAGAGAGAGCGAAGCTGACCACTTCTGAGCTTAGCACTTCCACGGAGATAAGCTGTCACATACATCCTTCCAGGGCCACGGACCATGGATTTCCCTCCTCCAGATATTTAACATATCAAAACGGGCTCTAGGTGCCCGAATCCTGAAATGATTAATCTGTAACGTAAAGCTGCTGTTTGAGCAATGGAAGAGACTAGTACTGTTCTTTGCTGACTGACCTAAATTACCATTTTCTGGCTTCATAAAAATTAACCATACCACCCACCCAGAAGCCAATTATGGCCAAAGTATGCATAGCAGCACATTAGATAAAAACCTTGATTCCATCATGTGGTGGCAGTTTGGTTGTGTAAAATGAAGTGTATGACCCTCAGGGAACTCTAACACTGTGTTTTCCAGATAAACACCAGTTGGAGTAGCATTTTCAAACAGTAACATCACAGAATGAGAGAGAAAAAAAACCCAGAGTTGCATCAAATATTATTGATGAACAATATCAAGACTGAGCAAGAGTTCTTTACTGGAGTTATATTAAAAACGCAACCAAATAGGTAACAGACGTATGGAAGGAAGCTTCAAAGCCTCCTAGTGCTAAATACACTATATAAGTTCCAAGGCCTCAACATGAAACAACCACCAAGAGTAAGGATACTTTATAATCTCTACTTCAAAGGCAGCTCTAATGCAAGATTTCAGTGTTCTTCTGCAGGAACAGAGATCATTACAACATAAAACATTGATTTCCTGTAGCGACTAAAGCACATCTGCCAAACTTAAGTTCAGCTTAAGTACAAGATAATAAAATACTAGAAAAAGCATTTTTCTATTTGCAAACTCAAAATTCATACGTGTTTATAGAACAGTTTACCTTAAACTAACTTGATCCAGGAAAAAAAAATTGAATATTTTAGATGAATAAATTCCATAATGCCTAGGTATTAGTGGCAAACACGTTTTATATTTAACCATTAATATTTTACACTTAGAGAAGGCAATTGTGATTAGTAAATTTACCTTCATTTAGTTGCCATTTGAAACTGTATTTTTTGAGAGGTTCATGTCTCAGAACCGAAGCACAAGAGCTCTCCAATTCTTTTCTGATCTAATACCAAAGACAGACATGGTCTTAAAACTGCCTACATCTTGAGAAAACTTGGAAGATTATATGAAGAAATGCAGGTGACAAAGGAAGACATTCACAAGCATCTACACTGACTTAATACTGAGCCCCAACAGATTTTACAGAGCAAAGTACACATTTTAATGCAATTGTTAACAGACTTTTTTTCCCGTTGTGCCAAACTTGTATGAAGACATGTCAAAGAATCAGTCACCAAAAAGCAGACAAGTATACCCAGTCCACAAGGAGGGAAATAAGTGACAGGAGACCCAGTCAGGCACACAGCCAAGACAGTGGGGATTAGTGGTAGGTCTATGCATACCATCCTCAACAGACGTGGGCATAAGAAAGGTGCCGTCAGCAAAAGAAATGTCCAGAATGATGATCGGGGATGAGAATGAAAATGTCAACTTTTACAGCAAGTTTTGGAGTAGTTTGAAGTGAAGCCAGAAAGAGTCCCAAGCAGGACTGCAACCCAGGATGAGACATGGAATCACCATTTTGATCCCAAGACTAAATAGAAGAGCATGCAGTGGAAGTGTGCACAACTGCTATTTCTCAAAGCACTCAGGAAAATGCCATGAGTCAGTAGGGTCGTGGCCACACGTTTCTTTTGGGGACAATGATGGAGCAATCATGAGCAACTAATTTTTAAACAAGCAAGACCAAAAGGGGAATATAATGCAAGTAGACCATTGTGCTTGTGAGAAGCTGTCGGGAACAAGCACGGCAGAAAGCCAAGTCAAGGAGAGCTGCTTCTCCAGGACAACGCACTGTTCCGCACATCTCAAGCTGCGGTTACCAAATGTGGCTTTGAACTGCTTCCCAACTCAGCCCATTCACCACATTTGTCCCTCAGACTTCTCCAGGTCCCACTTAAGTTGAAGGCAGGCCTTCGCAGGAAATGCATCAAATGAAGTGACTGCAGCAGTTGAGAAGTTTCTGATCATGCAGGATGAGGATTTCTACAAGATGGGCACGAACAAGCTAGTTTGATGCTGGACCAAATACACTGATAACAGAGGGGGACAACATTGAAAAATAAGCAGCCACTTGATTGCAAATGGCATTTCTTTGTGTGGCTAGAAACATCCTGAAAACCCCTCAGTACCAGAACCACCTCAGGCCTCCACTAATGAAAAGCTAAGTGGATGTTTTCAAAGACCATACCAAATTAGTTTCTAAAACTAGTTTCAAAGTCCTAGCTGACTTGTGTCCAATTAAGCTAGATGATTATCAAAAAAAATAAGGTAATTTTGCAATGAAAGCCTAAACTCCCCACAAAGAACAAACAAAAAACCTTAAGAGCACATTCCAAAGGAGACAAATAGCATTTACTGTTTTACAAATGAGGATAATGAAGAACAAAGAAACATCTGATTTTACATACGTCTCATAAATTAAAGAGATTTTAATTATCTACAGCAGTAGTTCCCAATATGTGGTATGGGTACCAGCAGTGGTATGCAGACAACCCATCAGTGGTACGCATCAACAGATTTATTACAGTTACTTTCTATGACAAAAGTGTGCTTGTGGTACTTAAAGTTGTATCATTTTGAATTGGTGGTGCACTGTCTGTCAGTCTGGGAACTGCTGATCTACAGCGTATAAATCTGAAAGTGTTGGCACACTGAAAGCTTTTTTTTTTTTTTTTTTAAGGTTATGTTGCTCATTGAAACAAGCTTAGTTAACAACGATGAAAAATTACAATACTAACAGGGATGAGAAACTTCTTGATTTCTTCCAAAGCATGTCCCATTCTGGCATATGCCTCTGCTGGTGGGGCAAACACTTCAATGAGAACATGCAGGTCATCATTTAGGTGGAAATATTTTGCCTCTCCACTTTTTCTCAACTCTTCTTCCTAGGGAGAACAGAAAAGTTCATTTTATAAAAGGCTCATTTTTATCAGAAAAAAAGTGTAACAGTAAAATAAAATTGCTGCTGAACCATTTGCCATTTACAGGTGGTCTCTTCAAGTTTAGACTAAATACTAAATTTAAACTGGAAAATACAATGCTGTATATTTTACTAGTAAACCTTAAAACCAGGAACTGCAACACTTGATACTATTGCTACGTTGCCTACTAAAGCACGTTTGTGGAAGCATTTTCAGGAAGACTCTGCTGGGGGCCTGCACTACCAACAAGGAGGACCTTCACGAGGGAGCTGGCATTAGGAGGAACTGAGAGGCATATACAAGTAGGAGAATGATCCCCCTTTTCTCAAGCCATGGGCAGAAACATGAAGAACAGCTTGTTCCAATGTTGTGCAAGGTGACAGGGATTTATCAGACGGTATTCCACTTCCCCACGTGGCCAACACAAGTATCCTGATGCGTTCCAGTTACTCCCTCCTCCCCAAGGCAACACAAAATAGAACAGCTTGTGTTGCTTTGACTTGGCAGTGTAGTACTTCAGAATTTATGTGGAAGTGTTTTTTATTCCTGTTTCATCACACACTTGTGTTATATTTTTATTACTTTTCCACTTTCAGGTTGGCTGGACAAAGGGCAAGGCATTTGTTGAATGAATAAGCAGTTAGTTTGTTCTGCATATTCTCAAGACTCCTGGAAATAACAGAGGCTTAAAGGACACCAATCTAAGGGCACACTAAGACATTTGTGGGACCTGAACTAAGGTCCCATGACTTAAAGCCATTTGATTGTAGACCGAGTCCCCGCATGTTTCCTGGTGCTGGGAATGCTGTCTAAAATCAGGGGAGGAGTGGGTAGGATTTGGGGGGGGGGGGCGGTAGCTTTTGCAGGGGTTGGAGGTCAGAGGGCTAAACGTAACTCAGTCAGCCTTTGGCGAGGGGGGAGTACAGCCCTGGGGCTGGGCTTTCCAAGCCTTGGGCTGTGCTCTAAATATGTACATGTTGGGTTTAGATAAAGGCACAGGTTAAGTGTAATGTCTGCATCAGAGACCCAAGGAAAAATGTCTTGCATTTGAAAAACCTTATTGCAACTG
>JAGPOW010000261.1:9859571-9873987 GCA_030014935.1 Caiman crocodilus
GAATATCAAATGCCCTCTAAAGGGGAAGGGAGAAGAAAGGGTAACAAAAGCTGACACCGGACCTAGGCTTCAGATTTTATGGACTGTTTAAGAGCTAGGTGCATGCAAAAATTGACTGACGAGCAGCAAACCCTTTAAAACACTGTCCAACTGGGTGTGATGGTAGGTAGTATGCTGCTCCTCAAAATGTAAAAATTGAGATTGAATCTTCCTGGCTCTTTTGACTTCGGACCCAAAATATGTAGTGGACTTCATCTCTGATATTCTGCAGAGTAAGCCTTTCTGTTAAATAAACCTTCTTCAAAGAGCCTCAAAAAGGAAATTCAGACAGACAATTTTAGCTCTTACAGTTAACACAAACATGAGAGCCAGAAATGCATCTGAAGACTGAGAACAAATTGTGACAAATGTCCTTCACTGCCTCCTATTTCTTGGGATTAAGAGGGGTAATAGCCAGTTCAATAGCTGGCACTGGCATCAGCCATGTGGTCAAATTATCAGCATGTATCACTAATGTATCAGCTCAAGGTTTTACACAGACTATAATTGGTTTAGCACAATATCTGTGACTTTTATCACTAAGCACTAGATGGTGGAAGCTATCTAACCTTCTTAACAACCAGTCACAGATGCAGGGTTAAGGCAGTTAGCAGGAACTATGGGTCAGATCCTCAGCTGACAAAATTAATGCCACATTTTTGATTACTGAAATTGTATAGATTCTTTTTGGCTAAAGACCTGACCCCCCCTCCTGTTTTGCTTTTCTTATCAAATATGGTGATCTTTATTCTGACAGCAAAGACTCGGGAACTGAAGAAATCTGGCAACTAGTGTTTCACAGGGAGCATTACTACAAACACACGGCAGAGTTGCATCTGAAACAGGGTCAGTAGGGTTTCAGCTCACTCAAAGCTTCATCTCATTGTGCCGATATATTTGATTTTAAATGTTTAATTGTATCTATTGATACTGTGATTCTAGGTATTTTAACATCTTAATCAACAGCAAATGATAGCTGCAAAGGATCGCCTCAAGGGACATGTAAAACCCAGAAGACCTTGTACTGACCCTTTGTTCCTCTAGTATTCCTGTGGGGTAGGAAAAACAAGTAGCCTTAATTCAATTCCACCCCTGTGCAAGTTTGACACCAGTTAGGGATAAAAAGGACAAAGGGCAGGAGAAATTATGCTGACCCCCCTGCTACCTCTGTGCCTACCTATCACAGAGACTCTAGAGATCAGAGTTGCCACCTGAACCACTAAGCACAGCTTCCATGAAGGATGGTGAGAGCAGTAAAGACTTTGTTTCACCACCCAACTTGGTGGAGAAGGAATAGTAAAATGTAGGGCAACATCAGGTCAGCAGTAGTGAACTATGCAGGACCTAGACTCCTGGGGTCCAAAATGGAGAAGTAGACAGTCTATTATTGCCACATTTACATAACACGACAGGTATTTGTTTGCCTCCATGTCTTTGTGGCAGACCAATGGGGGACACTCCAGTGCTGAGCCACCCACCTCACTGCACTCATCCACTTATCAAGCTCCATGTGCCTCGCGTCTGGCCAAGCCTTTCCTAGAGCACACCTGCAAGCCACCACCCAGGATAACCGCTGCCACCACCCAGGAGTCTGGTCTGTATTCGAGACCTGTGCCCTCCGGGGTACACAGGCCTTGCAGACCGAGAGTGCTTGACACACTGCAAGAACTTGGAGTGCTTCCTTTAGCCTGAAGCACAAAGAGCAACCTCCCTTAGTCAGACAAACTTAGGGAGCTTAAAGCATGTCCTGATCCCTCTCCCAGCAAGTCCATCATGTTTGCTATAGTGGAGAGCTTTATTGGTTAGAGGGCAGGCTTGGGGAAGGGTACAGGATAGAGAAGTATCAAAGAATAACCCAGAGCAAACCAGATCAGCTTAGTAGCCGTCTGATCCACTTCTATATTACAGTAAGCTATATAGCTAGGTCAGGTCCAAATAGTTTACTCGCTTCAGCATCCTGAGAGGGACAGAAAGAGCTGCAGACGTTCCAGCTGCTGTATGCAACTTACCATGGCTGCCACCTCTCCTCCTGGGAAGTCTCAGCTTTAGAAAGCCCTTTTGACGTGACCCGAAACCCAATCAAGGACAAGTGATGTTTGACGCTGACCGACCAATTTAAAAAGCATCACTGGTCACCTAAGGGAGTGACATGGACTCAAGCCCCTGCACCCATGCCATGAGGTCAGTGCTAAAACAATAGAGAGGTGGAGTTCCCACCCTCTTACCCAAAGTTCTTCACCTCGGTTGCCCCAGGTTACTGCCAAACTGACAGACATTTGAGAAGATAATGGCAAGGAAAAACCTAATAGAAGAGTCAGGGAAGACACTGGAAGGGCAGTCTTCCACAGTCCTTACCAACAGAAAAAGATCCAATTAGACTAAACTCTTGGCAACAGGAACCATGCCATTAGGTACTTTTATAGTGATCTGCATAGAGGCGGGGGGAGGTTCGGCTCTACAGGCACGTATTGGAAGACTCACTAGTATTTGCTGGTTTTGAGAACTTGCATCAAGCTCCGTAGTATGTGAACTCAGTACAGAAATAATGATGAAGCATTTATGCCATGAAAATAAACATCCCAGTATTGTATTATGAAGACTTTCAGGATAAATATGAAGAGGAAACCCTTATCAACATTTTCCAATTTATTTAAGCTTGGCTTGGTGACATGTCTATTAATTCACGCTTGTGCTTGGCTTCTGCCTAGACTCTTATTGTTTCAAAAAGTGAAGTGGCTGTTTTAAAGATTCATAGTCTCATCATTCAATTAACTACTCATTTATTATGGTACTGCCTAAAGGACAAGTAAAAGTGGGACCTCGCTGTTTGTACGGTACCGAGTTCAAGCTAGTAGAGGATCCCATCCGACCACAGAGAGAGGAGTGAGAGCATGCCCAGGTGCATACAGCCCAACAGCAGAGAACAAAGGAAGTTCAGTCACCGCCAAGCTCTTTATGAGCATGCTGACACTGATCCTAATTCAGACTTCCCTGAACACATGCCATTCACCTGCTGCAAACCTGTGAGGTCACATGAGGGCACCCCTCCAAACACCCAGTCTTGGTCTCCAGCATGCTTAAGAGCCACTTCACTAGTTCACCTCCACGTCTGAAGCACATCAGCCAGGGCAGGTGAGCAGGAAGCATCTATGCACATACTAGGCAAAGCATGTTGCTGCCACAGTGCTGTCCAATACGTCCAGGGATGCTTGTTTTGCTGCTTCCTCCCAAAGGAGCATCTGGCTGGCTCATCTCTGTAGTCTTTACAGAAGGCCACAGGGCCAACACAAGGGAGAGACAGTCTGCTTTGCCCAAGAGCAGGACTGGAAAGGGATCATTGGAAAATGAAGGCACCAGATGGGTGCCAGTCAGTGAGATTCAGCTAAAACACATGCTAAGAGATGCGGTCATCACTGGAGCTCAGTGTCCTGGCACACATCTCCCACTGCAGAACTATGGATATGATCGTGCCCAGGCTGGAGATAACCAAGACAGACAAATGTGAGTTTAATGACTGAAAGAAGGATCATAAACTGCCATGTGGAAGAGGAATGCTAGCCTGGAGTTGTTTGGTGGGGTATATTCACTAGAGATAGTGGTACAATCAACACCTGTTAGTAGCAACACGTTTGTGCTGTGATGCTATCCAGCAACAGGCACTTAAGAGCTACAATACAGCATGCCATCTGAGTGCACAGCATAGAAAATGTTTTAGAGGAAATGTTGCTGGTGAGAGACTGTTGAGCTTCAGCTGTGCCACAAAGTTGGGAGCAAGACTCCAGTTAGCACACTGATTACAGCCCCCGTCACCAACGATGCAAGCACGAATACTGGGGTGAAAAAGAGGCTTTTAGGCTGAAAAATACAAATTCAAGTTCAAGTGGCTATAAACTGGCAATGGATACATTTAGATTGTTTGTAAAGTTAAGCAAGTTCTTGACTTTCAGAGTAGCATTTTCCTAAGCAAATTGATGAGAACAAAAATTAAACTTTCTTCAGAGTTGAAACAAAGAAATTTGCAGATGGGATGGAATGAAGAAGGATGGGCTGGGGGAATGGAGCCATGTTCTTGTAGTCCTTGTTTTGGTAAAACTCTTGTAGTAGCTGTCTAGTAATCTCATGATTCAGTGCTTTTGCTGGTCACCAGTAATGGTGAGAAAGGCACTCTTTCCCTCTCCACCTCCATGAATGCTACTGCCTTCTGGTCGAGTAACTTGGATGCCTTTATCTGAAGTTACAGGATGTTAACATCTGAAGTATCAGGATGTTAACTATAGCTAATGCTCGTGGGGATGTCGACAGCGCATGCTAAGCCTTCTGGCTAGATGGTTTTGCTCGGGGTCAAATAAAATGCCAAATCTGGGGAAAAAAAAAATTGGAAGGAAATTTTTCCAATAGGCCAAACTGGCACAAACCACAGGAAAAGAGAATTATCTTTTTTCTAGGACCTTCTGAGTCTATATTAACCACCTACTTCCCCATTACTGCAGTGGCAATGTATTGTGGCAGTATCCTTTGCCTTTACATTTAGCATCTTATAGAACGTTCGTAGCATTTCTGGTATTGTGATTTGTAATTGTGTACGTGAATGTTAAGTGGAATGTGGAGGTCTATTCAGGACAAATGTAGGGAACAGGACCCTCAATGGCTCAGGAAGGTCAATCCCACTGCTGTGCTCAGGAGCCAGAAACAAAGCAGCCTTGTACCCAAGTTTCCTGATGTTCCTTAAATAAAAAGATGTATGTTAAAGTATGCCTGAGCATACATCGCATACACATCAATTCAGCACCTGTTGCTACTTTCAGCCTGCAACAGTGGAGAAAGGGGAAGATGGAAGTCATCTTTCATTTAAAATAGCTTAAATCGTTAGAGCACTGGAGTCTAAGCCGTCCGCCCGAGAAGGTTCAAACCCACATCTACTTCCTTGCAGAGTGATGTGAGCACTAGGCTACCGAGGAGGGTAAGTGGGGGCATTCATTCCTTTCACCTGCTGAAACTAGGTCATGCCTTAAAAAGAATGCAAGACTGACAGGCTGGACAGAAAGCATCAATGAGACTATTCTCCTGGAGACAGAAATGGAGAACAAATCCCCATACTGTACACTAGGGCTGACCAGCTGGTAGCCTGCAGGCTCGTACCCGGACATCACTCCAGCTGCTACCGCAGTCTCTGAGCTCCCCCTCCCTCCACCAGCTTTTGTTTCCTGCTCCAGGGGTAAGGCAGCACAGCCCAGGGTGCCAGGGAAGACCACGGTGCAGCGCAGCAAGGGAGCCGAGTGGGGGCCACCCCCATCCACAGTGCAACAGCTGCCCCACATGTGGTCCAGTGGGAAGGGAGAGAGATGTGGCCTGGAGGCCCATGGCTTGCACTATTGTTCAAAAGCCTACAACCCCTACCACTGGGGGTGGGGGGGGGGGAAAAACAAAAAAAACCCACAACACAACTTGAGCACCTAAGTCTGAGTGCAAATTTGGGGCTATGAATCCTAGTCTCAGGCATCTGGGGAGGCAGGATTTCAGATCTCCAGTGAGTGTTGAAGATCCCACTCTTAGGAACTTCAGTTTCTCCCATTTAAAATACATACCCCTAACTCTGATATGTGAATTCTCTATCTGGAGCTTGAAGTTAGGTACAGTGATTCTGCGTATTCTGGTGCCTGTTCCTTTGCAAACTGTGCCTTAAGTGAAGCCAGAAAGCTGGAAGTGAAAAAAATATTCTGAAACAAGCATTTAATCCCCAAACAATTAGTGGGATTCATATGGAATCTTTTTCATAGGCATCTTTTTTGCTTGCCCTTTCTCCCAAATTCAGTGAAGTGGACTACTATTTGTACTTTTGTTCTTACGCTGAAGTCAGCAGAAGGAAGCACAGGTGAGCTAAGCCCTGCCCCAAAAAGGAACACAAATTCAGCCCATATACCCAGTTGTCTCCTATGCCCATGATCTCTTGACAAAAATCAAGAATGTGAACTTTTTGGTATAAAGGCTGGTTATGAAAGTCACTAAACAAGTGTGAAGTGAGCTGGGTCTCAACAGGAAGCCACACATCTCTTAGTGCTCAGGAAAAAGTTTATACTTATACACATTGTGACTGCTAAACAACATATCACCCTTGTAATTACAAGTTCAAGCTTCTCCCTCCCCTTCAACATGTTACAAATTCTAGTATTGCATGCTATTCATATTCCCACACAATATACGTTAGGACACCAGTATGTGAAAATACAGCCTTTCTATTTCTGTAAAAGGCAAAAAACACATTACACCAGTGGCTTAAAATTTATTCTATATCTTGAGACTGTCAAAGCTATAGGCTTAAGGGTTTCTAACAATTTCCTCCTATACTCTCCTACCAATCATTTTACATGAAGGAAAAGTAGAAAGAAAACATGCTGCAGATCAGTAACATTTTTCAGCTATTTGGTTTACCTTTGCTTTGTCCCTCATGGAACCTTTTCCCAATATAGACATTTTTGTCAAGGTTTCTTCCTGTAAACGTTTCAGTGAATTGCCACGTGGACCCAAAAGCTTTCCCACAAAGTTGAACTGTAAGGAAAGAACATATATGCAATAACTCTGCAGTGTAACAACTATTTTTTATAAGCCATTTAAGACTTCTGCAAGGTATGAAAAATATTGCTGAAACAACATTGTTGTAGCTGAAAACAAAAATATATATAAGATCATAAATTGTATAGCCATTAAACAATCATGTGTGGATCAGCTGTTGTATAGCAGAAGCCCCTGAAAATGGTAGCATTATATAAATTAACAGTATTCAAAAGACATTTCAAATAACATGAAGACTGTTCATTCGTGTGAATTCAGGTCCTGTGACCCTGGCACTCGTTCCTGCCATTGGTGGGGGGGTCAGACTAGACAGCCTGCTTTAGGCCCCTTCTGACCCTAGATACTATGATACTACTACGTTAGCCATAAACTGACATGAAGAGACACAAGAGCAAGGTATTTATACTTAAACTGCAATTTTACTTTCAGACAATTAAAAAAACCCACCAACAAACTTAAAAACACTAGACCAAATCTAGTAGTCACTGTATATGGGAGAATTTTGAAAAAGAACAGTAAATTTACTCCCTAAACATTTTGCATGCAGCAAAATCTTGTTCTCTCCTACAATTCCCTCATGCCCCAAAATAAATCAAGCTTGTGCGTTTGGGATTACAGCTGATAAAAAAAAAAAAAAAAGAGGGGAGAAGGCTGGGAGCGCTGTGCATAACTTTTTGCCTGGTTTTAGTAAAGTGGAAAAGAACAAAAATGGATAAAGTGAGACTATAGCAATGGACAAATGAATATTTGATGGTTGGAATATGGACAGCAAGGAGACAGTAAAATTAACGTTGGTAAGAATGGTAATTACAGCATGTGATAGTAGCAAGACTATGCTTCCTCCAGTTAAAAAGATCTGGCCAGCAAGAAACAACTGAATAGTAATACAATTTGTAGTGGTATAATTAGTGCAAGGTGGTAGGGCAGTTTTGTGACTTAATATGATGGACTAAAAAAAATAAGGAACCACAGATAAATACAAGATCTGTTTGGATTATAATACATTCAAAAGAAAGGATCATAACAAAGACTTGCTCGGTAGTACAAAGGGTGTGCTGTAACTCTAATGCTAGGAATTGCATCAGGATCAGTTTCATTATGGGAGAGAAATTGGTCTAGAACAGATTGGACAACAAATACTATTAGTGATAGGAGCTAGTTAATCCTGGACATGGCAGTCAATACAATCTGAACCAACAAGAAGTGATCCTGCCAAGTCTGAACCAAATTTGCAAGGACATTATGGAAGAGCAGGTTGCAAAAAGAAAAAATCAGGGATTGAGTTTTTACAAGCATATCCAGCTTTACTTTCTGCATTGTTAAAATTTCTTAGCAGTAGATAGGTTTCATAGTTTCCAAAGGACAAAAGTTGTGTTATGAAAATATAGATGAAGTCAACTGGACTGCAGTTCAGGGACCTGAATGCAGAAGAGGCACAACATTTGAAAAGTGAGATCTGGAATCTGATTTCACAAAAGACAACATGAAACAGGAAAATAAATGTTTTGGACTAGCCAAGTGAACAAGAACCTGAAGAAAGACATTTCAAACTAAATGGAAACACAACAAGAACTAGGAAGAAGGAACTGGTCAGCGAAGAAAACGAGTCCTCAGTGATTAGAAACTGTAGCATTAAAGTGAGAATTGCTAAAACCATAGCGAGTTGGCTCAGACTGCATAAGGTTCTCCTGCTGTAGAAACAGAGGATGCTCTGTACACACACTCAGATAATCCAGAAAAAAATCCCCTTGAGTTTGTTTTTCCTTTCCTACTAAAAGAACAAAATAAAAAAAAAAAAAACAACATACCCAGAGCAGCATGCATTCATATGGTGAAGCATATGATCATCTCCCGATAATGGAGAGCTTGCAGTTCTGGCACGGTGCAGCACTGGGGCAGGGGGTGGCAGCAGCCCTGTTCTCACACAACCTCAGCATGCTTTGCAGGCTCCCTTAGTGTGCCTGGTGAAAGATGCCCACAGCACACAAGGCAACCCTGGGTGACAGAGCTAGGCTGCCTCTGGTCAGCTTGCATTTCCCTGCAGCACAAATGTGGGGATTGTGAGTGGGTGTGTTTTGCTTCCTGCTGGAGCAGCAGAGTCCAGTGAGCAACACACTGTCTCCTGAGGTTTGGGGGTAGGGAAGGGATGCTTAAGGGCCACATTCTCTCTAAGAGAAGCCATAGCAGTTACAGGACATTCGTTCTCCCAGGAAAAGAAACAAAAACGAGAAAAAAACCTCTCCTGGGAATGATTCAACCTTGGCTGTTCCCAGGTTAATTTTTCTCCTGAAGCAACCATTTTTGCTCTGTGGAGAGAAGCAAGGATGCCTGTAAACTTGTTTCTTTTGGGAGAACAGCATCTCTCCCAAAAGAAACTGACTGTCTGTATACGGCCAGCGTTAGAAAAGAAATGGAACCATTATTCAGCAGGTATGAGGTACAGCTTTTCTAGGTTTGGGCCAAAAATTAATTTAATATTTTGCCTTAGCTGGCAATAAGGATAATGATAGAGTTTCACATGGGAGAAAAGCCAGCATAGCAAATAAAAACTACCATCTGAAATGAGATCAAAAAACTCAACATAGAGCAATACACTTGCATAATATACCCCCTCTGTAATATATACCTCAGTCCTGAAAGAACAGATATGAAGTAGCAGGTTTGACAACAAAGATTTTAAAACAATCTAGTCAGGGGTGGTACTATGTGACTTGAGAATTGCAAATACCTGTATTTTTATCCTGTATAAGAAGTTATTATATTTAAAGGAAAAAAAAAAAAAGAATTCCAGTTATAAAGCAAGTATATTACTTAGAAGTGGTTAAAGAAAGCCATTACTCTGAAATCAGGCAGAAAGCAATGTAGAGATGCACCTTATAGACTAAAAGAATCAGGCGTGCATAAGCTTTCATGAACAAAAGCTCACTTCAGACAGTTATAATGTTTAGTATAGAGTTAATTTGAACACCACCGAATGTATTGGTTTAATTTGTTAAAGAACTCCAAACATATTAAGGGGTGGATTTAGACATACAAGTCACCTCTGCTCCGTCTTGTACACCTCCAGTGCAAGAACCGGACAGTTATAAATCACAGAACATTTTACTATTTGGCATCCCAGGTAAAACACGTTTATAAAGCTCCATTTGATTCCTCATGGCCCATGCCACTTTAAAAAGTTAAGCTTCTTTTGATGCCTTAAAATCATGCAGATAAACTGCAGGGAGGCAGGTAGGAGGCCAATAAAAGTAACAGCATTTGTGATAACACGTTAGCCCATCATGTTTTAAATTCCTAATGATTGAACTGGCAAGACATGTCCAGGACACCACCCTGAAAAAAAAACAAAAAACAAAACAACACTCCCCCATATCTGTTTGCCTCATCCTACTATTATTTCACTAAATAAGCCAAAAAAATAATAATAGTAATCTAAGCTTAACAAGTAAGTTGCCTTTCTAAAACAAATTTCTACCTAGGAACTAAAAAGTCTGTCCAAGATGAAAGCAGGATAAACCTTGGCTGTTCCCAGGTTATTTTTCTCCTGAAGCAAACAGTTGACCACAAATGGGTAGTGATAACATCATCTCTTTTGAAAAGAACTCAGAATTGCAATAAGCCTTCCTCCTCACCCCAACTTTATGAAACCAACTCTGGCTCAGGAAAAAAAAAAAAAAAAAAAGTGCACAAGAGAACCCCTTAGGATGCAATTACAAATCAAAAGAAAAATCGTTTTCCCCAAATCCAACTATCTTCAGCCACACCCTGATATATGAATCTTGCTTATTCCTGTTCTTCAAAAATAAGATGGCTGTATCAAGATAGCTTGGAAAGTATAAAATGCAATCGAGAAAATATAAATATGGTGATCCGAGGCACATCTGCATAAAGCGCACTATAACTGTGCAAGACAAATAGTAATGAATACAGCACTTTCAGAAGTCAATAAAGCCTTGTCAACATTTCACTTGCTTTATAAAAAGAAACATCATTGCTTGAAAATGGTAGCCTTATCGTTAACAACTTGCATAAAAATGTTCATTGCAGTTTAATGGAACATCAGGTCAATATTTCAAGCTATGCCTTGATTTAATGATTACAAGGCTACTTTTGTAGCTACAGAACAGTTCAAAAATATATAGAAAGGTAAGCTATTAGGGGAAGCAATATAAATACATCTTCAATGCATTCTAAATGAGGGATTATTCATTTACAGTAAACCATGCTGAAATCTATTTCAAAATGTTGAGCACCTATTTTCTGACATCAATCAGGAGAGGACATTGGATACATCTCCCAAGTGCTAATTAGAAATACTGGGTTGTAATTCCGCTCACTGATTTGAGAAGCAATGTAGATAACCGAATACTCTGGGGGAAAAACAACTTAATGCTGTTTTCAGTAATCTTTCCACACACTCCATGTAGTACATAAATGGGTTAGATCTGACATTACCTTAATGCATATTTGTAGTTGCCAAATTTTACTATCCCTCAAAGACTGAGCTTTTCCAACTCCAAGTTGGCCATTGGATTCTTGCAACTAGCTTCAGGAAGATCTAAACCACCCCTAGGCAAAGGCCAAACAAAGCACTGTATGTTTGCCATGAAGTTGTAGCACACGTACTTCACTCCACCAGCTCAAATATTCTGGGAGAAAGTAAACCAGCAGAAAAAGCTAAGAATAAAAGTTCACTATACTACTAAAATGCAAAATGCTTGAAGGTGCAAACTGGCCATCATGTACAGGTTGCATAGGCGAAGTGTCCTAGTAAACACTTTGTCACAAAGAACTGAGCTGGGTATGACCCTTATGTCAGATCAAGCAACTCGCTCCGTCTGCACTGAAGCCTTTAAAATGTGTATAAGCTTATGACTCAAACCTGTCAATTCTGTTCAGAAAAATGTGATCGCTCATAGCCTGAAGATACAAACAGCTGGGAATACCTCAGGGTCCTGAAAAAAATTAAGCTTAGTGCAAAGGTGTTAAACATAATGCCCAAGGATCTTTTCCTCTGTATACCACGAGGCCCTTGTGTAGATAGATTAGCCCTGATAATATAAAAGAAAGCTAGAAGCATTCATATGCACCCCCCTATACAAAACAGGATATAAGTGGGAAGAAAAAACTGAATTTCAAATGAGGACTTCATTTGTAAATGAATATCTGAAAAGCATTTAAGGAATTTCTCAAGGATGACAGAATATAAGATCATAATTTTAAAGACGCTAGTAATTTTTTTAATTATTGCTTTGAGACTTCCTGTAACATGTAAGCAGAGGCCCAGATCGGAGTCAGGGACTCCTCAAGTAGAACTGTATGCAAGCCCTTGTAAGATGCAAGTCCTAACTCCAAAACTATCTTTGGCTATTCTGAATTAGTTACATATTGGCCTCAGAGGCCTGGGACACAGGGGAGCAAATACAACCAATACTACTGGTTCTCAGTCTTTTTGTACTTGAAGCATCCTTCCAGAAAACTTAACTGGCACCCAGTTTAAAAACAGATGTATATATACAGTGCTTACCCTCTTGCAGAAGGGTTGCACAGTGAGAATAGGGGAATGTTTAGGCGGGGACAAGTCTGACCCTTTATCTATCTACTTCGCTTATCTCCTTACACCTTCCAGGTCCCTTCAAAGGATACGGTGACACCCTGGTTGAGAATCACTGATGTAAATCACCCATTCCCTGCAAGCACCTTCCTGTGCACTCATTCAGTGCATAATCCACAAAGCTGCTACTCTAGCCAAGACTGCTGAAAGCTGTAACACCTCTTATCCCAAGAGTTAAATACAAATGAGACTTTCAAGTCTTTTAGCAAAAGGAAATTTCCTAATACTCCCAACGTTAATTAAACCAAAGACAACTCCTCCCGCAACACCATGAAGCAAATAAAACAGTTTGCTAGTCATTCCAACACCCACCCCCTCATTTAAGACATTTACAGCTGCAGGATAACATTTAGAAAAGAGTAATCTTCAACAGCAAATGCCAGCAACCTTTTTGGACTGCAGGCCTGGGTCTCGGTCAAAGGGGAAGAGATGGGTGGGCACTAGGATCCAGCCACTGCTTCTCCCTACAGCAGCATGGGGAGAACTGCTGTCAAAGCCTCCAGAGGCTGAACACATCATAGTTTCATAGTTGCTAGGGTTGGAAGGGACCCGAGCAGATCATCCAGTCCAACTCCCTGCCATGGCAGGAAACAGTACTAGGGCCAAATGACCCCAGCGAGGTGTGCATCTAGCCTCCTCTTAAAGACCCCAGGGTAGGAGCCAGCACCACTTCTCTTGGAAGTCCTAGCCGCCCTGACGGTGAAGTCGCGCCTCCTGATGTCTAGTCTGAATCTACCCTCTGCCAGCTTGTGACCGTTATTTCTAGTCACTCCTGGGAGTTTGGGGGAACAGGGACTCCCCCAATGCCTGCTGGTCCCCCCTGACAAGTTTGTAACAGGCCACTAGATCCCCCCTCAGCCTTCTCTTGTGGAGGCTGAACAGGTTCAGGTCCCGTAGCCTCTCCTCGTAGGGCCTGCCCTGCTGAGCGATGCCCAGAACTGGACGCAGTACTCCAGCTGCGGCCTGACCAGTGTCGCATAAAGGGGGAGGATCACCTCCCTGGACCTGCCTGAGATGCATTTGTGGAGGCATGACAAGGTGCAGTTGCCCTTCCTGACTGCATCCCCAGTTGGCCCATGTTCATTTTGACATCAATAATAACTCCAAGATCCTTTTCTGCCTCTGCACTGCTGAGAAGGGAGTTCCCCGGCCTGTAGGTCTGCTGCTGGTTCTTCCTTCCCAGGTGCAGCACCCTGCACTTGTCAGTGTTGGGCCAGATCAAATGATTCTGCAGACTAGATTGTAGATCCATTTTAAGAATAAACATTAATTTGAAAGAACAAAATTTTGAGTTGGAAAAAGTCAAATTTTCAAAATTCTAATTAGTAAAACAAAATCGTACCAAGTAAGGTACCAGCAGGGGTGAGCAAAGTGCAGCCCACTGGCCAAATGCAGCCCACCAGACTATTGTATCTGGCCTGCAGGGCCCCACCAAAATTTAGAAAATTAATATTCATCTGCCCTTGGCTGCCTATTATGTGGCCCTTGATGACTTGCCAAAATTCAGTAAGCGGCCCCCCGCCTGAAATAAATTGCCCGCCCCTCACTACAGGGTATCCCCAACATTGAAACAACTCACTTCACAGCTCCCCCAAGTGAAATCGAGTAACAGAATAATTTAAAGACTTTTTCCTTGCTATAAATGTTCTACTAAACATAAATCTGAATCTGTTCCATATATAAGGAAAGGGCTTAAATGCAACATCCTTTCACATGGCATTAAATCTTCTGTATGGGTTTCAGCAAGAATAGAATTAACGTCAATGCTATTCCAAAGTTAGCATGCACATTACCGAGGGTGGGTATAGATAAAAAACGCAATCCTCGTTTATCCCCAAGACAAGCCTGCTGAGGATGTTACATCCAGCTTAGCATGCTTAGCGAATATACTAATGCTTGACCCAAGTGGTCTATTGCAAAGCTCTTAAGCCAATTTCAAAGCTATGGACAGATGCCTAGCATAGTAGGTTTTCCTCTGGTTTGGGATCCCTAAAATGGAGTATGGTTGAGAGCTATTTATTTGGAGTTAAGCAGCCATAAAGAAACCCCAAATCACCACAAAACAAAAAACCCTCCTCTCTCTCAACTCCGGTCTTGAGAAGGAATTCCTTTGCTTCTTCCAGGAAACAAGAAATGCCATCAGTCCCTCCATTTCAACCATTCTTGTTGTATTATACCACGTTGTTAACCTCT
>JAGPOW010000261.1:9912425-9933497 GCA_030014935.1 Caiman crocodilus
AATAATAATAATAATAATAAATGTTTATTACAATCCCAATACAGCATGTATTGTGTGCATGCTGTACATTAAAAAATAATTAAGACTGGTGCAGTAGGTCCCACGTTAAAGTTTTATTAAATGTATTACACTTCATTTTTTAAAAATGCCATTGAAATAGCAAAGCCAAAAGCAGAATGAAAGGTCTGAGTAGCACAACTTCTCATAAAAGATGAAAATGAACTGACAGATCAAAATAACTCCTTTTGAAGTCTTTGACCAGATTTGGTTTTGTGTTCAAAATCATGAAGTAAATGCCCCAGGAAGTGAGACCAAGCGGGGCTAACTAGTAGGGTCATGCAAAGCTTTGGTAGCCAACTTGATTTGGAGGCAATTCAACCTAATTTAGCAGCCAAATCTCTGAATTCAAATCGAGAAACCTATTAAAAAAGGTCTGAATCGAACCAGAAGGCTCCGAATCAATTCAGAGGTTGGGAAGGCTTGCAGCAAACGATCTGAGAAGAGGGAAGGGGATGGGGTGATCTTCCACAGATGCGAAAGGCTGAGGGAGGGCAAAGACTGCTCCGACACAGACATCTGTATCTGGCAAGTGACCGATCTTTCTCTGGGTCCAGTCCATGTGCGACCAATGGGTGAAGGGGAGCATTTGCACCAGCAAAACCCTCAATCGCTGGACAGAAGTGCTGATTAAGAGAGTTAGGAAGGCAGAGGCAGGGGGATGGCATGGGTTCAAGTGTTGTGGTCCAGAGGCACCAGACCCCCACCATCAGGCAGGTAGCATGGAGGACTCAGTAACTACCCATCTCACTGAGGATGTGGAGCCACTGCACTATGACCCGTTGGCTTACTGGGCAACCCGCAGTCAGGTGTGGCAGGATCTGGCCACAGCTGTCCAGGAACACCTGTCCCATCTACCAACAGCGTTCCAAGCGAGAGGATGTTCAGCATTGCTGGGCATGTAGTGATACCCCACCGCACCTCCTTGGACCCTCGTTTGGTGGAGCAGCTGGTGTTCCTGAAGGTGAACCTCCCACCGCTGGGGTTTTCCAAGCTCCACGTGCAGATGGACTGCATGCCGCCCTCCTCACTCCATACCCAAGTTTCTGAAGGCAAATGAAAGCAACTGAGGGGCATTTTTCACAGAAGCCCCTGCACTCATCTCCTTGAAACTTGAAAGGCTTCATGCCCCCAGAAGAGGCTAATATCCCTGCTGTTTTCACCCTAATCTGCAAAGAAATGACAATTATAGGTATTTTAGCGATTCCTCATTACAGTCTATGGCTGAATCCCCGAGTAGAAAAATCAGGACAGTGATTCAAATCACTGTCCCTCCGAATCGGCTGAATCTGAAGCAAATACTAGCTGCTTCGCACAGGCTGGTTACTACAAGGGCTATCACACTTGATGTTTCAGAGCAAAGTAGCAGAGCGCTGCAGCAGGCAAAAGCAGGGTCCTGTCCCCCCTCACTTTTCCTTCAAGTTTGACCCCAATTTCCAAGAGCTAGAAATTGGCTTTATTCCCTGAAGTATGAGAGCTGATCTTCTCCCCAGACCACTGCAACAATGAAATACCCTAGACGCAAGACAAAATGGAAAAAAGGCTCAGTGCCTGTAATCTTCTGTTCTCAGCATCCACCCTTCCTGTAACAATAGTGAGTGCTGCTGTCAAAGTTCAATAAGATAAAGAATTTCCCTTTTAAAGATTTTGAAAGTTCAGATTAAAATATCTTCAAAACCTTTTTCTTGTTCCTACATTACCTCATCTACCTACTGCATGATTCACTTGTGTGCTTATGATTTCTGCTATTATTGGCTTCCATTCCAATTAAACAATGCAAATCTTTTCAATCTCACTCTAAAGAATTCGCATAAGGCTATTAAAAACCCTTCTATTCAGTTCAGTAACACAGGGTGACCAGTAGCACACAATACATTCCAGAAAAAGCCACACCACCCACCTCAGTGAAGATGATTTCATTTCCTACAGGGGCTATTGTCTTGTTTGTTAACCAAACGCTCATCGTGCAGATTTTCACTGAACTGTCTGCAATGACACCCAAGTCCCTCGAGTTGATACAGTTAGTTTACAACTCCCATAAGGCTGAGTATTAATTACAGTTTTCCTCTAGCGTGCATGGATTTTCAGCATTTGTTGACCATATAAATTTGAAATTAATCATGCCGTATTATTTGCAAAATTTGGTAAATCAGAACTAAAGTTCACGTTTCCAGATCACCGTCCTTAAGTTTTGCTGTTGGTAAAGGATTACTAACTAAACCCATTCCACTATGTTCTTCCAGGTGAGGTTTTGAACCACACTGCCTCTCACCCATGACTCGGTGGCTTATTTTTTCAATCAACGTCTCCAACTAATTTGTCAGACAGCTCTTTACCAACCACAGGAAAACCTTGTTAATTCAAAACACACAGGGGACCAAAAAAATACCGACATGGACAAACAGTTTCAAATTATCCAAATTACTATGCTGTATTAATTGTGCAAAACCATCTGTGTCTTAGTTTCTTAAAGGAAGTTTATTATGGTCTGCTTGATTGCCTTATATGGGTCACAGACAAAGTTTGCTGACTTTCAGCAATCCCTCATTCATGGCAGTAACATGGTTTTTCGTCAGGGAACCAAGAGCTGCAAATGCTGCATGCGACCCCTTCTGTGGCACGTGGGCTTGCTAAGACTCCAGCTCCTCCTTTTTTCTGAAGTTAATGAACAAGTTTTTATGGGTTCGTGGACTAAAGAACTAGAAAATGGCTTCTGATTTCAGAGTAGCCATATTTTGAATTATCCATATAGTAAGGCATATAAAAACCTATTCTTTCAGCTGGGGAATGATAATAGCTCCAAGTATTGAATACTTTGAAGTTATCCGATATCAAACTCATGAAGTTTTCCTGTATTTCACTCATACCTTTAAAGCAGGGATGGGCAAAACACAGCCTGTGGGCTGGATGCAGCCAGCCAGACCATTCTATCTGGCCCACGGGGCCCCTAAAAAAATTTAGAAAAATGAATATTGATCTGCCCCTGGCTGCCTGTCATGTGGCCCTTGATGGCTTCCCAAAACTCAGTAAGCAGCCCTCAACCTGAAATAATTGCCCACCCCTGATTTAAAGAGTTTATTAATAAAATATAGCAAAGCATGAGCTTCATTTGCCAAGCTCCACTCCAGTTACTCCTCCCAACCACATCTTCCAGGTGCCAGTTCTAAAAGACACTCTAGGATTCATCATCCAGAGCATTACTTATTTTATGTAGACTATACACTACTTACAAGCAGACAGCACACATTTTTAGCCACAACAGCAAGTTTGTGCAAGAAGTTGAACCCATCTAGTTTGACAACACGGATACCATGATCAATCCCACCTGTCCATACCCTAGTTTGAAAGGCCCAATTCACTCACCTGAAGGCTCAGTCTCCATTTTCCCAACTGATTATCTAAGTTTAAGAGAAGTCTGTACCTATGCTTGAGGCTACTTTAAGGGTCAATTCTCAAACTTTACAGCATAAGCCACCCTTTTCTTCTACCTTTGTGACGCATACAAAGTACAGAAAGAAGTAATATGGACACACCAAAGGAGAAGTCTTGGGCAAACAGATTCCTTAGAAGAAAGTCCTTAGGTCTTCATTCCCCTTGTTGGGCAACAAAATTCACAACCACTCGTTTCTGTACTTCTGTCTTGTGATAAATAATGGAGAAAGTGAGATGCAGGCAAGCCACTGGCAGACTTCCTGTTCTTCCCCAATGGTTACACTGCCAAGTACTAAACATGCCACAGGGAGATGGGCAGGGGAGGGCAGACCCAGCCCTATGCAACGCTCAGGCAGCCTTCCCGAAGTGCACTGGAGTGCTGCAGGGATCAAGGCACCCAGGGGGGTGTAGCATGGATGGCCGGCATGTTAGGGCTCACGAACAGATAGCCCCAAAAGTTCAAATCTCAGGCTTCCAATTTCTGTCCTTATCCTTATGCAGTTGTCTTTTTTTCTTCTAAACAAGGCTATGAACCTCATAATACATTCAGGGAATCCGTAACAAATTCCATGTTTAAGATTATGACTATACAAAGTCCACTGCAGATGAAAGTAAAACCTGATAAAAATCCTAGTATCATTGTCTGAACCACACTAAGTTAGTTTTGCTTGCCCTGTTCCCAACCATTACAAACTGAACTCCCACTTCAGGATCCGTGGGAGACCCCAGCATTGCTAGGTCACCCATCGACTACTGAATAGTTGTGAAATCAAACATGGGGAAAATCTGTCAAGTCCTCCTCCAGTGACTGGGCTGTAAGTGAAGTAGCAATTTTGCCTGTAGTCCAAGCAGTAGGTATAAGCTGAGTTTGAGGTCAGTAAGCTCAAATGCCAATGATTATCCGTACACATTGAAGCAATGTCCTTTTTACAGAGCATAGTTTTTATTAGGTTTTTTTTTGTTTTGTTTTTTTTAATTATGGTGTTAATCATCACTAAAATGCACACTTCACATTTCAGTCACAACATACTGATCACTGTTATTCATCCACTCCTATGCTAAATCCAGGAGATAAGAGTTCAATATCTTTCACTCAGGTGTTTTCTAAAAAAATCATCATCAAGTAAAAAAAATGCTTTGAAGACTCGGCCTTTTAGCTCTGGGAGTCATTAACTCAACTCCCTGTATTTCCTAAAGCAGCAGCCACCACCCTGAAAGGGAACAACAGTGGTAAGACTGAGCATCCAAGACAGACACCTCATCCAAAGGTGTCAAGTCTAGTGGAACCGGGGGAAGATGCACGCCATACAGCTGCTGACACTATGCTTTAGAGACTATGCAGCATTTGAGGAAGCAAATCACGATGCTTTTTTTTCCACAGAAGCAGCATAACTTGGAGGACCAGCCAGACATCCCTGCTCCCCACAACCATGCCCCTTCCTCCTCCACTGCTGCAGTGCAAGCCAGAACTCCACTGCTGCTCCTCCCCCGACACTTCTTCCCCAGCCCTGCTCTTGGCACTTAAGATAGCACCAGTACCAAATGAGCTCCACTGCACACCTTGTTAAAAAGATGGATGGATTTTATTAAACAACCAGTTGTATCCACACTCCCTATTTGACTGGTTAGGCTATCATGCAGTTGTTACTGAAGTGCAGACTCAAGAGGTCCTTATTCATGTTTCCAGAGAGATGCAAGTCTGCCCACGATGGCACATGGTACCATTTACTGATATTTTGCAAACAGCTCCCCCCCACAGAGCATGCACTTCCAAGACTGACAAAATGTACAGGGCTATGCAATATGGTATTTGTTTACAACCAGAGCCGATACCAGTATTCTTTATGCAAGGTGGAATCTATTGTTAAATCCCATTTGCTCACTGAACTAAGTTAAGTATACCCACAAGTTAAAAGAAAAAAAATACTTAGGAGTACTGTTTCTATAGAAACTGGCAACAGGCTGACCCTAAAGTCTAAGAAATTCTCCTGCCAGGAAGAGAGACCGATTTGCTCAGTAACTGATAGAAATGTTATGAGAATTTAAATTCAGTTTTGCCCATCTTCCTCCAAACAAGGTGTAACAAACTGTATTTGACAGCTTTAAAAAAAGCAAAAAAGCTATGCTTTCACTAACTTCAGGGAAGGGGTGTATTCTCTTTTAACCATTTTCCAGTGCCCTCTTTCCCCTCCAGAAGAAATCCCATGCAGAAAACGAAGAGTGCTGACAAGATTGTGATGGAACCATCTCAAATCAGAGACCATAATCCATGCACACACCTTTGATGCAGTATTAGGACAAATACTGTACCTAATATTCACTTACACCACATTAGTATTTCTATATAGAAATACAAGGGGTAACAAGGATGCTTCCTGCATTGCATTTCCAAATTTTGTTGAAATTTGATTTTAATTTCTAATTGCTTTCCAATTTTTCCCCTCACCCAGCATAGTCATACTATAAGTGTTTTCATGTATCATTAAAGTATAATGAGATTTTTAAGAAACATTTTATATACAAATATCAAACAGAAAACTTGAGCTATTTGACAGTAACACCCTTTTCTCAGAAGTAGCTAAAAACACTGCAAGTACATACAAATAGGTGTACTAAACACACATTACCCACACCCACCCACCCCCGTTAGAAGAAGTGGTCTTTGAATTTTGACTTTAAATCAAAAAACGTACATGCACGATTATGCAACTCAAGTGTGTTCTAGGTTCTACAGACATTTTCTTTAATTTTTAGAATCCATGCGATTGAGAAATGTACATCGTAAGGTCTACGTTCCTCTCCAGTCACAGCTCTTTTCCTAGAGTGTCATTTTATCTATGAAAGGTATTTTGATATATTTTCCAACATGTATTTATTTAACAATACATCTGGCTTAATACAATCAAAATGAGCTAAAACATTTCAACAAGGCAATAGCTTGGCAAACTTCAAATCATAAGTCTCTCTCTACTGTAAACTGACCTGTGAACTATATCATAAGTGATCATTTCCTTCTTTTTGTTGAGAATGGAGGTGAGAAAGTCCATCCTGTAAAACCAGCATTTTTAAATAGACCATGAAGAAAAATAGGTTGTACCTAAATTAACAGAAACCAGGAGTTTGAGAGTTAGAGATTACATGCCAATATATTTCAGCTTGAAAGCAGTGCACAATTCTTGAACACTCCTAAAGTACAAAATATACAAGGCAATATCCTGTTATACGATCAGCAGGATCATAGGATCATCACTTCCTTAGCTTTTAGAAAAATTAGTTATCTAAACACCTGCGCTCATAGGGATAAGCTTGTATGTCCGAGCACAGCTTCTTTGAACTCTCTACAAAGTCCACTGTGAACTTCACTATAGATGCCGTTCCGTTTTGTTTTTTTTAAATCGATGCAAAATTTAAATTTCCTATAGTACTTGGCAAATCAGTATTTTAAGACTATTAATTCTACAGAGAACTGTAGAGTAAGAGCTCTTTCACTTGGGGAGGATGGGGTATTAAATAAATCATCCTATGCAGTCATGATAATGTTACATAACCCCTTAATACAAGTGTATACAAAGCATTATCAGGGATTATGCTAAAGGAGCTTTAAAGCAAGGGATGATATCCCACCTAGCAAAGATTATCTTGCGATTGTCTTCCTTCAGAGTTTAGCTGCCTTTAAGACACCATACAAGAGACAAGGATTTTTTAGGGCGATGTCTTTTACTGGATCAACTGTATATAGCTAGGCTCAAGTTAGACAAGATTTGAATGCAAAGCAAAGCATTTTTCTTCAGGCCTGTGCATTCAAAAAAGCTTGTCTAATTTTATCCCAACTAGACAGCTGATCCAGTAAAGCAGCAAACAAAAAAAAATTTAAAAAACCCACACAACGTTCTTGCCTCTTGTTGCATAAATGTCTGGACTATCAATACGTCACGTTAAAACACAATAGCATTTAACAAGTCACAGTTCCCAAAAGGCTGATTAACGTGGATTGTTAACCTGGATTAGCTGACATCACATCTAGATCTCCATGAAGTTATACACTACCCAGAATACTTAAAATCCAGGTCTGCAGGTAGCATAGTTTCAGTGGCACATTTTCTATAGTACCACATGCTTTTTTTTTTTTTTTTTTTTTTTTTTTTTTTACACAATAGCACGTAGCTTATTCAAATAATTCAAATCTTTCCCAACATTTATGACAGCTTCCTAGGCAAGTAAAAAGGCAATTTTAATGTCACTTCCTTGAACAGAAATGGAGGATTTCTTTTCAACAAACTACATATTGGGAATGTTCTTCCTTACAGCTTTTTTTTTCCCCATGTGAGAACCAGAGCTGACCACTGGGTTTTCAGACTTTCAGAGAGCTGCTCAAGTAACTGAATTAAACAACACTATTAACAAGCCTGGACTGTGAATGTGGAGAAATCCAAAGCCTTGGACAGTCAAACAAGCTTTCAGCACTGGTGCAAATAAATACCTCTCTCAAAAATAAGGTATTTTAGGCTCTGTAGCAAGAAAATAGCATTGAGGAAAACCAGAGATCTCAGGTCCGATTGCAGATGAGTTTTTTTGGCAATACAGATTTATTACTATATTACTGTTAGACAAGAATATTTATTTAAAAGCTCAGGGAACACAGGTGGTCTCTTTACTAAGCACCTCATCATCCCTGAATGTTTTGTAAGCCTTGCAATTTTGCTGAAGTTTAAGGATCCTTGGCGATTCAGTCCACATGTCCCCATTTGCCCTGCTCAGCTCCTGCAAACCTACAACTTCCCAATACAAGCTTCCTATATATGTATACTATTTTCAAACCCTGCTGAACACCAATTTGGACCAATTCCTGGCATTCTCCTTTGGTCAGCAGCCTTTGTTGCCTTGGTTTGTGTTATATACATCTTTTGCCAGATCGAGTTTAGTACCTGCTATTGTCACTCTACAAAAAGGTAACTATACCCCATAATCAAGATTTCTCAATCTTTTTGATAAAAAAATTGAGCTCTTCAAATTTAGTAGTTTTCTCCAGCTTCAACATGACATTTCATGACTTTTCTTGCACCCTCTTGTTTTTAAACGTCCTTTTTTAAGAACATTGTTACCAGAACTGAGGACAGTATTCCCAGATAGCTCTCACCAAAAAGGCATGCAAAGAGGTTTCACACCCCACTTCTCTCCTCACCATTATTCTATGTCCAAAGACTATATTTGCCCCTTTACCATAATATCACACAAGGAAGTCAAGATCAGCTTCTTGTCCATTATAACCTCCAAAGCCTGTCCAGTCAAAGCCTTTCCAGATGGATTCCTCTTCTCTAGATGCACATTTTTCCATTTGGCTACATTAAAATACAGACCTTGTTTTCATCAGCCTTTATTACTAAGCGATCCAGCTCTATATGACTGCCTCTCATTTCTTATTACTCTGCCAATCTTTGCCATTTCACAAACTTATCAGTAGCAACTATATATTTACTTTCAGGTCACGGTGATGTAGGAGTATGACTAATATAAAAATCAGGATAGCACCAAGCACCAGCCCCTTCCAAGTTTCAACTATGGGTGCACCAATAGAGATTTTGGGGGGCAAGACACATAGCTGATATGCCTTGTTAAAAATCAGCTGATACCGATCTGATTTCCGATACCAGCCCAGCAGCTTGGAGAGGGCCTCCGGCTGGTAAAGTCTGGTGTGGTGGAAGGGGAAGGGGGAGGGAAGGGGGTGTGTATGTGGGGGTGGGAAAATCAAGGCCCCTATGGCCTGTTGGGGGGTGGGGTAGGGTACAGGGTGGGAGGGGGTGGCGGCTCATGCCACTGGTCCAATGCTCACCTGCTTATCTAGTGGCTTTTGCCGCTCATTTCGGGAGGGCATGGGGGCAGGCGGGGTATGCCCCGTGCCATGCAGATCCAGGGGCATGTGCCCCTCCCAGCAGCTCCTGCTGGGAGAGCACCAGACCAGTGGCTCCTAGACGAGTGGCAGAAGCCACCCCCCCACCCCACTCCCTGCGCCCTCTGGATCTTGCGCCCACCCTGCCCTGGCTGGGCAGCACTTGCCCCATCCCCAGCCCCACTCCTCCCTCACTGCAGGGACTTTAATCCTTTAATCTACCCCCTCTTCCTTCCCCCCTCCCCTTCCACCACATCAGACTCACAAGCTGCTGGGCTGTGCTCCTTGCTACCTATGTACTGCACTGCGTGCATGCACAGGCATTTATCAGCCAAATTACCAGACACATTGATCAATTTTCTTTATATCGATGCCAGCCCGATATTGGACCGATGTATAGGTGCACATCTAGTTTCAACAACTCTTTTCTTTCAGCCCTTCAGGTGATGACTTCATTGTTTAATACTACATTAATTGAAGGGACGGCCAGTCTTCTTTAGTAATCTAACATTTTCTGCTGTCATCTAGAATGTACATGACAACTTCCAGCATATATTATATCATGACACCAGGAAAAAAAGTAGTAAGTTTGATCTAAATGTGTTGAAATAAGTAAGTCAAATCTACCCAGACAAATTCTCAGGAGGAAAAAGGCAAAGAGGTGCTGAAAGAGCAAACAGTACTATGACCAGCTGTGTGTCTGTTTACAACAGGCTATCTTATATATGCCTGTAAAAGGGGTCAAACTACCTTTACAACTTTAACTTTTCAAAAGGAATAATGAGATGGTATTGATAGGCCTGTGTAATTCCATTTATTTAACAAGAGCAAGCACATGCAACGAATATGAATTTGTCAACATAATTAGGACTTCAGAAGTCAGAGACTCTGTAAAAGCTCTTTGGAAACTAACAAGGATGAGAAACCAACCTAAAAAAAAAAAAAGATTAATGTTTCTTTACAGAATTTCTAGACACTTTAAAAAAAGGGAGCTTCTACTCAGTAATGGATTCACTGAAAAAGAAAAGAACAAGCTCTTGTATTAAACCAGTATTGAAGTGAAGCAGAACACTGGTTATTCAGATACCAAGCCTTTTCATAATAAGAAAGGTCACATCCAATGACACCTAGCAAGGCTCATATTTAAAAACATTGTGTGTATAGTCCAAGTACTGGTTGACATCTGAAAAACATTGGTGCCAGGTTATGAACATGCATAACTTAAGATTTTTTTTTCTGAACTTATTTATTGCTATGACCTTTGGCAACCTAATTACGCATTTTGAGGCTGAAGTATGTTACTTTTGCTGCCAGGAAGAAAGTCATTTTTGGGCGATTTATACCTTAGTCTCCCTCCTGCTCCCTATCCTTCTCCATTACCAATGTCCAACATGTGGGAGGAGAATACCAGACTTCCTTGCAAGCTTGCTGCTTTTCCTGTCCAGGGCCATTGTGCAAAGAGCTTGAAGAAGTTGCCAGTGCCACAAAAAAAAGTGGTGATAAAAGAAAGGAATCGTAGAAACATTCCAGCCCCCCGGCTACAGACCTGTACCATGTGAACTCTCCAGCCAGGGGCAACGGCTGGCACAATTACTGAGAAGGAGCATTCCCTCCACTTTAAAACTAGAAATCTCTCATACTATAAAACCTTCCAAATGACTTGGAAGTCAATGATCAGACGGTAGCTGCTGAAGAGTCTTTATTCGCACATCCCACCCCCAACTTTGCAGGGACAAGAAAAATCTGCTTTTCTCAGCCCCTGCCACAACTCTGGCTTTCCCTCCCACCCCCGGCATAACTCCAGGCTGGTTCTAGCCCTGGGGAAATCCTCCACATACCCCTCACATGGTCCTGGGGAGCACCCAAAACTATGTTAGGAACTGCAGGCCACCTGAACTGCCTCCATGGAGGGTGAATGAGTGCATTGTGTCCTAGTGACAACCCTTGCACAGATCCACACCAGAACCCAGACTCTGGTGCAATTCAATCAGCAGCAAGGACCTGCACCACAGCTCAAACAGTCTGAGCCCTACTGCAAGACAGCAGTAGGGTCCTGACAGACCCTAAAATAGCTTGCTGCTAGGTAAGCCACCAGGAACCAGTACTCTCCCTCCCTTTAGAGATGGGGAGGGACACCAGAGGACTGCCAAATACAAAGGGCACTAAAGACCCCCAAGAAGCAGGGCATTACAGGTAGCACTCGAAAAAGTTTCTCTGGAGAGGCTGCTGGTGGTAAGTGCTATCATTTTTTCAAAGACAAGTGAGTTTTTCTTCTGCCAGAACTCCTTTAACACCTGTAGCTAGGCATTTCCATCCTGACCCCCCCCACACACCCTCAACCCCCCTAAAAAGTAAAATCTGCCCAAAGCCATTGCTACACAAAGCTTTTCCTCTGCTCGGTTGTTCATTCCTAGTGAACACGCTTTACACCTGGTTACTCAGAGCAGACTGCACACCTTGAACTTGACAGGATCTAGTCAGCTTCAGGACTGCTAACAGAGGCCGACACGGCAAGAAAGATCAGCCACCCACACCACACGTCACAGATGTGTTATTTTTAGTTGCCAACTGAGCCCACCATTATGTGGCTTTCACTGTTACAGTGAACTAGGCAGCTGTATGAGAGGGGCAGTATTACTAGCTTCATCCTACAGAGCAGGAACTTAGTGCTGGTTACTCTCCACCTTTTCAGTATAGGTAGATCTTAACTTTATTCCATGGAATAACACATGGCATTAGCCACGTTGGTCGCTTCCCAGGCTGCAGTGTGAGATCACGCATCTCAGCTAGGACTGAGGACTGCTAGTAGCAGTAGCACTGAGCTCTGTGAAGGTAAAACACCTAAGGGCACGAACAAAAAGGTACACTTCAACTAGGAAGAGACATCACCAAATGAAGCAGCTCGGCTGCTATGGGAGGAGTGTTCCAGCACAGCTGATCTGCTTCATTAGACAAACAAGTTGTCCCACAAGGTCAACAGGCACATGTTCACCATGTCCAGAGAGATGCCCCAGAGATGACAAGAGGTGGATCTCTCAAAGTGGGGAAAGCTGGGCAGGTGCTCTGAGGCCTGAGGGCCAGATCTTGCATTGGAAGTCCCTGGGTACACAGGACCAAGGCCCTCAAGTGCCTGACCAAGGCAGCTCCAGACAGCCAATGCTCTCCCCACCGTAAAGCAAATAGATATAAAAAAAAAAGTGGCACAAATTATTACTACATATTGTTGCAGCCACTGTGGTACATTAGCAGATATGGACATCTGTTTGCTGTCACTTTGCCTCACCATAAGACATTTTATAGAGGCACAAAGGCAACATCCATTTCTATGATGAATAGTTTCAAAAGGGAAAGAAGAGCTCCTGCTGTTACATTAGCTCATGCAAAAGTGAGCTCAAAATCACCTTAACTCTGACAGTGGATGAATTAGGGTTGAAGCTAGACTAGTTTTTCTGCCATTGTATTACTATCCCCTGTTGCTCATGTACCAGGTGTAGCCTAACAGCTGCTGCACAGCTGGGAGCAAGAGCACCCCTTTCCCTTATGAAGCCACCCCACATATCATTTTGGACATGGCCAAATATTTTACTCCATTTCTGAGGTAGGTTTTGCTACCTGTACTAAAACTACCTATCACTAGTACTGTAACAGCTGAAAAATAGGTCAGGCATAGCAACACAAGGTGTAGCCACTCTAGCACAGTAATGGCCACATGGCACATTGCATTAAAAAAAATACACTTATTATTCATGATCAACTCTGTGTCCCCACAAAGACCAGTTATGACCAGCTGAACAATTCTACAATAAAGAGTCCATCCTACCCTGATCATTCAGGCATGTTCACTGCCATGTTATAAAATGTGGTTTCCTACTATATACAAGCCCCTCGGTTCCAGCCATCACCAAGACGGCAATGCGTTGTAGGAGATGAGATATGCAAAATGCGATCTGCATACCACCTGAACATTTATGCAAGTTCAGGACTGCTAAATCGCATATTAAATTTGAAGTTCAATAGAAGTTTTAGAAAAGTATTAGATCTGTGAAGTGAGAAGAGGTCCAGTATTCCAGATTTAAGTCTTTATAAGAACCTGAAGCAAAATTAAGAGAGTGTTTATACATGTGCTCCATGAGGGGGATGCTTTCATTAGAGTGGAGCCACTAATTAAAAGCACCTAGAGCATTGCATACATTAGTGACCTTGCACTGAAAAATGGTAACTAAAGCTCGTTCAAACAGTTTTAGTTAAAGCATTCATGATGCCATTTTTCAGCATGAGGATGCCGATATACATGATGCTGGAGTGCACAGATTACCACACTCCAGCAGACTCAATCAAGTCTGATCCCATGTGTTGTAATTACAGCACATCAGAGCAGCCCCACTGCACATGTATAGGCACCCTAAGCTTTTAGTAGAGCTGTGGTAGTTTAAACATTCTGCTTCGACCAAGATAAACAACTGTGGATAACCCTGGTGTTTCAAAACAAGAGGGATCCCAGCAGCTGATTTATCAGGAAATCTTGTAATGCTGCTTCTGTGCTCTAGCTGTTCTCAGATACCAATACAAGCAAGTTTACACAAATAAATTCTTGCTGACCCCAAAGAAGTTGTTAGAAGGAAAATGCAGAAACTGTATACATCTCAGCATCTTGAAAGATATAGTTGCCGATTTTATACAGAAGCAATGAACAAGCACCCGAGAAAAGCACAACAATGATATTGTAAGGTCCATTTGAGATGCATAATGCAGCATCTTGCATTCCTTTACCATGAAGAAAGTTTGCCTTACATTTTATATTAGTTATCATATTAAATTCAGAAACCACACCAGGCATTTGCTGGTATCTTTGACATCCTCCTTCTCCCCCCCCCCCCCCCCGTTCCCTACACTTACCCAAGATATGACTTTACCCAAAATTCAACTTCTAACATTTAAATTAAATGAGCTGCTAAATGAACTTCAATGATATCAAAGAACCACCAGGTTTTTTCTCTCAGCCATGATCCACTTCATTCATGCAATGGTAAACATCCCCTGGTGAAGACTAATTCGTGGCATTGTAAAGTATCATCATCTACACATGCACAGTAATTAGTGTGCAGTAGAGCAATTCACTGCATTGTCAGATAGTCCCATCAGATACAAGTGGCATTCAGTAGCACAGTAAACTGCTGCACTTCAATGCATGTGTAGACTGATAACAGGATTAGTTTACTCTGGGTCAAACTGAGCCAGAGTACATTTAGTTGCATTAATTGAATGTGCAGATGTGTCCAGTATCATAGAAGATTAGGGTTGGAAGGGACCTCAGGAGGTCATCTAGTCCAACCCCCTGCTCAAAGCAGGACCATCCCCAAATAGATCATCCCACCCAAGGCTTGGTCTTGCCAGGTGTTCAAAACCTTCGAGGATGGAGAGTCTACCACCTCTCTACACAACTTGTTCCAGTGGTTCACCACCATCCTAATGGAAAAGTTTTTCCCAATATCCAACCTAAACCTCCATTGCTGCAACTTCAGACCACTGCTCCTTATTCTGTCATCTGTCACTACTGAGAACAGTTTAGCTCAAACAGTAGCACCGAGAACAAATGCCAAACAGAACTAGCAATGCTATGCTAGCTCAACATGGGAAAGATTACCCAGAATTGTTTAAAAAAGCTGCAGAATACATTGCAGAAAGTGTCTCTTTTTAGCATGCTGCCAGATTTAAAAAAAAAAAAAAAAAATATCACTTTTCATTGAGGAATGTTTATGTTTTCTAAAGATAAAGGTCAGCATATTGATTTTGCTGAGCTAGCTGAAAGAAGATAAGCAGCAAATCCCTTCCTTTAGCATTGCCAGGTTACATGTTCAGGACTCTGAGTACAGCTAGGATTCACCTTCTCCCTTGATCTTGGGCACTATTTCTCAAACAATAAGTATTTTAGCTGCGCTTTGGGAGATGGAATGAATAGCCTTGCAAATATTGTTTTCTCTTTGTAAACTTTAACAAGAAAAAAGTTATTAGTGTCTTCCCAGATTAGTTGGAAAGGGATGAGAGGATTGAGCAGGAGAGCTCTAGGCCATTTCCCCCCCATTTCTATTAAAATCCTATAACTGGCTATACATTTCTAGCCACCTTGCATAAATCACAAGCAACTGGCAGTACCTCTTGACGAGACAAGGGATTAGCTGTGTAGCTGGCCAGGAGCATCTATTTTCTTTAATCTATTTTTCTGAAGGGGCCATCTGCTCCTATTCCTTAATTTCATGCCCCAGGTCCAGATTAGATTCACCATTCTGTCATATTTCAATTAGTTACATGTAAAAAGTTTCTTCTATTTCAAGGTAACTGTCTTCAGGATCAAATCATGTTAGGTAGGGGGTATTATTAGTACTATCATTCCCGAAACCTGATGTACTACTTCCCATTGCTCAAACAGCTAATTAGTCTTCAATAAAATGAAGCAGGGAGAATAACCTCCCTCTAATAACATCTGCTTTGTGATGTTACAGCCCAACATCAATTACAAGAAAATGTGGCAAAGCCATGTTTTGAAAAAAAAAAAAAAAAATCCAAAAAACAATGCACTGAGCTTAAATATAGAAGGGACCCCATTTATGTTTTCCATGACCGCAGTGCTCTTACAATAACAGCTCATGCCTAGGTTGGGAGTTTGTCCTGAAAGCTATACTAGAGATTCAGAGCCTGGTACCATCAGCAATATAAGAATTACCTGTTGAAGTTTAGACTTTCCTTCCTTGTGAATTTAAAATTAGCTTTTATTTTTTCCACACCCATTTCTACTCAGGAAAGACAAATAAATTGCTGCATTCTTTTAAGTTCAATATTTTAACCAGTACCTGTAAGAAAGAATTTTCTGAAAAAATGTTTGCTTCCCAAGATCGTTCCAAATTTGTAATCGCTTATAACAGGACAGGCAATGCTTTGGTATGGTTTAAATAGGGGATCACTCAAAAAGACTTATCTGCATGAAGATGGATAGCAAGAGACTACATTTGGAGTTGGAACTCAATACTACAGATACATTGGAAAATATCTAACAGAGAAGAGCAGGCAGACCACCTGCAACTATCTAATCAAACTATACTAATGTTCTTCATTTGGGTGCTAAAATAGGAAAAGGAGAAAAAAAACCAAACACTTATGGCCTGAAATCATGGGAAATAATCTATATTTTTCCTTGCCACAATGACTACTGGAAATCAAGCAAGCAAATGGTATTTTCAGAACATGCCACTGCAAAAATACCCCCCAAAACCCCACAAGCATTCTTCCCATCTCCACCTGAAGCCTTACACAGCAACCTCCCAACTCAGTTCACCAAGCTATTTAGAGCCATTCTCAGAAGTCCTTTTTGACAGCACTCAAGTAACAGCCATAAAAAAGTTAAATAAGAAAACAAGCTCCTTTGCCCACCGGGGTGTCAGTGCAGTATGTTTTCTAAATTGCGAGCTTCTCAGCTGGGACAGGGAACTATTTATTGCTTGTTTTATATACTGCTGTGCACATTCTAGAACAAGAACTGGAAAAAACCCCCACATCATTTATTGCCATGCAGAGTTTGTTACCTCCATGAAGAATGTTAAATAGAGACACAACCAATGCTCAATATACAGCCAACCACTTGCTGTTTAGCAGTAGCATTTTTAATTAACCTTTTATTGAACTATGCAAAGTATTAGTGAATGTGTTCTAAACAAGGCTTTCTGGAGGTCTTCCTATTAGCCCTGAAGATTTGCAAATTCTTTAAGCATGTCTGCTAACAATTAATCCAACAAATGCCATTATGGCATTTATGGAAGCTTCCCTGCATTTTCAACTACATCAGCAGATAATTAGTGGACACTGAAACAGCTGAAAATATGAAAGCCACACATTGGCACAGGGTCTCTTAAAACCTGATTTCATGCAAAGTATCCCAAGCTTTGCAGGTTTACACCCCCACTACTTCACCCGCTGGTGGCAAACTGGCCTCTACCACCAACTGCTGCCAATTCTGACAAGAGAATCGAGTGAATTGGCAGCGATTCACATCTGAGCACCTTTCATCCCTACTCCCAAGGGATGCACCCCAGCCTGGGAAACCCCAATGTAGTGAATACCAACTGGGACTAACTGATATGCTGATAGACTGAAGCCCTGTGAAAACACCATTAGAGAAAAAGTGGCAATTCAGTTTCATCTGCAATGCTCATTCTGTCCTTGCGTCTGGGCTTGCCATCCAGAGTACCAGGAGTAACAACGCTGATCGTGAACTAAACAGCACCACAGACTGCATGAACTGAAGGTGGTGCAAGCAGTGAGTAAGCCATTTACCATGCAGAATGCTCATTTCAACCGGACCCGTTAGTTACAACTGTGCAGATGCCATCAAGTCATCTTGCGTGTTCATGCCGCAGACGGACAAAAGTGAAGACCTTTTCCATGGCCAAGTTCAAGTTAAAGCTGGACTTTGAACACTCTTTAGGTCAAGCAGATGCTCCTTGAAGAAATGCTCAAGAACTCTGTGAAGGCATTATACATTATATAGATTCAGATGTGTTCAGATACCCAAGTTAATCATCACCAGTTATTCAAATTAGAGTATACCCAATAGTTTTCTGAAATAGCAGCTCACAGATCTCACAAAAGCCATAATTAAATAGTTAAAAAAACAAACAAACAAAACAACAGCCTCTCCCCTTCAAGTACCAGCTCCACCAAGTTAAGTATGAATGGGCTTTCTCCCTCTGCATGCTTCAGCAGGTAGACAAAAAAAGCTTTCTTGTAACTCAGTAAACTGAATGCCAGCTCCCCCTGCCGGTATACTTTTGGTACTAGAACCACAGACTTGTACCATGCTGCTGAAGGTAGGACAGCGACGACTTTACAAAGCGGCATGAAAAACCTTATGCTTGGAGGAACAAATGTAAAGCAATAAGAAAGCAGCAACAATGACAACAGACACAAGAGTACTTTTTGGTACAAGAACCTCTTGAATTTTGGTAGGAAAGAAGGGAGAACTCTATTCAGAAGTATGCTGAATGAGGCTAGCAAGCACTGCGCTTCGTCTTAAGTTTCATAGTTTGTAGGGTCGGAAGGGACCTGAGTACATGACCAAGTTCAACCCCCTGCAATGGCAGGAAAAAGTACTGGGGTCAAATGACCCCTGCAAGGTGTTCGTCTAACCTCCTCTTAAAGACCCCGAGGGTAGGAGCCAGCACCACTTCGCTTGGAAGTTGGTTCCAGACCCTAGCCGTCCTGACAGTGACGTAGCGCCTTCTGATGTCTAGTCTGAATCTACCCTCTGCCAGCTTGTGGCTGTTATTTCTTACTACTCCTGGGAGTGCCCCAGCTGCCATTGAAGAGCAGCGTATACGGAGTCCATTTTCAAATGGAAGTCCCCCAGCTTCCACAAAAGGTCTGTCAGCTTGTAAAAAGGAAAATTAAGTTATCAACCTGAGAACAGCATGTTGGCAGGGGGAAGAAACAACACTGTTCCCCTTGTAGTGGGTCTTGTAACGGCATCTAGTACGACCTGGGAGCAGCAACCCTATATTAAAGCTAGCAGTTGAGCTCCTACTCTGTCCTCCCCCCCCCAAAAAAAGTAAAAAAATAAAATACAATAAAAATCACATAAGCATACTATTACTAGCACTGCTGTCAAATGGAAGAAGCTACAAATATACTTTTACTTTCAAAACATGAAATAAATGCAAAACACTCATAAAACTACTTAACCAGTCCAGTAGTTATCTGAAATGAAGAAAGGTCTTTGGAGCATATTTCATGCACATATCTAATTAAAACATTCATTTTAGAAGGCATTTTCCCCACTGACAATTCTTCCCCTATGACTCAAATTGATTGAAATGAGAAACTCCCCACTGAAACAGAGTGAAGAGGTCCTCAGAAAAATATATGAGCATCCACCAGCTCTGTCACTCCATCCTGCCAACACTTGGGGCAGGGGAGGTATCATCCAAGAGAGAATTGAAATCTGTTTCCAATTAATGCTCAAAAAACAAGAGTTTACTAAAGATTCTCTCTTTTCTTTTAAAATCACCTACAAATTTATAGATGTACTAGTACTTAAAAAAAAATAATAATAATAATTAAGGGAAAAATGTCTCCCAAGAATTGAAAAAACACACACCCAACAAAAATGCCTTATAGCCTGCAAAAGGGTCCGAAAGATTTACCAACTACTAATGTTAGACTGGCATTTGTTTGTTGCCTTGCAGCTTCGCTCCTGGTGAGCTGCTAGCTGAAGCTGAAAGTCTGATAAAGACATCAAACACGGGAGATGGAAGGCAGCCAGCAATATAGCAGCAACTGGAAATGGAGCAAAATTCACTTAAACTTCCCGGTTTCCTATTCATTTTAACTTGACAAAAAGGAAAAAAAAAGAAATGTGATGAAAGGAGGCATCTGCAAACAGACTAACAATGGGAAGAGAACAATAAGGGAAATGGGAAATATGGCAAAGCTAAGTTCTGTTAAAGGGACATACTGGGAAGAGATGTATGCGAAGAATAGACAAAGCATTGCATAACCAACACGACAGCCGCAAACTCAAAGAGGTTAGGTTTTAACCTAATACCACTAAGGGTTCATATATCATCTATCAAGCTTAATTCACTGCCCTCCTCCCACCTTGACAACCAAAAGCTTTTGTCAAATATGACAGACCATTAACAGTTACCCTTCCATGATGGCTTTGTAACTCAGCTATACCTTCCAGAAAAGACATTTGGCTTTGATCTGAAGATGCACAAGAATTCACCAGCTGTTCACTCCAATGGGTTACTACTCATTAGAGCATTTCCACCTTATTTTAATTTGAACATGCCTTCCTGAAGTGCTTCCAGCCACTGGCTCTTGCTATGCCTTTACTTTCAAACCAGACCTTTAGTACCTGGTACTGTCTCCTAGAAGGTACCTGTACACTGAAGTCAGTGCACCTTATAGCTCATCAAAAAAACAGAACAGACCGAGTTCTTTAAGCCCCTGACTGAAGCATTATCTCCAGTCTTCAAATCATCCCTCACCCCACTTCAGTTTTAAACCTCAAATGCCAGAACTGGACACAAAATTAGTGTCTTACTATTTCATACAGATCTTAAGATGAAACAAAAACAACTCTCAACCCCTTCAAACTCTAATTCCCCATTTATTACTAAAAGCCCTGACCCCAAATCCTTTTCAGAATACTGCCCCTATTCTGTAGATATAAATTCTTGGCTCTTAGATGCATGGTTTTTGCATTTAGCTGCCTTAAAGTTGCTCCACTTGAATTGGTCTGAATTAGTTCAGGATCACAGGAAATCAGGACTGGTAGGGGGACCTCACTAGGACATTTATTCCAGCCTTCTGCTCAAGGCAGCCGCATCCCTGACTATACCATCCCAGCCAAACGTCTGTATATGGTGCACTTCAAAATTTCCAGGGGTGAAGACTCCACAACTTCTCTAGGAAGCCTGTTTCAATGCTTGGTCAGAGTCAGACAGTTCCTCCTAATCTTCAACCTAAATTTTTTCCACTACAGCTTGGAGCCATTATTCCTAGTTCTGTCATAGTTTCATAGTAACTAGGGTCAGAAGGGGCCAAGAGCAGGCCATCTAGTCTGACCCCCTGCCAATGGCAGGAAACACGTGCTGGGGTCACAGGACCCCAGCCAAGTACCTATCTAGTCTACTCTTGAAGAC
>JAGPOW010000261.1:9958034-9976349 GCA_030014935.1 Caiman crocodilus
CCCAGTCCCGCCCCCAGCTCCTGTATCACCCCTGATCCTGGCCCCAGCCCCTGCATTGCCACAGGAACCGGAGCAGTTTCCCCGGTCCCAGCCCTGGCCCCAGCCCCCGCATCATTGCTGGTCTTGGTCCCAGCCCCAGCCCCAGCATCGCTGCTGGAACCAGAGCAGTTTCTCGGTCCCAGCCCCCGCATCGCCACTGGGACCAGAGCAGTTTCCTGGTCTCAGCCCCCACCTTGCCTCGCCTCACCTCACGTCCAGGAGTGAGGAGGCACATGGCATCAGGGCTGGAGAGCAGAGCAGTTTTCTGGTGCTGGCAGAGCCTGTGCCAGCCCCAGTCCCTGCTTCACCATGTCTCTGGGAGTGAGAAAGAACGTGGCGCCAGGGCTGGGAAGTGGAGCAGTGTCCCAGCCCCCGCCCCCAACCTTGCCCTCATCCCCGCCTTGCCTTGCCTACCCTCTGGCAGCTTGCCTGAGCTTACCAGTAAGTTTTCCCGCACCGGTGTTGGTGCTTCTGCCGTGCTCAGTTTGTTCCCTCTTGAAGCCGCAACCCAGCTCCTCACTGGGTGGGTGTGTGGCATTAATGAGCTCATGCGCAGCATGGTTTTACAGCATGCGCAGCTGCGTATGCACGCAGCTTAGAGGGAACCATGATTTAGTCCCATTACCAGATTCAATAAAAAGTAACTTTAAATTCATATGTGCAAATTCAACATATTCAAATATCTTACAAATAGGAATCTTTCAAAATGCTAGGACTAGGGAACATACAATGAAAATATTAGGTAGCCCATACAGCAGTACTTAAGTTAAAGGCAGGGTAGATTTGTCCTCATAATATTAAGGCTTTCCAACTATTGATTTCATAGGCTGATTTATTACAGATCTAGGTGTTAACGTTTTCCTTTGCACCTGCATTTAAGATTGTATTTCCTTACTGTAGAGTGCATCCTTACTGATGCAGAAGAGATGTTAATGTCATAGTATGGAATGGGCAGACAAGGTTCCTTGGGTGAATTAGATATCTTTTATTAGACCAACCCAAATAGTTGGCGAATAGTTATTAAGCAAGCTTTCGGGTTCAAAAACCCTTCGTCAGGCTAAGGAAGTTTCAGCAGTTGGTGCGTGCTCTTCCTGGATGGAGTGAAAAGTAAAGAAGCCAGAGGATGGGCTGGGGAGTCAGTTATCAGGCAGATTATAATGCGTCAAAAATCCAATGTCTATATTTAGTCCATGATCTCTAGTATCCAGGAGATTGATGAAATGGAGTTCATAGGCTCGTCTCTGGGAAGTGTTGTTTAAGTTTCCCTTGAGGATCAGGACTGAGAGATTGGAGGGAGAGTGGCCCTCCCATGAGAAGTGTGCCCCCACTGGTAATTGGGTATTTCTGTCTTTGATAGATTTCCGGTGTGCGTTCATTCTGGTGCGCGGTTGTTGTTTGATCTCTCCTACATATTTTCCATCAGGGCATTTGGTGCATTGGATAAGGCATATTACATTTCTGGAGGTGCAGCTCTAAGATCCTGGGATGCTGATGGCTCTGTTGTGGGGTTTAGTAATAGTGGGGGTGGTGGACATGTGTTTTGCATTTCTTGTCATGGCATGGTCTGGATACTTTTGGTGTGTTCTGGGCTTGAGAAAGTTTGCTTCTGGTGATGAGCTTAGCAAGGTTCGGTGCTTGTTTGAAGGCTAGGATGGGTGGCTCCTGGAAGATCTTTTTAAGAACAGGGTCTCTTTCTAGTGTGGGTTGCAGTTGTTTGAGGAATTTTTGTACAGATTTTCAAGGGAGGGGTGATATGTCATAACTAGCAGTGTGCAACTGGGGGGGGGAGGGGGGGGGTTCTGTACTGCAGCAGTTCTTCACATGGTATCCAGGTGGCTCTTTCAAACGTGTGATCTATCTCTCTGGAGGAGTGTCCTTGTTGGGTGAAAGCCGTTTTAAGATTGGTGAGGTGGCGATCCCGGGTGTTCTCTTCAGTACAAATGTGGTGGTATCTGAGGGCTTGGCTGTGTATCACAGCTTTTTTGGTGTGTTTGGGGTGATTGCTGGTTCTGTGCAGATATGTATGTTGGTCTGTGGGTTCTTTTATAATGTGATCTGTATTTAAACATTCTAGATACTGATCCTCATGTCTAAAAAGGAGATGCTGGTGTTGGAGTATTTTAGAGAAAGTTGAATGTAGGGATGGTGATTGTTGAATTTCTGATGGAACTCAATCAGAGATTGCAGGTTTTCAGGCCAAATGATGAAGATGTCATCGATATATCTTAAGTATAGCAAGGGTTTGATGGTGCAGTATGGAATGAACTTTTGTTATAGTCTGTCTTGGGAATGAAGCGTATTTTTGTTCTAGTTGTCATCTTTGCATTTTATGTTTACTACCTCTTTCTTCTTCTAGATTGATTCAGCTGCTTACTAGCCTTATGCTATGTGACCCAACAGAGCACGTGGTCCATTTCCAAATGCTTAATTACTATCCTGTTCTTAACCCTGGATTATAGCAAAAAAGAACACACAGCTAAACTGGTTTCCCAATTTCATACACTCTATGCTCTATACTTCTTAAATTTTCCTATACATCATGGTTGTGAAAAACAATATGCTCTGTGAGATATTGCCTATCTTCTCTAATGCTGATCAGTGCACATTCACTGCAAACCCACTGTATCTGACCCGTTTCTACACACTTCTCTTTTTATGATATATGGCTGGTGACAGGCTATTGCAACAGTCTCTGTTGCCTGAATATCTGAAACCTGGTCATAGTTATGTTTTATCATATGTACATTGTGATTCAAACTGCTAAATATTTTTGTCTGTTCTTTGGAGATCTTACATGTTCTCACCATTCTAAAAACTTTTTCTAACATTATATTATTGTCCTTTAATGATTTTGTTACTCTCATCAGTCTGCTCCCATTAAGATCCTGTCTTTTAGCATGTCATTCATGTTTGTCAAAAGTCTTGTCAACAATAGCTGAGGTATCCACTCATCAGTTTTTTCAGAACCCCAGTTCTGAAACCCAGTTCAGAACCCCAGTGTCTCTCACATAACATTTATTATGGGGCCCTTTTGTACACAGTAGGCTTCAAGTAGTTCAAAGACCCTGCCTAGATTTTAGTCCCCTTGCTTCTGGGATCTCTGTTGTGTAGGTATCCTTGGGGTTGGGGTTTCTGTTTGGTTTTTTTGCCTGATTTATATTAGAAAACCAGTAGCTCCCTGTGTTGCAAATCATTTACCTGTAAGGATGAGCTTGGTGAACTCCTTCAACCTAGACTCCACAGTGATCCTTGTTTCGAAGTCCACACGTGGTGCATTACTTGCCTATTTGTTTTTCCTTTCGACATTATGTATTGTCTTCATCTAGACCACTCCTGAAAATAGAGATCCACAGAGAATAAAGGGATAAAATAAGCATTCATTTTTTATCAAGTCTTTTCAAACATACATCCTCAGCATCTTATCTAAACACAGTGAGTGACCAAGAAGCAGTCATTTTCTGCTTTTTCTCTTAAAGCAATGGTACAGCATTTATCTACTGAGCATGAATATAATACAAAGGCCATCTTTCTTGGGGGAATTCTGAATTGATTCTCACTGAAAATAATGGAAGATAGTGGCCCTCTTTACTTCAAGTTGCCTTGTTCCCACTGCAACCACTATTGGGAAGTAATGACTATCTTTACAAATTATACCTTGTAGCATCTGTGCTATTGGAAGAAATGGGAAATGGTGGCCATTTCCCAAGTACACTGCAGGAAATAACTACATGGTACAAGGGAAATCTTTGATAAATATGGTATTTTAAAATCTTTCCACTTTGACAATGTTTCTTTAAATTCGTTATACATTAGATAAAAAACTTATGGCCCAAATTTATATCTGAATTAACTATTGATTGTACCAGTAATCAACTGGGCCTTACTATAAAATGAAACAAAACAAAACCACTACATTTCTTACTTATGTTTAAAATTGTTAGCTGGTTTATATAGTCCATATCTGTTGTTCTCTGTGCTCTTGGATGTATTGTTGGAAATAAATAAATACTCAGCTTGCCTCTTTGGGACAATGAAAATAGGCTAGCTACTAGCTAACAGCTATTTTGTTGTTGTCTACCTTTAGGTTTTCTTGTATTATTTGCACAAAGTTCAAATTTCATGCTGGTTAATAATAACAGTCAGATTTATACTCTTCCAATGATTGTTCTTGGTCTTAAGAGTGAAAAACTATTTGCTAAGCCTATATTTTAGGTACATTCAAATTGGTAATGTTACAAAATCATTCATTTGATCATATAAATTAATACATGTTTAGGATTAAGGTGATTTAGAGTTTTCATTATCTGTCTCACTGTAGGAAGCACAGGATATTTGTACCCTAGGCTGTTTATTTAAATGATGGGTTGTCACAATAACAGGTAGTGTTGCAGGAAAAATAAGAGATATTGTCATGGCTACTACAACTACCACATTGATAGTTTATTTTTTTTTAAGTTCTAAACATCTGGCTAGTCATTTTACAACCTACCTTCCCCATGTGTGATTCTAGCCTTTTTAAATAGGTCAAACAATAGGTTTATGTTAAATAGGTTAAATAAATAAAAATGTAGAGAGTTGAAGTATTCAGATAGCTCTCTCTAGGAATCTGAATTTCACAGTTATAGATTGAAAGAGAGGTCTTCAGAGTGTAAAGAGCATTTTGAAAGAGTAGTCTTAGAGTTCAAAGAAATAAAAGTTCAGAAGCTAAATTGTTCTGCTCTCTCTATGTAAGAGTTGAGAGAATTTATCCTTTGGGCTAGGGAGGAGAGAATGTGGTTATGGAGAACAAGAGAAAATATCAAGAAAAGCTCTTTATATAAAATGAAGAATGAATAACATTTCTATAGATAAACCACACCCCTGAATTCCAGGGGTACTAATTCCATAGTCACTCAGAGCTGAATTGGGAATTGATATGTATTTCTTTGGTCTTAGCGACATGATCAAGAACATGATAGCATTTCTGTCCATGTATTAAATGTCACTAAAATGGCAGAACATTAAAAATTCCCCACAGAAGTATGTTTTGATTTTATTCAGTGTCTAAAATGAAATGTTAAGGCCATGCTATATGTCTCTGCTTTCTACTAGAAGATTTTAATCAAGATTTAAAGCCACGTCTTTTCTATGAAAATAACAAACAGGAATATTTGTGTTATAGTACACAGCTTCTATGCATTGTTTTCCTTATACCAATTAGAAACATTTTGAAATATCTTTTCAAGATTATGACCATCATAAGCTCTGTAGCCTGAAGTTATAAAAGATATAGAGAACTCTTTTTTCATCTGTTGCTGAACAGGGGACAAAGGACTTCACACCTGCTTCACCTCCTTAAGCTATTCAGTTAGCACTCCAGATGGAAAGATGCTCTGAAGGAGAAAGAACTCTTTATTCCTTCTCTCTCTGCATGACCATTTAGAAGTCTATTTCCAGTGCTTCCTACCAATAATTTTTAACTGACACTTTGAGAGCCACCAGTACTTTTCACAAAACTTCAGAATTGAGTGGGTATTCTAGTGGCACTGAAGTAAAAAAAGAAAACAGTCTTTGTTACAAAGCAAGAGATGTATGTTCAAAAGGTGTTCTGCACCAGAGGTGGCCAACCTGCATGTGTACCAGAAGTGTCACAGGCAGTATATGTGGCACGCCACATATCATGGAGGGGGTAGGCAGCACAGTGGCAGATAAGGCAGAGAGCAGAAAATGAGCTGTAGATTAGGCAGGAAGCAAAAATCAGAATGCAAATCATGTAGGTGAAAGGCATTAGATTAGCACTTTGGCGACACATACGGGGGGTGCATGTGCACTTCCTGAGTATGGCGACTCACCCCCTACAAAAATGCTCCACTGACCCCTGGTTGGGATCCCCTGCCCCCCACCACTGACAGCTCTGGTGGCATCTGTGGGAGTTCCCCACTTACCACCCCCATGCCGCGCTCCTGTTGCTGCTCCTGTGCTCCTGCTGCGCCTCTGCTGCCACCGTGTCCCCCTAGCCACTAGGGGTACACGTTATTCATGGAGTAGCAGTTGGGGAGGATGTGGAGTAATTCGTGGCATGCCTGCCAAAAAGGTTAGCCCCCACTGCTCTATGCAATTGGTCCCCCACCTTGGAGAAACCTGTGCTGGAGTAACTCACTATTAGGTACATTGCAGAGGCATTTTGCCCGTTCTTGTAATTATAACAAGAGGGCGTATGAAGTCTTCTGAAAGCCTCCACAGTTGTAGCAATGTAGCTGTAATTAACACTTGGCTATCGTTTTTGCTATAAAAACATAAGCTGTTAGGGCTGTGTGAAGCTTTGGGTGCTGATTTGATTCGGAGGAGATTCGACCCGATTCAGTGGCCAAATCTCCGAATCCAAATAAAATCAGGAGACCAGTAAAAAGGTCCAAATCAATTTGAAGCTTTCTGAATCAATTCAGAAAATATTCTGAGAGCTTTGGAGATTTGGGGAGTCCCCACTCACTGCTACAAGGAGCTGGACCCGGTCTCCAATTTGGTAAGTAGGGTGTGTGGGGGGGCAGACTGTCCCATCCCCTGCCTGCTCCCCCAACCCCCACCCCCTCTGCCAGCTCCTTCCCCCTCCATGGTTGCCCTGCCCAGCCCCAGCTCCCAGTTCTTAAAAAAGAAAAAAGAAAAGAAGCCCCACACTCACTAGCTACTGCAACGGCCGTTGGGCCTTCTGGGGGTTTATGACAGAGTAGAGGGCAATAAGGATCGACCCCCGCCTGGCAGCAGCTGTTGAGTGTCAGGCTTTTTTTTTTTTAAAAAGAGCCTGGAAACTGGGGCTGGGGTGGCCAGCCATTGACAGGCAGGGGATGGGGCCTGTTTGATTTGGAGATTCGGCCAATTCAGCAGCGGCTGCATTTCCAAATCAGATTCGGCCAAATCGATTTGGGGTAGTGATTTGAGTCATTGAATTGAATCACTGTCCCCAGAATTGGCCACATCTGAATCTGAATTGAATACTAGCCGCTTCTCACAGGCCTATAAGATATATAAACATAATTGTGGCTTAGTTGTAGATTTTGACCATGGAGGTTTATGAAAACTTTTGCCTATCTAGGAAAGTTTTTGTCAGTCTTAAGATACCCTAGCCTGCATACCATCATGGAGCTAATGTTTAATTTAATAAATAACCAACCCTCTCCCTGAATTGGATAGCATTCAATACAGGTATGTCTTGGAACCCATCTTTTTCTTGGTGTTCTATCCAGCATTGCTAGTCAAAGTGAACTTGGGTCTAAAAGTAGGCATTGGAATTTGCTCCTGAACTTCACAAAGGTTATTCAACTTCTCCAAACAGCATGCTAGACCTGAGGTCCCTGCTAGCCCTTCTTTTCTCTGATTCTAGGATCTTTTACCTAAGAGTCTAGTGATTAAGACACTTTCCCAGGAAGTGAGAGATCTATGTTCTAGTCCCTCCTTGGCCAAAGGGGTTCTTAAATATACATCTCTTACTTCCCAGGGAAGCAACTTAAACTAATGGCTAAGAGCTAGGCTACTGAAAGCCCTCCGACTCCTTACCCACCTAAAATTTGCCAACTGTGCAGCCAAGAGCACAACAGTCCTGAAGCAAGAAGGAGAACAAATAAGAGGGTACGTGACTCTGTAGCTCAGTGAAGAAAGGAATCCTAGGTTTGGTCCCTATATCAGCAGTTCCTCATAGTTCAGGATGATTGTTTTCCATTATTGCTTTATCTGTGGCTCTGAAGTTGACTGATGAGGCTGATCTAGAAGCTATAGACTTTTGCAACTTGGGTAGACATTTCTGTGTAGGGTGGGTGTCTCTGGATTCTCGATTCATGCTGCATCACACTGTTTCTGCTGCTCCTGCTTTTCCATCTCCTGTTGTTGTTTTAAGGTTTCAAAGTACTGAGATCCTTGCAGCAGACTCTTCCTCCATATAGGATGATTCTGAGCAATAGTCCCCAAGAGTTGATGATGATGTTACATTTTTTCACGCCAACCTTGAGGACATCCTAGAAGTCCTTTTTTTGCTCTACACTTGAGCATATGCCTTGGCTGAACTATGAGCACAAAAATTACTTGGAATGTCTGGAGTCAGACATCTGGATGATGTGGCTGGCCCAGCGAGGTTGATGCTGGATGATCATTGCCTCGATGCTCATGCTGTTTGCATGTAAGAGGACACTACTGTTGGTGCATCTGTCTTCCCACTGGATTCGAAGGATCTTCTGCAAGCAGCATTGATGATACTTTGCCAGTGACTTGAGGTTTCCCTTGCACATTCTCCATGTTTCAGCTCTGTACAGTAAGGTGGGGATCATAGGTGTGATAAACTGTCAGCTTGGTTGATGTGATATTGCAATACTATAATTGAATGCCCATTACCTCAGGCATCTGAAGGCTGCACTTTCACTTTTAAGGCAGTTTTGGCTTTCTTCATCCATGTTAGCCTCCTGCAAGAGATGGCTTCTGAGGTACAGGAAATAGCCAACATACTCCAGTTTCACCATGGACGGGAATTACTGGAGATGGGGACTTCTCATTAAGAGTTTTTGATGGATGACCTTAGTCTTCTGAATGCTAAGTGTCAGTCCCATTTTCTTGTATGCCTTGGTAAAGATGTTGATGATTGTCTGAAGATCTGCTTCCAAGTGAGCACAGACTACAGCATCATCACCATACTGGAGCTCAGTGATTGAGGTTGTGGTGATCTTGGTTTTGACTCGGAACTGACTGAGATTAAACAGCTTACCGCCCTTCTGGTAGTTTAGCTCCACTCCAATTGGAAACTTGCCAATAGTCACATATAGCACTGTGGTAAGGAATATCGAGAAGAGTGTTGGAGTGGTGGCACAGCCAGGGCTGGATTTACACCTCACACACCTCTAGGCACATGATCTTCAGTGCTGCCTATCCGGACACAAAGCGGGGGAGGGGGTGGCAGCACGTGGCCAGATGCAGAGCAGGGACCCAGGGATGGCACGCAGGTGGGGCGCTGCCCCTGGTATGTTGGCATCCCTAGGCACATGCCTACTTTGCCTTTTGTGTAATCTGGCCTTGGACACAACCCTTCTTAACTTCCATCTTAACCTCAAAGAAATCTGTGATAGATCCATTACTGAGAACCATCACTTGCATGTTGTTGTGGATCAACTGAAAAAAATGGTGACAAATTTCAGTGGGCATCCATGCTTTAGAAGAATCCTCTGCAGCGCTTCTCAGTTGACCGTTTAAGAATTTTGAAGTCAAAGAAGTCCAGGTAGAGCAATTTATGTTGTTTCTAGCATTTTCCCTGCAGCTGGTGAGGGTTCTTGCAATGCCCTTTCCTTGGTGGACAGCCAAGTGATCCCCCTGAAATTTCCCGTGTCAGGCCTGACTCCCTTCTTGAAGATTGTCATGATCATGGCATCCCTGAGGTCATTTGGAATTTCTCTTGATTCCAGATCCTTAAGATGTGAGTTCGGAGCTGTGATGTGACTTTCTTTTCCCACTGTTTAAAGATTTCAGCAGGGATTCCATCAGCTATCATAGCCTTGTTATTCTTCATCTACTTGATTTTTTTTTTAATCTTGGCAAGGATTCCAAGATTTTCTTTGACTGGATGTCTTTGAGAGCACTCTTATCAAAAGAGATCCTGGTTTTCTGCTTCCCACGGAAAAACCGAGAAAACCACAGATTTCCCCTTTTTTTATCAGAGAAAACACAGATTTCTCCTTTTAGGAGAGAAACCCGCAGATTCTCTGCTTTTGCAAACAGCTCTGCAGGCTGGTTGAGCTCCAGGCTGCAAGAGCTGTTTGCAAATAGGGTGGGAAACCCCCAGCCTTGCCCAGATGGGGAAGAGCAGGGCCTGAGGCTCTCAGTCAGCTACAACTCTGCTCAGCTCAGCTTCACTCTTAACTCCTCGAGCTTGAGATAAGTGGGGCTTTCAAGGGGCTGGGGGCCCCTCTGGCAGGGCTGAGGGGTTGCGGGTTATGCCTTGGGGGCACCGACAGGGCTGGGGGGAGCCAGGAAGCAGCTCTACCCCGGCCCGAGCAGACAGCAGCAGTGTGGAAGCCATTTCCACATTGACTGTGCTGCAGCTGCCTGCTGTTGGGGGCAAGGAGCTTCAGACTTGGGTCCATGACCCCATAGCTTTGGCAGCTGGGGTCCCCCTGGCAGGGGCAGGGGTTATTGGTGGGGGCAAGAGGTATGAGTATGGTGGTGGGCTGTTGTGTGGGCAGTGAGGGGCACCAGAGGGGTTGGGATGGCTTTGGGGGTATGTGAGGGGCTGGGGGAGGCATTGTGGGTGAGTGAGGAGCAGTAGCAGGGGTAGGGGGTGGTGCAGAGGACTTTGAATTTTAATAATGGATTTTAGGGTTTTTATCAGCGAATTTGTGATTTTTATTTCTCAGAGAAAACCAGGATCCCTGCTTCTCAGTAACAGAATCTTAATTGATAAGGTCTTTAAAATACTTCTTCCAATGAGCATCGATGGCTTACCTTCTTTGAGCCAGTCTTCTCTATCCTTAGGTCTCAAAGGTGTTGGTCCCTGAACGTTTGGACCATAGATAACTTTGGTGGCACTTAAAAAACAGCACATAGCATGGATGTCAGTGAGATGTTGAATCTCCTTCTCCATGTCTTCCCACTATATGCTTTTTATATCGTGGGTCTTCTTTTGGACCTCTGCTTTGGCTTGCTGATGATTCAGTTTCTGTTGCTTGGAATTGATGCTGTTCTGCTAAGCACAACAGGCCTTATGGTCAATCAACTCTTGGATCTCCTGGTCATTTTCAGCAAACTAGTCTTGATATTTCTTGGTAGAGAATCCAAGTGTCTTTTTACTGGTGCTTATGACAGTGGATTGAAGGGACCCAAAGCACTGCCAGCATTCTCCCATTTTTGTTGATCAAAATTCACCAGTTTTCTTGTTGAGGCAGTGATGAAAAAGGTCTCACTTGATTGAGTCCTTGAGTCCTTCAGTGATGATCTTTTGTTGGCATTGCTTCTGCTGTAGCTGTCATTTTGGAAGCCATTTTGAGTTACATAACTGAGCAGATGAGTCAGTGATCAGTCCAGCAATTCTCTTCTTCTAGCATAGCTTAGGTGATGTGGACATATTTGTAATCTGAAGCACAAGCAATGACATAGTAGATCAAATACCAGTGCTTAGATCATGGGTGTTGGCATGATTGTGTCTTTTTCTGGCAGAATAGGGTATTGCTGATGGTGAGTCCGTGTTCTACACATTTGGTCCTAATATTATTTCTGCATGTTATCCTATAACTATTTAATGCAAAATGCATAGGCATTCCCAGGGCTTGCATTTTAAAAATAATTTATCATCATGTTCCTGAGTGAAGCTGATAAATTTGCGTCTACATATTGATAAGATTTATATTGAAGACACTTTAAGAGATTTCTTCCAATTATCAGGATACTGCTCTAAGAAACATTCTATAGCTTGTCTTAATACAATTACAAGATGATCAGACTAGAGTCATGTTTGCATAATTAGTTCCTCACCACTAGGAAAAAAATAAAATAGAGAATAAATCAAATTTCTGTTGTGCTAACCTGGGTTTTATTAAGTCAGTGATGATTTTTGGATTGTTGGTATCGTTGCTTGGTATAAACCTATGATATAAGTTATGAAGAATATTTGTATCACAAGAAAAATAAAATACTAAAATCTATATAATGATTTCCATTGATGTACTGCCAAATAATTTTTGCAGTAAGCACCAGGGAGGTTATTTTTGTCTGTGAAATATTAATTATGCCTCATGGAATCCAACTCAGTAAAGAGGTTTCCTTAAAAATTGTAAAGTAATTGGTAATACCTAAAATCTATAGTTTTACTGAGAACCCATTAGCTAGATTTTTTTTCTTTAAATTAGCAGAGAATTGGAACTTAATATGTCCCAAAGAAATAATTTCGCTTTTCTTAAGGAAGCTGTTAAGTTTTATTGACTTTCGAACAGTTTACCTCTTATGCAGTTCAAGTAAAAGTGCAACACTTGAAAAATAGGATATAAATGAGCCTTTTAAATTAGCTTGAGGACCTAAGAATGTCTTTATAGCATTAGCAGTTAGTAATTGATGCATTCATCCTAAATCTCAATTTTGCTGCTGCAGCAAGTCCCAGAAATTAGCATAACAATCCCAAGAACAAATGGGTCCCTGGTTGGAAGTTTTGCTACTACTTATATTTTCATTCATTACTGTGATTTTTGTCTGATCTGTGAAAGAAAAAAAAAACACATTTTGTTCACAGTATAAAACATACAATTATTTTATACTTTTCTCTACAAATTTAATATGTAGTATTGATATAATGTATTACTGATTATACTGTAAAATAAAACTTCTATAAATGACACTTCCAATTAGACTTTCTTAATATTTTTTTATATTCTTATTTTACTTCTTGAGGCCCTGCATTATATCTACAGGAATAACAATGTTATGGTCTATTTTCTTCTAGTGTATTAGAGATTTCCATAGCAGATTATGAAATTTAATCCTAAAAGTATCAACATCCATTTCTGCTTCATTTTTACATTGTAAAAATAGCACAGATGTAATTTTATAGTAGTAACAGATCTAAATTATATGCAAACACCCAAGGTAGGCTGGGACAAATTCACGCAAGAAAGCATGGTGTCAAAGTGTGAAACAAACATATGCATTAATTTCAACTGTGTCAATATCTAAGTATAGCAACATTAAAGCTATGTGGATTTTCATATAGTGACAAACAAGGATAGTGACATTTCCATATCAAAAGAGCATAGTGATGAATGGTAGTCTTGTCCATGAATGCTTCAATGGAAAGCATAAAAATCCTACTATATGCAGAGGTGCACCACAGAATGCAGTTTCTTTTTGATCATATTTAGACCCCAGCTTTGAAATGAGCTGCATATTGACAGAATCTTGCACCCCTATAAACTCTGCAGGTATAAATGGAGCTTTGTAGGATGCAGGCAGCATGTCCACACAAAGCTTGTTTGGAGAAGGAATTTGAGCATGATCAGTTCTTGCCCTAGGGCAGGCAAACAGCACTTGTAATTTTTACCCTCAATATTTTATGTGCAAAGAGTATTCTTATTTATGCAGTGTTTGAGATTGAACAATATTTACTCATCCCCAAAGTACTATGCCATCTTTGGAAAGTACTCGGAACTTGTAACTCACTGTAAAAGTTCTAATTATTATTTCTTAAATTAAGCATATTAATTGTATGCCTGAACTTTGCCCTCCACTAATTAAATACAAATAAGAATCTGTCTAAACCAGTTCAAGAAATAAGCACTTATTTACATTAAATTTAATGTTCATGAAACATGGGCCGCATCTACACGTGCAGATGACTGCGCAGTAACTGACGTTAGTGCGCAGTACCGTTACCATGTGTTTTTCTCCTGATGCTGTTGCATACTAATAATGAGCTACTGTGCAGTGTGAGAGAGCCACAAGGAGTGAGGGAGAGACTCTGGGAACAGCTTCACAGCAGCCCAGCACTCACCAGGTCCCAGAGCCAGCACACCAAGCTGCACCCAAAGCTCTGTATTTTAAAAGCAGCCTCTCTCTCCAAATTGGAGGAGAGGCACCCGACAGAGCTATTTAAAGCCCCAGTAAGGGGCTGAGTGGAAGGACGCCATCAGAAAGCAGTGTGCTCTCACTTCCGGGAGAGCCAGAAACTGGAAGTGAGTGAAACCTCCTACAGGCAAGAGCTGTCAGTCTGCAAGCTGATTGTGGCTGGAAGGCCACTTAAGAGTCCAGTGGGACCATTAGATGAAGGGAAGATGCAGCCCTAGAGGGGCTTCAGGGGAAGCCTGAATCTCCAGCTGCTGACATATGCCAAGAGAGCTTCGAGGATCACTAGAAGTGGCCAACAACAGATTAGCAAGCAGAAAATTTGGACTTCAGTGCTTCTGGAAAAATTAATAGCAGCCAAATTAATAGCCTACCATATCCTGGACGCACAGGGTTTCAGCCTCTTAAAGGGGAGTGAATGGACGTGTAGTAGCTTGTTAGTACTGTGCAGTGTTGTCACCACACAATTAGTGCCCATCAGCACTACTGCTCCATAGTAATGAGCTACGGTGCATTTGCATCTCATGTAAACACACCCATGCTGAAGTAAAAGCACTAAGCTGAAGTCCCATTTACATACAGAAGAAGTATAACACAGATAGAAAATATGCTGATTGTCCCACTCTGCTCTGCCATTGTATTTCAATCTTTACTAATATTAGCTATAGAAGTGCTCATAGCAGCAGCTATAGCCTATGAAGATTGGTGTTCAGCTGATTTTCTTATTGAAGTGCTTCTTTAACAATGTTGCTGCAGAATAAAGACTTCCAAATCTGAACAAGTAGGAAGGTCACACGATGGTATTTATGAAAATGTTTACCTAGAATTTACGGGCTTCCAAAGAAAATATAGTCAGCTGAATGGTCTGAGCTAAGAGCATTGTTACATTTTTTTATAATTAAAAATCTAATGCACAGGTCAGCCTAGATCTCCATTTACTTCACTATGGGACACAAAAAATTCAAAATAATATTTAATCTCAGATTGTCCCCAAGAGATAGTTTAGGAAATCTGTTTGAAAACTAACTGCATAAAATGCTAATACTATAGTAAATAAAAGACAGAGACTTACAAATGCCCTCTGCAAATAAGTGGTGTTTTCTTTTTACATAAGCTTTAAAAAACTTCCTCCCAAAGTAAAAGAGGGTAACTGTAATTGGAGGAATGAGTAGATTGTTTTCTTACCAACGGAGGAAATCAAGTCAATCTACAATCTATAGCTCTAATTGTACAAGCCAGTTCATATATGGATCAGATTGCAAAGCCTTGACCTACCACACTTCCTTAAAAGGACTGATAAAGGTGATTAATAACGCCAAGATATATTTATACAGTCTTTATTGCACAGTTCCAACTGCCATAATGACCATAGCAGAAGCACTCACATCACAGCCGTCACATTCGAACAAATCCACAAGTTCTGCTAAATACATCAACAATCTCAGAGAGGACACGAGAAGAAGATTGCAAAGATATCAAGTCATGTTAAACATAAAGACATACAAAAAACTAGAATCTTGGTTCCAAAATGATACCTTTTATTAGACCAACTGGAAAATGGCAAGAAAATTGTCCTATGTTAAACATAATTCACAATACATCTGTGAGGAATGGAAGAAAGATAAATACTAAATTGTTTTAAAATTTAGTCAACTAACCCTTTTCAGAGTCAACTACCACTTAGTGGGCCTTTTTTGTTTTTTGTTTTCATTTCCATAATCTTTCATGCCTGATTTCACTTAGATGCAAAAGTATTGACTCCGTAAGAGCTTGATCTGAAGCCATCTCTAATCTAGCTCAAACAAAGGGGGAAAAAAGACCAGTTAGACTTCTAGTTTCATTTTTAGACAGTCACTCAGAAAAGGATCAGAAGTTTTGACCTTTTTTGGCCTGTCCTGCAGGCTATGGTCTGCTTCTGAAACTCTCAAACGTTTGCAAAGAACAGTTCACATACGTAAGTATTGAGACAAAAAATGCAATAAGAGAAAATGTTTCAAGAACGTGTAGTAATTTGTGTTAAAAAAACTCACTGCATTTTTCTAGACCCTAAGACTGGAGATCCTTCTATTTGTTTTCAGGTTTTCTTTAAACAGTTGTCATTTACATAGGCATTTCCCAGGTATACAAGGTCCCTTTGCTTTTCTCCCCCTCTTATAAAAAGCTGTGCTTGGAATTGGTGTGCATACATGCATATAAATTAATCTGAACCACTATGGTAGAAGCAAAGTGAAAAACCTATGAAGAAACAACTTAACAATTTCCCTTTATCTACCTATTGACAGATAATCGGCTTGAGTTTCAAACTGATATATAATACACATTTCTGGTAGAGTTAACTCTCTCTGGTCCTAGCATTCAGATCTGGAAAAATAAGGAAAAGAATACATCAAACTATCTAAAGGAATTCACTTATATGTAGGAAATTATTGGGTGGGACTGGAGAAGAGCTATTTTGAAATGGAGGGAAGTTCTTTCTGTTCAGCGCAGACATTTTGCAAGGCAGGCTGGAAACTGTGGTTCTGTTGATGGAGGCTAATTTGGAAAAATGACCCCCAAGGAGCACGTTAGGAGGAGAGAAGTACACGGCCCTTGGTAATCAGAGGCTTTTCTTAGAAACTGTTCTAGTGAGAATAAAGAATAAATGTTGGTAACGATGGTACAGTACCTATCTATCTGTACGGCATATGGCTCTGTTTAGTATCTGCAGATTTTCAGAATTTTTCCTAGAGGTTTCAGAAAAGCCAGCTGTTTGTTTCTGTTTTGTTTTTCTTATGAGGATACTACAGGGCTTATTTAAAATGTTATTTGTTTTAATAAGATATTCCTCAGCATCATAGATATAATCATCTTTTGCAACAGTGGCTGAATGAGTGAATTGTGCTGTATTCTGTCAACATTTAGGAAGTGATGATACATTTGCTGCTTCTATTACGGTTCATTTATTATTGGTATAGCTTAGCTTTGACCTCTGCAGTAGCACTTTGAGTTGCCTTCATCAGCAGCCTGCAGACTGTCAGCTAAAGCACACCAGTATGTGTTGCTGCACCCTTTTAACCTATTTTGTATCTCTTCTGATAAATCTTGAGTATCCCATAGCGCATCCCATTCATTCTGGGCAAATACTGCAAGACAAAGCCTGTGAACATCTGTTAGATATGACTATCCCATTGAATAAGCTTTCTGGCTAGAATATTCACAGAGCCAACCTCTTCATACGTGATTATTTGAAAAGCAAGGGTTTTTTTGTGATAACCTTTATTGGACCTTTTTCAGTTGAGAGAGAGGTTAGGCAAGCATTTAGGCACAAAGCACCTTTCCTCTGGTGCGCAAAAGCTTGCGTAACATCTCTCCCAAAGGCACACTTGGCTCAATACAAGATATCATCTAAAAGCCTTGAATTCATACAGATTTCATTTGTGTGCCTGGAGCAGCCATGACACATGGGGCAGTGGGTTGGCACTGTGCCAGTTGCGGCAGTATGATCAGCCTCTCTGATCCCTGCTCAGAAAAATGGAGGCAAAGAAATTCTTAAATTTGTTATCTTTGTCATCTGGTGTGGCGACCAGATTTCCTAGCGTGCCTTGCAGAGGCCCCACATTACCCAGTACCTTGTTTTTACACCCTATGTATTTAAAAAAGGACTTCTTGTTGTCCTTGTAACTAGTCCCAGTTACATCTCCGCCTTGGCCTTCCTGACCATCCCCCTACAGCCCTGAGTAACCGAAATGTAGCCCTCCCTGGTGATGGTCCCTCCCTTCCATTGGGTGTATGCCTCCTTTTTAGCTAGGATACATTCCTGTATGCTTTTGGTGAGCCATGGGGGCCTTTGTGCCCTCTTGCCCCCTTTGACCCGTGTTGGGATTACCTGCTTTTGGGCTTGGAGGATCGTCTCTTTAAGGAACGACCAATCTTCTTGGCCACCTCACTCCTCTCCCTTCTAGGACCTCAGTACCTCCCTGACTGTTCTCCTTACGTCATTGAAGCCTGCCCTCCTGAAGTCCAGGGCTGCTGCGTTGCTTCAGGCCTTTCCACCTTGCGCTGGATGGTGAATTACAGTAGGTGATGATCAGTATTGCCCAGGTGGTCGAGCACCTGCAGACCCCTCACCAGGTCATTGCCCATGGCCAGGACCAGGTCCAACAAGGCATCTCCCCGGTGAAGCTGTGCACCTCCTGGATTAGATGGAGGTCCTGTATCTCAGCTAGGAACCTATGTGAGTTGTCAGACCTGGCTGACTGCTCTTCCCAGCAGATGTCTGGAAAGTGCAGGTCACCCATGATGACCACGTCCTTTGACGTAACTACCTCCATGAGCTGACTTAAGAATTCCCGGCCTAGCTCTTCCCCTTGGTTGGGTGGTCTATAGTAGACCTCCACCGTTAAGTCCCTTTCTTCTTGACTTCCTTGTATTCTAGCCCAGAGCACTTCAGTGTTTCCCCCCTCTGACCTTGTGCTATTTGTTGAGGATGGGTATTTCTCCTTGATGTAGTGTGCCACACCGCCACCTTTCCTCCCTGTCCTATCCCTCCTGTGCATGCTATAGCCCTTGATATGCACAGTCCAGTCGTGCGTTGGGTCCCACCATGTTTCTCTGAGCCCCACTAGTGTGGGCCCACACCAGGATTAGGGTCCCAGATTTCAAAAGGGCCAATTTTGGAGAGCTCAGGAGGCTAGTTGACGAGGCACTGAGGGACTGTAGGGTTGAGGACATGGGTGTTCATGA
>JAGPOW010000261.1:9976449-9998312 GCA_030014935.1 Caiman crocodilus
CACTACTTCACAGTTAGGGTGGCTAGGATGTGGAACCAGCTTCCTAGGGAAGTTGTTCTTGCTCCTACCTTGGGCGTCTTTAAGAGTAGATTGGATAGGCACTTGGCTGGGGTCCTGTGACCCCAGCACTTGTTCCTGCCATTGGTGGGGGGTCAGATTAGATGGCCTGCTCTAGGCCCCTTCTGACCCTAGTTACTATGAAACTATGTCTGGGTTAGTGTCAGCTAGCAGAAGGGTAAGTTCCTCCTGCTTGTTCCCCATATTATGAGTGTTTGTGTAGCGGCATTTGAGGCCTCCTGAAGATGCGTGCAATGGCCCCCTAAACTCAGTACTGCCCTGGCCTCTGTTGCTTACCTGAGTATTTGTGCTGCTCATTGTCAGTCCAGGCTGGGCTGTTCTTGTGGGTGACGCTTGGTTTAGTGGTCCAAAGCTTCCTCCACCCTCATCTTCCCCTTCCCTCAATGAGTCTAATTTAAAACCCGCCAGAGGAGATCCGCTAAACTTCAAGAGAACACACGCTTACCTTTGGGAGAAAGGTGGAGCCCATCCCACCTGAGCATGTCTCTCATCCTGATGCGTGGGTTGTTGTCTAGGAAGCCGAAGCCCACCTCAAGACACCATTCCCGAAGCCGCCAGTGATCTCTCTGATGCAGGTCTTGTGTCGTCTTCCATGTCTGCTCGCTGGTAGGACAGAAGAGAATACCACCTGTGCCCCTGTCTCCCTCAGCACGCCCCCAGAGCATGATAGTCCATCATCAGGTAATCAGGGCTTCTCCTGGCTGCATCATTAGTGTCCACATGGATTAGGACCATGGGGTAGTAATCAGTGGGCTGGGTCATGGCCTGGATCATCCCCATCATATTCTGAATCTTTGCTCCGGGCAGGCAGTAGGCCTTGTGTGTTGAGGGGTCCTGGCGACAGATGAGACCCCCTATACCTCTCTAGTTGATGCTGGCTGCAGAATGTGAGCCAGGCTCATTTGCAGAGGAAATATGATATCACTTTCTACTACACTGTTATGGAAAGTCCTTTGATATAAACCAATTATGCAGAGTTGCTATATGGAAATATGTGCTCTATCTAATAGAACTCACCTCTAGAGCCACCCTAAACCCATTCCTCATGTAATCTCACCACGGTACCATCCTGATACCCCACCTGGCATGCCTTGATGGTAAATCGATATTGATATGAATAGCTGCTCTCAGAAAAGTAGAATAAGAACTAAGGTCCTTCACTCTGCCCCGCTTATCATGGAGCAGCCTCAGTCTGGCCCACTCTTAATTGAACTTGCTGTTGCCCTGGGCTCCACGTCTTCTGGTCACCTGAACTGTGGTTCTCTCACCCAGCCACAGGCATTTCCCATTGGCCTCATCCATAGGCTTACTGCTCTGCAGGCTGCCTCCGCACTTTCTTGCAGCCTATTAACTCTGCTGCTTCTGTCTCTCCAGCAACAGAGGTTAGGGGTCCTTGTGACAGCCTATGAGAGAGATGAAGCTACGGGAAGAAAGTGGTGTCACAGTCCAAATGTGTTCCATTTGGAAGACAAATGTCTCAACTTCTCCCTGGTGTTTATTTTTGATAAATGTCTTGGGTTTGCTTTGTTATTAATCTAGAAGCCAGACACCATTATCCAATGACAACATTTTGTTCCATTGACGTTATCTCTTAATAAAATATATCTTTACTTTAGGTTGTTTGTTTCACAAAGTGTCCACTCTGCTAGGCTAATGACCATCAAAATTTTAAAATAAGAATGCCTTAATAAATATTTGTTGTACAGCAATAGTTCTTCAGACAATTTTCTGATGTCCCAGAGATACTTAATGAGGTTGCATTGCCTTGGTAACCTCTTCAGAGTATAGGAGAACAAGTTTTCATGTAGTCACTTAAAAAGAAATATCCACTAAAGGATGTATTGATTGCTATAACCCCTTGTCCTGAGAAGACCTTTTCAGGTGCTTAACTTGAAACATGAGGATACCTAATTATCTTATTTATAATGAAGTGAGAGAAAGGATGAGTGTACTTTAAACATTGACTTAAATTAACCCTCTGCCTAATCTCATTTTTTGATATTTCAATCCCTGGTGCACAATAATACACTTCTATAGACAGTCTTGTCTTAAGCTGAACTCAGTTGGCAAGACTTGAGTCAAATACAACTCTTATCAACTTTGGCAGCACTAGACTCAAAAATACTGATGGCCCTTTTTTTGGCTATCAGGATATCTAATTTAGTTTACTACTCAGCCATGTAAACTTTTATTTTGGTATGTAAAATAGGAAGGAGATAAAAAAAACCAAACCAAAAACCTTTCAGACTATAAATTCAGGTCAAGGTCCCTTGAACTCATGAGATTAGCACTTTGGAAGGGGAGTACATGGTCAAAAGTAGTGAAATACAAGAGCACATTGGTCATGGTGTCTCTTAAGTCTGAGGCTGCAAATGTCCCATGAGGTATATGTTGATATTTTTTTTTGTTTCAGCCCACACTGATATTATTATTTATTTTCTGCTGGTATTATAGCACAGTAGTAGATCCCAGTCCCAGCCTGGATCAAATCATCAGACCCTCCTTCCCAGGCAGAACATACTTTAAAATCAGTGCTGCAACTTAGAGAAGAGATGACATAATATTTATATTATGTTATATAGACATTTTTCTTCTTCCTGTAAGCTTCCCTGAGCCTTTGGTGGGAAGATTGGCATATACCTAAATAAATGCCCTCATATTATTTTAGCATGAAAAGGTTATTCTAGGAAAAGCTCCAATGACACAATTCCTAAGAGCTGGAAGTAATCACACTGAGTGCTACATCTAGGATCAGGAAAGAGTTTTACTCTCTAATCAGATTGGCATGGACTAGGTGTTTTGGCTTTTCTATGTAGCAGAGTATGGATCTTCCTTTTCAGATATCTTGTGTATATTTAACAACCCTTGCAGTAGCGGAACATTGAAAATGCCCTCATTCTTTTGCTTTACCTGAAAAAGAGTAGCCAGGCAGTTTCATGCCCTGGGTAGCCAGAACAGAAGGGACAGTGTAGGCCGATGACAGCACTGAGCCAATGACAGCAGGATGATCATCTGTCTCTGTGGTGACATATGTTTTGTGCACACCAACACAGCCAGGGCTACTTCCCTGATTGTTCCACTCCTCAGTTACACTACTGTATGCCTATGCCTGCTTAAGTTACTCTTGGTAGTATGGAGTGATTTGCCTTGCAGCTGTGCAACAAGGTTGTTGTGTAGTATTAGAAATAGGTTAGATAAGTACATGTAAATAATGGTTTGGCTAGGGATAATCTTGCCTTGGGATAACCATCACCTATTCTAGCCCAGGTTACCCACAATCCAATGGTCAGGCTGAACACATAGTTCAGATCATCAAATCAATATTTAAGAAAACTTTGCAGGATGGCTCTGATCTGTATCTGGCTTTATTCAGTCTCAGGAACACACCCATTACCAGTCTTGAGTATGCTTCAGCGCAGCTTCTGATGGGGAGATTTTTGCGCAGTACCATCTCTGCTACAACAGTGGAGCTAACTCCTAGACTACCATCGACTGCCTCCCACAAGTTGCAGAACCTTCAAAGGCGCCAAAAGGAGCAAAATGACTGCATGGCTGCATTTTTGCCGTGTCTATGAGAGGGGGAGAAAGTAAGGATGCAAACAAGTACAGGCTGGACACCAGAGTCCATCATGGCAAAAAGGCATGAACCACACTGTTATGTAGTAAAACCTCTCCAGCAGTAACATCTACAGGAGGAACAGAAGATGCCTAAGAAAGGATTATTCATCAATACCAGCAGAACATATTGATGTACCTCAAGAGGCTGCAGCAGAACAAACTTCAGAAGACAAACCAGGCCACCACAAGTAAGAGTTTCAACGCATTGCAGAGAATCCACCAATACCCACAGAGGAACCTGATGACAGTACGCAAACTAAGAGTGGACGTGTGGTGAGATTGTCTGTGAAGTACAAGGACTGTATAATGGGACAGCGGTAAAGGATAGACCCACCAGTGAACCAAGTGCTAGCAACCTCTGGCTCCACAATCCTGAAACATTCTGTGTTAACGTAGCACCTGATGAACATCCAACTATTTGAGAGGGAGTTCCCAGAATAAAAAAGAGGGATGTGGTGTATGTACCTTTAAGGGTCCAGCAGTAGGATAACCTAGTCTCTCCCCCTGCTACCCTGTGGGTGCGGTTTGTGGTGGTAGGTACTTGTAGTTCTATCTGCAAATTGTGAACATGTGAGTTGCTGAATCCTGTTTCTAATAAAGATAAAGCTGTTTACCACCCCACCAGTCTCCGTTGAATGGTGACACGAGGACAGAACCCCAAAGGTATGGAGCTGTGAGTGAGTACCCCATCCCTGGAAACCAATGGCATACACTAAACCAGGGCCAGTCAAAATGCAGCCTGTGGGCTGGATTCAGCCTGCCAGGTCATTCTATCCAGCCCACAGGGCCTTGGTCCAGCACCACGTGTCTGCCGGCTGTATCGCTGGACCAGAGAGCATGAGGACATGCCATTACGGGGTGGGGGGTGAGGGGGAGAGGGGTGTATGCAGGCAGGGACTGTGTGTGTGTGTGTGTGTGTGTGTATGCAGTCTGGAAGTGTGTATGTGTGTGCAGGCAGGGAGTGTATGTGTGTCTGCAGGCAGGGTAGTCTCTGTGTGTGTGTGTGTGTGTGTGTGTGTGTGTGTGTGTGTGTGTGTGTGTGTTCATAGGCTGGGTCCCACACAGAAACCCCACTATACACATGCATCCACACCCCCAGTACACACAGACCTCCCCACCCACATCCCGTCACACATCCCAGGCACCCATTCACCCCACAAACCCCATATCCACCCACACCCCACATATCCACACACATACCCACATGCACCTTCACCCCACACCCACAGACCCACACTCCCCCACAAACCTGTACCGAACCCCACAATATACAAGAGTAAAACTTCATTTTCAGCTATCGTGCAATCATCTCTATGCACCTCTATACACACACATTTGTAAATCAGGACAAAAATATTTTTTGAAACCAGATTAATGAATGTTGTAGATATTCACTTTTTAGAATATAATTTGGTATTTTTCTGGTTCCGAGATGGCAAAACCTCTTGCTGAAAGGAGTACTTCTGGTGGCAGAGGTCAGGGGTTAGGGGGCGGAACTTCCACTCACAAGATGGTGACTGGGAATGGGGTCCAACAAGGGGTGGGGCCACCAATGAAGCCATCAACAGCTTACTAAAACTCGGTAAGCTGCCCTCGACCCGAAATAATCACCCTCCCCTGGCATATACACTATAGGTTTGGCTAGGGATAATCTTGCCTTGGGCTGGGGGTTAGACTGGGTGACCCCCTGTGGTCCCTTCCAGCCCTACTTTTCTGTTGTTCTAAGAATAAAAAATAGTCTTAGCATTTATGCAGCTTCCCTCTTGAAATATAAGGCATGTTACATGTAATAAGAATTACAAGGCCTGAGAATCTCATCTAATACTATTATACCCATTTTGCAGCTGAGTATATTAAAGAAATTGTGACGCACATCATATATCTCTTTATACGGTCACTAGGCAGCAGTTTTTTCTCTGAGAACAAAACATAAATTCTATGGTTTGTTGGCATATTTTTTTGTTTAAAAAAGGAACCTGAGAGTAAGTCCCCTGAGCCTACTTATTACAATAGGCTACTTATTTTTCTGTTTTCAGGCGATATGCTACCTCTGTACATAATTTCAGTAGTGTACAAGAGAGAAGTATTATGTAGCAATGCCCTTAATACCTTTTGTTTCTAATCTAAGTGACACTCCTGAGAAATTTTATCAACTCCTCCTGTAGAGTAAAACATTCTAAACAGATTAGGAAAAAAAATCCTACACATTTTTCTTCTTGTCTATTTCCTGAATGTCTATTGGACAATGAAATATCTGTGCCCCTATATTCTTCAGGGTTAGGTTTCCTAGAGAGATTTAAATAGAAGAACAATTATATTTTAAATCCTCATCTTTTCTACGTGATTAACAGCCTGCAAATCTATAGATGAGTTAATGTTCAGAGATGCAGGTTTTGATCTTAGTTTTGTGTTGTGCCTATTCAGACAAAACAATAGCTCTGTAAACTTTTGGATATTTCATGAGTTAAATGCACATCCTCCCAATTCTTTCTTTGGCTATAGAACTTAATAATGCTGTGGTTAAGAAGTGGAAAAGAATAGTCAGACATTAATAGTAAGTACATATTGTATTCCCTTTCTGATGTATACAAAGAACAATTATGGTTCTGTACTTAAATAAGAGTCCAAGAGACTTAGTATAATTAAACGGTGCATCTGATTGTGCTTACATATTGTTAGAGTGGTGTAAATAAATAGATGAGGGCAACTGTTGGTGTTGAAATTCTCTGCCCAAACGGTGAATGTAAGTAGTAATACATGAAGGCTGCAAGACATTCATAACTTCCCCCACGCATAAGTTGCATATTATTATTATCAATCTTTAGAATCGAGGTGAGATGATACATTCTAATAAATCAAAAGTTTAATAATATAAACTTTTATTGGAATGAAGAAGCTTGCGGCAGCATGATGCCCCCTAAAGCCATGCTGCAGTATTGCTGTGAATGACTGTCAAATCCAGCCTATTTACTCCAGAATCACCCTTATATTATTAAAAGTTGTAACCCACTCCCATGGACTTCAGTCCCAACCTCAGGGGGCTGTAGTGTAGAGGAAAACTGGTAGATTCTCTCACTTTGACATTAGGTTAGTTTCTTTTGGTCAAAGTTGGTGCTTTCTAGAAATGGGCATAACTGCCCTCTATCAACTGTTTCATTTATAGCTCATTTATAAATGGTTCAGAAAACATGAAACATGGTTTCATTTATAGATGGTTCAGAAAACATGTCATGCCAAACACTGTCTCAGCAACATGTCATCTTGGTGGAACTCAATCAAGAACTGCTCTGACCTACATGGCTTTGACACGTGTGCTTGGCAGTTTACAAATAAAAGAAGTCTGTAATCAACTGGTTTTCTACCTCAATGCTACTTAAGCTTTCTGCACTTAAGGTCAGCAGTGGCAAGTTTTTGGAAGGCCTCTACTTCAATCTTATTGTTAGCACCCCTTTCTTACATGAACACCAACCCTTGTTAATACAGGAAAGAAAACACGTGTATTCTTACAACTCTGTCAGGGATTGTCAGTCTTTGGCCCATGGGCTGGATCCGGCCCACAGAATCTTTGGATCCAGCCCATGGACATGCAGCTTGATCAGCATTTGGTGGTAGGGGATACCTTCTCTTTCTCTGCTGCTCTGGGGACCAATGCTGGCTGCAGGCCCTTTCCCCATGCGGCTGGGAAGACAAGCAGTGACAGCAGGATTCCGGCATCTGCCTTTCTATCTACCTCCAACCTGGGGTGGATCATTCTGGCCTGCAGCTGGAACAGGTCCCCTCTCCTGCTTTAGGTGAGCCTTTGGTCTTACAGTGCATTTTGTCTTATGATTGCAAGAGGCAAGTTTTTGGTGGGTTATATCATTTATTGGACCAACTGAAGGGTTGGGATAGACTTAGACAAGCTTTTGAATACTGTACCTTCTTCATGCTTGAAGACTATTGCCATTGCTGTCCTTGATATCAAAACACATAAGCAGACTTGATATAGAAAAACTAATCAGAGACTTATTATAATAATAACTTTTTTCCTTCACTGCCAAACATTTGTATCAAAGTTATAGGTCAGAATGATTCTCAGTCTAGTTCCACCAAGATGATATATAGCTCTGACAGTTCTCAGGATGTTTTTTTCTTTAGCTGAAGAAGAACACACTGCATTCAAAAGCTTGCCTAAGTTTGTCCCAACCCACAAATATGCCTTTCATATTTCCTAGCCTGTTATGGTGACAAAATAATTCCAACTATATTTATGCTTTTCTTTTAGACCATGTGCTCTTTAGGACAGGGATGTGTTTGTAAACACAATTCACTTAATGATTCATTTATAAGAAATAAGTTTAAATGCAACACAAAATGTGGATTTATATTTTCATAACTCATTGAAATAAAGATGAAAACACATGATCTTAATTATTTCTTATAACTGGTATTGCATTTTAGCTCCATGGTATAAAAAGGGAGAATAGTACAGCAGACCTGTGCAAAGTGGCTAGTATTCACTTCGGATTCTGCCAATTTGGGGGACAGTGATTTGATCTGGTGATTCAAATCACTGTCCTGAATTGATTCAGCCAAATCTGATTCAGAGATTAGGCCGCTGCTGAATCAGCTGAATCTCCAAAGAGGGCCCATATCCCTCCTGCTCTCCCAGCCCCGTCAATGGCTGCCCTGTCTGGCCCCAGCCTTCCTGCTCTTTAAAAAAGAAAAGCCCGGTACTCACCAAATGCTGCCAGATGTTGGGGGGCAATCCACGCTGTCCCCCACTGCCCCGCGCTGCATGGGGGGTTCTGCCACAAGCCCCCATCCCCTACCCACTGTCCTAGTACCAGCTCCTGGCTCTTTAAAAAAACCCAAAAACCTCTCTCACCAGCTGCTGCCAGGGGGGTGCTGCAGGGGGGTGCAATCCCTGCTGACCCCATTGCCCTGCACTGCATGGGAGGCTCTGCCACAAGCTGCCATCCCCAACCCACTTTCCCAGTCCCCCCCATGCCTGCTACCCCCCCCAGCCCCAGCTCCTGGCTCTTTAAAAAACATAAAAAATAAAAGCCCCAACTACCTTCTCCTGCTGGGTGGAGGGGGGCGATCCCTTCTGCCCCCCGTGCCTTATTCTGTGTGGGGGGCTCTGCCACAAGCCCACAGAAGTCCTGATGGCCAGTACAACAGCCAGGGAGTGCGGGCTTTTTTGTTTCAAAAAAGAACTGGGAGGGAGCTGGGGCCAGGCAAGACAGCCATGGGGCGGGGGGGGGGAGAGTGGGGAGGGGATGTGGGCTCATGGGAGTGTAGGGCAGTGGGCTGCAGCAGGAATCACCCCCTGCCTGGCAGTATCCGGTAAATCGAGGCTTATTTTTTTAAAGAACCAGGAGCTGGGGCTGGGTGAGGCAGCCATGGTGGGGCTGGGAGAGCAGGCAGGGGTTGCTGGGTGCTCAGGGGAGCTGGGGGAGGAGGTAGGGGGTGGGGCCTGAAGTGGGTCACACCATGGTCCCCTCTACCCTCCTCCAGCCTCCCCCCCTTGCTTACTTGCATGGAGTCCAGGTCCAGCTCCCTGCAGCAGCCAGTGGGGAGTGCCCAAATCCCTAAAGTACTCCAAATCTTTTCTGAATTAATTCAGAGATCTTCAAATCAATTCGGACCTTTTGTTGGTCTCCTGATTCAGTTCGGATTTGGAGATTCACCTGCCGAATTAGACCTAATCTCTTCCAAATTGAATCAGCACCTGAAGCTTTGCACATTCCTATTGATCAGCCATAAGAAATGTATGTTCCAGTTTGTGTTTATTCTGATTAGGTTTTAGGACTATTCTGAAGACAATGTTAGCTAATATCATGAGTCCTTATTACCAATCATCGTGTCCATGGATGCAGTTACCTTTACAATACCATGAGGAAGTTAGAGAGCTATTCTACAGATGAGAAATTGAGATACAGAGGGCTTTCCCAAGGTTAAAAAAAATAAGTCTGTGCCAGAGGACTGAATCCAGATCTTTGAAGTCCTAAGCTAGCACTATGCCACCTGGACTAGTATTCCTCTCTGACACTCTCGGTAGATGACCCCAGTAGCAAACATTTTCCCTAATATTGTCTAAGAACTGCCTGTTGATATGGAATACATAAATTACTTTAAATAAATCTGCTCTGAAGAGAGTATCAGTTGTACAAGTTTGATATTCTTTCCCCAAAATCGTTCTAACCCAAGTTATAAACCAAATCATTCAAAAAAAGATATGCAACAAATTTTCTAGTTATGGTTCTTTATGCTATAAATATTCTTCAGCTTCATAATTTCAATAGACCTCGTTGGGTTATTTTTGTTGAGTGCTGTGAGTGGTTATTTGAACAACTCCTACTAACATTAACTTGAGGTGCATGCATGGAGAAAGGTGCAACAAAAGACAAATGTTGTGGGACTGTAATCTTGAATGCAAGCTTGTTTTGTGAAATACATACTAAAAAGGAAAATGCTGAAGGTACAGACAGTTTTAGGATTAAAGTTTGCTTGCGACATCATTTGCAATTTTCACCTAGATTATACTTTTCTCAGCGAAAATCATGTCAACATTAATTTCTGAAGTGTGAAATGTGCTATGTTCTTTCAGTTTACCAATTTGCAGGGACTTTTTCAAAATTACCAAAAAAAACAAATGTAAAAGTTCCATGATAAAGCTTATGTCTGCACCAGCTGCAGCACTGTCAGATTCAGAATCACATGTTTTGAATTAATTGCTTCAGAATAATAGATATAAGAAACCCACTAGTTCATCCAGTCTTTTTTTTTTGGGTGCTAAAGGATTGTTTACTATGTTACAAAATTGATTCTGGCACCATTTGCCTGGTACAAATGAATCTTATTTTGTACGTAATTTAGAATTGTAATGAAACACTGTATAATAATAGCATGGTCTATTAGCCAGACTTATGTACTTTGGATTTCTGACTTCTGTGAAATGCACAATATGTGTCACTGTTGCTTTCTAGGAGTCATTAGACAACAAGGCTGATAGGTAAAGCCTTGGAAAAATAACCCCCCCCAGCCTCCCCACCCCCCAAAAAAATGAACCCAGTTTTAAATGGTTATGCCATCCAAAGTAGAAATTGCATTAAATCACCAAAGGAGAATTACATTAACTCAGCTAACTCAGTATTTGTTTTACACAGCAGTTTGTGCTTTTAAAAAAAGAATAATCATTCCATAGAAAACTGTAATTTCTCCTTCACAAAGGAGCTTTTTTCTGAGCACATGAAGTGCTAGTTTGTTCAGTGTGACCTCTGCTTTCATTATATCAAGGTTGTATCTGATTAGGATATAAGACAGATGAAGGGGATGCTGTACCAAAAAAAACTTTTAGTCTTAGGTCACTTGCAAAGTGGTTCATCACTTTTATTGGCAATGTTTTCAATACTATTCAAGATAGGTACAAAATACATCAGCCTCTAAAGATCTGTATGTAATATATTTGCTGCACTTTGATGTGCTTATTTGGGAGTTGACCTGCATACAGTACCACTACACTCTGCTTTTCAATTTTCTGAGGACATACAGCAAAAGGACTGGAAAAGTCTGACAATCTACTTGTACAGTGACAATACTGCCTCCTGGTGGCTTCATCTGTCATTCATGGTTGGTTTACTGAAATGTGAAACTACCTTCTAGCTAGAAAAAACAAACAAACAGGTTTTTATTTCTTTTAAAGCTAAATACATGCCAATGCAGTTTCAATATCATTTTTGTTTATAAACTAATATCTTGTATATGTATTGTTACAGAAGAGAAGTGTCCACGTGTTTTTCTTTTTTGTGTCCTGTGATGTCTCTGTTTTCTATGCATGAGCTGTGATATGTTTTAAGTCACAGAGCCCTCCTGCTCCTATACTCTTCTGCTACCGAAAATCCATGCTATGTTATTTTTCCATCCTGCTGAGCTGGGGAGATATTTGGTGAGTGTACAGATGTGTTTGTAAAAAAAAAATCAAATGTGTACAAGTAATTATTCTCTTTCCAGTATATGAAGCAAGATGATCTGTCTATATGTTTACAGACTTCTTTAAAAAATGCAATGACCTTCCCTGTGCTTAACTGAGAAAGAAGGGAACCTGGATGTTTCCGTCATAAGTTATGCGCTGGCAATATTTTCATACTTTAAGGGTATCTAAAAACACTTGTATCCATTGGGTCTCTGTGCACAGCTGAGGATAAAGCCAGATTTTAAAAGCAGTCAGTACCCAAGTACGATTAGATTTTCAAGTGTTCAAATCCCATTTAGGTATGAGTGTACGGGCCAGACTTCCAGAAACATTTGATGCCCAGCAGTTTCAGCTGTAACATTGATGGCTAGATTTTCAAGAAACATCCAGTGTTCTGGGAACTTATGAAAATTTGACCTTGAATGTGGAGACTGAGCACTTGAAAAACCTGGCACTGAAACATGTAATATAAAAAGGCATAAGTATCTAACAGCTTATGTGGTGCAATCTGTAAGTAGTTGAAACTATTAGGAGTTTTATTTGAAAGGAGAGAGAGTAGCATATGGTGAGATCTTGCAGTTTCAAACACAAAGGTATTTCAAGTGGACTTCCAGAAACTTAGCAGAGTTTTAGGAAAGAATAAGGGTTATGTTTAGAACAGGTTGGATGAGAGAGGCTACTGCCTTGTTGAAACATTTCCTGAACTCTTTCTTAAATATGCTGTCAAGAACAGAGAGAAAATGTTGCATTATCAACTATGTGCAGTAGTCTATTTTTAAGATTTCATTTTAAATTTTTAAGTATCTGCTTTAGTAAGAAATGCAGCATAACCAAAAAATCACTTGAGGTAGAAACTCACTCATTTGCCTATTTCAACTGAACACAAGTATTTCAAAGTCTAATCAGAAATGTCAATCTTTATAAAAAAAGTCACTCTTATTTTATTCTTGTTAGGAAAACAGGAAATATTCTAATATAATAAGAGCCTTACCACTTCCGTCTGTCTATCCGTAATGCTCCAGACCAACTGTGCATGCATGGGCCAGAGAAGTAGGAAAGACAGATGGACAGGCAGAGGTGGAGGTCGGGGCAAAGGCAGGTGGGGCAGGCTGTGCTCTCTGCTGCAGGCATCAGCCATATGGAGGCATGGCTTGTGATTGTGGGGAGCATGGCTTGTGACAGTGTGGGGGGGGCATGGTGCACAGCCTTGTGGGGAGCATAGCATGTGGCTGCCAGGTGTTGCAAGGGGAGTGGGCAAGGGAGCGTGGACAGTGCCCGCCAGCTACAGCATGTGGTCTCAGAGTGAGGCACGCCCCCCTGCCTGCTCCCTGCATGGCATCCTGTGGCCATACTCCTTCCACGTGCAGGGAGCACCTGGCCGGGCACACAGCTTCAGGGTGCTATGCAGGAAGCCGGCATGGCCACAGGGTACCACAAGGGAAACAGTCGGGGGGTGCAGGCAGTGCCCACTGAACGCAGCATGTGGCCGCAGGGCATGGTGCATCCCCTGTGCATGCTCCTTGCGCAGCACTCTGCAGCTATGCGCCATGTTGTCCCCTACACTGGGAGCACCCACCAGCTGCAGGTGGCAAGATGCATGGGGGTGTGGCATATGGCTGGTGTGTGTGTGTGGCTTATGGATGGATGGGTGTGGCATGTGGCTGGGTGCGTATGTGTGTGTGTGTGTATATGTGTGTGTGTGTGGTGTGTGGCTGGATGGGTGGCTGGGTATGTGTGTGTGGCATGTGGGTGGGTGTGTGTGGTGTCTGGGTAAGTGTGGGGGTGTGTGGCATGTGGCTGGGTGGGTGGATATGTGTGTGGCATGTAGTATGTGTCTGGGCATGTGAGGCTTACGGCATGTGGCTGGGTGTGTGGTTGGGTGTGTGTGTGTGTGGTTAGGTGGCTGGATGGGTGTGTGGCATGTGACTGTGTGTGTGTGGTGTGTGGTTGGGTGTGTGTGTGGCATGTGACAGACTGAGAATATGTGTAGTTGGGTGGCTGGGTGTGTCTGTGGCATATGGCTGTGTGGGTGTGGGTGCGTGTGTGTCTGAGATGTGGGGGGGCACATCGGGCTGGACACAGAGTGAGGCAGGATTGCACACAACCGGATGCAGAGTGGCAACAGCAACACGGGGCCGTGGATGGTAGCGCTCGGTCCCCTCCACCCACCTGTCACTCTTGACAGGAACTTTGCTAGTAGATGTATAAACTGCTAATCTGATATTAGGGTTTCATAGTTAAACTATGACAAGAAGATGAAGAGTTAAAGCTCCTATTACAATCACTATGTGTGTTTCTTTCAGGATGCGTCTACAGAAATGTTTACTGTGCAATTGACTAAGTATTTGCACAGTAAATGTCTTGGTGTCTACACGTGCACCCCTATTAGGCTGAAGTATATTAATTTACTTTGCAGCACTATAGTACTTGTAAATAGTGCTGCCTGCTAGCTAGCTCCACACTGAAGCTCCCTTGTGCACCAGTCAGCTGCTCCGCAACATGTTTAGCCAGGGAGAGCATCCCCAGGCTGGCAGACTGACCCCCAGGACGTCCGGTCAGATGGGGCTGCTCTGACCTGGCTGTACATGCTGCTCATGAATAAATGGTGGTGCTTATCGCTCTGAAGTTGATTGCTCCCAGGAGCATATTCAAATGGTGCACCTGGGAGTAATAAACTGCAAAAGATGGCAGTTATGTTGAAGTCTAGAAATTTGAACTATATTTTGTTAAAACTTAATGAATTCTGCTTTCAGTCGCCAGTTGCAGTTTGCTTCTATCATGTGTACATCCAAAGTTATTAAAGTTAAAATTACACAAGGACTGTGTAAACACCCTGTATATTTTATATTATTCTAATATGATAAAAGCCTAAGTCTTTCTGTATTTCTGTCTGTCCATCTGTCCGTAACGCTTTATTCTCACTCTAATTGGCTTACAGAAGCAGCCAATCAGAGTGCTCCAAGTGTGGGGGAGCACCACTGTGATTTCAAAGCCACACTGAGGGCCAGACAGAGGAAGGACCCGACTCCCTGTAAGAGACAGAACAGTGGCAACATGGGGCATTAGGTGGCAGCATTCCATCCGAGCCCCTTCCCCTCCCCCCACCATTCTTGACTGGCAATTGGCTACTGTGTCTGTAGATAGATAGATAGATAGATAGATAGATAGATGTAGCAGCTGCCCACCATGGCATCTCCCTTGCTGCTCTTCCCTCTGAACTTTACCCAGAGGCTTTCAATAGACCTATCTTCTACTTCTTGCCTTACTACTCACAAGAGAGAAGAATTGGTTGAGAATGTGAAGATGGAAAGCAACTTGAGTGACAGGGAGTCCATCTAAATGAGATGCCATAATGCATAGTAGCCTATTCTCCTCCACATTAGCATGCCATGGCAAAAACTGTGCTACTGCACTAACGCAGAATAGAATTAGTCTACTGTGCATTAAGCATTACAAAAATACCTTTCATCTTTGCTACTGTGCATTAGTGCAGGCTTAATGCACCTTTATGTAGTACCTCATATTAGAGGTATAAATGTGCAGTATCAAAGGTGCGTTAATGAATGCGTAAACAGTCCCACTGACAATGAAATGATAGAGTTCAATATCCTAATGGGAGGAAGGAAGGAGAGCCACAGAATAAATACACTGGATTTCAGAAAGTCAGGCTTTAAGTAACTCAGGGAACTGGTTGGAAGGATCCCCTGGGAGGCAACTCTTTTAACAGTACAGGCAAAATGTATCCCAATACAATAGAAGAATGAGAAGTTTAACAGGAAACCAACCTGGCTAGAAAGCAACATCTTCAATGGGTTAAAACTCAAAAAGGAATCCTATAAAAAGTGGAAACCTGATCTAGGGAAGAGTATCAGAATATTACATGGGCATACAGAGAGAAAATTAGGAATACCAAGGCACACTATGATTTGCAGTTGGCAAGGTACATAAAAGGCAATAAAAGGTATTCTGAAATTATGTCAAAAATATGAGGAATATGAGAGAAACCATAGGCCTCTTTCAAAATACAGAAGGCAATCTAGTTATGGATGAGGTAGAGAAGGCGGAATGCTTTTTTAAAAATGCTTTTTGCAGGGCATCTACCATCTGACGAGTGTAGTTGGCAGCAATGATAGGGAAGGAGACAAACGGCCTAGTGTAGTAGAAGAACAGGTGATGGATTACTTAGAGAAGCTAGATGCTTTCTAGTCAGCAGGGCTGGATGGGAGGCACCCTAGGATATTGAAAGAACTGCTTGACGTGTTTTTAGTCACTTCCCTCTTTGAGAACTCATGGAGGTTGGGTAAAATCCCTGATCATTGGAAAAGGGAAAATATAGTGCCCACCCTTAAGAAAGAGAAGAAGGAGGCTCCAGTGAATTAGACCAGTCAGCCTGACATCAATCATGGAAAAATCAACCAACAGATCCTCAAGGAATCTATTGTGAAGCCTTTAGAAGAGAACAAGGTGATCAGGAATAGCTAGCATGACTATACCAAGAGCAGGTCATACCTGAACAACCTGATTTCTTTCTATGATAAGGTGATGGGCTCTGTGGATGGCAGAAGAACAGTGAATGTGATATACTTTGACTACAGCAAGGCTTTTGACTGAATCCCATGGCATTCTCATTAACAAGCTATGGAAATACAGATGAAATGAAAGTACTGTAAGGTGAACAAAGAACTCATTGGTTCATCATGCTTAACGAGTAGACATCATTGTATCAATGTCTAGCTGGGAGGAGGTATCAAGTGGGTTCTACAGGGTCCGGGACTGGTATTATTTAATATCTTCATTCATGATGTGGATGATGGGTTTGAGTGCACGCTTGGCACGTTTGTGGACAACACCAAGTTGGATGGAGTTACAGATACTCTGGAGAGAAGGGCTAATATCTGGAATGACCTAGATAGACTTGAGAAATGGTCTGCAATCAATCAAATATGATTCAAGAAGGACAAATGCAAAGCTTTGCACTTGGGATGGAATAATTATATGCATGAATATAGACTAGGGGATGATTGTCTAGGCTGAAGTATTGCAGAGAAGGACCTGAGGTTCCAGTAGACCATAAACTGAATATAAGCCAACAGTGTGCTCTTGTTACAAAAAACAGCCAACAGTATGCTGGATTGTATTAACAGGAATGTCATTTGCAAACCAAGGGAAGTAATTCTTCCATCCTGTTCAGCACTGATGAAGCCTCACCTAGAGTACTGTATCCAGATTTGAGCCCAACACTTTAAGAAGGATGTGGGCAGATTGGAAAGAGTCTAGCATGCAGCAATAAAAGTGACTAGCGGCCTGGAAGGCAAGTCTTATGAGGAAAGGCTGAAACAACTAGGGTCATTTGGCCTGGAGAAGAGAAGACTAAGGGGGGATTTGATAATGGTCTTCAAATATCTCAAGTGCAACTACAGGAAGAATGGGGTTGGGTTTTTATGTGTGGCTGTAGGGGACAGAACTAGAAGTAGTAGTCTCAAACTGCAACAGAGGAAGTTTAGATAGGAGATTGGGAGGAACTTTCTGACTATGAGAGTGATCAACCATTGGAAAAGGCTCCCTAGAAAAGCTGTGGAATCTTCATCCTTGGAAGCTTACAAGACCAGGTTAGACAGACACTTTGCTGGTATGGTTTAGTCAGCGATGATCCTGCTTTGAGCAAGGAGCTGGTCTAGATGGCTTTGTGAGGTCCCTTCCAGCTCTAGTAATAGGACTCATATCTACAAGAAAGATGAGTTAGCATTGCTGTTTGTGTTTCTTGATTTTGAGATTTTACTTCTGTAATCTTTATACTACATTAATATAATATTTGCATAAATACCTATTTATTTATTAAAGAATAATTTGATACCTAGCAGTACATGTACAGAAATATACACAATGAAGCCTGGTTTACCAATGTCTTTGTACTTATTTATGTCTGTGAAATGGGAGAACAAAGTAGGTGTCAAACATTAACGCATTGGGATTTTGCATTCCTCTAAACTAGAGTTTCATTTTCATGCCACTTTACACAGAGGCATAAGCACACAGTTGGTGAACATCTGAGAATCAGGCCTGTGTCATCTACTATTACAAGAAGATTTAGTAAAAGAAGGTAGGTTATCATGTTTACTGTTCTCTTCAGACATTATCATTCCCTTGGCATAGTTTCCTAAAACTGCATTTCATGTCATAGTATTCTTTTTATTTGTTGTCTGCCACACAAAGGAAGCTCCCTTATGTTACTCAAGTACCAACAGAGGCCAAGTGATCCTTTTCATGTAACCACTTCTTTTCCCCCACCCAAGAGATCATCTCTCTTACACATTCAAGTCACTAGCGCCCTGAAAAAGGGTATGCCTTACCTGACAAGATAGAGCTCTTTAGTTAATAGCTGAATTTTTATTTTGGGAGAAGGGAACTCAAAAGTCTTCAGTTACAGAACAGTTATAAAGACCATTATAATACTTTATAGTACTTAGTGGGCGTGTCTTTACGTGAATCTAAACTTAATGCACCATTGCTTAAGATGAATTAGGTGTGTGTCTACCCATGGATGCACTAATCTGCATTCAGGTGCATTCAATTTAGGCACAAATACATAAGCCTCATTAGTGCACATGCAGATATGCTAATTCCCATTAACATGGTGTATATCCTTTGACACACATCTTGCTAATGCATGTTAGTATGTCTATACATTAATTAATGCAACTTAGCTATTCACGCATAAATTTGATACTTTCTTTATGCCGGTATCAAATTTAGACTTGAATAGCCTAAAATCACCATTGTAAGGAGCATTAAGGGTGTGCACATGTAGATGTGCACACCCTTAATGCACCTTAAATTGAGCTAATGTGCATTAAATGTGCACATGTAGACACACCCAGTGTTACATTAAGGACAAGCCTGGCTTTGTTCTTTGATGGCTGGCAAAGCTTGAATCTAAAAGGATGCTGCCCATTTGTAATGCCATTTAGCAGGTTCAAGAATGTACTCTGTGAGCATGTATACACATGAAATTCATGTGACAATCAACTCCAGCGCAGTTTGTGCTGGTGTTTATTGCTCCTGGGTACAGCTTTTACATGTGTACCCAGGACCACAGCACATTGAGCTGGGGTGTCTCAGCCCTGGTTGGCAGTAGGTCTGGGGGTGGGGGGAAGAGAGGGAGGGGTTCAGCCTGCCAGCCTGGGGCTGCTCCAACCCAGCTCAAGATGCTGCAGAGGGGCTGGCTGGGGCACAAGGGTGCTACAATCTGGGCTAGCTGGCAGGCACCCACAAGCTCCAAGCAGCCCCTACAGCAAATACACATATATGTGGTAGAGTAAATAACTCAGGTATAGGGTAATACTTGTGTCAGGTAGTACTATCCTACGGCAGAGTTAATTTGTGTACTCTACCCTAATAGCATCACATGTGTAGATGGTGATGCTTTACTACAGAGCTCATTAGCTAGCTCCACAGTAAAATGTCTTACATAGATGCACCCTATATTTCATAGTGGTCTTCCATGCTCACCCTTCCCTAGAGAGTGCTGCTGAGTAGGCCTGTGCTAAGTGGCAAATATTCAATTCAGATTCAGATTTGTTTGATTTGGAGGGAGAGTGATTCGATTAGGTGATTCAAGCTACTGTCCCTATTCAATTCGGCTGAATCAGATTTGGAGATTCAGCATCAGTTTGGAGATTCAGCTATAGACTATAATGGGGTAAATACCTATAACCTTGTCGTTTTTTTACTGATTCACATGAAAACAGCAGGGATAGTAGTCCCTTCAAAGCACATGAAATCTGCTAATTTTCAAGGAGGTGCAGTAGTTTCTATGAAAGTGCCCCTCAAGCTCCTGAAGGCAAAACTCATATCACTTGTGTGTGTTAAGGGGTATAGATTGTAGCCATGTTGGTCTAAGGACATAGGCAGGCAAGGTTCTTTGGCTCAATCTGATATCCCTTATTAAACCAACTGAATAATTGGGGAAATATATCTTAGCAAGCTTTCAGGACATCTGACTCCCCAGGTACCTCTCCACTTTTACCTGCTACATCCCCCTTCCTGCCTGCCCCGCCCTTCTCCCAGCCTGTCTCTCATCCCTGATACCTCAATTTACATTTTCACTGACTAGCTTTCTTTCATGTAACCCAGCCTCTGGCTTCTTTATTATTTGTTCCATCCAAGAAGATAACACACCAAATGCAGATGCTTCCTCAGCCTGATGAAGGGCTTTTGAACCTGAAAGCTTGCTAAGATGTATTTCTCCAACTATTCAATTGGTCTAATAAAAGATATCAGATTGACCCAAATAACCTTGTCTGCCTTGTGTGTGTTAAGGCAGAGCGGGATGAATGGAGCAGGGATCATAGACTGTAACAGGGAGCTTTCCTGCTGCTGGTTAGATCTCAGCCCACCCACCCCTCTTTTTCCTGCCATGCCTTGATGGAAAACTGATTCAGGTGTTACACAGCTCGGAGGCTGCCCATTTAGGCTCCTGATGGCTAGGGGTGACATCCATTCCACAACTCCATACCTTACCTATACTGTAGCCCATGCCTCGCAGATTGCATCCTTCACCCCCTCCAGCTGTGCTCCCCTCTCTGGGACCTTTGGCTCCCCCTTAGGCCCTGGACTCACCTTCAGGCCACTCGGAATCCTGAGCCTCTTGCTCTGGGCATTCCTTGTGGTGGGCCCATGGCCTTTCAACCCCACTTCGGGTTCTGCCCTCGGCACAGACCAGTCAAGGGTACCTTGGGTCACATCTGAGCCACCTGCCTGTTCTTACCCTCACAACTCCACTGCAAAGATCTTACAGGCCTCTCAAAGATCTTACAGGTTTGGCCTTTCCCCAGCCACAACTGTCGACTGTGCATAGAGCTTGGGGAACCCCAGCAGTGGGAGGTTCACCTTCAGGAACACCAGACCAGGATCCAAGGAGGTGTGGTGGGGTGTCACAACATCACCAGCAATGGTGAACACTCTCTTGCTTGGAATAATGGTTGGTGGACAGGACAGGTGTTCCTGGGCAACTGTGGCCAGATCCTGCCACATCTGCCTGCAGGTTGCCCAGTAAGCCAAGGGGCTGCAGTGCAGTGCCTCCATGTCCTTGGTGAGATATGTAGCCCCCGAAGCCTCCGTGCTACCTGCCTGAAGGTGGGGTCTGGTGCCTCTGGACCCCAACATTGTTGCCATGCCCTTAGCCCACATTGACAGCAACTGTGGTGGAGGAGTTGGACTGGTGCTGGGAGTGCTGACATGGAAAAGTGGATCCCCCTCTTCCACATCTCCCCACACTTGCCCTTCTGCCTCCTTGACTGTTCACCAGCACCTCTGTCTTGTGATCAAGGGTTTTGCTAAGCAGATGCTCCCCTTCACCATTGTGTTGCACATGGCTGCCAGCATGTGGACCATACTGGACCACAACATATCCAACTATTTCTTGATGCCCTCCTTCAGCCACTTCAACGGTTCCTGCATCTCTGGGGAAAATGGCTTGCCCCAGCCAGGGACATTGATCCCCTGGAACTTTTCCTACAGGTTGGGCACCACTCAAGCTCCTTCAGTATAGAGGTCAACTGGCCAAGGAGGGCATCACCAGCACTGAGTCTCTCAGTGGTCTTGAAAAATGGCTTGAGAACCACCAAAATCTAGGAGATGGTATCCCACTCTGTTTTGTTAAGGGGGAGGCTGATCCCAATCTCCCCAACAAAGGCCATCTCATGCAGCCTTTTGAGCATCAGGTATGTGGAGTTTCACTGAGTCTCCACATCCTGCATGATTTTGTGCTGTCTGTTTGTCCCGCAGCAGCTTGCCTCCCTTGATGCCCCAGTGGAAGTAGTTGCCACCTTCCTGTATTTTGAAATAAGCTTGCTGGTGGTGCTTGCACCATCATCGGCAGCCCTGTCCCCCCGCAAGGCATCCCTCACTACAGGGTGGAACTTGTGTGCCACACAGCAGATGCCAACCAAGTTGGCATCACGGACCACCTTCACTATATTGGCCCCATTGTTAGTGACCATGAACCCATGGGTGAGCTCACCCTGCCCAACGAGACACCCCTGCACCATGTGATTCATGGCCACCAGGATCTCCCTTGCTGTGTGGGACTCATCCATCACTTATCATAGTATCATAGTATCATAGTACCTAGGGTCAGAAGGGGCCTAGAGCAGGCCATCTAGTCTGACCCCCCGCCACTTGGCAGGAAACGAGTGCCAGGGTCACAGGA
>JAGPOW010000261.1:9998412-10012847 GCA_030014935.1 Caiman crocodilus
CCACCCTTCGTGAACGCCCATGTCCTCAACCCTACAGTCCCTCAGCGCCTCGTCAACTAGCCTCCTGAGCTCCCTGAAATTGGCCCTTTTGAAGTCAGAAGGAGAGTCCAACTTTCACTTGAAGGAGAGTCCATGGATGCCCTGAATGATCGCACCAGTACCCTGTGAGGGAGAGGTAGGCCTGATCTCCACCCTGGATGCTCCAGATGTCTGAGGTGAAGAGCAAAGCTACTGGCCCTACCTTGTGCAGCTCCTCCCTCAAGTACTCCCTGCATGCCTCATACAGGTTGGACACATCCATCCTGCTAAACGTGGTGCACATGGGCACCTGGTAGGATGGAGCCATGAGAGTGATGAGATGCCTGAAGCCTGGATGCTCAACAAAGGAGAAGGTCTGGTCATCAAGAGCAAGCATCTTACCAATGCTCTGGGTGACCTTGCTCACCTTGGGAACGCACCCAACTTTGTTTCTGCTTTTCCTCCACTGGTCCAGGATGGCCTGCCTCTGCTTCTTGGGGACAGGGGCTTTGGAACAAGAGGGGGACTTTTGGGGGGGGCACACTCCCACTGGTGTCAGGCTGAGGTGGAACAAGGGTGGGGTGGTCCTGCCTTTTGAGATGCAGCAGCATCACTGTGGTGGTGACATGTTTCTCTTCGTTGTCCCAGATGATCTGCTTTTGGCAGTGCTGGCAGATATCAGATCTGGGATCATCTGCCACATCAAAATGATCCCATATGACACCGCCCACCCACTTCTGGGTTGCAGGTAGGGGTCCTGCCTTATCCCCCTCCTCACCAGGCAGAGGCACAACGACAGGAGGAGCTGGGCTGCCTGCCACCACAACCTCCTCTGAAGTCCCTTCCCAAAGAGACTTGTCTCTAGGGGAACTTCAAGGTTTGTGGAGCACAAACACAGATTCCCGCTCCTTCCCCAGGATTTCCTTTGCTATGGTACTCAGCTCTGCTGTGTCCAGATCCAGCTTCTGGCATTGGAAGGCTGATGCTGAGAACTGAAATTGGGGTGGAGACTGTCATGTTGGTGCTGGTTGTTATTGCTGGTGTTAGTGAAGGAGGTGCAGGTATAGACACTGTTTCCACCTCTTTGTTCCCACTAGCAGCAGAAGACTCATCACTGCCAGGAAAGAGGGTGTGTCTCTGTTGGGGGAGGGGGGGCGGAACTTGCAGCTCTCCCTCTAGCCCCTTTCTCTCTACTGCCAGACAACTTGGCACCTGCCTTTCCAGCACTCTTCATGATGCTTGATGTGCTGCAAAATGTGTGTCTGTTTGTAATATATGTCATGTTTTCCTGCAGTGCACACTGCCAGGGAAGACAGAGAGACTAACTACCAAGAGACTAGATAGCAAGCCAAAGCCTTTCAGATGCTGCTGGTCCAAGCGAGGCAACTCACAAAAGGCACAGATCACTTCAGACACAGCCTTATATGTTGTTTTGTGTCCCTCCCCAGAGCACTGTGGTTGGAAGGGGACTCAGGGAAAGAGCACAGTCACTAGCCAGCTACAGATGTCAATATCAGAGTAGTCTTTCCCCCACTCCTCCCCCTCTCTCTTTTCAGTTTCTGTTTCCTTCATGTCTGCCTTCCTAATCGATTTGGACCTTTTAATAGGTCTTCTGATTTAATTAGGATTCAGAGATTTGGTCGCCGAATCAGACCGAATCTCCTCCAAATCGAATTGGCTGTCGAAGCTTTGCACAATCCTGCTGCTGAGCCAATAACTTCAGCACGGTAGTTTTAAAAATGAGAAGCTTAGGTAGAACAAGGATTTATCTAGTCTATGCTCCACAGCCACTTAGACTTGTCTGTAAAGAGGCTATTTGGATGTTTCTCCTTTTTCTTATTATAAATAGTTATATAGAAATGTCATAATATACTACCCTTAAGCCATTTTTATTTCTTTATCTAATTCATTCCAGACCAGGGTTGCAAATATATGTTGCCCTACAAAGCGTATGGGCTTGTTTATCCTGCTTCCATGCTGCTTCCAAGTACCACTGAGAAGCACACCCACCTCACCACTCACATGCCAAATCTGGAAACAAGGGAATAGAGCTGCTTTGGAGTAGTGCTGAGCACATGCTCACAACCACTCCATATCTGCAAACTTGGCTAATTTCCACGATTGGGCTTGCAAAGAATGTGAGTGAGTGGGATGGGAGCACTGCTTGGTGGTCCTCTGGAGATCAGTATAGGCATGCCTGATACCATTGCTCGTCGTTTTTTATTGTGTATAGTCAGTGGGGTGCTTATGTTTTATTCTGGCAAACACGATGGAATTCAGTTCAGAAGAGATGCATACATTAATTTCAGTAATATTTAACTGAAACCGCATACTAAGTATACACAATTGGTTAATAGTTACCACTTTAACACTGAAGGTTTTTACTTGGTGATCAATTCCCAAAGTAACCTGTGGCCCATTGGTGGTCTGTGAGCACTTGTTGGTGGTTCCTAAGGAGGTGACTGGACACAGTACTGGATCTAGAGAGCTTTCATTTGCTTCTGTCTGTTTCCATCTTCATTGCAAAGGAGAGCTTGGAGAGCTCTAAAAGTATCTGAATAGAAAAAAGAGAAGGCAGGCAAGTTGTCTCAGTTAGGATTAGCTACTGTGTAAGAATAGCTGTTTTGCTTCTAGGTCCCAGAATTGTCAAATACTTGAAGGGAAGACTGTCCATTGTGAAAAGAGACAACGTAGCCCAACAGCATGTCTGGAGGAGTAGCAGGGAAAGGAGATTCTGGTTGATGGGCAGTGTGTGTCGTAGGGAGAAAAAACCCCAAATGAAATGGAAACGTGAAGAAAAAGAGGGCAAGGAAAAAAAGCAAGTAGAGGACTAAAGGAGGAAAGAGGGATCAGGGACAGAGACATATATCTAGGGGAGCAAAAGGAGGGGGGTGGAGCAAGACAAACAGGCACAGAATATAAAAAGGATGAAGAGATAGCACGCTTGACTTCTTACAAAAAGGAAGTGCTTGTATTATGTTAAAGGCAATAAAGATACATGAATGTGTCTTTTACATTGTCTACGTTAGTGTTTGCTGTTAGTGCCACAGAGATATTATAAGATTCTGAAAGGAGGATTATGAAAGAGCCTCTGAAGTGAGGTGCATACTCCAAAGAAAAGTGGGAACCCTTTAAGTATACAGCAAAAGCTCTGTTAACTGGCATCCCCCAGGAACAGGGGATGCCAGTTAATCAAATATGCTGGTTATTCAAACGTGCACTATCCAGTGCACTCCCTGGTGTCAGTGTGCCAGGGGACAGGGAGGGGAACCCCACACAGGCAGCTATTCCCTGGGCCCTGGGCAGAAGTGAAGAAGAAGAACTTGGTTCACAGCAGCGAAACCAGAAGTGGGACTCCTAGTTTTGCTTTTGCCACATCCCCATGATACTGGTTAGTGGTGCTTTCCAGTTGATAAAGTGCTAGGTAACACAGCTTTTGCTGTATAATAGAAAGGGCTTCATTCACTTGAATAGGATAAGTACTCTGAACCATCACGATACTTTCCTTAATTCCAGCACCTCTTTAATTCTGTGAAGTAGGCTGTAGAGACTGTTTGTTCAAATATGTGATTTAATAAATGACATCTGTGCTATAATGTATACCCAATTAGTTCATACATAATTAAATCAAGCAATCTTAGATAAATAAAACAATACTGCACTGCACTAGGCTAAAAGGTGTCTTCGCAGTCACCAGGGACTTATTCTTTAAGTTTTCATTCCATTGTAAATGTACAGTAGCATTAGGGCCTTGTTACACATTACTTTTAGGCAGTTCCTAGAGCTCTTAACCCCAGGATTGTCCCCGTGTTAACACCTTTAAATGGCTTAAAGCACTTGTTATGTGGCTCAAAGTTACACCACTCCAGGGCAGGATTATGTCTGATTTGCACAACCAAACACTGTGTAGTTATATCAAAGGAGGTGGTGCTATGAAAGGGAAAATGTTCTAATGATTGAAAGGGAAAAGGAGATTTTGAACTTCTGGCTTGGCTGAATTTGTTTTACTGTATATCTGTGGACAAACCACATAGCCTTTCTAAGATGCAATTTACTTATCTGCAAAGATGGTCATAACACTTGTTAAAGATATAAGAATTAATATTAATAAGGCCCTTTGACACCCATCCGAGAAGAATGGTGCTATCTATAAATACAAAATAGTGTTATATACGTTTAATGCTGAAAAAATATATATTAGAAGACATTAATGTGAACCAATCATTCTAAAATCATGTCTTCAAATCCAAACTTGAATCCTCCCACTCTCACAGTGAATTGCACTAAAGTCTATGGACCAATTTACATGAAAGGATAATGCAAGATAAGAGCTTCCACCAGAACTGTTAGGAGAAATAAGCTTGTACTTGCTGCAAGTGAATTGGTAATGGGCTGATTAATCCTATGAGAAGACCTAAGTGAAATATTTAAATCTAAGCCTGAAATAGGAGTTAAGGCATGAATGTTTTTTCTTTTTTCTAATCTAACTAGATGGTGAAGGAAGAATGGGTATATTCACTGCACAGCTGAATTAACTTGCTAACAGAAGTATAGAGGATACAGAACAAGTCAGCAAAAGATGTCAGGAAAGCAGAAGTATACTCAAACACTTCTCACTGTTCCTGGGACTTCAAATGTTCTCACAGGAGGGAGACGATATATTGTGCGACTTTCCTTTCAGAAACCATGGGGAAGCATTCGGTGATGCAGAGGATGTCATGCAAGCAACTGTTTCATATACAGTAAAGCAAATCAGTAATGTAGGTTTCTATGATTTATAGATAAACAACTAGACCACATATTGGAGTTGCCTTTAGGCAAGGACAACTCATTCAGTGTTCTCTTAATAGTAATAACTTAGATTTATAGTATGCCTTTCATCCCCAAAGATGCCAAAGCATTTTATGAACTCAACAAACAATCCTTTATGTAGGAGAAATGTTAGACTCATGAAGAAAATGCAACCACTTCTGGGGCAAAAGCAAGAGTTGCTTAACAGCAAACCCTCAGCAATTTTAAGGCAAGAAATGAGGAAAGAAAGTACATATTGAAATTTCACATGGAATTTAGTTAGGTAAAATATAATTAGATATAATTACTAGGATTGGAATTAGAGCAGGATACTGCAGCTGATGCACTTCCAAGAAGCACCCCATTGTGACTCTCTGGGTGCCTGTACTTGAGTGTAGAGGCTGCTCCAATGTGCTGTAATTACAGTGCATCGGATTAGACTTGATGAATTGAGTCGGCTGGAGTGGGGTAATTACCATGCTTCAACAGCCTCCTGCATCTCATATATCAGTGTCCCTGCACTTAAAAATGGCAGCAGGAGTGTTTGAACTGAAGCTTGTCAAGTGAGCTTTAGTTCAAGCGCCCCCACCGCCATTTTGAAGCACAGGGAGGCTGATACATGAGACACTGGTGTTTTATTAAGAGCAACTCTTAGAGCACCCTGTGGCCTACAGGCCAGCTCTAGTCCATGAGGAGATTTTAGCTAGCCCACTGCCTCTGTTAGCTGTCACCTCCCATCCAAGGAGCACAGAGTTGTGTTAGAGAAAGGATGTCGGCCTCTGCCATAGATTAATATTAAAGCATGGTTTTGGTGGTGTCTCAGGCCCTGATCCAGGAAGCTGTTCTCTGTGGGTGCCTTGTGCCTTCATAGAGCCCCAGTGAAGTCAACAATGCTGAGTGTAGGGCTCTGCCAGGATGGAACAGCTTGCAGGATTTGAACTTGTGAGCAAATATACTGCCATAGCTTGGGGTTTTCTATTAGACCTCCTGTCTGAAACCTGATCAGGTTCATACCTTAGTGGAATCTGATTTGCTGTGGTTTGCATTTCTTTGACTATGTATAAGCATGTGCATATGTTTGAAAAGGTGCATATGGTATCAGTGTTGAATATATCTCAGTAACACACAAAACAGAATATAGGAAGCCATAAACATGGATCTTAAAAATTCATAGATGAAAAACAGATGAAACAAAAGATATGGTAACAGGATGGACATGCAAACAAACAATTTCGTATGCTGTTCTGGCATCAAAAAGTGAAGGGTCTGGCTGTTTTTTTACCACATCCCACCTCCCTTCCCTCTTGCTTCAGATGTGTTCTTTTCCTCCATCCTACTTGCCTCCCCCATTTGCTACTTTGAGTTAGTTACTCAATCCCTTTTGACTATAAATTAAGTGCATGAGAGACAAATGAAAAATAGGAAGTAGAAAGTGTTTGTATTTCTGAAGTTATACTGCGTCAAAATCTGATTTGATTTGCACGCTGCTCAAATCGATGAGGTCACACAAAGTATAAAACAGGACATCATTTGATTTATTGTTTGTTCATAGCTAATGCAAGCTATTCATGTATTTGAGCTAGCCATGGTATTTTTAAATTAATTTTTCTTCCCTTCTCCAGAAGCCTGGAGAGGGATACCTCTGGGAATCATTATTTGAAGACAAGTAAAGAAAGGTTTATTGAGTAGTAAAAATATGACCTTATTTTGTTGCTGTATTTTCCACTTTTATTTTGAGAGATTAACCTGTACAAGAAAAAAACTCTTTAATGAAACATAACAGTTCTATGCAGTTAAGAACTGCTGTTAAGAGTAGAGCCCAAAGAGATCCCTATGCAGTATTTATATGCTGTCTCAGTTACCACTGCAAAATAGTTTGATGATTCAGCGATATGACCTCTAACAATATCTTCAGTAACTTCTTTCTCCATTAAGATCTCTGAAGGAAAACCCAAATCTACACTGTAGTGTGGACTTGCATTCCCTTTAGGTCACCCATTTCAACACAATAAGAAAGAATGTACTGTGCTGAGCATGAGAAATGTAGAGGAGCCAGTGAAGCAGAGCTGAACAAAATGCTGATACTTTGTAGCATCCTAAGTTGCCCACTAAGTCTTCCCTCCCTTAGCCTGAGTTTCTTTAAGGTATATGTGACCAGTTTCTGTTTGCATTAAAATGTGTTGGGGAAATATATCTTATTGTAATATACACAGTACGTTCATTCAGAAGTATCGTAGCAAGAAGAGAATGTGCTATTTTAAATTGTTCCATTTACTGTACAGAAAAATGACGTATTTTTTATTGTCTCCAAAGGTGAAAGTCAGTGAGTTAAGGCAAGCAAAGAAACCAAAAGCAGAAGCTTGGAAGAATAAGCACACAGCACTGTGCAGGTAAGGTTACAAAGAAAGGTTTTTTTGGTTTGTTTTTGTTCTATTTTTTCTTTACCAATGTCAGAAATACTCACTCCCTTTGTAAAACATCATCAAGGGAGTAGATAGCAAGTGCCACTCACTCAGGAATACACGAAGAGCTGCTATTAAGAATATTGTGACAAGTTATATGAAGCACCAAGGGATAGTCCAGACTTTATCAAGAGTGAGGCAATCATTTTCAGTCATAAAAGTACCTTGGCTGGCAAAGACTGTAAATGTAATAAAAGTGAGGCAGGAGGGAAGGGGGAGTTATGTTGTCTATGCTCATAAAAGAGGATGGTGATTGTATAGTTACCACCCTTCATAAAATCTTTCAAGTTAGGAAAAGGAAAGGAAATTGGATCAGGAGACTGATACAAGGCAACCTACATTATGCTAGCTAAAATAAAGGAAACTGGTAGGACTGAAAACAGCAGAACAATCTCATTACTCCAATACATAAGGGGCTTCTACATGCCATTGTAGATCAAGAAGAAGAGATGAGATGGGTAGGTGTTTCGAGAGAGAAGACAACCCAGTATCAGATTCTTCTCCAGAAAGTTGTAAAGGAAGAGGCAAGGGAATATAATCAGCTTTTCTTCTCAATAAGATTCATTAATTGCCCAAAGATATTTGTTTTACATCAAAACCTTTGGGAACTCATATGGTTACAAGCTTCCCCTTTGGCCTAAATGGATTTATTTAGAATGAACAAAGGAATGGATTGTTGGAGTATTTATAAATAACAAGCATATAGGTTTTGAACAGAAAGGGCTTTGCAATAAATCTACTTTCTCCTAATCTTTCCTGGAAAAGTTTTACAGGCTGGTTTTGATTCGCAAATGCCTGACAGATAATCAGAAATATGAAGTTCAATGCATCTTTTTTTATAGGTGTCATAGGCAGTAACTGAAGCAGTCTTTGAATGACTTGTGCCTTGTATTCATTCATTCTTGCTCCATTCTGACTGTTTAAGACACCAGGTCTGTAGAAACAGATAAAAAACCAGAGCTGAAAATATATGGCTTTGGAACAGGAGAATTCCTTTAGTTGTTTAGGTTCGGTGATTAACGAGACTCTGATAGCTCTCTGGAGATGCACAAGAGACCGTTAATGACTGGTTCATTCATAAGTGATGAAGATCTCTCAAGATCAAAGTACTTCAAAAAGTACAATAAATAGAGAGCTTTGAACTTGCCATGAGCTGGACAGTGGTGCAACTTAATTGTCACCTCATGGTGAGATGTCTTAAAGATTAGATTTATCAAGAGGACAGGTGCAGAAATATTACATTTTGTAGTTTTTTTTCAAAGATTTTATTCATGTTTTCTTCTTTTAATGCTTGCCAGCGTTGCAATCCAAAGTGGTAGAGCTCATGCACATGAATCTCTCGCAGAACCCTATATAAGATATCAGGCTGCACAGATAAAGTCCAAAAATACAATTCAATTAATAGCTTATGCTGTATATCTACTTTCAAAAATTAATCCTAATAGCACATTTTAATATTTATTGATGCCTGATCAAAACATGTACAGTAAGTGAAAGCACAGCTTCATATTTACACAAGTTGTCTTTCTGTAAATATATAAATATAGTAATTGATTCTTTCTAGACGTATTTACTGAATTATTAGCAAACATGTTGTCCTATAATTAGAGCAGAAGTCTAACAAGGTCTACTCCCAAATCTGTCTCTGACTCATAATGAGAATTTGGACAAGAAACAGGACTGAACCTTCAGAACTGTGAATGTAGTTGCTTATCTGTGTATAACTCAGTGTCTCGTTGTCCTCTGCTATGAAGCTAGTATAATGCTACTTATTTTTTTTCACAAGGAGGTTCCTGTGTTTCAGTAACTAATATTTATAAAATGAATAGTTACCTGTGCTGAAGTCAAGCAAAATGTTGGCAGGATGGCACCTTAAGGCATTTATACACATGGGGGGAGGTTCTTTAATTAGTGCAGCTTTGAAAATGGGGTGCACATTATATGCAAGAAATAAGGATCCCCTTGGGTTCAGAAATTTGGTGACAGGGGAGTGGTGACTGTTAATTGTCATGACTCTGGGAGCTATGGTAACTTTGCTACCATTCGCCATTGCTAAATTTCTGGAGGTCCCCATCCCCCCCAGCAGATGACACAGCTCAGTGCGCTGGATCAGGCCAGCACAAAGGCCTGGGCCATGGACCCAGACTCACGCCATATCAGACTGGCACCCAGGCTTGGTTCAAAAGCCCCATCTGGTGTGCAGGCCTGGCAGCAGACTCAGAAACAGGCTTAGCTCCCTTGCTGCTTCTACTCAACTACTTACCCAGGGTCAGGTCTCTTTCTCTTCATGCTACCATTTCAAAAACAGGTCACTTGTTATGTTCAGGGACAGGTTGTATGTGAGAAACTACGTTTTTTTTAAATTGGATGACAGAATATTCACTTTCATGTAAAAAAATAACTATTACCTTGGGTTTGGCCCAGATGTACTGCAATTGTGACAAGGGGCACAATTCCCACTAATTTCAATGTTGTACGGTCAAGATCATGATTGGAAACCTATCAGAAAAGATGTTAAAAGCATAGCTATTATATTAGGTAGAGATACAAATTCTAGATCACATCTGAAACATGTTTATTTTCTGTAACTTCCTCTGAAATCTAAGTGAATTGCAGATGCCCAAAACCTCTTAAGGTTCATCCAAATATTCTGAAAGGTAGATCAGTTGCTTATGATTTGATCCTGTATAATGGAAAGAAAAAGGAATTTTGGCAGAAATATTTCTGTAAGATAAAATTATTGGAAAATAAATCAATCTGTAGTTAAACTGAGCTAATATTGATGAACAAGATCTTTTTCTTCAAACTATGGGTTGGGGTGGGGGCATAGATAGATGGAAAAATTATACTGGCATCAAAGGATACTGACACAAGTTGTGAGAATGCACCTTTTACATCAGTATGATCCTGTAATAGTACAATTGCAGCAAAATGGCTCCAAATTTAACCTGCTTAATTTAGGGTCAAAGTTAAGGTGATGTAGCTAACTTGTATGGCTACAGGATCATGAATCTGTTGCCAACAAAACAAAGCAACCATGAATATTTGTTTACTATTCCCACCTGATAACACTTAAGTAGGTGGAAAGTGCACATCCATAAATAGCAGTAGCTCTAAATTGCTAACTTCTACTCAGATATATTTTTATGGATTTTTTTGATACCTAGTCTGTCTGACTCTGGCTGAGATGTATGTGCATTATCACAATATATGAGATAGATAGTAACACAAATGATTCATAATCTGAAAGAACAATGACTGAAATACAATGCGTACCATAAAAACAAGACATCAACCCACTTCCAAGTCGGTCTAATTTCATAGATTTTATAGATATTAGGGCTGGAAGGGGCCTCTTAAGATGATTGAGTCCAGCCCCCTGCCCCAGGGGCAGAAAGTCAGCAGGGGTCATAGGATCCCAGCAAGATAAACATCCAAATTTCTCTTGAAGGCATTCAGAGTAGGTGCTTGAACCACCTCTGATGGCAGGCTCTTCCGAACCTTGGGGGCTCAGACAATAAAGAAATTTTTCCTTATGTCCAGCCTGAAACGGTCTTGCAGGAGTTTATAACTGTTAGACCTTGTTGTCCCTTGGAGCACTCTGGTGAACAAACGTTCCCCCAGATCCTGGTGGACACCCCTTATAAACTTATAGGTCACCATCAGATCGCCCCTGAGCCTGCACTTTTTCAGGATGAAGAGTCCCATGGCTCTCAGCCTTTTGTCGTAAGGTCAGTTTCCCTGACCTCTGATCATGCACATGGCTCTCCTCTGCACCTGCTCAAGCTTCTCCACATACTTTTTGAATTGTAGAGCCCAAAACTGGATGCAGTACTCCAGCTGCGGCCTTACCAAGGCCAAGTACAATGAAAGAATGACGTCCTAGGATTTGCTTGAGAAGCATCGATGGATGCAAGCCAGCATTTTGCTCGCTTTACTAGCCGCAAGGCTAGTACCACACTGAAGGCTCATATTCATCTTGTGGTCAATTGTGACTCCCTAATAAAAGATATCAACTCAATAAAACCAAAAGTCTGCCTGTCATATAGCCCCTGACTAATATGGCTGACCACAAAAGAAAACATAAGCGAGACACACATGTAATATCTGATTACAGTGTGTACAGTTATGGACTCAGCTACTCTTATATCTATATTCCAGAGGGGTTTTTTGTAAATCTAGGCTTTTAAATTGGTGATGATAATACCTTACTTTAAGTTGATGATGGAGATACATACACAACATCTGTGTTCTAGAGTTGTGGGAGTACGTTACATAAGCCATAAGTATTATTCCCCCCATTTCACAGGCCGGATTATTTCTGATGTTTTTTATTATTGTTATTCAATGGCTGAGCTTGAATCCTGTAAAGCTGAAGAGGTCTGAGGTTAGGTCTCCCATTCCCAGTATAAGCATTTTAACCACAAGGTTATTTTATAGTAGGAGATACAATGACAACAGACATGTTTGAAGGCAAGGACTTAATTGCAATGGCAGTTATGATTGTTTTATATGTGTGTTATTTGGAATCAGGGTATGCCTAGTGAATTGAGTCCAACAGGAGACTTGGGCCACTCTGCTAGTTTCTGAATCATTGTGGTACATACATGGGAGCTAGGCATCTTTATGCCCAGACTGGAGCATTTCTGGGCATGAGCTGCAGCCAGACATCGTCCCACCTAAAGAACTTCCAGGCTGAATATGAAGGTGACTAGAATGCTTTCTGAGCTTCCAGACTTCGGTGGCTGCCAATGCAAGTGTTTTGAATCATAGTTTTGGACTTGGACTCCTCCTGTTTTTTCCTCTCTTTCTCTGTCCTTTTTTTTTTTTTTTTTTGGTGGGGGGGGTTGCAGAAGACAGAACTGGGCTGAATAGCTTTATGTCAATCATTTGATGAAAGAATTTCTTTAATATTATAAGCCTGTTTTGCGATGGCCTGTAGGACTGTGAGGAGGGAACATTTTGTTAAACTTTTTGTTTGTTTATCTGTTCATTGGTTTAATATAGCTTTCCCCTTAAGCTCATTATTCTCTGAAAACTCAAACAGTTGTAAGATCTCATCTTTCAAAGGCTTATCATCGGCAATCCCTCACAGTTGAGAATGTCTTCCATGATTGTCTTAACTGTGGATCTGAAGGTGGCTGATAAAGCCTACCCAGGATTGATAGACTCTGTTGCAACTCAGGTATATGTTTCCACATGCGGTGGGTGGCTCTGGGTTCTTAGCTTGGCCCACAACACGCAGTGTCTGGCATTCTTGGTTTTCCATCTTCTATTGTTGGCAAAATGTTTCAACATACTAAGATCCTTGCAACAGACACTCCCTCCATTTGGGGCAGTCCTGGGTGATAGTCTCCCATGAGTTGATATTGGTGTTCCATGTTTTCAAGTTGGCCTTGAGGACGTCCTTGAAGTGTTTTCTCTGCCCTCCTTTTAAGTATGTGCTTTGACAGCTGGGAGAATAAAAATTGCTTCAGTAATATGGAGTCAGACATCTAGATGATGTTGCAGGTCCAGCAAAGTTGGTGTTGGATGAGTATCACCTTGTTCCCTGTGGTGTTTTTTTGTGAGAGGTAGCAAATGTTGGTGTTTCTGTCTGCCCACTGGATTTGAAGTATCTTCCACAGGCAACACTGATGGTACTTCTCCAGTGACTTAAGGTGTCCCCTGTATGTTGTCCATGTCTCAGCTCCATACAGTCAGGTGGGGATTGCAACTGCTTGATAAACTATGAACTTTTTTTTCAGATCTAACGTTACAATCTTCAAACACCAGTTTCCTAGGCATCCAAAGGCTGCATTTGCACATTTGAGGTGATGTTGGATTTCTTTGTTGATGTCAGCCTTTCCAGAGCTGGGGACTGCTTATTAAGAGCTTCTTGTTGATGGAGGACCTGAGTCATCTGAATATTAAGCGAAAGTTCCATTTTCTTATAAGCCTCAGTAAAAATGGTGACAATCACCCCAAGGTCTGCTTCCAAGACGGCACACGCTATAGCCTTATCAATGTACTGGAGCTTGATTATTGAGGAGGGGACGGTCTTGGTTTTGGTTTGGAATCAGCTGAGACTAAACAGTTTACCATCCGTTTGGTAATTTAGCTCCACTCCAACTGTAAAGTTATTGGTGGTCAGATTCACAGAAGTTTAGGGCTAAAAGGGACCTTGTGAGATCATCGGGTCCAGCCCCCTGCTCTGATGTATATACATCAATGGTCAGGAATATCAAGAAGAGTGTTGGAGAGATGACACATCCCTGCTTAACTCCTATCTTAACCTCAAAGGGCTCTGTGATAGATCTGTTAGTGAGAGCCACCATTTGCATACTGTTAAGGAGCCAGTGAAGAATGGTGACAAATTTCAGTGGGCCTCCATATCTTAGAAGGATCGTTCACGGTGCTTCTCAGTTGACAGAGTCAAAGACTTTAGCAAGGTCAAAGGATGCCATGTAGAGAGTTTGTTGTTCCCAGCATTTTTCTTGCTGCTGGTGAGCTGTGAAGATCATGTCAGTTGTGCTTCTTGATGCCCTAAACCCACACTGAGATTCCAGAGGAGCTTTTCAGCAAGTGGAAGGAGACAGGTCAGGAGGATTCTTGCAATGATCTTTCCTGTGGTGGACAGCAAGGTGATCCTTCTGTAACTTCTAGAGTGGGACTTATCTCCTTTCTTGAAGATTGTCATGATCACAGCATCCACAAGTCATCTGATATTTCCTCATCATTCCATAGCCTTTAAATGAGGAGCTGTGATGTGAGATCCTCTTCCCTCTCTTTGAAGATTTCAATGAGGATTCCATAAGCTCCAAACACTTTGTCATTCTTTATCTGTGTGATGGCTTTCCTCACCTTGTCATGCACTGCAGGGATTCCAAGGTCATTTTGACTGCTTCTTATACAATACCAGCAAAATACAACAGGTTTCCCAGGTCACTTCAACCTAAAATACATGGCTCAGACCTCCCACAGGGCAAGATGGCCGCTGATGTTCATATAGTTTCCTGGGTAGCTTATCCCTTTAGATTTAAGACCTTAAGTCCCCATTTTTTTCCATCAAGGAGTCCCACAGATTCTCTGCTCAGAGAGAAATTGGACCCTGGTTCAGCATCATTGCTTCTCACTGAATTCTGTCAGAATGTCCAGAAGATCTTGAAACTGCAGTTAGAAACT